>VDFB02058242.1:338197329-338218352 GCA_007258455.2 Sequoia sempervirens
AATGCAATCTAGAACAAATAAAATGCAAAAAGCAATAATTCTATAAATTCAAATAGAGATGTAGTACCATAAAACAGAAGTACATAAATTACCCAAAAATTACCAAAAAATGTAGTAAGGACTAAGTAACCCAAGGTGGTGATTTAGTCCTACTGATATTTTTTTTTGTGTTTTTTTAGAAATTTTAAATGCAATTCTATGTCTTTCAAATGCACAAATGCAACTATAGTATGTAAATGTAGATATTTTGTGTTTTTAATGCAAAAAGGATGCAAGAGTGTAAGCTAATACGAACTTTTTCACTAATGCAATTGAAAAAATATAGGATGCAATGCATGTGAAACTTAGGATGAAATTTAAAATTTAAAATTAATGTTCAAAAGAGTCAAGTTTACCAAAATGTAAACAGTGATTTTGGTTTGACCCCTCACAATACTTTGCTCCTAGGATTTTTCACCTAAAAGAAGAAAGGGGATTGGATGGGGGATGGAAATGCAAGGGTTTACACTCAAATTCTATGTTAATGAGATGTATTATTCCTAATTAATATGTCCTAATGCTCTGATATGAAATTGAAGTGATCTAATGATGCAAACTTATGAAAATGTGAAGTGTTGGAAAACACAATGTGATATGAAAAAATGCCTAAGAATGTAACTAAATACTGAAATGATAGAACATAATGAAAGAGATGCACCTGGAATTAGAATTTTGATGTTGGAAGATTCTAGAATCTTGAAAAATTGATTGGAATGTTGACCGGGACACTTAGGCCAATCTGTGTGACTTAGTCCCAGTTTCAGGAAACTTTGCCAGAATAAGAATCTATCAAATGGGTATCCAAAAATGTCAAAATTAGTTTTCAGATCCAGAAGCGGGACTAATTCACCCCTGGTGGTGACTTAGTCCTACAAATTTTTGGAAATTCGGGACAAAATCTTATAGTCTCAGGTCTGCACTTCCTTTTCTAACAGACCTGTGTTCCATACTTGATTCTATAGAAAACAAGGTAGAAAGTCTCTCCAAGCTTGAAATAAGTTGATGTTGACTTGATTGACTTTGTACACTTTTTTATCACTTTTCCACACCTATTTCTTGGCAAATATGCACACAAAAGTCACATACAAAATGGGAAAAATGGTTGAGGGTTAGAGAATAGGGGTTTTCCTTGGTCAAACCCCACTTTGGTAATCAAACCCTAAACAATGAAATGAGATGAAAAGAGAGTGATAAATAGATAACATGCAAATGAAAATTTCATAGACTTACCACACCATTGAAGCTCAAATTTGAAGATGTGCAATGAAGAACTACAATAGCTTGACTTGATAATGCTTTATTTGCTTGAATGCTTAATGAGTGGAAGAGATTGTATGTGATTTAGAGATAGATGATTGTAGAAGATGTAAAATGAGGTGAAAAACCCTTATTTATACTTGATTTTACTAAAATTTAGCAAAAGTAACACATCATAGGCCGACCTCAAGGGTTGGAGGACAAAATCCCATTAGAAATATAAAATTATTTTGAGTTTTGTGCCAAAAAGGACTAAGTTGCCCCTATTGGTGACTTAGTCCCACTTAAGCAAATTAAGTAGGTGTCAGGAATTTTGGGACAGTAAAAGTTGTCCAATGGGAATATCCTTAGCAACACACTCAAAAATGACCAAAAAGTGTATTAAGGGGTCATTTAGACATGAGAAAGGGTTGAATTAGTGAAATTAAGCTTAGAAAAGCATGAAATCTTGTTGCAAGACTTTACAACACTTCAAAATAGGACTTAATAAGTGATAAAAAGGTGATTTTTAGGTGAGTTGTAATGAATAAAGTCTAGAAAAGTGTAGAAATGTTTTACAACACTTCACAACACCTTCACAAGACATCATAATTTGAATGTTTAAGCCCTAATGTGAATGTTTTGACCACGTTACAAAATTATACCTAGGAAAAATCAAGCCAAAGCCCATTAGAAAGACCCAAGTGAGCATAAAAATGTCAACTATACATTTTTTAGTGACACAGGAGGTGAGGGATGTGTCAAGGGGATTCACTTGACTTCTCTATTCTCTTTCATTGGGGGAATTTTCCTCATCTTAGGGTTTTTTCCTTCTCCATTTGTATATTTATTTTTTTCTTCTCTCTTTTGAGGGGGAGTTCTTCCCATGAGGTTTTCTCCCTTTCCTTACTTGTGAGAGATTGCATTGCATTTGTACATGGGTCCCTAACATGGCCCAATTTCTAGGACCTATCTTGCATCTTATCATGCATGGTTAGCTTGAGTCTTCATTACCCCAGTTGCACTTAAGGGGGGTGTTGGTGTAAATAAGTATTTTACTTATTACACTTTACTTAAGCTTACTTATGGAATGCATATCATGTAGTTTGAACTTGTGACACCTAGTTATTTGCATCTTGCATCTAGATTTGTACATACATTGAGAGATGTGATTAGGAAACTTTGGGAAGTGTGTAGGATAAATCCAACTCTTTGTGGTGTGATCTAGTTATCACCTTTTTATCTCCACTTATTGTGGCATGATAATTCCACTTTAGGTGGGTGATCACCTTTCATGGAATTATCTATTATTTCTTTCTACCTACCCTACACATGATTGAGACACTTGTCTCATTCATGGCCCTTCATTGTGTCCTAGCTTGCCTTTATAAGAAAGTCTTGTACATACTTGTAATTGAGCATCTTCATGCATATTGAGAATATAATCATCATACTCTCTCTCTCTCTCTTTTGTGCTATCTTTGGTCTCTTGATCATATTGTTTCTTTTTATAAGTTCTTAAAAGTTTTAATCTTTTATTGTCATAATTGGTATCCTATTCTTAAGGATCTTATTCAAGCTAGTATTTAAGAGTGATGATTGATGACTTAGTCCAAAGATAAAGTTAAACTCCTTGTTTAACCACATAAAGATAGTCACACCACTGATCACTCTAGCTAGATGATGAATCAGTAAAGTTTCAAATCAACTCCTCTTAGTTGGTTTAGGAACTTCTCGTTCCAACATTGATCTAGAATTTTCCTTCTATCTATTTTCAATTCTATTTTACTCTTTTTTTTAGTCTTTAGGTTAGACGCTTTGTATTGTGGCAGTTAATGCCATGTTTTGAATTCAATAAGGATATAGTTATAAATATCCATCTTTAGGTTTTAGAAAGCTCGAGTTAGATAATTTTTGACTAGAATTTTGTAACATTTGGCTACAGTACTCTATTTTGTGCCCATATTTTGATCAATTTGAATGAAAATAAGAAGTTAACTTTAATCACTATGTTAGAGGTCTCACTGGAGGAAGATCAGGGCTTGCCCAACCAAAGGAATTGACCTTGTGTGGTATTTCTCTAAGTTATTTTATTTTTGTTCATTGGATATTAAATCTAGAATGTTAATTTTGTTTAAATCATTTTTAGCAACTGTGTTTAATCACTTTGAAGCTAATTTCATCATGATTAGAATGGTTTATTAGATTTTTTATAAAGTTTATTGAGTTAAGAAAGATTTAGATGTTGTTTTTAGAAATTACGTTTGATAATTATATGCTAGGTTTAATGGAAGCAATGATGGAAACTTATGGAGAGATGAAACTAAAACTTGTTTGGAATCTATTCATGGAAATTAGTATTTATGTTTTCTAAGTTAATAATTATTTCCCTATAATTTATTTCTGTTCTTTAAAAATAACATTTATTTTCCAACAAATATTAAAATAGATTTCATTTGAAGTAAATTAGAATTACATTTGGATTTCAAATTCTAGATTAATAATTAAGCTAAATTTTAGTCTTTTCCATGTATCAGTCTAAATCAAGTCAAGCGAAGTCAGAAATAAGACAAAAGAACTTTAAATTAAGAAATAGGATAGAATTAATCCTTAGGAATTAGTCGCTAAAGTTTAGCTCCTGAGAGCTCCTGAAAGCTCCTAAAAGCTCTTGAAGGAGCCAAACCAAAACCAGAAGTCATTGCTTACAATGCCACCCCCCCAAAAAAAATCCATGACAAACATCCTTATCACATATAGCTCTAAGACATGCCCGATTCAATAATTAATTGACTAAATGATGCAAGTTGTGACATCAACGACCTTACCCATCATTTTTGGTGTCATTTCCAAGGATTAAAAGATTTGGCTATTAAGTACGAAGCCTTAGTGTTGATAATGAAGATAGATTTAAATTGTGGATGAGACAAAATAGAGACCATCTAGGGAGGTTTCTTCCACGCAACATTGATTTTTGAAGAAATATTGATTTCGATCAAGAACAAGACATTCAACAACATCAGGTTGAAAATCAAGAAGAGAATAGAGATCCATTTTAAGAAGAAGAAATGGGTGACCAGCTAGTACGTCCACCAACAAATAGGACCTTTTCTTATTTTATTAATCTTCAAAGATAGATTGATGAACCTCCTATGAAGAATATTTCACCATCGATTTTTCCTACCTTTAGGGGAAAAACTTTAGAGGATCTTGATCAATTCCTTTTTGAGTTCAAAGTTTTATGCCAGACCTATGATTATACAAATGATAGCTAGAAGTTGAAATTATTTCCTTCTACCTTGAAAGAGTCAGCTTTACGATGGTTCATGGGTTTAGGAGCAGGGACAATTGCAACTTGGCAACAAATGGAAACTAAGCTCTTGGATAAGTACCAAGATTATTGTCGAGTAAGGGATAGGAAGGAGGAATTGTTTTGAATAAAAAAATGGAGGATGAAAGTTTGGAGGATTACACTAATAGATTTCAGTTTGTTCACCAGAGGTGTACTAATGGGTTGGATGGTGAAATTAGTAAAACAATTTTTCTGAGAGGAATTGATGATGAATCTAGAGAGTTTTTGAATCTTATGGGGAAAGGAGATATTAATAAGTAAGCTTTCCTTAGATGATATTGTTGAAATATGTAGAAACTACTCTTGGACTGGAGTAGGGACTAGAAACTCCTGAAGAAAATAGGTTCATACTACTGATGTGTCAGAAGTAATGGAGGAATTAGCAAACATGAAAATTGATTTACTTCTTCATCTCAACATGCAAGGAGATAAAAATAATATTGAACCTTTTTTTATTTATTGTTCCAAGTGTAGAGGGAAACATCTTTTAAGAGAGTTTCCATTGAATCAAGTTGATATCTATGAGATTTGTGAGAAATAAAACTCAACAAGTTCCTGTAATCTTTTGGCTAGGATTAAGAGCTCAATCTGAAGAAACCACTTGTGGTAGAGTAAGAGCTTAATTATGTTGGCCAGAGACCTCAAAACATAGGGTATACTTTTAATCAAAGGCAATATGGTTCTACGTCTAACTAGAATTAGAACCATTGGCAAAACTAGAATCAATGCATCCCTCCATATCAACCACAAAAACCACCTACATATTGGGGTCAACCTGAATGGATGAATCCTTAGTGGAACCAATCATAATGGCAAGCTAATCAACAGCCATCATGGAAACAAAACTAGACTTAGTTTCTACCATGGAAAAATTAGGGTTAAAAACATCCTTGGGCACAGACACCTCTGGAAATCAATGCCCCTAATCCTACTAATGATCAAGTAAACCAAAATCAATTGCCAACCGAACCAGTTGCAAATCCAAGAAATACCCGTAATGATGCAAATTCCCCTAATTTGAACGTGATTGATGCTAATGATATTCGGTTGAGAAATCAGACTGTTCGATCTACACCAATTGAGGAAGTTAAAAAAGATAGGAAAGAAAATGAGAATTCAAAAGAACAAAAAACTCTGAGGATAAACAAAAATTCAATCAGGCACCTTACCCTAAGAGATTGAAGGAAGAAAAAGTTAAACCTAAAATCTCCCAACCCAGTTACATGAATGTTGTTGATTCTCAACTTCTTCATGAGTTGAAGAAGGTTAGCATTGAAATACCATTGTTACAAGCCATTAAAGACATACCAAAGATAAATCAGTTGGTAAAGTCTCTTTGCATGAAAACTCTAGGGAGGAAGAAGAAATTACCTACCACAATACAAATAGGGACAAAAATCACTGATGTGTTATCAGGAAGATTGCTTCCCCAGAAATATAATGATCCTAGTAGTCCGGTAATAACCTTGGGGTATGTGCAGGATCATGATGGGCCAAAAAGTGGCAATATGATGGGTATGTGTAGGGTATGTGGCTGATGACTTTTTTTTACCCAAAATTGATAAAATGAAAAGGGTTCTTAAAGGAGATTCTCAGCTTTCCACCAATATAAATTATGTTTTACTTTGAATTTAATAAATAATTATTATTCAATTTCTATTTGAATTATGACTAAATTCCTGATTGATAAGCTGATTAAGAAACATCTATAGCTTTCAAACGGTATCATATTTTTTGAATCTGAAACATGTGTCACATTCTATGCTTCACATACTATAGGATTAAAACAAACAAATTGAATTTCATGAAGTTTTGACCAAGTTAAGGTGGTCAGACATACAAGTTTTTTATAATTTTTTTAAAGTTGTAATAAAAAAATCATAATTAATTATTTACTTAGAAAAAAATTACAAAAAATTATGCATCACATTTATTCATGTGTCCTCTACTTATATCTAATTTAATATTATAAAAAAATATTATCATTTTATTATGGTTAGGGTGGTCAGACAGACACCTACTTCTTATTTTTTCCCTGAAATTTAAGTACTACAACATTGAAATTTTAAATTTTTACTATATATATATATATATATTTTTTAAATAAACCTAGTAGGTTAGAAACTAAATTCAAATTGCTATAGATTCTATTTTTACATATTTTTAAAATAATATAGATAACTTATTCAAATTTTTACATTAAGTTGCCTAACTCTAATTTTTCTGAATTTTTTGCCACATAAGGGCCTATTTTTTCCATGATGATCCTGCATATACCCCTTGAGTATTAATGGAATAGAGATATCCAATGTTCTATTTGATTTGGGAGCTGCCATTGATGTTATCACATCTAATACTATTGAAATGTTAGGAATGACAACTATTCATCCAACAACAATTGTTTTACAGTTAGCTGATCAATATACTACCAAAATAGAAGATATTATAGAAGAAATCATGGTCACAATTGGCACATGGGATTATCCAATGGAATTTTTGGTTCTCCAAGCCAGAAAGAAAGGTTCTAGTTATTCAATTATCTTGGGCAGACCATGGTTGGCTATTGGTGCCACCTTAATAGATTGTAGATCTAGAAGTATGATCATTTCAAATGGTCAGAAAAAAGAAAAAGAATTGTCACTCTATCCACCAACACAACCATTATTTCAACCAAACACTCAACTTTGGGTTGATGAAGATATATAATTAAAGGGTGATGCTATTGTAGAGTTAGCTATGGTTACCTTGGTTGAACATGTTAATGAATGTGAAGAACAAAAGTTTACTTCTAAATACATTAATCAAATTGAGAAAGGAAACTATCAAGCAACATTGCATCAATAACACTCTTGTCCTCTAAATACACTTGTTGAAAATTCCCTTGATTCTAAAAATGACACTAAAGAAATTACAATAGCTGGGGATAAGCATCTCAATATTAATTCATCTTTATCCCCAACACAAGAAAAAAAATTGAAGGAAAATTTAGAAAAACATATTGAAGCATTTGATTGGGAGTATACAGATATGAGAGGTATTCATCCTTCAATTTGTAGTCATCACATTTACATTGAAGATGTAAAACCAATTAGACAAGGTCAAGGGAAAATCAATCTTGTTATTCGTGATATTGTTAAATAAGAAATAGAAAAGCTATTAAAAGTAGGGTTCATTTACACAATATTAGATAGTCAGTGGGTTTCTCCATTGGTTATTGTTCCCAAGAAAATGGGTAAATGGTGTGTGTATGTGGATTATAGAGAATTGAATAAGGCTACAAATAAAGATCATTCCCATTGCCATTCATTGATCAAGTACTTGATAACCTAGCAGGCAATAATTATTTCTCTTTTCTTGATGGATTTAGTGGATAGAATCAGATCCAAGTAGCTCTTGAAGATCAAGATAAAACTAATTTTACCTATCCTTGGGGTACATATGCTTATACAATTTTACCATTTGGACAGCGTAATGTGCCAACCACTTTTCAAAGAGCAGTCCTTACTATCTTTGCAAATTTCACCACTTCATGTGTTGAAGTTTATACGGATGAATTTACAGTTCATGAAAAAATATTTGAGGAACCACTTCAAAACTTAGATAAGGTTTTACAAAGATGTAAAGATCACAAGTTATCCCTAAATCATGAAAAAAAATTCAATTATGATGATAAAAGGTATTTTTCTGGGACATCACATCTCAAAAGAGGGGATAAAAGTTGACCCCAAGAAAGTTGAAATTATTCAAAACATTGAGATCCCTATGAACCAAACAAATGTTTGTAGCTTGCTTGGGCATGCCGGATATTACAAAATATTTATGAAGGGTTTCGTAAAATTTTTGGACCTTTGTTTACATTGCTAAAAAAAGATGAGGAGTTTATATGGACAGATGATTGTCAAAAATCTTTTGAGACAATTAAAATTGCTTTAACAACTTCTCCAATTATCAAAGGACCTACTTGGGGAGTACCATTTCACATACATGTTGAAATAATTAGTGACGTAATTAAATAAATAAAATTATTTAATTAATCAGGAAGAAATAAATATAGAAATGAATTAATTAAATAATTAAAAATTATTTAATTAATAGAAGAAATATGACAATTCCTCTAGTCTCATGTCCCCTATCTTTTATCAAATTCCACCTACCACCCTTTCATGTCTGTCACCTATCTTGGTTTTCCCTTGTCAAATGGTCTAAGGATACTCCATCATGCCATTTAGTCTTGAAAAGATGTCATTCCAAATGCAACCTCCCATGCCAAACAATATCATCATCATCATCACCTATCAATTGGTATTCAACTTGACTAGCCCGGAAAAATCATGTTTGTCCTCGACATCATTCACATGCATAAAATGTCAAAAAGCTAAAAAAATTATAGAATGTCAAAAAACCAAAAAAAATCATAAAACGTCAAAAAGCCAAAAACTCATAAAATGTCAAAAAGCCAAAAAAAATCATAAAATGTCAAAAATTAAAAAAAAATCATAAATGTCAAAAATCCAAAAAAATCAAAATATCTGTAGAACACAAAAAACATCCAAATAACCCTCAAAAATCTCAAAATCACAAGTTAGCATTCATCATGTTAGTCAAATAAGAAAAACATAATCACATCGGTCAAATAAGTTAGATAATGTCCATCTTGTCAAACATTAGGTCACATCGGTCAAATAAGTCAGACAATGTCAATCTCCTCGCAGAAAGTAAACTTCCGTCAAACATAGTCACACTCGAACACAAGACATTCATTGAAATGTTTGCATTCAAATCGTGAACCAACATACATTATAGTCCAATCAGTCACATAGTCAAAATTAGTCTAATTACCAAAACAATGTCAATCTCATCATTCTTTGGTCCTCTCCAAGATGTGTCCTTCTTGGACTTGAACCTCATCAAAATGTCATTTTCCTTTTCAGGATGTGTCCTTCCTGATGATAAAAACCATCAAAACTATCAAATTTTTCAAACTATCACACTATTAAATTGTCATGAAAACAATCTTCGGTAAGCAAATATTTGCAAACACATTGAATGGCTATTGATTTTCCTGGTCTATTTTGTCTTATCTTTTGTCTATTTTGTCTATTTTTGTTAGTTTATTTTGTCTCTTGGTCATGTTACTGGCTACCTCAAGGATGTCCCATGAAGGATTTAGAGGTGAGATGACATCCCATGAACTATTTTGTTTTTCTTTGATGGCTATCTATGGATTGTCTTGGCAAAAAGACTAGGGCAACTTGGCCCTTAGTATGAGTTAGGACATTCCTTGTCTATGACTATCTGTTTTGTAAGTGGATGACCTTGCACACCTTGGTCTATGTCATACTATGGTGTTTGTTGTCCATTTGTGTCATTTTACCACCCAATGATGATTAGTGCATAGTCTCGTCTGACAAAATGGGTATGTGCAAGATCATCATGGAAAAAACAAGCCCTTAAGTGGCAAAAAATTCAAAAAAATCAGTGTTAGGCAACTTGACATAAAAATTTGAATAAGTTATCTATATTATTTCAAAAATATGTAAGAATAGAATCTATAGAAAATTGAATGTAGTTTCTAAACTACTAGGTTTATTTAAAATAAATAAAATCTATTTGGCAAAAATTAAAATTTCAATGCAATAGTACTTAAATTTCAAGGAAAAATAAGAAGTAGGTGTCTATCTAACCACCTAACCATAATAAAATGATAATATTTTTTATATTATTTTATATATAAGTGAGGATTCATGTCGGATGTGATGCATATTTTTTTGTAATTTTTTTTCCAAGTAAATAATTAATTATGAATTTTTATTACAACTTTAAAAAATATAAAAACTCATATGTCGACCACCTTAACTTGGTCAAACTTCATGAAATTTATTTTTTATTTTTTAATCCTATAGTATGTGAAGCATAGAATGTGACGCATGTTTTAGATTCAAAAAATGTGATACTGTTTAAAGTTATAGATGTTTTTCAATCAGCCTATCGATCAGGACTTTAGTTGTAATTCTAATAGAAAATTAATAATAATTATTTATTAAATTCAAAGTAATGCATAATTTATATTGGTGGAAAGCTGAGAATATCCTCTAAAAACCCTTTTCTTTCATCAATTTTGGGTAAAAAGAAAGTCATCAGCCACATACCCTACAAATACCCATAATATTGCCACTTTTTGGCCCATCATGATCCTGTACATACCCAAATATGCATCTTTAATGTTTTCTCCACTAACATCCATATCCTCCACGATAACATTTCTTCTATGTCACTTATCTATTTTCCTCTTATCCATTTTGAGAACAAACTCATGTTCTTTGAACCTGCATGTCCTCTCGAGGGGGCATACCACAACCCTCCTCATCATCCTTCCTCATCATCTTTACACTGGGGCATGTTTTGACTGAATTTCTTTAACACAACACGATAAACTACATTGTATCAAAGAGCGGCAAAATGTAGACACTAAAAACTGTCCTAAAGCCCGCGACTCTTACTTTCTCCATTATTTCCCCTTTCATTCTTCATAATTAAATAATTTTAATAATTTTATTATTTTATAATGTCATGTCTTCTATTAATTAAATATTTTTTAATTATTTAATTAATTCATTTCTATATTTATTTCTTCTAATTAATTAAATAATTTTATTTATTTAATTATGTCACTAATTAAGTCTCTTTCTTTCTAAAATTAAATAAATTCTTATTTATTTAATTTTTGTCCACTTTCCACTATAATTAAATAATTATTTTAATTATTTAATTATTCATTATCCTTTACTCTCTTAAATTAAATAAATTTTATTTACTTAATTTGGTCCACTATCTTGGATTTTGAATTAAATCATTATTTAATTAAAAATGATTCCTTCTTTGTCACATTCCTCTATAATTAAATAATTATTTTAATTATTTAATTATTCATTGGCCACCTAAATTAAATATTTTTTATTATTTAATTTCTCCTATCACCTCTTTATCCATATTATTTAATTTCTCCTATCACCTATTTATCTATGTCAATCTTATCTTCCACATCAAATCTTATCTCTTGACATCTCATTTAATCTTAGCCCTTGATTGAATTATCTTAATTCAATCTTGGTCATTAATCCTTATCATTGCCCTAATTTTTCCCTAGCCCTATTTCATACTACAACTTTCAATCTTGGTCATTGATTAAGACATCTTATTGGCATCCAATCTCAACCATTCATTCAAAAAAAAAAATTCTATAAAAGACCTTACCCTTGTCATTTTCATGATCTACACATATTATGCAAGTACATGCTACTAGTGTGAGACAACAATCTTCAATATTTTGCTACTTACTTGGCATAGGCTTATCATTGCACACTCAAATTTGAGGGCAATTATCATATTCAAGCAAAATGGAGAAGTTCAATGGAGGTGAATCAATGGTGGCATGAAGATTTGGTAATATTCAATATTTTTCTACTCACTTGGCATAGGCTTATCATTGCACACTCAAATTTGAGGACAATTATCATATTCAAGCAAAATGGAGAAGTGCAATGGAGGTGAATCAATGGTGGTTAGCCCTAATTACACCTAAATATAAGAGAAAAAACAATAATGAATTAAAGCAATAATGAATTAATATCAATTATCTCTAATAATAATTTTAGAGCGTATGATTGGTGTTTATGTTGAGAGACATATTACAATGGCATCCAAAAATCTTTGTAAGGAAAAAGTAATAAAGTTAAATTTGATGTGGAAGCCCTAATGTTGATTTGTAATTTATTTGTTTATTTTAATAGTTTTTTTTTGTTTGTTTTTTTTTTCAATAGTTTTTAGTTTTTTGCTTTGTTTTTAAAGTTATTTTCTCTTTTATTTTTTTGTTTCTATGTCAGAAAATAGATGTTGGCTTTTGACAGGTAGAAGAAAAATATTAGTGCTAACAATGTTGTGCTTTTTAGGTCATCCTTTGACAGATCTTGTTGAAACAACTGAGTTTAAAGCATAGGAGAGAAACAACTCTGAAAAGGTTAGAATTTTCGTGACATGCCACAAATAATTACAAATACTTGTCTAATTTATTTTTGTTGCATTGGATTCAGCAATCATAATGTTTCTTTAAAATATTATAAGCTTTTAAGAGTCCACAGTGTTGAAAAGAAAAACTCACTAGCAAAAAAAATTGTGAGTAATTTTAGGTCGCACTTAATTTTAATGGGTAGCCTTAAATTGAAATAAACAATTATGAAAACATTAGACTAACTCTAATTCAACCCTAACCCAAACCTTAACTTAATCTTATGTAAACTCTAACCCTAACCCTATTTAAATTGTAAACAAAATTTTGAAGTAACCATATTTTAAAAGTAACACTAACCTTAACCCTAATACAAACCCTAACTAATTTTATAATATTAAAATTAAAATTAATAATAGTTTTAACAATAGTACAATAGATACCTCAATTATAATAACTCTCTATTCTATATATATTAATATTTAATATATGTATACTAGTTGTATCAAATATTTGCAACAGGGAATTGTATATGGTTACAGACATTTGGGCTACTCATCAATCATGTAGGTTTGATTTTAAAATAGAGATTTGAGCTAAAGGCAATGCATTTTGTTCAGTCTAAAAAAATGGGTATTTGACTGGGTATCTAATCACAATTGCATGCAATCGTGTGCTTTCAGGTGTCTTCTTCCAGTTATCTTCGAGATGAAGAGATGTTACGGTGACAGGAATTCCATTCATTTCATTTCTTCCATGCTGTTCAGACTCTTCCTTTGCACGGTGTTGGCTTTTTACGGTGATCATCTTCCTATATATTTGCTTTTGCTTACATAACCATTGAATTCTATGGTGAATGTTCTGTGATTATAATAGTTATTATGATGATTTAATCATTGTATCACAATTCTTAATATCCATGCCATCTGATCATGTGGGTTATCAATTATCTCTAATAACAAGCATTTCTAAAGATAAGAAAAAAATCAATAGTGAGTTAATGTAAATAAAATATTAATCTGAGATGCTAATGAGGTTGTGATGGAAACCGATTACAATCTCAGAGGAAAGAATGTGTATATTGTTTATTTTAAACCAAAAGATATTTTAAAAATATGCAAACTAGTCTACAGGATAGATATACTCTTCCAACACAGTTATAATGAGCTGATCATCTTGGCCAACAATGATAATAAAGATGGGGCTCTTTTAATTCTAGTTGAGTTTTGAGCTTTGTTCTTACATGGGAGAGGATCCAGTACTTGAGCATGTTCTAATAGTTGTTATAGCATTTGTTGGTTTAATGAATAACTATCGGTCTCACTTTTTTTTGGGTCTTTATGGACACTTCGACAAAAAGCATGCTAATGTTGCATCAAATTTGATGATGTGGCCTTGAAACCTTATTTATAAGCAAGGGACTTGCCAAGTAAGCTGCTGTAAATGCACCAGTAATACATGATTTAATTTCCCTAAGATGGAGCTCTTCTAATTCTAGTTGAGTTTTGAGCTTTGCTCTTATAGGGGAGAGGACCCAGTACTTGTGCATGTTCTAATAGTTGCTATAGTATTTGTTGGTTTAACGCCCAATATTTTTAACAATATTGGACCAATAGTTGTGACTTTAAAGTTGTTAAGCGTTGAATATGATGGTTGAAATCTTTTATTTATTTTTATAGACAAGAGGTGGAAAAATCATCATATATAATTAAAATAAAATTAATAAAAAGTAGACTCTGAATAGATCAAATTTTATTCTAAGGACAAATGATTCATAGGTCAAACAAAAAATCTTGGATTATACTATTTTTGAAACATTTTTATTGATTTGGGATCTAGGAGCATATTATTGTTTCTATACAAGACATTGAAATGCCAAGATGTTTGCATCTTTGTTTGAATTTTCTAGACCTTAAAAGATTTTTGAGTCACCTTCACAAATTTGGAAAGATCTCCATTCTAAGTAGATCTCTAGTGCCTAGCCATGAAATGGAGAATGATATGAATGAAAATTTATTTGTAGAATATTTTGAGAGCATCATCATCCTGAAAATATTTAAATTATAACTATTAAGATTATAATAAATAAAATATTTAAATTAATTTTATAATTGAAATATTAAATTAATAAATAAAATATTTAAATTAATTTTATAATTGAAATATTAAATTTATATTTATTTATTTGTAACAATAAGATATTTCTAGCTAAAGATAGTTTTATATTTTAAAAAATTTCCATCTTTTATATATTTTATTATTTTCTTCTTCAATTAACAAATTGATAAAATCAGTCTTTTGGATTTGTTTTAGTTATTCAAACTTTGTATGGGCTGACCTTTTTGTTATTTCATTTTTGTGTTTGACAGTCTTTTTGTTAAACCTCATCCAATTAGATTTAGTAGATGTAACTCTACCACCTTTTTTTTCCTATTTTGAAAATTGAACTATCCTTTATTTAATTAATAAAAAATATTTAAAAATAAATAAAAAGCATAAGTACCATCACCACTTGAGATTATAAGGGAATCCATTTTGTTAAAATTACCTGATACACTCAGACCCAATTGCACCTATTATAGGAATTGAGCTGTGGTGGGGATCTCATCCATTCTTTTCGCTAACTGGTTCTTGTCCATTCTTGCAGGTGCAGAAGCACAAAGCATAGGGTATGCTATGGAACGGTGGCTGACAACTTACCACCTGCAGCCGAAGTGGCTGCCATGTACACTTCCAACAAAATTGGCAAAGTGAGAATATACAATCCTGATCAGGAGGCTCTCCAAGCATTCCAAAACACAGGCATAGAAGTAACAGTGGGAGTTCTCAATGAGGACCTCCCTAACATTGCCTCCACCCAAGAGACAGCAAACCAGTGGGTTGCAAACAACATTCAGCCCTACTACCCCTCAACCAAGATCAAATACATCTCAGTGGGCAATGAGATACTACCTGATACAGCCTACGCAACCAGTCTCCTTCCTGCCATGGAAAACATCCACGCTGCACTCCAATCCTTGAATCTACAGGACCAAATCAAGGTGTCTACAACAATGAAAATGAGTGTTCTTAACAATTCTTATCCTCCCTCTGCAGGAACCTTCAGCCCTGATATCACCGCTATCATGCAGTCCATCTTGAACTTCCTTTCACAGACAAATTCCCCCTTCATGGCAGATGTATACCCCTATTTTGCCCATCTCTCTAATCCCACAGGCATTCCTTTGGCTTATGCCCTGTTTCAAAACCAGACCCCCAATGGAGTGGGATACACGAACTTGTTTGATGCAATGGTAGATTCTCTCATTTACGCCATGGAAGCGTTGGGTCATTCTGACATTCCTGTTGTTATTACAGAAACTGGGTGGCCTTCTGATGGGAATGCTAATGGCGGTGCAACTATAACCAATGCATGTAATCACAACAATAACTTTATCCAGCATATTTTTTCTGGACAAGGGACTCCGAGGAGGCCTAACCAGGCCATGGAGGGTTTTGTGTTTGCCATGTTTAATGAAGATTTGAAGCCTGGTGATCCCACCGAGAAGCATTTTGGGCTCTTTCAGCCCGATAAAACACCGGTTTACCCTGTGAGCTTTACAGGTTGAAATATACCGGATTGCACTTTTCCCCTCCATATTCTGATATGTATGCACTAATAACTATGGTATAGCATGCTTACAGACAGCATGCCAACTCCAACGTTCTCAATAAAACTGTATACCCGATTATGCATATAATATGATAATAAAATGTCTATTAAAGAGTATTGATTAGCATATGTTCATTATAATTAAACAATACTATGTTTTTCTGATATAAAAAAAACTTATTAAGTGTTTAGGTTTTTAAATGCACTCATCCAGTTTTGATTTAATTAATATAAATATTGAAAAGGAAAACATATTTTTCAAGTTTAATTTATGTTAAATCTGATAAGATGTTTATATAAGTAATAATAAATTTGCAAATTTAATCTATATGCATACTTATAATAGTTAAAAAAAAACAATTGGTGCAAGTTTAATCTATATGCATACTTGTAACAGTTAAAAAAAGAAAAAGGGAGAAAATAATATTTAGCTATATGACTCAAGAATGGAGACAATTAATGAAGACCTTGAAAGTGTTGATGCTTTGTCTAAGAAAGTGCAACTCTAATAAAACCTCTAATGTTGTGCTTGATCTTTACTTAGTTAAAGAATAATATCTCAAGTTTTGGACAAATATGTAACTACAAACCTGTCTTTTGTTTGCAAACTCATTCTAGCCACATCATAGACTTTTTCTCTTGTAAGAGTAAATATGCAAGGGAACATTACTTCAATCAATGCCTTGATAACAAGAAGATCAAATGCAATAGACAAACACCAATAGTATTGAATCATTACTCATTTTGATGCACAAAATCCAAGATTTTCATAATATCACATACAAAAAGAGAATGATAGAATATTGACATTTGCATTCTTGAAACCCAAAAAAATTAATATAACGATTTATAACCCAAGCACAATAATATTAAGCTACACTATTCACTTGTTCATACTAAAAACATTAGTTAAAATAGATTGTATAAGTCTACTATTCATATCTAACTCAAAATCAACATTTTAGATAGCCCAAATTAAATCTAATATTAACATCTTAATCGATATCAAATTTATCATGTCTAATTTATTTAGCCCAATTATTTTAGTCAATTAATATTTTAATATAAATTATCAACTAATAAATTGAGGTTACCATCAACATTAATCCGAACTCTTTAAATGAAACAACCTACACAATAATTTATAATGACTAATTAGAGTATGCATGGAAATCTCATATTATTAAACATTGTTAATCATCATTTTTAAAATCAATAGTTAACTAACATATTCATATGTGAATCATGTGAATCAAAATAATATTAGAGTAAAAATAGGGTACAAAATGGACTATGATAGGCTTCACAAAAATTAATATTTTGTTGTCCTCTTGCTCGCCGCAAGGTCATTGCTACTTGGCGGAAGAATGCTCTCTCGGACCATCTCATGGTTGGCTCTCCCTCTTCGGATGGTTCTTCCGAGGAGGGCAACCCTCCCTTGATTGTTTCTCCCATGGAGTCAAAGTCTTTCCAGGCTCCTCTTCCAACTAGATCCCTTCCACAAAACCTTTGTTGCCTTGATCTGCTATCGTTATTTAGTCGAAACCTACCCATCCCTCATTGAACAACTATGTTGGTCCTTTGATAGCTCCTGTCTCCTCTTCTTTGTTGTCAGTTCCCTTGTTGTGTGGTGGCTCCTTGCCTGGGGTGGTTGTTGTGGATTTTTTCCCATCGCCTCGCTTGGTGGATTTCAATTTTGAGTCTTCTTGGTCGGTTGTGCTAAGGAAGAAGAAGGGACTCCCCAAATCCATTGCTTCTTCATGGCCTCCGATTTAGGGAGTCTGATTAGTCCCCTCTGGTTCTGGGGTTCTCTAATCCTTATTTTCTATTCTACAGTTTTCGGTCAGCTGTTTCTATTTGTTTTTCTCCTAGTTCATGTTATGGTTTGAACTAGCTTCTTTTTGGCCCTTTGGGCTTTCTGTGTGAAGGGTACAACACCTTATAAATGTTGCTTATTTTATCAAAAACTTCAATATCTCATTCATGAGACTCATTAAAATATTCAATGCATTAACCAATCTAAATGACATCATTAGCTACTTATATTCTTTTGTTTTAAAAATTATCTTCCATTTGTCACCCTCTTTTATCGAAATTTGGTGATATCCACCTTCTATATCAATCTTAATGAAGTATACGGCCCCACTTTAGGGATAAATTTAAGAAATTGTCCTAAAATTATATACAAAATCCTAGTGAATCGTAGGAAAAGGTAACTATTTTGTAGCGAATACATGTTAAGTTTAGAAAATAAATCATGACAATTATTTTCAAATTATGTTCACATTATTGATTTTTATTGACAAATCTTCCTATGATATTAAAAGAATAATAATGTGGTAGTGATTCTAATAAAATCCCCTATAAATTATACAAAATAGTGACAATATGTCCATTTTGAAAATAAAATAATTTTATACCGATTTAAAAAAATCATATTAGTTTTTGCTAGTGAATTTGCTTGTTTATTTTGTTTAAATGTGGCTAACAAAAAAATAATGTGATAAATTTGATAAAATTTATATCTTTCATGGATGTATATTTGAACATGAACATAAAATATGAACCAACAAATTATTTTCTTTGAACACTATCCATTAATTTCTACCATGCTCAACATGATAGTGTAATGTGTGCAATGTCACCACAATCATGTCACATGTGGTGAGGAAAGGGATTAGAAAAGTGAGTGTTGTGAAACCATTTCTGCACACCTTACAATCATGAAGGTAATGTTTTACGATTTTTGGCAACCCTATGTAGAACACCTCAAGGGAGGGCCTCCTCAAGGTACATTTCTTCTACGTTTCTAAGTGGAAGTGATTTGGCTAAGTCTCTAGGGCTAGACCTTGTTCCCATGAACAACTAATTCCTAACTAAGCTACTTACATTTAATTTTGAAATGTTAATCTAATTAATGCAACATTTAAAATATATTGAATTACAATTAAATAAATTAACCACAATTCTATAATTGATTACAATGAATAAATATACTAATTTCTAAGTAAATATTCACTATAACATAAGTTCACTAAGTTACAAAAGCAATTAGCTCAACTAAAATGAAATGAGAATTTACTTGAGCAATTAAAATGAGAATTTGTACTATAATTAAAAATATTCCACCCTATAATTTGAGATTTGTACAATATCAATAATTTATAAATTTTCCTAAAGATTGCAAAATACTAAAGGTGAATAAAATTTATCCCACTTAAAAGAGTATGATTTACCTTTAACTCACTTACTAAGCCCTAACCATTAGGACAACACAAGTAACCCTAAGTGAGTATTTAGAAGCACTCTCTCTTTCTCCATTTCCCATTTATCTCTACACAAATTGAGGAAAGAGCTCTAAAGGATGAGGGAGGGAGGAAGCTATTTAGTCCTCCCATTTTTTCTTTTAGCTAAATTTTTATATATTGTATGCACATTTTCTCATTAGATTTCAAGTGTATAAGTAATATATGTGTGTGTGTGTGTGTATATTATTGGGTTAAAATTACTAACTATATTATATATATATATATATATATATATTATTAACATGAAATAGTATTTATAAAATAAAGTTGTGGGTCATATAATATTTACAAACTAAAACATGTGGCCATAGATTGTGATGCCTTTTTCTAATTACATTAGTTTTTAAAAATAAAACATAGCAAATGGATTTTGGGACATCTGCAACCCTCCCCATAGAGTCATGTGCTTGTGAGTAGGGGTGGGGGGAAAAGATGAAACACTCCACATGCCTGCACAAGCTTGTGGGGAGGGGGTTCTCCCCACCACATGACTAGCACAAGTGTCTATGTCTATATTGTTGGTGTGAATAAGGTCTTGTACCTAGCTAAGTCTTAGTACAAGACTTATTCACATGTTAAGTCCTACGTGTCTTAGATGTCTTAGTTGTCTAGATAAGATCTTATCATATCTTATATTTTTGACTTTTTTGTCAAGTTAGTTGTCTCATAACACAAGATTAACAAACATGTCACAATCTTGTCTAATCCTATCTCTCACCTTGCCTTTATAAGAAAGGCCTGTTATATACATATTGAACCAATCTTAAATCCATAGCCAAGCAAGCTATTCTTTTCATTTTCTCTCTTATGGAAGATATTCTAATTTTGTAGTTGTTCCTAGGGTGTTCGGAGTTCACCATTAGCTCCTACATGGTATTAGAGCTCTAATGTTGCAGCTTCCTTCCCAAATATGAGGGTGATTTGTGCATGAAATTTTTCTAGGTGTAGTTTGTGGTTTTAAGGACCTCATGATTGAAGCTAGGACATCAAATAAAGTCATGGTTTCCTTTTGTTTTGTCAAATCTACAAGGGTTTCAAGTAGGGTTAAAGTTGTCAAGTCTTGGAGGTAGCTAAAATTTTCTTTGGGCCAAATGTGACCCCGCCATCATGTCCATAAGGTACAAAAAATTGAGGATTGATTGTAAAATTGACAATTTTAGACACTTTCTCCCAAAGACCTTAGATCTTTTTCCTACTCCATTTCCATTTCTGTTTGTATGGTTTGTACACAAGCATTAGAAGGTCTACAATTAGCGGCATACTCTAAGGAATTTATGACATGTTTTGAGGAATATAGCATATTTTGCAAAAAAAAAATCTGTGTTGGCATCACCTCTACATTGTTGTGTAAATTAGTTTGCAATATGTCAAAAAGTACAAGTTTGTCAAATCATAAGTCAATATATTTTTTTAAAAAAAATTAAGTTTTTTTTT
>VDFB02058242.1:338218452-338329432 GCA_007258455.2 Sequoia sempervirens
TGGCCTTTGATTCATTATACCCATTCTTATGTAAGAAATTTATTAGCAAGGTCTCCTCTATTATGGCATCCACTCGGCATGCGGGGTCAACTAGGACACTGATTACGATGTTCTCATTAACACAAGTGGGGATGTACAAGGGAGAAGGCTCTTTTTTCATAGGAAAATCCTACGAGGTAAAATTTATGTCTAGTAATCCACTCACAATTTGGGAAGAATGAATACATGCAAATGAGACCATATTTGTGTACTCTGAAGGAACAAACTTGATGGACTCCAAAGGTTCAAGGGTCCAATAGTGACCTATCCAAATTTCACTCCTAAATATCTAAGAACCTTTCTAATGACATAGTTAGGGGTCATAGATTGGGTTGCAATGTTCCACACCTTCAAGCATGCAAACCTACAACACACCTAGGGAATGAGAGAAGGTCCTCTGATACCCAGAGATGAAGCAAAAATAGTTCACATCAGGTTCACCAAAATGTAGAGAAGGAAGACCCACCACCCTGCGACTCTAGGTCATGAGAGAGTCCTAAGCAATGAGTTGCCTTAAAATACCTCAAGTTTGCTAAATGAATTGGAAGGGGCAAGGTGGAACCTATGAAAATGGGGGAATGTTGATGTATTCGCACCCACTTCCAAAGATGTTCCACTCAAGGATAACCTTAAAGATCTTAATGCAAAAGAGAAAGAGCTCTTGCAATAGGGTTGTCCAAGGGACTGAAATGATCTAATGAAGGGTTCACCACCAAGTTGAAGCTTGGACAAGACAATGAAAATGCAAAGCAAAATGAAAAACCCTAGTTCAATTCAAAGACCTAGAAAATGCCTTAAAATGTAAATAAAACATAACAAAAAAGAAATGAGATGACTAATGTGTACCTGAAAACCTTGAAGTGACTAGAACAAACTCTAAAATTTTGGAAATTTTGACTTTTTGACCAACTAGGACATGTTTGCCAACTTGGCTGAATCAGTCCCAAATATGGGTTTCTGCACGAGAGTCTATTTCTAGAAAAAGGGTATCAAAATCTACAAATAGATTTGAAAAACACCTATAGTGGAACTCATTCACCACTTGCGGAAAATAAGTCCAGTTTGGATTTTCTGGAACTTCAAAGTTCTAATCTGCACCTCTCAAACTGCTCAATATGCTCCTCCAAGTTCCCAAATCTGAAACCCTAATTTTGGGGTTGTAGATGATCTTTTTAATGAAGATTATGACCTTACAAATAGGGATACAACTCCAACAAGTTTGTAACCTAATCTTCAATGATCTTCAAGTCTTCAAAGCACCTAGATCTACAATCACACAAAGAGAGAGAGAGAGAGAGAGAGAGAGAGAAAATGTTGATTATTAGGGAATGTGGGTTTTCCTTAGTCAAACCCCTTTTAGGTAATTAAACCAAATGATGAAATAAGATAATGAAGCATGAACATGAAATAATGCAATTAGAACCTTGCCATGATGATGGATCTTGAATTGCTACAACAATTAATGAAGAATTTTCCCTTGAAAGCTATCTTGATGACCTCTTGAAGACTTGGAGTGCTTAACTCTTGCTTGCTTGACTTGATAACATGAATTATTGTATTACTTATGTGAAATAAGGATTTGAAAGCTTGTTTATATAGGAAAAGGACTCAAACAATCATTAATTTGATCTCTAAGGCCGACATGGAAGAAATTTAAACTTAAAACCTAGTTTTTCCCACTCAAACCTCAAAAATAGCTCAAATGGGACTCATTTTCCAAGCTAGGCAAATGAGTCCCACTTGGATGGGACTTATTTCACCAAAGTGGAAAATGGGTCTCACAAGGGCTATTTTGCTAGCTAGAATGTTGACGAGTCAAGAAATTAAGCTTATATGTTGATCTTGTCAAGTTTTTTTATTGAAATATGCCTTGGTATACATAATATGGGGTGATAGGGGCCTATTAATGATGATATAAAGGTCATAAATGCAACAGGGCCCAAAATCCAATGTGAAAGTGTAAATAAATACACTTTACAATACCAGATTAAGGAAAAAATGGGTTTATTTAGCTTAGAAGGGCCCTAAATCCCATGTGAATGCGTAAAACACATTACAACACTAGATTAGGTCCACCTTATTTTACAAGCCTCCTAAATTTACTATGAAGGTGTAAATAAATACATTTTACAATATTAAATTAAGGAAAGGTTAAGTTAATTTAGCTTAAAAAGGGCCCAAGATCTAATGTGGATGTGTAAAACACCTCACAACACTAGATCAAGGCAATATCAAGCCTAATTTATCATTAATTATTCCCAAATAAAGTAAGGAAAAGGCATACCTTTTTTTGTTGTTCCATCTAGCCCCCACTTTAGTGAGAGGATGAACTTACTTCAAACTCACACTAAATTAGACATTCAAGAGGGGTCAAAGTATACCAATGGGGATGGTCTAGGATAAAAAATACTGAGGAGGTGGTCAAGCCCCCAGATCCAAGATCCTAAGTGAAATTGACGTAAGCACAAAAAGGACACACATAAAGGTGTATAATATGCAACAAAACAAGATACCCAAACATGCAATGTCAAGAACTAAAAGAAAGAAAAATGATTAATAAAAATGAGGTGGATAAAAGATGCACTCACTCTGGGGCCATGGAACATTGGGTCATTCATGGGGTGAGTTGTCCCAAGGAATTGGTTTAGTGAGAAATTCATGCCAGTGTGTCGACTTCTCACTATATAATGAGAAAGTCATGCCAGTGTTCCAGCTTCCCATTATACTAACCATACCAAAGTTATCCTCCTGCTAAATTTGTTAGGGCACCACAATGTAATGAATTTTTTAAATGGTTTTTTCATGCAAAAATTTTGTCAAATGGGATTTTACTTTGTTCACATAATGGTCTTCTTGTTAGGGAGAATTGTGCCTAATGTCTGCAAGAGAGGAAAATTCAAGGTGTTAGATCGTCACCCATGGGATGCCTCATTCATATCATGCCATGTCAATAGATCGTACACTCTTGGATGGCATCAAACCCAATGACACCACCAAGAAGAGGACACATCACAAGAAAAAAGGAAAAATCACACCATGAAATTTTTCCAAAAGATGCCATCTATGTACACCCCCACTTTAAAGAAGTTGCTACACAATCACTATGATAAATTTCTTTAAAGTAGCCAATGATAAATGCTAACATGAAAGAAGACATGGGAGCCAACTTGGAAAGCCCTATGCCAAGTCATATTTTTCCAAATCAAACTACATCATAGATAAGTATGTCACATGTGAGCCAACTTAAGGCATGTCATCCACATCCCAAGCTTGCTCTTATATATATAACATGAAAGGTGATCAACTAGCTAAAAGAGACAATGACAGGTGGCATATGAGGAAAAGGCTACCTAACCCTCTTGCCCCCACTTAGTGCAGGACAAGGGTGAGCCTAGAGTGGATGATGATATGCTGCTCCTTACAAAAAGGGAATGACATGCAATAGTGATTATACTATGATCTTACAAATATTACATGGAAAGTAGAAGCAACTAATGTTATTTATTATGATGAGTAAAAAAAGTGTTAACTTGATACATATTTAATGAGATATCTATCAGTTTTGGATGCATCAAATTGAAAGTTATCTTGGAATAATCTTTTGTGATAGTGTTGACATTGTTTGAGGGACAATAACCAAGATCATTAGTCATTTCTTGCATTTTAGGCTCTATAGGGATATGGATACCTTGTTCTATGGCATCATATCCTTTCCCAAGTTGCTTCATAAGTTCAAAAACTCTTCCATAAATCTTTTTCACTTCTTTTGAATTTAGTGGTTGTTCAACCTCATCAAAGTTTGTCTTGAATGTTGTCTTTTATTTTAAGGTGGTTGAAATGGATGCTTTTGAATTTTGTATTTCCATTATCGGTTTCCCTTTTCCATTTTTAGACTCTTTTGTTATGATCTTGTATTCTCTTATGAATATAGGTATGAAATCAAAGGTTTCTAAAGCATCTTCCAATAACTTGGTGGCTTCTTCAATCCGCTTTTGTTTTTATGTCTCTTGTATGGGTTTGACATGTTTGGTTGGTGTTAAGGGATATATAATGTTCATAATTTCAAAAGTCCTATATGTATTTGCTTTATCATCTTCATCTAAGGAAGCCATATTACTATTGTTTGAAAGAAGTTTTTCAATGTTGTCATTTTCTTGCACCATGGTACCTTCCCTAGTAGGAGAGTTTTTAGGAGAGGGAAAAACTAGATGTTCATGACATTCCAAGGTTAGATGTAAAGTAGCTTCATCACAAATAGGAGAGGAATCAAGAGAAGGATAACTATGAGTTTCATGGTTACAAATGATTGGAATTTTTTGTTCAAATAGATCTTCCCAAATGGTAGGGGCATTAGGAAAGGGAGGAATACAATTCTCATGAATCTCAATAAGGATATCTTCTAACACTAAACTATCTTCTTCATGTCTAGATAAGATATTAGGAGAAGGAAAGGTTTGATTGTCATGATTATCTACAATTATATCCCCATGTTCTATAATGTATTCCCAAGTAGGAGAGGTAGGATCATCAT
The DNA here is from genome assembly GCA_007258455.2 of Sequoia sempervirens. Classification (NCBI taxonomy): domain Eukaryota; kingdom Viridiplantae; phylum Streptophyta; class Pinopsida; order Cupressales; family Cupressaceae; genus Sequoia; species Sequoia sempervirens. Next base: position 338,223,023 of record VDFB02058242.1, read on the forward strand.
AGTGCTCAATTATTGTATCTCTTAAAATCAATATATCCTCCACATAAATTTGTTTTTCATGATAATTCATGATTGTATGCTTATTCACTAAAGCATTTTCACAAGGGAGGTGTTTGGAAATGAATGGAGACTAGGTAAAGTAGTGGCCATGATCTCAGCTTCGAGTGGGGTGATCCCACAATAGTGGTTTACAATTTTTGGCCAAACTAGACACTGAAATTATTATTTTTAACTAAAACTTCACATTCGGGCACCTATAGCGGCTAAACCGTGAAGAATTTGAAGATGATGCAAACTAGAGTCTTGTCAAATTTTTTTCTGTAGATTCTAAAAATATTTTCTTCAAAATTTTTGGAATAAGACTACACTTCTTTTTCCATCTCCCACGAAAATTGATTCTTTTCAAACAATAGCATTTTTAAAAAGTGACACACACCGTATAATGCATAACCTTTTTTCCATGAAGGATAAAATTATAATTCTTTTGAATTTAGATTCGTAACTCTGATAACTAGTGCTTCCACTTTGTTAGATAGTTTTTTATTGAATATTTTTTCTTTAATCAAGTTTCAAAGTCAAACCAATTACAATTCAGACATAACGCGACCGTATAATGCATAAATTTTTTTGTATATATCGAAATTCTTTTTTTTTTGTTGGATCAAGGACTTCAATATCTAGTGCACTCATATTTTTCAATTTTTTTTTGATAATCTGCTATTTTTCCACATGTGCAAAACATAGACCTTCATTTTTGATGAAAAACCTATGTTTAATAAAACTAAAAAAACAAATACATAATAAAACCAAAACAAATTAAAATTATATTCATTGGATAGCTTGTTTCGAGCACTACCTGATTCCAGTTGGGTTTGTGAAGATTCATCCATTTTCATCCTCAACTCGAGCTCCGAAGTGCCAAAATTTAAGGTTTTTTTGTGTCTCAAGGGGGGATGAGGAATAAGGGGGGTTCGAATGAACCCCTAGGGGTTCGAGTGAACCCCTAGGGGTTCGCTCGAACCCCACTTTTATAAGGGGTTTTGTTGGCTTTTTTGGTAGGAAAACATTAAAAGTGTTCGCCCGAACCAGGTTCTAGCAAACCCCTAATGGGTTCGGTCGAACTAAGAGGTTCGTACGAACCCCTAAAATCAAGTTTTTTTCCATCCATTCATTTTTTGTGATTTTTCCTTCCTCACTTCAATTGTAAACCACTATTGTGGCTTCACCCTGTGTCATAATATCTTTTCAAGCTGGAATACAAACAAGACTTTCATTATTCTCAATGGTTATATCTCTTATCACCAAGATACCTTCATCACCAATAGGATAGGTATTAGGGGAAGAACAATGATGATTTTCATAGTTGTCAATGCTTGCATCCTCTTGTATCAAACCTTTAATGGATGATCTAGGAGAGATGAATTCATCAAGGGCTTCATCTAACATGTCAAAGTCATCACTACTAAAGGGTTTGAATGATTTGTTGTCTCTAAGGTTGACCCATTTTTGTTTGTTTATTTTAATGTTTTTAGCTTTTAGTTTTCATTTTTGAATGAATTCCAAATGTAACCTGATCTAATTAAACTATGAACTAATGCTAAAATTGAAAAGTGCAAGAAACTAAATCTATCCACAATTTAAATGAATGTAAATGATGCTACTTCTAATGATTTTAATGTAATATAAAGAAATCAAAATGAAATAGAAAAGTAAATACAAAAATAAGAAGCTTAAAAACTAGAAATTTAACTCTATAAACAGTAGTTCAAAATTTGCAATGGGACTGATTCACCCAAGGTGGCAAATGAGTCCCAATAGGGTTTTTTTAGATTTTTTAGATTTTTTTTGGTTGATTTTATATGTTTTCTATGATGTATGATCTAATTCTAAGATACAACTACAGTTTTTGAATAATTTTCAATAAAATTAAGTGAAAAAATGCAAGCTAAATGATATTTCACTAATGCAAGATTTGAAACTCTAGAATGCCAATTAACCAATGCAAACCTTAATGCAATGTTAATGCAAGATAAATCTAGGATGAATATGCACTTCAAATTAGAATTATAATATCCTAAATGAAGGTTCACCAAAAAGGAACCTAATGAAGGGTTCACTACCAAGTTGAAGCTTGGATAAGAAAATGAAAATGCAAAGAAAAATGCAAAACCCTAGTTCAATGCAAAGACTTATAAAATTCCTTAGAAATGTAAATAAAACATAATAGAAAAGAAATGAGATAACTGATGTGTACCTGGTGTAGAGAAGGGGATTCGCTACTCATGATTTCTCTTCATTCAAAGAGCCTTACAGGGTGAACTGCCCTAAACTACCTCAAGGAATAGTGGCGAGAGTTCTAGAATTTGAAAGAGTAGGTCATGAATATTCTCTAGAAAAACTAACAAGCTCTTGGCCAATGCACAATAGTGCAGGTTTGGGATGACAGTAAAATAGTTAAATGACTACTTCTACTCTGATTGTTGAGAACTTCTAAAGCATAAGAAAATAATGGAATGTGATAGAACTGAAATAAAGTGGAGTAGAAATAATAGAGATAAGGAGAAGAAAGGAAAGAATATGCTCACAAAAATCCAAGTAATGAAGCCTCTAGGTAGTAGATATCTTCAATACCCGCGTTTGTAAGATTGAGAGAAACTATTGGGGCTGTATAGAGGTTTGCCTCAGTCAAATCCCTATTTTGGTGTTCCCACCTCAATGGAAAGTTAGATAGAAAGAGAGAGAGTGTGTAATCAAAATGGAAAAAAGCATGTGGTGAAAGAAAAACCCGCTTCAGGAGTAGAACCCACACCACCAAGTATGAGTGATAAAATAAATCCCCACTTGAGGAGAACATGTATCACAAAAGAGGTGATAAAAGTAATCCCCACTCAAGGAGGAGAACCCATATCACAAAGTAGAGATGCAATAGAGATGAGATATGGAATCCCAAGATTCTCACAAGCATGAGATAAGGGAGATGAAGCTGCAAGAGCCAAGAGTTGCAAAGAGTGTTGTGAGAGCTTAAGAGCTTGAGGTTGTTGTAACAAGCTGTGTGAAGTTATGGAGGAAAGAGTTGGAGAGTGGAAAGCTAGAGAGAAGTTAGAATGAAGCTAGAGAAAAAGAGAGTTGCAAATGAAGTGAAAAGATAAAATTTAAGGAAGAGAATCTTCTCGGGCGGTTACAAGGCATCTCGATCCGTTACCACCGACCAAAGGAGGTGACAAGTGACAAACATGCTCGAAAATGACTGTTTGAATGTTGAAACATCACAAGATGCTAGTGTGGTGCGCAAAAATCCACATAGAGCGCTAGTGTCTAGACACATCATGCTACAAAACAACACGAACAAGAAAAACACAAGGTTTGATGCAAAGCGGAGGCGCAAGGGTAGCTTCTAGAAAGGGGTCCATAGCATCCTAAGAAGGGAAAAAGGCTGATGCAGGGGCTAAAATGAGCCTACACAAATGCTAGAGGAGTGGACACTAAAGCGGGTACAAGAATGTATGTGAAATTACAAGAGGTGCAATTTTACGACTATACATTATGCCCCCACTTTAGGGGGCATATGAATCTACACTAATATGCATGCTAAATGAAATATACTAAACATAAATAACATCATATGCCAAAAGGATACTGTAGAGGAAGCAGATAACTCTTCAAACCACATAAGCATGCCCCCAGGCTGAAGACTTGCAAAAAAAATGCATTAGACAAGAAAAACCTGCACCAAACAACAATGTTAGAACACAAAAAACTAAAGTATTTGAGTTAGCAAACTAAAAGAGACCTCGATGTAGAAGGTTGCCTCAGTATTATGCATCATCCCCAAACTAAGAAATAACACAGAGGAATTCTAAAATGAAGAGAGGAAGGGTATATACATAGGATGAAGAAGATGCAAATCTTTGATTTGATATATACAAAAGAGAAGAGAAGAGAGAATTTAAGAATGTAAGAACCTCACAGGCCTGCAGACCTGTAAGGGAGGTGTCCTTCAAGATCTCTCACATGAAGGAAATTGAGAAAAGTGCCTTATAGGACCACAGACCTACAAGGAAGGTGTCCTCAAGATCTCTCACATGAGTGAAACCCAAAAAAGCACCCTACAGACCCATAGACTTGCAGGGGAGCCACCCCTAAGATCTCTCACATGGAGGAAGCTCAAAAGAAGCACCCTATAGACCCGTAAACTTGTAGGGAGGTATCCCCCAATATTTCTCACATGGAGGAAACCAAAGGAAGGGGACTCCATAGAGTTAGTAAGTGGCTTCACAGGCGCACCTACAAAGAAAAAGTGGCCATGTCGGAAAGTAAGGGGATAGTCACGTAGACCGTCAAAAATTGGAAGGCTTTCAAATGGGTCCACTCAAGGGACAAACTATTTTAAAAGCGAGGTCTAGTCATGTTGCTCCCAAGTAGATGTCAAAGAATTCATTTGAGATAAAAACTTTCAAAGGGGTTCCCTCAAGAACCCTTCAAGAGAAAAAGGGGTCCATTTAAGGGACGCTTCATTTGAAAGATAGAGAAAAAAGAAGGGATACTTTAAGAAGGACACACATCTTTAGAACAAGTTATCACTACCCCCAACATACAGGGGAGGAGAACCATGCAAGATACTAAGAACACATAGGATAGAGGTAAACCTCGATATCACTTGCCATTTTAAGAAGAGGCAAGTGCATCAACAAACAAATGAGTGATGGCACCTGAATCATGAAGTTGTTATATTTTGTCCTTCAAGGCCTTATATTCACTAGTGGAATGGTGAGGCACTCGATGGTATGCACATAAAGAATGTTTTTCTTTATCATGTTTATGATATTTCTTACGTGTAGGAGAAGGAAGAGTAATTAAGCGGGATTTTAGAAGTTGGAAAAAAAAACTCTTGCTCAGATAGGGAATTAGGAGCAAGAAGCAACCCTTTCTCTTATGGAGAAAAGTTTGAACACTCACAAGAAGAATATACAAAGATAGAAGACAAAGGAGGAGGATCTCCATAGAGAGCATTATTCTAGCAAGGGGGATCATACTCCTCTATGAGATCACCATAAACCTTCTCTATAGGACCACCAACATTACCCTCTTTGAAAATGGCATGATCATATTCCTCAGAAGGAGGAGGATCAACATCAAGGACATTACAACTGTCGCTCACATTAACCTGCGATACAAAAGAATGACCATCTTTGATAGCAGGTTTGGATGATGTTATTGGAAGGTCTAAGTGGATTAGGGAAACTTTATATTCACTAATGAAGGAATTTGTAAAGTCTAAGGAACCCCAATCATCACCAAGACATGCATTCTTTTGAGAAGAGGTAGAAGGAGTAGACTTAAAATTTCTTGCTTCAGAAGGATCTTCTCCAGGGACATCTATCTCAAGAGTATCCTTTGTAGTAGGTACTACTGGAGTAAACATCGACACATTGGAAGAAACTAAAGGAATAAGAGTAGGAAAAACCAAAGCCTGACCAACAACTTCCATCTCACATAAGTGCATAGCCTTAGGTTCAACCTTAACTATGAACTTAATACATTTATGCCAGGTAGACAAGAATGCACCCATAGCATGAATCCACAGTCTACCAAGAAGAAGGTTATAAGGTAAATTTTCTAACATAGTTTAACATATACATGGGTGGGTACCATAATGGGTCCCAACCTCAAAGAAAAGACTATGCCTAGGGATTGTTGACCAACATTATCAAACCCACGAATGACAAAAAAAGAAGCATTAAGAGAAGATGAATCAATATTAATCTTAGGCAATAGATTAATGCTACACACATTGAGCGTCGATACGACATCAAAGAGAGTACATCTAACTCCAATATTGTTAATGTTGACTATAATCATTAGAGGGTCTGCTTGCTTTTGTACATTCGGAGGCGGGAGCTCCTAGGGATAGAACATAGTATTTGAAAAATCTACACAAATATGAGCTATAAATGCATAAACATTTATCATCCTAGTGGAAGAAGGCAAGAGGATCTTTTGTAAAGCTTCCTAAAGCATACCTTGATAAACTCGAGCAAACTGAAGCAAGTCCCATAGTGAGATCTTAGCTGAAGTAACTCAAAGTTTCTTGACAAGATCATAAGCATTGAGTGCTTTAGTCATAGGTTTAGGTGATTGGGGAAGGCTTGGTTTTTTATTCATTATATTCTCATAAGCACGTGCTATTGATCTGTAAGAGGGAGTCGTAGCAATATCAAGAGAATCATCATCAAATGAAACACCATTAATAGAACAAACCCTCTTGGGAGAAGGACTAGCTGGAGTCACATAAATGACCAACCTCTTAGGCCTTTGAGGGGTGACAGAGACATAGATTACATTTACAAACTCATCACAACTAGTGGAATAATTATTTGAAGATACATTCTCAACATCGATCCAAGGAGGATTGGATCTGGAAGGAGGTTCGTCATTTGCTAATGCATCATCTCAAGAGGATAGTGCATTAGAACAAAGATAAGATTCATCATTCACCAATGCAACATCTCTAGAAGAGAGTGCATTGGAATGGAGAGTAAATTCACCATTGACAAATGCATCATCTCCAAAAGAGAGTGCATTGGAATGAATATGAGGTAGAGTAACATTAAGAAAGGTGTCAATGATTTCATCTTGCGAAAAAATATCCTCCAAAGCAAGAGGAATTTAGTGAGAAGGATCAAAGATACCAAGTGACATGGGAAAAACCAAGTCACTATCACATGCATGAAATGGAATATCATTAATATTTTGAACAAAATTAGATACTAATCTAATAAAAGAAGATATTAAATCCATTTTGGTGATAGAACTAAGAAAACCAAAAATCTATATTTTCTATTGTTTTTGGTATTTTCTAGGTTCTAGTAATTCACATTTTCGGAAGTCTTTGAAGCAGAATTTGAGGTCAAAACTTGCGTCGGTCCCTAAAATTTGACTACCAAAGGCACTCATATTTTAGGGACTGAACTAATTCTCTAGGAGACCTTCCAATGGTGCAAACGGTTTTGAATTATGAGCACCCAGTCAAAAGTTATGACCCCGCCAAGTAGAGGTAAATAAATTCCTAGTTTTTCCAAAGGTACTTCACACCGGGTTCACCAAAATGTAGAGAAGGGGGATTGTCTACTCATGATTTCTCTTCATTCAAAGAGCCTTCATGGGGAGAACTTCCCTAAACTACTTCAAGGAACAACAACGAGTGTTTTAGAATCTGAAAGAGCAGGTCACGAATATTCTCTAGACAAACTGACAAGCTTTCAGCCAATGGACGACAATGTGGGTCTGGGATGACAGTGTGACGTGCTAGCATCTCTCTAGCACACTGATGTCTATACATACTAGAAAACAAATTTATCAAAGAAACTAGTTACATGACTACTTCTATTCTGATTGCTATGAACTTCTAAAGCATAGGAAAATAATGGAATGTGATAGAACAAAAATAAAGTGAAGTAGAAATAATAGAGATAAGGAGAAGAAATGAAAGAAGATTCTCACAAAAATCTAAGTAATAAAGCCTCCAAGTAGTGGATATCTTCAATACCTACGTCTATAAGATGGAAAGAAAGTGTTGGGGCTATATAAGGGTTTGCCTCAGTCAAACCCCCATTTTGGTGTTCCCACCTCCATTGACAGCCAGATAGAAAGAGAGAGAGTGTGTAATCAAAATGGAAAAAAGTGTGGTGAAAGCAAAACCTGCTTTAGGAGTAAAATCCACACCACCAAGTATGAGTGACAAAAGAAATCCCCACTCAAGGAGGAGAACCCATATCACAAAAGAGGTGATAAAAGTAATCCCTGCTCGAGGAGGAGAACCCCTATCACAAAGTAGAGATGCAATAGAAAGGAGATATGGAATCCCAAGATGCTCACAAGCATGAGATAAGGGAGATGAAGCTACAAGAGCCAAGAGATGCAAAGAGTGTTTTGAGAACTTAAGAGCTTGAGGCTATTGTAACAAGCTATGTGAAGTTGTGCAAGCAAGAGTTGGAGAGTGGAAAGCTAGAGCCAAAGCTAGAGAGAAGTTAGAATGAAGTTGGAGTAGAAGAGAGTTGCAAATGAAGTGAAAATATAACATTTAAGGAAGGAAAAGAAGCTTCACAGGTGGTTACAAGGCATCTCAAGCCATTGCCACTGACCAAAGGAGGTGACAAGTGGAAAACATGCTCAAAAATGGCCATTTGAACATTGAAACATTATAGGATGCTAGTGCAACACACTAGTGTTCAGACACATCATGCTACAAAACAATAAAAACGTTAAATGAACAAGGTTCGATGCAAAGAGGACATGCAAGGTAGCTGCTAGAAAGGGGTCCAGAGCATCCTAAGAAGGGAAAAAGGCTAATGTAGGGGCTAAAATGAGCCTACACAAATGCTAGGGGAGTGGACACTAAATTGGGTACAAGAATGTATGTGAAATTGCAAGAAGTGCAATTTTATGACTATACACTTGGAAACCTTGAAGTGACTAGAAACAACTTTGAAATTCTAGAAATTTTCACTTTTTGACCAACTGGGACTCATTTTCCAACCTAGGTGAATCAGTCCCAAATATGGGTTTCTACACGAGAGTCTATTTTGAGAAAAAGGGTATTAGAATCTGTAAAAAGATTTCTAAAACACCTACAGTGGGACTCATTTGCCACTTGTGGCAAATGAGTCCAATTTAGATTTTCTAGAACTTCAAAGTTCTAATTTGAACCTCTTGGTTTGCTCAATCTACTCCTCCAGGTGCTTGGATCTTAAACCCTAATTGTAGGGCTATAGGTGACCTTTTCAGTGAAGATTATGACCTTGCAAATGAGAATACAACTCCAACAAGCTTGTAACCTAATCTTCAATGATCTTCAATTCTTCAAAGCACCTAAATCTACAATCACACAGAGAGAGAGAAAGAGAAAAAACTTGCTGATTGTTAGGGAATGGGGGTTTTCCTTGGTCAAACCCATTTTAGGTAATTAAACCAAATGATGAAATAAGATAATGAAGTATGAACATGAAATAATGCAATTAGAGCCTTTCCATGATGATGGAGCTTGAATTGCTACAAGAATTAATGAAGAATGTATCCTTGAATGCCTTAGAAATGATCTTGAAATCTATCTTGATGACCTTGTGAAGACTTGGAGTGCTTAACTCTTGCTTGCTTGACTTGATAACATGAATGCTTTTATTTCTTATGTGAAATAAGGATTTGAAAGCTTGTTTATATAGGCAAGGCACTCAAATGACTATTAGTTTGATCCCCAAGACCAACATGGAAGAAATTTAAACTTAAAACCTAGTTTTTCCCACTCAAACATCGAAAATAGCTCAAATGGGACTCATTCGCCAAGCTGGGTGAATAAGTCCCACCTGGATGGGACTCATTCACCCAAAGTGGCGAATGGGTCCCATAGGGGCTATTTTGCCAGCTAGAATGTTGGGGAGTCAAGAAATTAAGCTTATATATTGTTCTTGTTGGGTTTTTAATTGAAATATGCCTTGGGATGCATAATATGGGGTCATAGGGGCCTATTAATGATGATATAAAGGTCATAAATGCAATAGGGCCAAAATCTAATGTGAAAATGTAAATAAATACACTTTACAACACTAGATTAAGGAAATATTGGGTCTATTTAGCTTAGAAGGGCCCTAAATCCCATGTGAATGTGTAAAACATATTACAAACACATAACAACACTAAATTAGGTCCACCTTAGTTTACAAGCCTCCTAAATTTAATGTGAAAGTGTGAATAAATACATTTTATAACATTAAATTAAGGAAAGGTTAAGTTAATTTAGCTTTAAAAGGGCCCAAGATCTAATGTGGATGTTTAAAACACCTCATAACACTAGATCAAGGCAATAGTAAGCCCAATTTATCATCAATTATTCCCAAATCAAGCAAGGAAAAGGAAATTTTTTTATGTTGCTCCACAAGGTATTGAGGCTGAAAAGGAAGGATAGGTTGGCCTTCTGCTTTCCTTCCACTAAAATAGATGTTCGTAGGGTTAGAAGAGTTGGTTTCAAGGGTTCATCCTACTTCCTAGACAACTCACTATCTGAGGATGACAGTGCAAATAATAGACTCTAGAATAGCACGTTCACATCTCAAAGGAGTGTTGGTGTCCATATAGACAGAGGTCCAGAAAATAGGCTAAACTCAATGAGACCTACTAGTTTCCTAACTATAAGATGTTTTATGTGACAAAAGAATGCTGGAAAGTACAAAACTAAAAGTGTAACAGGAGGGAAGTCATGCTAGAATAAAGAAAGAGAGGGTTATAAATTAGACCTATGCACCTTTGAATTGAATCTTCAAATAGCTCCACTCACACACACCTGCACACATGGAGAAAGAAAAATGTTGGCGTTGTGTTTAGAGGACTCCCTTAGTCAGTCTCTTGCTTTAGTGTTCCCACCTCCATGGACAACCAAATAGATAGAGAATATAGAAAATGATAAAGAGATAGAAACGAAGTGGTGGTACTAAGAGAAAGCACCAACAACAAGTATGATGCATAGTAAAAAATGATGCAAAGAGAAAATAGTGATGGACAATATCACCTTCACAACTATGACCACTCAAGGAAAGTAGTGGTAGGATAAAGCTTGTGAATCCTCCAACAAAAAAATTTTCACAACGAATGTGGTGTAGGATCCAAGAGCAACAACTTGCAACCAAGAAGATAGTGATATAGAAGCTTGAGAATGAAATAATGGATTTAAGAGTGAAGAAGCTTAAGATTGGAGAAGAGTATGAAGAAGGAATAAATGAATGAAAGTGAAAGCATTTGAATGGAAAAAAGAGGGGTAGAAGGGTAAAAAATTGTCAATCAAGGTAGGAGACGTTACACTTTGCCACCAATGGATAAATGTAAAGCCTCTCTGGATTCTAGAGGTAGGAATACTATAAGGATAGAAATGTGATGCGTGGATGTCTATGCGACGCGTGTGCATCCCCGACAGAGATTCCTCTACCGACGCAAAATGACATGACTAGGTGGATGGAAAAAGGTGACAGAGGTGGATTTTGCATCATTGGATTTACATTTTCTAAGGTAAGGGTTAGGAAAATGGGGAATTTTCCTAGGGGTGAAAATTCTCTCTATTACATATGCTATTTTGGATGCCCTGATGAATACACACAAAATTCCTTCTCTTAATGGATTTGCAACTCAACTCATAAGGGAACAAGCCAAGTTGGAACACATGGGAAAATTGATGTCTTCCAAATCATAGGCTCTTCTTGCAAAAGATCCAAAGGATTTAAGTGGAAAAGGTAAGAACTATAATAAGGACCCCAAGTGTAATGATCAAGTTAAGGATTCACCTTCACAAAGTACCCTTGAGTCCTCTTCCTCTTCCAAATAGGAATCATCTAAAATGAAGAAGTTGAAATTTTCATATTGCAAAAGGCTAGGACATGATTAACATGTATGTTATAATAAGAAGATTGATGAGCTCACCCAACTTCTTAAAAATAATCACATTCTACTACACTCATCAATGTCTTCTTCTTCCTCCTCTTCTTCTTCTTCAACATCTCAATCCACAACAACTTCATCACAGTCGAGGATTACAAGAGTTATAAATAGACTATACAAAATAAAAGGACAAGCACTCTTGTCATCTACATGTCCTAAATCTTGAATATGGCTTCTTGATATAGGGGAATCTCATCATATGACATCATCTATTTGAATATTCTGTTCTTTTGAGCCTTGTAACTGGGTATGTGTAGGATCATGATGGGCCAAAAAGTGGCGATATGATGGGTATGTGTAGGGTATGTGGATGATGACTTTTTCTTAACCCAAATTTGATGAAACGAAAAGGGTTTTTAAAGGAGATTCTCAACTTTCCACTAGTATAAATTATGCTTTACTTTGAATTTAATAAATAATTACTATTCATTTTCTATTTGAATTACGACTAAAGTCCTAATTGATAGGTTGATTGAAAAAAATTTATAGTTTTCAACGGTATCACATTTTTGAATCCAAAACATGCATCACATTCTGCTTCACATACTATAGGATAAAAAAAAAATGAATTTCATGAAGTTTTGACCAAGTTAAGGTGGTCGACATATGAGTTTTTATATTTTAAAAGTTGTAATGAAAATTCATAATTAATTATTTACTTGGAAAAAAATTAACAAAAAAATAAGCATCACATCAAGGCATGAGTCCTCTACTTATATCTAAAAAATTATTAAAAAAATTATCATTTCATTGTGGTTAGGGTGGTTAGACAAACACCTATTTCTTATTTTGTCCCTGAAATTTAAGTACTACTGCATTGAAATTTCAAATTTTCACCAAATAGATTTAAAAAAAATAAATAAACTAAGTAGTTTAGAAACTACATTCAATTTTCTACAGATTCTATTCTTACATATTTTTGAAATAATATAGATAAATTATTCAAATTTTTACATCAAGTTGCCTAACTCTGATTTTTCTGAATTTTTCACCACTTAAGGGCCTATTTTTTCCATGATGATTCTGCACATATCCAACTCACCTAATATTTTGATGGGTAACAACACATATATGAAGGTGTGTGAGAAGGGTTTTATTGACATGGAAGAAGGTACTTTTACTAATGTACTTTATGTTCCTTCCTTATTATCTAGTCTCCTTTTTGTTTATCGAATTACCCATAGTGGAAAAGTTAAAATAACTGATTTCACTCCTAATAGAGTATTCATAAGGGACTTGAATACTAGAGAGATCATTTCTATAGGGATGGTTGATCATTCACCTCATTTGTGTTCCTTTTCCCAAATTTATTTTGTTTATATGATAATGTTCCATTGACTAATATTCACACTCATTGATCAAGTGTGAATCATGTTTTGAGAAGTTTGGTCATCTAAACCTTGATATTTTAGAGATTAGTGTTGAGCTTTATACTCCACCTTCTTCTTTAGCTTTCTATGCTTCTATTTAGTAGGATGATAATAGTTTTTGAGATCTTTCTTTGTGGATGAGTATTTGATAGGGGTTTATAACTTGTTTTTGGAGTCTCATAGTACATATTTGAAGAACACACTTGGGGAGGAGGGTAAAAGTACAAACTTGTGTCAAACTTTTATAAAGGAATTGACCAACACAAACACAAAATTTGAACTTTGACCACATAAAAGTGGTCTTTATGTTTTGGATTTTAAAATGATGTAAACTAATGAAATGTAGAACTCTTGATGAAGTTTATTTCTAGTTTTGATAATTTTTTGTAGATTTAAGAGAAGATTTTGAATTGCTAAAAATTTCAAGAAAAAGTGACATTGAATTGACATCAAGAAAAAAATAGAAAAAAAAGTTTATATTCCCCTTTTTTTCCCCAAATAGACAACTTTAGTATCTAGTGCATGGAAAATAAATAAATAAATAGCTATATTTTCCTCATAATAACATGTTAAAAGTCAAATGTACTAGAATTTGATAGTTTTCATTCAACATCAACTATTATATATTTTTTTATCCTTCTCAGCTAAAAAATTATACCCTTTTGAACAAGATTCTATCCTCTAGTGCATCATATATTTTTCAAGAAAAATTATTATGTTTTAGTATTTGTTTAAATTTCTAATCAGCCTCATTTTTTATTTCAACAAACTACTTTATTATTAAAAAAACATATTAAAACCAATCAAAATATCAAAAAAAAAAAAACTTGGATTCTCCACTTTGAGCTCTACAAAAGGGTATTTTTAGTTTTTTTTTAAAAAAACATTCTAACTAAAGAAATATCATGTTCAAGTGAAAAGCTTTAGAAATATTTTTAAAAAAATGAGGTGGCTACCAATAAGGATGCCACATAGATAATTTCAGGTGAAATGGTTTTGATCAAAACACTTTCGCTTGAAACCCTTTTAGGTAAAAGAAACACACAAATTTCACATTTTAAAGTGCAAAAGGGAAAAAATTGTTGTTTCCAGTGAAAAATTTTCAGCTGAAATTCTATGTGCTACATATAGGCACATAGTTTCAAGTGATTTTTTTTTCTCAAAATTGTTTAGGGAAAAACTATTTCACTAAGAATTATTTTGTTGGTTCAAAGTGTGACACAAGTTTATCGTTTTACCTAGGGTTTTCTCTCCTCTTTGATGAAAGATTGAACACAACTATTCTCCCGTCTTCATTATCTTTGGAGATTGAAATTTATGATTTTTCTCATTTACTTGAGTTTTTATATTTCTTGGTTGAGTTTGATCATGATTATGTTGTGGCTTCTTCAAGCTTGAAGACTCATAATCAGTTTTGTAAGACATACATTTTGAGACTTCATCCATTTGGTCCTTCCAATTGGACATGGATTGGCTTCTTCATCAAGCTATGGACTTGTTTCTTCCCAAGGGAAGATATGTTTCTTGCACACATTGGATCATCTTTTTTTTTCAAGAATTTTCCATCAGCATTGGAGCTTCTTCATTATTGGGTGATATCTTGTCTCTCTTTTTCCCTCTTATGGCAGGGTCATTGATTGTATATACATGATGGATATAATCCTTGGGGGTATCATTTAGCCCTCCACATCATCATTTTTTCTATCTTTTCTCTCTTTTGGAGAGGAGTTTTCTCCCACTCATTTTTTTCCTTTTCTCTATTTTTGAGAGATTGCATTGTAAATGGGTACCTAACATGGACTAGTAGTTGGGAACCATAACAATTATTTTTATGCTTTGTGCATCGTTTACATAATAATCAACCCCCAAAATTGCACCTAAGAGGGGTGTTGGTGTGAATAAGTTCTTGTACCTAGCTAATTCCTAGTTGGGGACTTATTAACATGTTAAATTTACTTAGGTCCTAGGTGTCCTTCTAGAAGTCTTAGTTGTCTAGATAAGATCCTATCAAATCTTCTTCTTTTTTACTTTTTTTTCAAGTTGTCTCATAACATAGGATTAAGATACATGTCATAATATTGGCTAATCATATCTCTCACCTTGCCAAGTTATAAGCAAGGCATCTCATGTACATATTGAATGAATCTTGCATCCATAATAAAACAAGCTATTCTTGTCATTTTCGCTCTTGTGGAATATATTTTGGTCTTCTAGTTTCTCCTAGGGTGTTGGAAGTTATACGGCTTTAGCTCAAGCTACTTCCCCCACAATATATATAAATATGTATATGTATATATATATATATATATATATATATATATATATATGTTTGTGTGTATGTATATATGTGCATATATATGTATGCATATGTATACACACACACACACATATATATATATTTGAATAAATAAAATTGTAAATTAATGTAATTTCTTTACTTTTTACTTTTTACTTTTTATTTTTTATTTTTTATAACACCCAACTATATATAAATTTATATATATATATATACCCTCACACATATATGTATATGTATATGTATATGTATATGTATATGTATGTGTATATGTATATGTATATATATGCATATGCATATGTATATGTATATATATGTATAGATATGTGTATAATATTATATATATGTGCATGTGTAATCACCTAATAATACACTTGACTTACACACAACCAAAGGCCATCAACTAAGAATACTCACTAAAAAATAGGACCTACCATAAACTCACATCACAAACTCTTTGTGTAATCACCTAATCAAACAAGTTGAAATCAATGCCAACACACAATATTCCAGTCAAGCCAACAATAAAAGATCAAACAACACCAATTTCATGAAGTGACTATGACATAATAAGCATCATAACACCACTACTATATCACCAATATTTTGGACTCCTTCCTAAAAATATGATCACCAAAACAGTTAAAGCATCCTAGTGTACATCTTGAACATAAAGCAACCATACGAAGGCATTGAGATTTCTTGCTCTTGACATGAGAGGACCAACAACTCCTACACCACAACAACTTCTGACATGGCCAACACTCTTGCACCAAAACAAATTCAGACATGGCCAACTCATTTTACATCAATGAAAAACATCACAACAATATCCCCCTTTGTCATTGATGGAAAAACCATAAACTTGCTACAAATCTCTCCCCCTTTGACATCAAGGACAAAGAATCTCTCCCCCTTTGACTTTTACTGTAGTGTCAACTTGATGAAGCAAGCTCTAATTCAAGCAAGAAGGAATAAGCATGTATCACAGTCATTAATCATTGTAGTTGAATAGTGCCAAATAGTAGAAGTTGTCATACTATCAAGCATTGTCTTCATACCACTATCAACCACTGAAATTACTCCTCCAACCACAAAGATCATTGTACTTTACAACTTCCAATATCCCTTAACACTCAAGATTTTAGAGGAATGGAAAGATGCAACACAAAGAAGAATGGCAATATTGCATAATACACTCCTCAACAACTACACACTAAATGTACTCACCTTTACTATCAAGACCACTGTGACCTCACTAAATATACTATTAAAGCACTGTCACCACCTCCATAAGAGCATTTGTACTGATCCCTTCTACTATCCAAGTTCTAAAGTGTAATTTCCAAGTGTTTCAAAGCTACACTATCATCACTTATATAGGCTGACAGTAACCCTTTCATTGCATCATGATTGCAAATAATTACAAACTCTGATCATTAACAATAATCTGAGAATGACCAACAAACACTTTGACAAGGAAAAACACGCATTCACCAAAATGACTGGTCACTGTACAAACATAAAAAATATTAGCAAGAACTACTATCCAAGAAAGTAAATGAAATAAATGGTCTACAACTGGCCAAGTTCATGAATGTGAAGACTCAAAGGGAAGTTTTGTTCATCATCAAGCATGTATACGCTATATAGAATCACTGGTTAGGGTATGTGTAGGATCATGATGGAAAAATAGGTCCTTAAGTGGTGAAAAATTTAGAAAAATCAAAGTTAGGAAACTTAATGTAAAAATTTGAATAAGTTATCTATATTATTTCAAAAATATGTAAGAATAGAATCTTAGAAAATTGAATGTAGTTTCTAAACTACTAGGTTTGTTTTTTTAAAATCTATTTGGTGATAATTTGAAATTTCAATGTAGAAGTACTTAAATTTCAAGGAAAAAATAAGAAGTAGGTGTCTTTCTAACCACCCTAACCACAATAAAATGATAATTTATTTTTATAAGATTTTAGATATAAGTAGAGGACTCATGTCCCAATGTGATGCATACTTTTTTGTAAGTTTCTTCCAAGTAAATAATTAATTATGAATTTTTTATTACAACTTTTAAACAATATAAAAAATTGTATGTATGACCACCTTAACTTGGTCAAAAATTCATGAAATTCATTTTTTTTTTAATTTAATCCTATAGTATGCAAAGTATAGAATGTGACATTTTTCGGATTCAAAAACTATGATATTGTTTGAAAGATATAGATATTTTTGAATCAGCCTATCAATTAGGACTTTAGTCATAATTCAAATAGAAAATGAATAATAATTATTTATTAAATTCAAAGTAAAGTATAATTTATATTGGTGGAAAATTGAGAATCTCCTTTAAAAACCCTTTTCGCTTCATCAATTTTGGGTAAAAAAATGTCATCAGCCACATACCCTAAACATACCCATCATATCACCAATTTTTGGCCCATCATGATCCTGCACATACCCGTTACCGTCATCAATCCAAAACATCATGTTCTATTACTCAAAAGAGATTTCATTGATATAATGATGATTTCCCTCAAGATTCTTAGACGCGTCAAGTACCTTACACACTATCTCAAGCCAAGTAGCCAAAGAAAACACATGTTCTTCTCAAGACTAATGAAGAATTACACAAGAATACGCAGAGATCATTACCACTACACAAACTACTCCAATGAGTTTTGCAAAGTCCACTGTGCTTATGCACAAAGATAGACAAATAAATGTATTGCATATTCTATTGTGTAGCTCAACTGTCAACAATCAAGTTGAGAGTGTTTTCCACTTTGACTAAGACCAATCCAATATCTCAATAATTTGTAGAATTTAATCTATCAACTTGGATAATGCTTCTCAAAAAATAGACTTATGTCTATCCTTTGGGATTCCCTTTCCTATAACTAAATGCCTCTTGAAGCTTCCTTTCAAATCAACCATATATGAGCTGCTTCATAGCTCAAGTGATGAAAAAACATCCATCCCCTTTGATTTCTATTATGCTTCCTAGAATGAATGAATTCAAACCTCTTTAACCATTCTTTGATTAGGATTTTCTTCCTTATGATATCCTTTCTTAATGTGACTATTTCACTATCAACTATTGTATTTGACTCCACTTTCCAATGAAAGTTTGTTGAACTATCGACAAACTATTGTCGGTTTCGACGAATCACTTGAAAAAAATTCATCACTAAATTTTCGTCAATATCCAAATGAGATTTAAAATGTTGAAATCATGACTGAACTTTGTCATTTTCCGCCACAAAAAAGGGACCCAGTGTTCATCAGAATATTGATGAAAATTGCGTCGATCTAGCGATGAACAATAGCTATAACACACGTGGCATGCCTCTTCCAAATCATCGGAACAACATGAGAAGGTTGTTGGAATTGCAACCAAGTTTCGTGGAAAGTCCAACAAAAATTCATCATTTATTTGACAATCTCACCATCAAGAGGACTAACTTGTGGTCTCATTGATAGAGCATAAGGAAGTATATCGGCGAGACTTATACCATTGGGATAAGTTTTGAATGTTTACCCGACCTGCTATGTCTCATCAATATATTCCCAGTACTCTTGTTAGTGAAAGAAATGATGGTCTCACTGATGAAACTTCATTGGTGAGACTTAAATGTTCAGGCTAGCATATATTTTTCATGCCAATATGACTTGTCTTGCCGATAGATTCTCTTCATCGATGAGACTGTAGGCCAATCTCCCCAATATTCTAACAAACATGCATCGTTTGTTCAATGATCTCTCCATCAGAATGAGATCAATATTGTGTCAAAGCTATAGCAACCTCATCGCACTTTTTGTTTACATCGAACTGGTTCATCGAAATTTTGACGAAACATTGTAGTTTTGTTTTTTTTTCAAGATTTCTTGAGGACTAACTTGTGGTCTCATCAACAGAGCATGAGGAAGTATATTGGTGAGACTTATACCATCAGGGTAAGTTATGAATGTTTACCCAACCCGCTATGTCTTGCTAATATATTCCTAGTGCTCCTGTCAATGAAAGAAATGATGGTCTCGCCGATGAAACTTCATCGGTGAGACTTAAAAATTTAGGCCAATATATATTTTTCATGCCGAGATGACTTGTATTACCGATAGATTCTCTTCATCAATGATACCATAAGCCAATCTCCTCGATATGTCTTCTTTAGTAATCTTGACCACTACAACAATTTTGATGTCTCATCAATGTGCTAAAAAGTGCTTGTAACCCATAATAGGTCAGGAAGACCCATATCAACTCATGTCGATGTGATTTGTTTGCCACAATATCTTTGATCAGAAGGATTTTTAGGAGTAGAACGAGGTGACCGTGGGTAATTATATTTTGTAGGGACAATTACATCCTTTTCTGACTCAAAATGTAGTTATTATTGAGAAATTTACATGAGTAAGTCATTATAAAATTTTGACTAAATCATTATATTTTGTAGGGCCAATTCACATAAACTACTCAGAACTGGGGAAATGCAGAATCAATGATACCTGAATTGCTAAACCAAATTTTTGAATGATACGATCAAAAACACTTTCTCTTTCAACTTCAAATGAACGCCACTGGAGAAGTGACTTATAGATGATACATGCAACTATAGGTCTTCCATTACTAAAGCCAACATCTTTTGTGATACACTTGATCAATGCATTTTTATTTTCCTGAAACCAAAATAACAAAAAAATGTAGTGTAAGGGAATAAAAAAATGGCTAGAGCTTTATAATATAATGTGCCTAAGCAAAAAAGTGATATAACTGGAAATACAAATAGAAGAGATAGATACTCCTCCAGAAGGTTAGAATCATATACTTTCTACCTATCAATGAGAGTCTTTTGTGGCCTCTACTCTCCATCAGTGAGCTCTTTCAAGGAAGACATCAAAGTCTGCGAATTCTACCAAACACAACTTTTGGCTAAAATATTATTGAAAAATAATATTACTTATTTAAAATCGGGAGAAGGAGATAACTAAAATTATACATAAAAATATATAATTTGTTTATATTGGACAACCATGAGTGTATGATCATGATGGAATTTACCATTTTACGGCACAAAAATGGACAATACATAATGACAAGTGGAAACTCAACCTCCTTGAGTTAACATCACAAGCCGAACTAGCTTTGGTCTCTACTAAACAATGTTGCAAGATCATTTACCACACACAAGAATTTGTGCTTCTGAGAGTCCACAAATTCACCTACACAAGCAAGTACACACAATAATAGTGCTCACAAATATGCCAACCCCATTGCAGCAGGAAAGGTTTGACAAGATATTACAGGAATACGAAGACATCTTTCTATCCCTCTCAATCCTTTCTCTATCTCTTTCTATCCATATATTTCTCTACCTCTATCATGATCTCCTAAATATATATTTGTATCATAGAGCAATGAGTAGGTATGAAGTAAGATTTTGTGTTCCACTTAGCTATAGCAGTACCTATAGGTGCTCATGGTCATGGTGTATTTTTTGCGTTTATCAACACATCTCTCATGGGTACTTCATGCATTTTTTTTATGCACATCAGGATATCTATTGTGAATATTCCATGCATTTGTTTTAGGAAAATTGGTATATTTTTCATGCATGCTTCCTGTGCTTGTTTTAGGCAAACCAATGTAGGAAAATAACATCCAAAAATAAATACTTGGTTACTCAGGTGAGCAATAAGTATTTTATTCAACTGTAAATTGGCTATTCCAGCTACTAACCTTTAAAGTATTGGTCTGGAGGCATGTAAGTGGAGGAGATTAGTTTTTTTCAATAAGTTCTGTTGGTTCAGCAACAGGGAACATTTGATGTTTGGAGACCACAATTTACAGTCATTCAACACAATATCACCTCATTTAACCTTATTCTGAAATTCACTAAGCTGCAAACAAAGTGCTAAAATGGAAATCAAATAAAGCACTGGAATAGATAATAACAACAAAATTCCAAAAATTTAGGCTTTAGCCTTGAGGAAGGTCTAGATCAAATAGTCATTATAGCCATAATATGTAGAAAAATGTGCAACAAGCCACTCAGTATAGTCCTTCAAAGTAGACCCTTTTTTCCTTAAAGCTTTGAAATTGGAGAGAATTCTAACAACTGATAGAGATTGGATCGATATGTATCATTAATGAACACTATCAAACATATTCCAAATAGATGAAACAAGTGATGCCTTGTAATCTTGAAAACAATGTAGCAACAATCAAAATTAAAGCATTACCCTCTTTTATTCTCCTCTTAAGGTTTGGGAGGTTAGGTGGGCACTTCCCCTATTCTTCAAGCTCCTGAAAATCAGTACAAAACATATGAAAAAAATTTCACAATTAAGTGGAAGCCTCCCATCAACAACAAGATCTAAATATCTGTGTATCTATCTCAATCTTGAAGCTCTAAACCCTTCAAAGCTGTCAATTTTTCCACTAACCTGTTATGGACAAAAGTGAAAATTTAAAGTTATGTCACCACTAAAAACAAAAGAAACAGAGCTTTGAAACAAAATTCACACACAACACAATGTGGTATTCATAGAAAGCCATACAAACAAACTAAACTCTGAACATTGGTATGGAATCAACTTCAAACTATGATACAAAGCATGGATTCACTTTACTCAACTGGAGGAACATTCCACAATAATGGGTTCTTCATCTAAAACATCTATACAAGGTTCAAATAGTAAACATATTGATGAAAGATAAAGGAATTAAAAAGATACTTGAATGTAGTTGGATTGAAGGTCGTAAACTAGTACATGTTTTTTGTGTAGGAGTCATATCACATCCACAAACATGGCAGAGCTATGCAAAGTAGGAGAAATTAGCTTTGAAAATGAAGGCATCAGGGAATAAAGAATCATTTTTCTTCCACCATATGTAGTGAAAATTTAGCACTTTCTTTCATCTTTTCATATTGGTTTGATGCTTCAAACAATGCATTTCTTATATTCAAAATTTCACTATCTTATTGAGCTTCTCTTTGTTTCGAGAATAGTTTAATATTCTCTACTTAACAGGGCCAACCACGTGATGGTGGAAGCTCATTTGGCCCCTCCACCCCCTCACATCACTCTCAATTCCCTATACCCGATCATATAGCATTAATCATTCATTCATCCATTAATAACATATAACATTCATTCATTAACATATTCACATTCATTCATAATATGATTATAATCACTTTTTTTTTGTTTCTTTTTTGAAGCTAAAAAAAACTTGAAGTGGAGTATCATTTTCTAAATCATTTGTTCCCCCTTCAGTTGTTCTACCCTTTGCTTGTGATCTTAATGTACACCTAGTCATGTACTCACGAAGTGGATGCTACTGCAAGGGGGAGTCTGCTGCAATAACAAAAAATTTTTAAATTGATATGTTTTATTATTATTGTTACAAGTATTTCATTAATTAAAAGAACATTAGAGTGGTTCTCTTTACCTGATGGGGCCACATCATGTTCTTGATCTTCTCTTATAACCTCATGCTCAACGTGTTGAACACCCTCTAAATCCTGATCTAGAGTTGAAACATGAAAGGTTACATTAATTAATACACCAATTGCAATTAAATATGTTTAAAAGAACATTAGAGTGGTCCTCTTTACCTAATGAGGCCACATCATGTTCCTGATCTTCTCTAGCTTGATCATGCTCAACATGTTGATCACACTCTACATGCTCTAAAGTTGAAACATGAAAGGTTACATTAATTAGTACACCAATTGCAATTATAGATGTTTAATTGTATTAATCCATACTGCATTTTGTATAGCACATGCATACATCCAGTACCGGGATGCACACCATGACCTTTATCTACAGGTTGTGCTCCACCCTCACCAAGTTGCATTCCAATGTCATGTGCAGTATTATCATTGCTTTTCTGTTTTAAAAAAATAGGCACATAATTACTTTATGGTGGAAAATAATATTGAATAGATTGCACAAGTATTCAATTTTAAATAAACTTTATTGAGTTTATTTACCTACATGTCAGATGCAGTGGAAGATTGTGTTTTCCCATTCAAGACTCTTAGGCATTCAGCCATGGCTCCATAGCCTTGTTGGAAGGAAATCTTTAGGTCCTCTTCTATGGGCACTCTATTGAATTTAGAGCCCTGCATTTTTGCATAAGATCATCAATTTTGCTTCTATTGTGTGATAAAACCAAAATTGTTTGCAATTTATTATTTGGATGCAATATTTCATTTATTGATACTTACAATTCATGCGGCTAATTTCATATAACCACCAGAGCCAAGTTTGTGTTGCCCGTGCTTCTCTAGTCTTGCCTTTGTTGCGTTTGATGTGTTGGGAAGCCTATGAAAAGTTTGAAATACATTAGATTATGTAAAAATAAAGAGTAATCAGTATATAATTACATTGTTGATAGTATCACATACCTTCCTCTACCCGGTGGTGCCTTTCCTTTTTTCTTTCCAGCCTTCTCCTTTCCATCCGACACCAATTCCTTCCACTCCCTCTCCAGAATCATGGGTGGATGCTCGTACTTTTTGTTCTTCTCTAAATGTGACCTATACTAGTCCTTCACATAATTTAGATAGGTACTATCTTTCTTAAGGACCTTTGTTTGGTTGAATGTTTTATCACCGAACAACACAACTAAACAATTATTGAGCTCATCTTTTAAATCTTCATTTTGGGCATTCCACTGTGTAAATATGGCGGGCCCAAATAGCTCCAATGTAATCACTTAGATGTTTATAAAAAATAGCATTTCCTGCAAAATGATAATGGGATCATTAGTCTAAAAAGAGTGATCAATAAGTAAATTTCAATTGGATTATATATAATAATAATTAAAACATTTTAAAGTACCTAGGACCTTCTCTATCTTTATGGGAATGAAATCCTTGGTCACCACAAATGTGACCAAAAATGTTTTCGTACTAGTAATACGGGAAGATCTAGGAAATGTTGCTAAAACATCACTAGTACTAGTGGCCTTTGCATCCCCAGGTACATGTCCTGACGCATGTTCTGGCATGTGTTCACTATGACAGGGTGCACTACCCGATGCCTGCATGGTATGTGTTTCTGACATTTGAGATGACAATATAGGCACCGATGATGAGGTCAGATGATGTGATGTATGCACAAGAAGATCAGGATCAACACTTGTACCAACCCCTACTCCTCGGGCAGCACCTGCAGTACCCTGATCATGACCAACAACATCATGAGGACACAAATAATACTATAAAAACAACACATATTTTAGTTCATGACATAAAAGAGTACAAAATATAAAGCCATGAATGAACTTATGTTATAATTAAAGACCTCATGATAGCTTACTTGCAAGTTTTGTGCTCTCTCGGTCAATATTTTAACCCTCTGTCTTATCTCATCTATTTGAGGCACTATGAATATCAACTTAAGGATTTCTTCATTGCATTTTTTTTGGGTCTTCCTTAACATATCGAGAGGGCTTGCTGAATATGTGATGTCATCTTCACATAATATTGACTGCACCTCCCTATGGATGCTCTCCTCTACTACTGTTTCCTTTCCCAAATCATCCGACTACAATAAGAATATTAAAAACATTATCGAAATTAGCCCAAGGAACTTATGAAAAAAACATAATAGTAAAAAATTTTGCTCGTATCTAATTTGTACAATTACAATGAGGTAAACCTGTTAGGTAGAAGTGTCTAAATATGCATCGTGATTTGTGGTCTGGGTCGGAGCCTTCCCCATATAATCAATGTTTCGTTGTAACAAAAATTAAATATAAAAAAACATTACCGAAATGAAACCAATAGACTTATGAAAAAAAACATAAAAATAAAATGGTATATTGGAGTCATTAATTGGATGTTGGGTAAAATGGTACATAGTACATACCACCCCCATAGTAACTGTGTTTGTAACTAAGTGATTCAAATTGTAATTGATTAGCAACTCTTCCCTTGTAGTTATTGATTTTATCGCACATATGAATACACGGTTTCCCTCACGCACCTCGAATATGGAATTGGGTTGCTTATTTGTTGACCTAGGTCATGCAATTTTTATAAACCCTACAATATTCCCTAATGATTTTGGCCTTCTGTCAATGTACATAGCCACTCCTTTATTTTGATCCTTATCTTTTAGCTGTATATAATTTGGTGACAGTGCATACCTATGCATACTTTGCGTATATCAAACCAACTACATCCAATCTTTGTAACTATAATAGGGCCCGACATACTCCATCAATTTAGTAACTTTTTCATAATAGACCTTTATGTCGTCCATGAAAAATAAGCCCAAACCATGTAATGACGATGGTGTTATGTGATATATCCTCTCGTTGACAAAAAAAAATAGTGTTTATTGGAGGAAGTTCCTTGGGTACCCATTGTTTCTATAGATGTTTGTACCTCAAGGGAACCTTGATGTTTCCTATGCTCTCATCATCATAATAACATGACCCCCCTTCAACATGAAAAAATTCCATGTGCTTACGGAATATTCTTCTAATCTTTTGACCTCTAGTTGATCTCACTCTTTTAGACCTACTAGACATGTATCACTTTCCTCTTCTCTTCCTAAATATCCCTTGCTTGAGGAAGACAGATCTAGAAAATTCCTATTTGGTGGTACCTACACTCATAAGGATGTTGGATGAAGTTATTTCATGGTGATGTGATCCCAAGGTGACATTAAGATAAATCTATCATCTCATTGCTAGAATTTGATAGGTTATAAGGTAATCAAGTCTTGATAGATTGCAAGTTATTGTTACTACCGTCCAAATGTGTCCATCAAAAATCAAATCTACTTAACGTTTTAACTCCCAAACTTTGTAACAAGTGTTAAATGTGACTATGGTCCACCAGTTACACAACCAAGGCCTCAAATGTATTCTGTGATTGTAATCAAATGACTTTTTCTCTTCATTCAAGTAAATAAACTTGAAGGGAAACACCACCAAGTGGCTTATTGGACACCTACATGACTAAAACTAGCAGAAAATTTACATTTAATTTCCATATGTCTAAGTGGTTAATGGGGAAGGAGTGTGTACTAGGCCTGGTTAAGTCATCATAAGTTTATGCTTTGGAAATAAAAATTGTTTAAGTGATCTTAAATCTTCCTATGTCTAATTGCTAGGAGACTTTTGGTATGTTTTAAGGTAGGATGAGTGGTTACATCAATGCTCTAGTTCTCTATGACAAGGTTTCAAAATCTTCAAATAGTGATTGTTAGTGCTCATAGTCATTTGAAACAACAACATTTTCATTATGTATGATGGTAAGATTTGATAACTTAAAAAAATTGGCTACCCAACAAACTTAAAGTTAAAAGAAACTTTTTCAGTTTAAAGGGTTAGCACTTTCTTTCATCTTTGCATATTGGTTTGATGCTTCAAACAATGCATTTATTATCCCACTTCTATCATATTGTATTCCCATCCATTTGCAATTGTTGATACCAAAATTTCATATCAAATACCATGTTCTTGAAGCAATTTTCTGTGTTTTTACTATTTTTCTGAAGTTCTTTTGTGTTGTATGGATTTTTACAAGCTTTAAATTGTCTAATATCATTTGTGTAGATAAATATATGTGTTCCTACAAGCTTGATATGCTTTGAGATCACTGTTTTGTGGGAGAAAACAATGAAATACAGGGATTGCCCTATTTTTCTTGTGTAAAGGTTTGAGGGCTAAATAGAAATGACATCCTCCAATCCACCCACTATCTTGGAATTGTAACTCAGTGGATTGGTGTGCAACATGGTATGATAGAGGTTCATTGCATTTAGGGTTCTGTTAAAGCAAGAAACTTGGCATTGAATTGATGCCCTAGGGCTGACAGGGGCAATTTTCTTGTGAATTTGTGGTTGTTAAGTTAGGGTTTGTCAATTTGATGGATATATTGGTAGAGTCATGGTGACACTATTTGATGGTCCAATCTCTACTTCGAAACAAAAATATCTCTAACAACACTAAGAGCTATAATGGGATGGTCACCATCCTAGGAAAGATTCTTCATTCTCACTTTTAGGTGTTAAAATTTAACAATACCTGATTGATGAAAGAGCCCAAAGAGCCTTTCTCCATGGTATCCAAGTACACATAGTAGTGGTCTTCTCTTATACGGTTGGACATGATTTAAAGAAATTAGATAGGAATTATTCATTTAACCTAAGGTTTTCTCATAATGCCATCATTGGAAAAGTATGATCAAATTCTTCTATTATGAAGAATTGGTCTATGTGCCTCTAATAATCACTATAAATGTTTGTAAGGATAAAATGACTAATTGTATTAGGTAGGAGAGAATCAACTTTGAGTTATTCAAAGATTATATTCCTCTATATATAATTTTTAAGGGTTGTGTGTGGAGGAGGTTATCACTACCTAGAAGGGAGGAGACCTTTCCTTGCATATGTTTGTGGTGGAGGTATTAAAGAAGAATTGTATGCCTCTATTTCCATTCATTAGATCTAACTTAGCCTAGCATATACTTGGAATAAGTCTACAATTTCTTTAGAATCGTGTGATGAAGGCTATGTGTGATGAAATCCTAGACCTTTGGGGGTGCTAATGTACGAGAAGATCTTTGGAAACTAGGCATGAAAATTGCAGGTTAAAGAGAATGGGGGTTCCAAACTTATAGTACTCATTGTCCCTTAGTCATTGATTTTCCCTGAGTGCCCTCAACCTCGTCCTCAATGCTGGTATTGACCTTGTTTTCACTCCTCCAAACTCTTCCTTAGCATTGGTATTGACCTTGTTTTCACTCCCCTGCTCTTTGTCGGCATTGGTATTGACCTTGTTTTAACTCCAAACTCTTCCTCGGCACTGGTATTGACCTTGTTTTCATTCCTCCAAACTCTTCCTTAGCATTGGTATTGACCTTTCACTTCTCCAATTTGATGAGCTACAACCTGGTTTCATTAGGTTTTAGAGTATGTTAATTAAATTAAAAATTATGGCGCCATTTAGCTAAGTTTTAATATTGTACAATATAGTTAAGTATTTATTAGTTAAATATATAATAGCTATATTATATTTATATTTTGTAGCTCATTCTTGTAGATTAGTAATAGACATTCATGTTCTTTCTTCATGAAATTATATATTCTATATTTTCCTTGGTGTCCTCCCAATTCAAAATATAATTAATACAATATATATTTAATATAATAGTAATATTAGATTAAATTATATATAATATAATTATATTTATTATTATATAATAGTATATATAGGCTTTTACCTAATATTTTAGAGGATTTTACCATTACACTATACCTGGTTTACCATTAAATGGCAATTGAAACTTGTTTTCCAATGACACAATAGTGGTTTCTAGGCATGAGATTTGTTTCAAGCTCAAATCTCACAATATATGTAGCCTATTAGCTAATAGAAAGAGATATAAACTCAAAAGATAGAGAATGCGAGAGATAAATATAAGAGATACAAAGGAAAAGAGAGAGAGGGAAAAGAGAAACTAAATATTGATTGGTTGTTTCATGTCAACAATCCAAGGATGGCATGTGTCCTTGGGGAGTTATGCTCAAGGTAGCATGCCATTTGATTAAAGATATGATAATTCTCCTTTAAGACCTCTTCTCTATCTCTCCTCCTCTACCTATATATATCCATTTCTCTCCCCCCCTCTCTATCTCCCCCTCTCTATCTCTCACCATCTCTAGTCCCTCCCTATCCCCCCTATCCATCAACTCTCTATCTCCCCTCTCTTCCTTTATCTTCCCATATATCTCCATCTCTCTTTCTCTTCCCATATATCTCTATCTCTATCTATCTATATCTCCCACTATCTATGTCACTCCCTCTTCCCCCCTCTATCTATTGAGCTATCTCTCCCTCTCCCCCCTTTCTCTCTCATTCACTTCATCTCTCCATCCATCTCTCCTACTCTATATCTCTATCTCTATTTCTCTTTTTATCTCCCTCTCAATCCTCTCTCTATCTCTTTCTATCCATATATTTCTCTACCTCTATCATGATATGTCTATCTCTTTCACCATCCCCCTCTATCTCTCTATATCACCCTCTTCTCTAAATCGCGATGGATAGTATGCAAATAATAACACATAAATTAATGATGAGAGTAATCAAAGTAAAATTTTATGAGTGTCATCATCATATTCTAAACATCATATGCTTCCTACATGTCAAACATATTTATTTGTAGCATTCAGTTCTCACACTTTCTTAGCACTCTCATTTGTAGGATTGAATAAGGTAGACATGAATAGAATCATCATCAATAAAGAGCTATCCTATCTTGAAGGATTGTGTAGCAATCAAGATGTTGTTCATATCTTCCAAAATGTAGGATGTTTACTCTTTTTGGTGAATTTTGAGTATCAAGGAAAGAAATTTCCTTGGAATTTTCTCAATCCTTGAAGGATGATATTAGAATTTGAAGCTTGAGAATTACTTTATAAGGAATTGATATTTAGAGAAACTAGTTTTCAAATTAAAGGAGAGGTTTCGTACAAGTTTAGAATAATATATAGAGAAACTATGGAGTATTTTTTCCTAGAAAATGAGGAGACTAAATATTTAGTAAGAGGATTTCTCCGTCCAAGTTTACCTTATCCTTGGCTAGACATAGTAATTATTGTGCAAAAATATGTTACCTACAAAGGAAGGTACAATGACTTGTATGGTTATGACTTCAAACTGATCTCTAAACCCTAAACCCTAAACCCTCTTCTATATCTCTCCCCCTCTTCTCTATCTCTTCTCCTCTACCTATCTATATTCCTTTCTCTCCCTCCCCCTCTCTATCTCCCCCTCTTTATCTCTCACCATCTCTCCCTCCCTATCCCCCCTATCTGTTGAATCTCTATCCTCACTTCTCTTCCTTTCTTCGGTGATTTCATTGTATTGGCAAGGGATGGATATGATATGGTTCTCAACAAATTGCCGCAATCCAACATGAAGAAGGGTTTATTGGAACTAATTTTTTTTTTTAGAATTTTAGAATGATTTACTCATGTAAATTTCTTTAAAATAACTACATTTTGAGTCAGAAAAGGATGTAATTCACCCTATAGAATATAATTACCCATGGTCACCTTGTTCTACTCCTAAAAATCCTTCTGATCAAAGATATTGTGGCAAAAAAATCACATCGGCATGAGCTGGTATGGGTCTTCCTAAACTATTATGGGTTACAAGCACTTTTTAGCACATCGATGACACATCAAAACTATTGTAGTGATCAGGATTACTAAAGAAGTCATCTCGACATAAAAAATATATGTTGGCCCGAACATTTAAGTCTCACCGATGAATTTTCATTGGCAAGACCATCATTTATTTCACCAAAAGGAGCACTAGGAATATATCGGCGAGACATGTGCCATCGATGTAAATCCTGAATGTTCACCCGACCCACTAAGTTACATCAACAGGAGGATATTGGCAAGAGTTCTGGAAACATATTCAAGACCAAAAGAAAAGTTATCAGAGAGACTTATAACATCGGAGGAACCATTGAATATGTTAGTGATACTAAAAGTTAGGCTGATGAAGAAACAAATGAACCAAAATGATTGTCGGGGTGACTCTTGGCAATGTATACAGGATAAATGTTAACATCGATCAGATGTGTAGAGTGTTACCCCGATCAATAGATTATTCAGTGAATGTTGGTTGGGGCCTAATGTATAGATCGCCCAAAGTTTGAAGGTGTCTTGCCGAATAGTTCATTTGATGTGTTATCGGCGAGACTTATAACATCGGAGGAACCACTGAATGTGTTAGCGATACTAAAAATCAGGCTGATGAAGAAACAAATGATCCAAAATGATTTTTGGGGTGACTCTTGGTGATGTATATGGGACAAATGTTAACATTGGTCAGATGTGTAGAGTTTTACCCTGATCAGTACAGTATTCAGTGAATGTTGGTTGGGGCCTAATGTATAGATCACCCAAATTCTGAAGGTCTCTTGCCGACTAGTTCATTTGATGTGATAGTAAGGAATTCAAAAATCTATTACATTCGTGCCTAGAGTTAAAACATTAATGGTGCCATGGGGCACAAGTAATTTCATAAATTGAAAGGAAATCATTGCAAAATGAACATTGTTGTGAATTGGTAGTGAAGGAAATGAGGAGACACAAAAGGCTAGAGAATTGTTTCAGTTGAAAGACCTCAATCAAAACTAGTAAGTCCTCTACATTTTAACTTTTTGATTTCTATAATTTTAAGTGAGTAATATGGAAGCCACCAGCTCGGGGAAGTTGAAAGGTAGAAAAAAAAGTGAGAGCAATCACCCTAAGAGTAAGAAGCATAAAGTTGAGTCTAGAATTGAGCTGGAGGGTGTTGAATGAAAGTTGAATCAGGATTTAATTAACCAATTTCCTAGCTCTGGGCACAAAGGTAGGCAATCTGTGCAACTAAGGGAAGAAGTGGAAAAATTTGATGACAAATGCAAGCACATAGGAGACATTTGGACCCCAATAAGAGGCTATGAATTGTTTAGATTCCACTTTCATTGAAGAGATATTTTTGAGCTAGTTTGTAATCTGTGGCATCTAAATTTGGGAAAGATGGTTTTCCCTAATGTGTTTGTCAATATAGAGCTAGTAAAATTGTTGGCCACCCACTATGACTCAAAACATAAGGCCATATGTGGACCATCTAGGAAACCCTTCATATACATATTAGAGGCTTCAATAAGTGAGATTTTTAAGTTGGAAGGGTGGTGTAATGAGAAAATTGTGAATGAAGAGTTGGAAAAGGAGTTTTGGAGAATGGAAACCACTTACAAGGGTTGGAGGTTTCCCTTACATAGAATTAAATAAGATGGTAAAACTATCCCAATTGACGATGGAAATGGGCCTCCATTCCATGTGGACTTATTCGAGCCCTATATGAGATATACCTATTTCTTGGTAGGACAAGTGTTGGGTATGGAATTTCCTGAATATATGTCCATTGTTCCCATGGTAATTGTAGCTAACATTCAATGTCATAATTCTAGGATTTTCGACTATGCTTCATTTGTCTCCAAGGAACTCAACTTAGCATTGATGGAAATCAAGAATAAATCCCCTGTTATGCACCTTAGGCATTATTCTCTTTTAATGCATCTAGTATTGTACTTCAGACAAGAGTTAAGGATTTGGCCAGAAAAGTTGAAGGTTTCACAGTTTGATAAAGAGAGAAAAATGTTACCCATTCAATTGTGGATTTCCATTTGGGACAGTAGGTTTTGTAATTCTAGTTTCCTATATTTAGAAGAATATTTTGTAAAGCTAGTTTATGAATTCTATAGTCATCCTTGTGTGCACTCATTTTTTGATGAAATAAAACACTTCCTCAGACCTAAGGACTTTAATGGACCAATTGATCACAATTGGGGAGATTGGTATTGCTTGGAAGGTGCTACTATTGTAAGGGTGTTTGGTTTTGAGGATTCTCTATTCATTTTTCCTAAAACAGTCTTGGATAGGATTGCATATTTGGAAATTGTAAGACAAATGGATTTTTCTAGTTTCATGAATTTTGGTTCATTTAGGAAACAAGCATTTATGCCTAGTACTTTTTGCTTTGGTGATTTTACTATGCTTGCAAATGAAGGATATGATTTGATCCTTGAGAAATTAATGCAGTATAATATGAATAAGGGTCCACCAAGAAAAGGTTTTGATCTAGAGGGATATATCAATTCTACCAAACAAAGGATAAACTTTGGAGGATATGATTGTGTGCCTTATCAGTTTGATGACATGATTAGAAATTTGGAGTCAGAGAAAACAAAGAGAGTGGTCGAGGAATACAACCAAGGGTTGCTAGATATAGGGTTCCCTTTTTTTGTACATGAGGAATTTGGAGAAGATATGCCATGAGACCTACCCAGTAGGATTTCCAGATTAAAAACTCAAGATTACAACTGCCCTCCTAGAGAACCAAGTGTTGAAGAGAGCCAATATACAAACACCAGAGATGGAATATAGGTCATTTGTAGTAGACAATGAATTTGTGAATTCTTCAGAATTCAGATCTTTCTTGTATAAGAAAAAGGGCAAGGAAATAAGGGATATAGTTGATAATATTACACCAAGCAATGAGGAGCAGCTACTAAATAATTTGAAATTAATTGTGGATAGAGAAATGGCTAATATGACCCCCAAGAAAGGAAGTAAAATGTTAGAGTATTCTGGAGTTATGATCTTTCTAGGGCTGGATTCGAATTCTGCATTGGTCTTTGATAGCTTCTTAAAGGATAATAGTGCCACACACAAGCTTAGTCCAGAGGGAGTGATAGAAATATATGTTGGATCCAAATATAACCTGGATGAAGGATCACTCATGATATGGGCCTTGTATCCACCTCTTAGAAATTCAGTGGTGATTGATACTGAGAAACAATTTGGACATGTCATGACTCTAAAGGTTGGAGAGGTAGATCCTATGGCGACTCCAGACATTGTGATTAATGTGGAAAAACTCAATAAAGCCCAAATACAAATGTTTATCAAAGAAAAGGAAATGTACAAAATGAGTAATGAAAGGATCATGAGAGAAAATGATCATTTGAAGGACATGCTAGGAGTCACAATGGGACCTCCTAAATTAATAACACATGATGAAATCTCATAGGTAAAAGATCATTGGGAGGATTCAACTACATATTCACAAGGTAAATATGATACACTCACTGCAATAATCAAAAAAAGGTAGTCCAACTTAATGATTTGGTTGAATAAGCTATGGGGAGCATATTCAAAGAACCATGTTACAAGGTAGGAACACAAGAGAATTGATGGAAGGATTCAAGAAAAGTTTTGAGAATTAAATGAAAGAGATGTTCTTGATAGTGTGGCCATTGGTATGGGTAACCAAATTATAAAGAAACATAGGGACCTTTATGAGGAACTGT
The DNA here is from genome assembly GCA_007258455.2 of Sequoia sempervirens. NCBI lineage: Eukaryota > Viridiplantae > Streptophyta > Pinopsida > Cupressales > Cupressaceae > Sequoia > Sequoia sempervirens. Next base: position 338,257,075 of record VDFB02058242.1, read on the forward strand.
GAAAAGATGCAATGGGGCTAGTTGATGTTATGAATATAGGACTACCTACACTATTTGAAGATGGATAAAAGTTGAAAGAGAAAGCCAAGTGGATCAAAGAATGTGAATTGATGTTGCAAATAATTCTAGAAAATGATACAGGGAAGGATTCGACATTGGATGATAGTTGCGAGTTGAATGAAAGGATGATAAAGGTGGAAACATCGTACAAGAATGCATTAGGAGATGTTGATACTCATCAATGACAAGATTATCTAGATCATTTATCAAATGTTCATCTATGGCTAAATAGAGCCTAATCTCTTGTTTTAATTATTTAAGTAAAATAAAACATTTGTGAAGGGATGTGTCCCTTCCAAGTTTTGATGTATTCATATCTGTCACATAGTAATGCAATAGATATAGGTGTTAGGAGATATTCAGCAGATAGCTTTCTAGCAAAATGCTTTCATATACAGAGACTCAGATGCATGTATTTTGATGGAGTGAATGAAGATATCTAAGTCACGGATTAAGATTTTGGTATCAGTTGTTTGCTAAATTTATGCAGTTATTTGATTGTCTCCATTCTGATGCTTCTCTATTGTTTAAATTGTTATAACAAGTTTATACTTTGTTTATCATTGTACATTTTCTATATATGTGTGATCTGGTTATTCGGTTCTCTCAAGTAGGGATTAAAATCTTTTAATCAATCACAACAATTGGGAAGTGTTAGTTGGATTAATAAGAAGAATCACATAACTAGAATTTTCATTCTATCTCAAGAAGAGTTTGTCAATTATTCACTTGCACATTTAGACAAGCTGTAAACAATTTTTGTGCCTGATAATTTGAATTATTGCCATTACTGAAATCCACATTTGTAGATATTCATTAGACTCCATATACCCAATAAGGCACTGGTCTCCCCTTGTCCATCCATAAATCTAATTCATTTTATACATTTGTTAACTGAACATATTTCTCATTTAGTTCATGTTAGATTAAGATCACATATGTTCACTATAAACTTTCCATTGTGGATAGATTACTATAGTTAAATAACATCAATTAAGTTTTCTCAATCAGTATAGGTAGACCCACCTAGGTTTAGCAACACCAAAAGAGAAGAAGGCTTGAGTCATTAAGCCTTGTACATTACCCTAAAGTGTACCAAGATATTGGGAGCCTCTTGTGGTTTTTCAACCAGCATTTTTAAGTGCTAATAGGGTCCACCACGAAAAGGCTTTGATCTAGATACATATGCATTTAATGTTTTCATTTATTTCTCATGTAGTTTAATAGTTTGATCGATTTCATATTATATGTGTTGAAGACTTTAGAATTTCAATTACATTAATTTATGGATATGTTGTATCTATAACACTACAAAACTATATGCTCTTTGCATTTACACTTGCATTTAGAAATACACATTTATATACATAGATATAGATTTCTTTAATGATATGTTGCATTTATTGTTCTAGGAGAGCATCCAGTAATTGCATTTACATTTACATTTTCAAATACATATACATACCGTGTACCTAGTAATTTTACCCTATTCTAATGTGCAAAATAACTAAAAAATGTGAATGATAAAACACTAAGAACACTTCAATGATTAGCCTAAAGAGTGATAAAACAAGAAGGAAAATAGATGAAATGAGATGCAAATGATTATACCTTCCTTGCTATTGAAGACTCCTTGGTTGGCCCTTGATTTGGATGACTTTGTGTGCTCCTTGGATGGCTTTTTGGTGTAGCTAGATGCAAGATTGAATATGCAAGATGATCAAAGTGGATGGATAAATGATAGCAAATGCTTGAGAATGCAAATTGGCAGCATAAGGTTACTCAAAATGAAAGTGTTCCCCCCTGCCCTTGAGGGGGGGGTATTTATAGAAGAATTTGAATTCTCTAGAGAATTCAACGGTTGAGATTCATCCAACAAGGTCAAGATGAAGGGCTATGGTGAGTTGAGAACTCACAAGCCCTCACATCTTGACATGTGGATGGTGAAATGGCTAAGGGGAGATGAGGTGTAAGTGAGGTGGCCAAAAGGTACATGAGGTGGAGGAAGGACAAGTACCTTCCAAGTACCTTGGGAGATGGGAAAAATCTTGGGTGAATAAAAGTGAATTTTAAATTCACAATGATTGGAGAGTGGATAAAACAATGTTCCCAAAAGGTGGGAGTTTGTCACATGTGACTTGATGTGACAAGTCAAAGATTCTAGAAGATGCATGGGAAAAGGGGATTCTAGGAGGAATAAAAAGGAATTAAAAATTCCTTGGGGGATGGGAAGAGCTGACCAAAGTACTGATTAGGCTTAATTAATCAGTAATTAGAAGATAAATGAGGATTAGAAGCCAACTTGCAAAAGTTGGAGGATGTGACACATACTAATCAAGGATTAGGCATGTGCACATCCCTAATGAAGAGATTAGGAGATGGATTAAGATTAGATGAAAATGACATGTGAGGAATTAAATAAATGTATTATTTATTTAATTTATTTGATGAAAGGAGAATTAAAGAGAGTAAAGTATTTAATTATTAATTAAATACCTTAGGGATTTGGCAGAATTAAGGGTATTAATTAAATAGTAGTAATATTACTTAAATAACTTGGATAAGAGGATGTTTAGACAAAAAGTGATAAATTTGGATAAATTAAGTGTCCAAATTTGGATGTCTACATTTTTCCCCTCTTTGAGATAGTGCTAGGAAGTAGCATCATTTCAAAAAATATTAAAATATAGAACCTAGAAGATGGTTAGATTGGGAAAGATGCCCCAGTCATCAAAGGATTGATTGGGAAAAAAGATGATGGGGATGAGGATGAGGATGAGGGATTAAGGATGCCCCTCGAGAGGATATGCGGGTTGAAGAGAACACGGGTGTGCTCTCGAAATAGATGAGATGAGGGAGATGATGTGAAGTGATGGACAAGGGAGAAGGAGAATTGATAGGAGATGGATGAAGCACAAATGGATTTTAGGACAAAAGGTGATATTGCCCCAGTCAAGGTACAAGCCAAAATGGGTTGATGATGGATGGAGTTTTGTCAATGAGGGAATGAAGGATCGCGAAACAACACAAGGATAGGGAAGGATACATCCCACTGAGTGGTATTGATGAGGGAAGGATACATACCAAAACACCACTAAAGGATAGGGAAGAATACTTCCCAATGATGATGATGAAAGTGTTGTTGATGAGGGAAGGTCGATACATCCCAAAACAACACCAAAAGGATATGGAAGAAAACATTTGGATGATGATGATGATCATGAGGATGATTGGATCAAGGCTTGTTAGAAGACTAGGAACAAGACTAAGGATTTGATTAGATGATTTGTTCTAGATTGAATGGATGGGGATTGGATAGAGATATGAGATGAGGATGAAGGAGAAATGGATGGGGGATACATGCAAGATGATGGAATGGAAAAGGAAATGCAATCCTAATGCAATTTGCCATCTTCGGAGCACTGATTTTTGCTATAGCATAAGACACCAAGTGCCAGGGTATGTGGAACCAAGGCGTAATAGTGTCTAATGCATGAAATAAACACAACAGACAAGAAGGCTATCCCAACACCCCAAAGTCACATAGACCTTGGTCAGGCCAGGTATTGAGATAACCACAAGCACAAAAGGATGCCCCAGTGTAACACAAGACCTCGGGGATCTTGGTAGGTACTACATGGGACAACCAAGAAGATAAAAATAGACATAAAAAGATCAAGATATGCCCCTATGTTGACCAATCAAAACACACCATAATATGATGGATCATGGCGGCCTTGACAAGTGATGATAGGGAGCTCAAATGATAAACAAAATCCAAAAGTATCAAAATATCACAATCAATTTCAAACGTCCTTTTCCATAGGATCAAGAGGATGGATGGGATTGATGAGGTATGTTAGGAAGGATGCATCCTGTTGAGACCAAAAATGATGGATACTAAACTAAAAGATAGTTATGACGTGGGATGTTCAAAATCGATTGGATCTCATAATACAAGTGGATCTTGTTTGTTAAGAACTAGCTAGATAAGGGCATAGCTTGATGACACAACACAAGGGAGATAAGACATGAGACTGACACAACCTAAAGACCTAGGGGCTCGGGGGTCAATCAAAGATTAGCCTTGCCTACGTGAAAATGCAGAGCCCGCATAGTTCGGTAAAAGGCTGATGACTGACCAAGATGAAGACTTCAATGGATGATAAAGACTGGAGAGACGAAAGCAAAGATTGATGATAGATGATAAAGGAGTGGATGGATAGAGCAAAAAGACTAATGCTAGACGATAGAAGAGCCCCGGGGGCAGATCAAGTGATCGACCTTGCCTACGTGAAAGCGCAGGGGCAACGTAGTTCCACAAGACCAAAGACAAACAATGGATAAAGGATGATAAGATGATAGGATAAGTGGATAAAAAGATGGGACCGATACGACAAGATAGGATAGACCTATTGGATTGGATAGGATGATGACGATCACATAAAGCTCAGGGATGGGATAGTTATCCAAAGCATTAAAATGACTTGGGAGGATGATATGATAGATAGATGAGTGATGAAAAGTGATAGGATTGGAAAGATGCAAGCAAGGGTGATGACGATGAGATAAATGGCATTGGGTTGCATGGGGGAGGCCTATAGCTAGATACCAATGACAGGATGGGATGAGGATAAAGATGAAAGAATGGATAGAGATATAGGGATGGGGGATGGGAGGGATTGTTTGGATGGATGGGAATATAAGGATTGGGAAATGAAAGGGATGCTAGGATAGATGGATATGAAGATAAGGATGGGGAGATGAAGGGATGGGGGATGGAAGGGATGCTAGGATAGATGGATAGGGATATGAAGGGATGGGGGATAGGAGGGATTGTTTGGATGGATGGGAATATAAGGATTGAGAGATGAAAGGGATACTAGGATAGATGGATACGAAGATAAGGATGGGGAGATGGAAGGGATGCTGTGATAGATGGATAAGGACAGAAGGATTGGGAGATGAAAGGGATGCTAGGATAGATGGATATGAAGATACAGATGGGGAGATGGAGGGGATGCTATGATAGATGGAGAGGGAGATGAAGGGATGTTATGATAGATGATGTCTCCAAGGACTATGTTACAAAGGAAGATAAATGCCCCCATTCGAGATATGTCATATATGATGAGGCATGAGGGATGGAAGATGAGTGGATGGGAAAAGGAGATAACTAGAGGAAGATATGATGGGTGACCAAGGAATACAATAGATCATGGATGAAGGGAATGTATACCAAGAGGTGGCCAAAGCATGTATAGGTAGGTGCCCCTGTTTTGATCAAGATCACAAGAAGGATGGAGGGATGGGAGATAAATGGGATATGATGGTAGGATGTGGAAGACAGGTGGGATGGAGGGGATGCATATTGGGAATTTTCCCCCAAGTGCAAATGGGGATTTATGCATGACACCTGTTTGCCAGGTTTTCATCATGGTACTTATCCAAGGCACTTGATTTCCAAGTTTTCACCATTGGACGAGTTGTTTCTCTTTACTATTATTATTTTATTTTATTTTGTGGATTTTTGGACTTTTGGATGTCATGCAGAAGGGGATGGATAAGGATAAGGAAGTGGATAAGAAGATTTAGAAGACATGTGATAAGGATCAAGGTGTTAAGAGCCCATGTTTAAAGTGACTGTTGGATGTTGGTACAACCTTATTAGGATAAATGGATTATGCATGAGGATGAATTAGAGGGATTTGATGGGGTTGATACATGGGATGATGGATGGGATGCTGGAAAAGGTATGGATAGAATGATGGGGTGGATATGTGATGGGGAGATGTGTTCAGGACCAACATTGGCACATGTGGTGGTGGATATGAAAAGAGAATAGGATTAAGGGATGGAGAATGTGGGGATAATGGAGGAGATGGAATGGTGAATTTTGGGACATAAGGACCCAAAATAGACTTAGGAGATGAAAGGGGTGTATGATTAGCTTTTGGATTAGCGACTTTGGATGTTCTTACATATTTTTCATGTGATGGCATTGCATCTTTTTTTCTTTGGGATCCACATGGTTTTGATCTTTTCTTTGGTGGGTCTTTGTGGACTATGGATTTGATGTCGATTTAGATTTTTCTTCTCTTCACCATGTCTTTTGGAGGGGACATGGGGAGCCCTAGATTCATGTGGATGTTTAAATTTATGAATTTTTTCTTTAACATCCAAAGCACTTTTAGTAGCAATGGGATGGGTATGAGGAGATGGATGATGTGGAGTGATGGAGGTAGGAGTATGGGAATTATGTGTAGATGGAGGATGTTTAGGTATGTGCCTTTGTTGATCCTAATTATGGGATATGTGAGAGGGATGTTTATGATGGATGACATGGATAGGTGATGAATGGATGAAAGGATGGATAGGACGAGATGGAGGAGGTGATTTTAGGATATAGGGGCCCAGAATAGACGTAGGACTTGGAGGAAACATGGGCATGATATATGGAGGATTGGAGATGGTAGATGGAGGGATGTAAGGACCCAAAATGGATGGAGCAGATGAAGGGGGAATATGGATAGTTGTTTTGAGGCAATACAATAGAGGAGTAGGGATGGCAGCATATGATCTAGTGGGGTGATGGGAAGAGCCGACATTTCTTTTGGAAAAGGCTCGTTGAGGACATCTAGAAGTTGTACCAACATCTTTAGATTGTGAGTCTTGGGAAATAGGTCCAAGACCTTGCATTCAGATTTGTTCTTTAGCTTGGATGGGATCTATAATACCTTGCTCATGAAGGCCTAAACCTTTTCGTTGATAGTTCATTCTCTTAGGCATTCGATCTAGGACAGGATTTTTGTTATTCTGGAAGAATGATGTGAGTTCATTATTAGGTGGAAGAGGAGGGTTGGTGTATATGCTTTGTTTTTCTTCTGCGAGGAGACCACCATGGAGGAATGTGAGAGAACCAAGGGGATATGCAAGTGGTGTGGTGATAGCATTTTTAGGCGATGATGGGGGATCATGAGAAGGAGATGATGGGATAGCAATATCAGGAGAGGGAGTAGGGGCCATGATAGGATCTGGATTTGTGGTAGTAGGCTCATGCGATGGAGATGGAGATGAAGCGGTGAAATATTGAATAACAAGAGCATCATGGGATGGAATGGATGGGAGACTATGATCTTGAGGTAGACTAGATGGGATGGTAGGATCTTGATCTGGAGAAGGGGATATGTTGGCATGGATTAGGCTCTTGGCATGACTCATTGTGTGCGGGAGGCATGATAATGGAGTCTTGTTGGGACTCTTCAAGTGGGGAAGATGGAGGGATGGAAGATTCATGAGGTTCATTGGAATGGGTTTTGGTGCCACTAGGGGTGGGAGGAGTGGATTGGATTTGGGCGTCTTTGATGGATTCAGTGGTTCTAGGCGTAGAGGGAGTGGATTGGACTTGGGTGTCTTCGATGGGTTTAGTGGCTCTCATAGTAGGAGATGTGGGTTCAATAGATTTAGTGGGTTCAATGGTTTCAATGGTTTGATCAGTGCTAGGGGTGGTAACAACAATGATAGGTGTGGTATGGAGAAGGCTCTCATCACTAGTTACTGTGGATGATGGATTGGGATGGCATGGTTCCATGACTTCAAGATGTGGAGTTGGGGATGGCTTCTTTGTCATGAGTCCTTGGAGAACTTTTGAAATGAGAGACTTGCATATGGTTGGCTTGGATGGGGTGGTAGAAATGGATGAGGGATTATGGATTGGTGGACTAGGGTTAGATGGAGGAATGGGATTGAATGTAGGACTATGAGTAGATGGAGGAACATGATTGGATGGAGGACTAGGAGTAGATGGAGGAACAGGATTGGATGGAGGACTCAGAGTAGATGGATGAATGGGATTGGATGGAGGACTAGGAGTAGATGGAGGAATAGGATTGGATGGAGGGTTAAGGTAAGGATATTGGAGGGGTGAATTAGGATAGGGGGACATGGATTGTGGATTAGGACAAGAGGATATAGGTGGTGTAGTGGGACAAGAGGATGTGGGGGATGGATTATAATAAGGGTATTGGGATGGTGGATTAGGATGAGGATATGTGGATGTAGGATTAAGGTAAAAGGGTGTGGATGTAAGATTAGTATGGGTAGACAGGGAAAGAGGATTAGGATAGGGGGTCATGTATGGGGAATTGTAATAGGAATATTGTGATGGAAGATTAGGATAAGAGGATGTGGATGTCGAATAAGAGGATGATGTAGATGGGGAAGGGGAAGGTACTGGATACCCCTTGTCAAAGGTACCATAAGGAACATGATTAGGCATGGATGAAGGCATAATGGGATAGCTCAGAGGAGTAATTGGATTTTGGAAAGTGGGTGGAGAAAGCTTACTAGAGATGATAGTGTCAAGAGGATCTATGTCATATACCTCTTGATCAACAAGACTTTCGTTATCGTCATCAACATAATTAGGGTTTCCCTTGACTACTATTGATGGAAGATAAGGATTCATGATGATAAAAGCATAAATAGAATGGATCAAATATTTTGGATGGAGATGGATGAAAGCTCAAATTGGGATTTAAGTCAAGCTCAGATCAGGATTGGATTAAAGCTCAGATTAGGATAATTGGATGATGTGATGGGATTGATTTTGATTTTGGTGGGATTTTGTAGATCGATGATTGGATCAGGTAGATGATTTGATGAATTTGATTAAAGTACTAGATCAGTTTGATTGGATAGGATCAGATGATTGGATGATGTTGATTGGATAGTTGTGATTGGATGAACCTGATAGGATTGTTGTGGTTGGATTGATTAGATGATTGGATGAATTTGATTAGAGGAATGGATTGGTTTGATTAGATAGGAAGAAACAAAAGGGACCACTAGATAGAGCTTGAAAAATTGAGCAATTTTAGTTTTTGAACAAAGCTGATCCGATGCACGGTTTGTAAATGATGGCCCCGGGAAGTTAAAGGGGCGTAGTCAGCTTTCTGTGGTAAAATCAGGGCGCATCCGCCTTTCTGCAGTAAATTAGGGGCACTTCTGCCTTTTTGCAATAAAATCAGGGGCACTTCCACTTTTTTGCAGTAAATCAGGGGTGCTTCTGCCCTTCTGCAGTAAATCAGGGGCGCTTCCGCCTTTCTGTGGTAAAATCAGGGGCGCTTCCGCCTTTCTGTGGTAAATTAGGGGTGCTTCCACCTTTCTGTGGTAAAATAGAGCTTGGTTTTGATGGAAATGGCTATGGAAAGGACTCAAAATGATAAAATAAGGCTAGTGTATCAAAGATTTCATGGGTTTTTCACAAGAAAACACTTCAAGCAAGCACAATCCTATGATTAATGTTAAGGGTATGGCCAGGAAAGGTCTTAATCTAGGATGCACAAGACTTCTAGGGAGTCCTCAATATACTCTCGGTACGCAAGACACAACCATGAACACTAGCCCATCACAAGCATGAGTCGGGAACCCCAGCGAGATACTGAAAGGCTCAAACCAACTCTTCACATCTATCTAGGTATCACCCTAGCTTCGATGCTCTGCCAATTACGACATGACTGGATTGGGGTACAAATTTCGTTCTCCCCCCTTTATATACCCCGCCGGTACGCGTGGTTGGAATCGTCCCTTGGGGTGATGAAATCCCCAAGCAGGTCGCACTAAAAAGAAGACACTAACCATTTCCAACTACTCCCCAGGCTCACACGAAGTGCAAGGGGAAAGTGAAAACAAATTAATGCCCCCTTGGGTGACACAATAATAAACAAACACAACAAGCAATAAAGGTTACTTCCCCCCAATTAAACTATGTTTCAAAACAACAAGGATAATTTTCAAAAATCTGATCAAATAGATGGCCCTGCAAGCAAAACGTTAGTTATCTTATCCTTCATTCTTAGTCGATTACGCCATAATATGCTTCCAAACTGTGTTGTTTTGGGGCATAGCCACCTTTCTACAGTAAAATAGGGGTGCTTCCACCTTTCTGCAATAAAATAGGGGTGCTGCCACCTTTCTGCGATAAAACAGGGGGTACTTCCGCCTTTCTGCGGTAAAACAGAGGGTGCTATGTAAAATAGAGGGTGCTATTGCCTTTCTACGGTAAAACAGAGGGTGCTACATAAGACAGAGGGTGCTGTGTAAGATAGGGGGCACTATGTAAGACAGAGGGCGCTATGTAAGACAGAGGGCACTATGTAAAATAGAGGGTGCTACGTAAGACAGAGGGCGTTGCGTAAGACAAGGGGTGTTGCGTAAGACAGAGGGTGCTACGTAAGACAGGGGGTGCTGTGTAAGATAGGGGGTGCTGCGTAAGACATGGGGCACTACGTAAGACAAGGGGTGTTGTGTAAGACAAGGGGCACTGCATAAGACAGGGGGCGCTGTGTGCCAGAAATCTGTACCTTGGAATTTTACCCTATTCTAATGTGCAAAATAACTAAAAATGCAAATGAAAAAAAACTAAGAACACTTCAATGATTAGCCTAAAGAGTGATAAAACAAGAAGGAAAATAGATGAAATGAGATGCAAATTATTATACTTTCCTTGTTGTTGAAGACTCCTTGGTTGGCCCTTGATTTGGATGACTTTGTGTGCTCCTTGGATGGCTTTTTGGTGTAGCTAGATGCAAGATTGAATATGCAAGATGATCAAAGTGGATGGCTAAATGATAGAAAATATTTGAGAATGCAAATTGGCAGCATAAGGTTACTCAAAATGAAAGTGTTCCCCCCTACCCTTGAGGGGGGGGGGGGGTATTTATAGAAGAATTTGAATTCTCTGGAGAATTCAACGGTTGAGATTCATCCAACAAGGTCAAGATGAAGGGCTATGGTGAGTTGAGAACTCACAAGCCCTCACATCTTGACATGTGGATGGTGAAGTGGCTAAGGGGAGATGAGGTGTAAGTGAGGTGGCCAAAAGGTACATGAGGTGGAGGAAGGACAAGTACCTTGCAAGTACATTGGGAGATGGGAAGAATCTTGGGTGAATAAAAGTGAATTTTAAATTCACAATGATTGGAAGAATCTAGTGGATAAGACAATGTTCCCAAAAGGTGGGAGTTTGTCACATGTGACTTGATGTGACAAGTCAAAGATTCTAGAAGATGCATGGGAAAAGGGGATTCTAGGAGGAATAAAAAGGAATTAAAAATTCCTTGGGGGATGAGAAAAGTTGACCAAAGTACTGATTAGGATTAATTAATTAGTAATTAGAAGATAAATGAGGATTAGAAGCCAACTTGCAAAAGTTGGAGGATGTGACACATACTAATCAAGGATTAGGCATGTCCACATCCCTAATGAAGAGATTAGGAGATGGATTAAGATTAGATGAAAATGACATGTGAGGAATTAAATAAATGTATTATTTATTTAATTTATTTGATGAAAGGAGGATTAAAGAGAGTAAAGTATTTAATTATTAATTAAATACCTTAGGGATTTGGCAGAATTAAGGGTATTAATTAAATAATAGTAATATTACTTAATTAACTTGGATCAGAGGATGTTTAGACGAAAAGTGATAAATCTGGATAAATTAAGTGTCCAAATTTGGATGTCTACACATACATACATACATACATACATACATACATACATACATATGGTTGTATGTGACATGGAATTGATTTCACATCAAAATATGGCTATATGTGATTGTACAGTGCTGCAAAATAGGAAAAATAAAGAAAATTTGAAGAAAAACATAGATTTTGGAATGTCAAGAACTTGTATTTTAAATCCTCAACCATGAACAACCATTAAAATGATCACTTTATTTCTTTTAAAGGCCTTTACACCTCAACCACTGAACAACCACCTCTACAACTAACTTTTTAATCTTTTATGAGCACATGAAACATAAAACACACTAATTTCAAGGTTGTTAACATCACTATTGAAATGCTTTAATTTTTTGACCTTTGAAACATTAAAAAGTACATCATTAAATTAATTATGTAATAGCATAAAAATTAAAAACATCATGAATTAATTATGTAACCACATAAGTCAAATATAATTTTATCAAGAAATTAATATCAAATAGATAATATAATCACATAACTCATACATTTCAATGTCATTAATCTTCTTCTTCATCCAACTGTTTGTCTGTATCATCCAATGTAGATTCGACATTGTAAGGATTGGTCATATCATCATCATTGTCATTGATATCAGTTTCGATAATGTCATCATCCACATGGATATCATCTTCATGAACATTAACTCCTACATCATCATGATCTAGTTCCTCCTCTTCGACATCTTCATCAGGCACATCATCAACTAACTATTGATCCTAATCATCATCTACATCATCTTCTAGTTCTTTGGTATCTTCTTCTTCCACCACATTATACTTTACCATCCTTCCTCTTGGATCATGTCTAACAAAAAATGACCAACCTGGTTTACCTGGAACCTCTAAGTAAAATACCTGCTCATATTGGCTTGGAAGAACATAGGGCTCATTTCTAGCTCGCTCGATCGACCTTGTATTAACCATGATAAATCCATTATCATGTTCAATAACAGTTCTCTCAGGATCATTTTCATTCAATCGTAGCCTTTACCATATGATGATGAAAAAAACTAATTTGAAGGACTTAAAGTCACACTTAATTATATCATCCAAAATCCCATAGTATCAATTTTCTAAGACTTCTGGATGTAAATTCTAGATAAAACATTAGTCACCTGAAAGACTGTAGTTATACCAGAATCACAAGTTTTCTTCATATCATCCAAATTTTTGATTTGAAATTTATGACCATTCCACCACATAGCCTTGTGGTGTTTCACCTGCAATATGTCAAACATATAAAAATTATTGCAATATCGTCAATTGATAAATATATTTATTCTTGGTTGAATGTATGCAAAGAAAAAAATCTCAACATATATATTGGTGCAGGAGCACCTATATCTTGTAAATTCCTTCAAAAGGATAATATATTAAATTTACATGTTCAAGTCTGAATTTGTGTGTCAAGGCCATGAAAAGGATAATTTGAATGTAATCAAATCATAAAAGAAGTCACTAGGAGGTGAAAGTGCAAAAAAATGCAAATAATGCAATATTATGTAAACAAAAAGGCATAAATCAAGCATATTAGGAGAAAAGGAAGTTATTAAGAGGGAAAAAGTTATAAAAAGCATGGCAAGGCATGGAAGAGAAAAATCTTGAAATTATTGTACCAAAATATTGAATAAAAGCCCTATGTTTTTGAGTATTAAAGCATTCTTTCTATTTCTCCTAACTTGTATTGCTAATTTGGTAACATCCAAGAGTTAGTTCTTGTGTAATCTCATTTGAGAAAGAGTAGTTTTCATTGTCAAAAATTCTGAAAGTTAGTTTTAAGTAGCAAAAGAATCAAAGACAATCCTATGTCTCGGGCAGAGTTAGTTTCACTGTGATTTTGAGAGTCCCTAAAGAAGTTTAAGGCCCATCCCACCAATGTAAGCCTAGTAGAAATGGTGGGATGGGAAAAGTAGGGTGTCCTTTATATGATTTTGTTTTGTGTGAGTGTAGGGTATCAAGAATATAGTGTTGTGTTGCTGATTTAAAGTTAATTTTCTAAGATTTCCTCTTAAAAATGAAGTTTTCCAACAGGGTATTGGAGAAATAACATATGCATGTCCAAGGAGATGTTTCTAAAGGAATTTGAAAACATAACGGAACTTCTTAATACAATTTCTAAATGGGTCTTTCAATATTTGAAAGTGGATAAATCTTATGTTTTGTGACCTTTACTTTGACTGTTTGAGGTTGTCTAACAATTTTGAGTTGGAAAAAATGTGGATGCTTTTTAAAATAGCCCTATTCTAGTAGCCTTTCTTGGGCATACAATCTAAAATCTGTTAGTTTCTCCAGTATAAATCATTCTGAGTTTTTGATATGATGATATGGGCATTAAGAGGTCTCTAAATGTTCCTTTGGATCTTGGTTTTGAACCTAGTGTGGGTGGTTCACTTGATCTAGGGTATGGAGGTCTATTGCTAATTATGTTTAGATTTCATGGACAGTGGAAATTTATGTGTACAAGGAAGTGAGTGACTTTAAATACTTGAACCTTTTCATTTTGATGGAGTTATAGTATAATTTATGCTTGAATAAGGTTGTAAAGGCAGTGCATATTTTTTTGAGAATGATAATTCTATTGTGTGTCTTAGTATCTTTACAGAGCAGGAAGATCTGATATTTAGACACTAATGTATTGAATTGATTTCTCTCAAAACATGATGAATCTTGTGTCTTGAAGGATTGATTAACTAGTTGATAGCAAGAAGGATTGGTCTTTGTTAGTTTTCCTTGTAAGGAAAATGAATTGGTGCTATTTGAAAAGTTTATTGTGAATCTGATTTGATTGAGTCAAAATTTTCTAATATGGTTTTTACTTTGAATGAGTCAATTGGAATATTGATAATGACATATGGTTTATTGAAATTGGAGTGCTAACTTGTTGCCTTGAAGTCTTGTAGAATTGAAGAATCAAAAGAAGTTGTATGAGTTTTGAGGAAAAAGAAAGTGAATTAAGAATTTGATCTTCTCCTGATTCTGATTGGGTTTGATTTACTCTCATGAAATGATGTTGTTTGTGTTGTTTTTGGATCCTTTGCATCATATATAAATCAATATAATTGAAAATAATTAAATAATATGGGTGATTAATATATTTATATGTACCTTTTTATCTCTTAAATCATATGCTAAATCAATTTCCTTTTGTGTAACATTGGAATCCCCATTACGATGAGCTTCTTTAACCAATGAAGCCACACCTTCCCATGTTAATGCACGACCAAACTTTTGACATCGTTTAATCCATACCACCATCCAATGAAGATTGTTTGTGACGTACAAATGTAGTGCATCCCACTCTCGACCAACTATATCAAAAAAAAATGAAATTCACAAACAATGTATAATTAGTTAATTACCATGGTATACGACCTTAATTTATAATTGATGTATATTGAAGATTGATAACTAAATAAGTACAATATACATAAAAACCATATGTAAAATATATTCTAATTAATCTCCATGACCATCTTATAATTACCTCTCACTTTCCTTAATCTACCTTTCCCCATCAAGTACTCCCCTTCGAATTTGTTAATGGAGTTGGGATCTCAAATGCGATCTACATGGATCTATGCCAGAAACTTAGGAAGATATTCACTAATGTACACCATGGTCTAGTATACCATATATCCCTCCACCATAGAACCCTCAGGATGTGCTCTTTGTGTAACCAAAGCCTTCAAAAATTTCAAGTGCCTCTCAACCATCCACATTGACCTTGTGTGTACAGTTCCACACAATTCAACCTCCTAAACTTGGTGTATAAGGTAGTGTTCTTGTGCATTGAAAAATGTCAAAGGTAGACACTTTTTAATTTCTCACATTAGATGAGGAATTTTTCTCTTCCAATAATTTATCTCTTTAATGGATTTCTTTAGATGATAGCCATCTACAAATGATTCAAGGCACAAATATATTAATGAGATTTAACAAAAATATACAATATATTACATAACAAGTAAAACAAATAGAAATTATAAGATCTATACAACGAATTGAACAAATATCGCTACTTACCTCATGTATTTTCCAAGATCATATATAACTTGTTTGACATTGTTGTCGAAGTTGTCTGGGAGAGATAGAGGTAGAACATACTGTAACAATTATAAAATTATCTTTTAATTATTTTTCCAAAAGTAGTAAACATAATACACTGAAAAGTACATGCAATAAACAAGTGTATATAATATACTAGAATAATTACCTTAATGAAGGTATGCCAATCATGTGTTTTCATCCCTAACCCAAATTCACCTTTCTTTGTTATTGTTTATGTTCACAACAAATCTTGTGGGAAATCAAATTTTTCGTATGACTTCTTTTATAGCATTGCTTTGCTGCTTCATTAATAACTAAGAAAGGGCACTTATATTAATTTGGTCTCCATCGCTATTCAATTGAATGGCATTTTTTATTGCATGATTGGCTCCTAAATGTCACTATAAACTTTGACAATTTTTTCTTTGTCATGCCTTCCATCCAATATTTTCCATAACATTTCTATTATATTCTTTTTGATATGCATTGTATCAAACAAATGTAGAATTTGTAGCTGCTCATAGTAGGGCAACCTACTAAATTTTCTGGGATAACTTTTCAGTCCCTTTGGAAGCCAACCATTGATTCCTTGAAGACCTTCATGAATCATATAAGTTAAACAAATTAATAACGACAATCATTGTCAATTACAATATGAGTAAACACAACACAATTTAAAAATATAAATTCCAAACATATCATATATGATAGATAAATAATTTGATCTGATGTATAACCTTGACAATTAATTCTATTATATTCCAACTTCCATAGGCGATGTGTCATTCTTCGTGGTTTTTATGTAGTCTCTTCTTTCCCATTGAAAAGATGCTTTTCAGTAGTTCTATACTTATAATTTCTGTGGAGGAAGTGCCTATACTCATCAAACACCTACTTTTCTAAACTTGTTGAATGACAAGATTTCATCTTTGGACCACAAATTAGACATGCAAATGTTCCCTTTGTTTGAAGACCTGCAAGATCATATATAATTGGATTAAATATGTCAATTTTTTATAATTATATATAATGAATAGATTATTTAAAAAACATGCATGATATCTACTTTATAAAATTAAATATCGTTAAAGTGCAATCGAATGTTATAACATACCACAAAAATGTGTTAGCCTTGGGGCATCATGAATTGTCCATACAAGCATTGCATGAAATTGAAATTGTCTTTGTCCTATTGGTCTAGAGATGTCATACATAGTGACTCCATTCCATAACTTTAGTAACTCGTCGATAAGAGGCTCGATATATACATTCATATCTTTAACATGGTACTTACCTATTTGAATGAACATAAACATTACATAATTATTATAACCATTTTACTGCAATATATATAAATTAATGTACATGACTATTAAATGAAAAAAAATATAAGTCATTATGCAAAAAATAAAAGAAATTGATGTAAAAAAATACCTAGAACAATCATTCCCAACATTATGTGCTCCCTCTTTATTGAAATTTATGGAGGAATGTTATTGTTGATAACAAAAACAAGCCACACATCTTAGTTCTCCAAATGGATTGACACCATCCGCTGTCAATGAAAGCTTGAGATTATGAGGTTCTTCTTTAAAGTGTGGCCATTTTTCCTCCATGTCCCTAAATGTAGAACCATCCGTAGGCATTCAAAGAATGTCATCTCCACTTCTATGTTGTGCATGGTAATCCATTAATTGTGCTAAGCTTTCACACCTAAATAATTGTTGCATACGTGGAATAATGGGAATATAACAAAGAACCTTGTGAAACACCTTTTTTGTTAGTTGATCTATTTGCTATCTACTGATATGACATTCTGAGCATTTTGTTGCAAATTCATGTTGTTTATGATATATAATATGATCATTGGGACATGCATCTATTGCTTGATACTCCATTCTAATATCTTTCATAATGCCAGATAAATCTCAGTATGAGTGAGGTAAAATATTTGATGGTGGTAACAAAAATTCACCAATCAATCTACAACAAAAAAATAATTTGTTACTATAAAGAATATTAATGGTACATATTTTATCCTTTATTTACTAGTGATGAACTAACAACAATTAAAATTAGGTGAAAAAAGATGACAAATATGACATACCTTAACATCCGTGAGATTTCTATGTTGGATAAACCATTCATAACCTTCAAGTTCACCAACAACAATACAACATAGAGAAGAGTTGTTTGGGAACCTTCATAAAGGGGCTCATATGCCTTCTCAAGTACAAGTAAATCATGAACATCATAAAAGTTATCTCGATCATCATGATCAGTTGTGCCACTAAATGTGTCATGGATTAATGTATTTGTACCATCATCTTCAACTGTGTTTTCTAGTGCATGATCATCTTCTTCCATAGGATCATTAATTTCATCTTCGATATTCACAACTCCATATTCCTCCGCTTGGAAAACCACATTCTCCAAGCTGTGATAATCCATATCATGTGCCTTAGGGCGCCCCACCTTTATAATTATAATGATAGACACAAATAAACCATGATCATGATCAAGTGATTTTATATATATTTATATATAAAATGTTAAAATGATATAAACATTTACAAATTCAATCAATATAAATACATATAATGAACAACTTACCAATGGATGATAATCATGCCCCCCTTCAACATGGCCATGATGCCTAAAATGTTTCTTAGCTATTATGATTAAAAGTCTTCTTGTTTTTAAGCCCTTGTAATTATTGCAAAGACAATAGCATTTCCCATCACCCTTTCTTTTCAATCTAGCCCACATTCTAGCAATTGTCTCTTCATTTTGTTCTAGACTAATATTATTTGACATGATTTTTCTTTACCAAGCTTGAATATTTAGATCTTCAAAAAATATCAAACTCACACTCCAATAATTGTTAATCATAGATAGGTAACAAAATCTAATAATTCTGATATTTTACACCAAAAAAATTTGGCATGCAACCACCCCTACAAAAGAGAAGATAGTCTGAAGTTAATGACCCCCCAAAAAAAAAATGGTAATTCTAAAACTTATTAAATTCTGATTTTACTATGATTTCCAACCATTAGACTCCCTAAATCAAAATAATATTGAACTTGCACAACAAAATCTGGAAATGAAATTCTTAAAATGCACAAGTCTAAAAATGAAATCTGATGAGATGTTGCTTTAAAATATGATTTTCAAACCTAGAAGTACAAATTTGACTTCACAAATGAATTCTGGAAAAAGACAATGACTACCCTCAACCTGGTGGTATCTTCTTGAATTTTTTCTGACTTTTCCCAAGAAAATTGTCCTTAGTTCTCCACAAACTATCACAAGTAGAGAAAATTAGCAAGTATAGCAAATTTGCAAGTATAGAAAAACATTGTCGCAATAAATAGGCGAACTCACTTTTATTTATGTCGACCACAAATTGATTTTTTTTTTTTTTTCTGATTTTGAATGTTCGTCAAAATTCGAGGAGACTATTCCTCAAAATTTTGATGAACCTAGGTTTCATCAAAATTTTGACGAACGTCGGGGATAAAATTTGAAAAAATGAAAATTACACATCAGATCCTGACAATACAACAAATTATATATCTTTCATCAGAAATTCTCATCGGATTTTGTAGTCAAATGAGTTAGTGATCTTTTACAAGTCTTCATTGAAAAACTATGTGTCTAAGATCTTTGTAAGCTTATTGTTCACCATTCTCTAGAAGCTCTTCAAACTATTCCCATTGACTAAACCA
This sequence comes from Sequoia sempervirens, assembly GCA_007258455.2. Classification (NCBI taxonomy): domain Eukaryota; kingdom Viridiplantae; phylum Streptophyta; class Pinopsida; order Cupressales; family Cupressaceae; genus Sequoia; species Sequoia sempervirens. Next base: position 338,276,464 of record VDFB02058242.1, read on the forward strand.
TTCAATACATATTGGACAATAGTAAACCATAGGGAAAACTACTATAGCATGGGAATGGCATCATGAGAAGATGCATGTGGATATCACTTTCAAGCTCTCTTTCTTATCCTCACTTATCTCTTTATTCCATATAGACCTCTAAGGTTGTTGTCAATAGAAAACAATGCCTATCTTCAACACTGCAACACTATGAACTATCCTCCATCTACTATATCTAGATCATGGCTTGTGATAATGGTGAAGACATATCAACATTGATCCTTGTGAAACTTTGGCTGCTCCTTATGACTCTATATAGTCTGCATGCAACTTGAAGGTTGGGAAGACTCAAAGAACCTTCAAACTAGTGATGGCTAAAATCCCCCTCAATTTATGCTATATTCTTTATGCACCTATGGATGTTACTTGTGCAGTATGCACAATCTCAAATTATTTCTTTTATTTTTCTCGTTTCCTTCTCCAAGCTATTATAGTCCTTGTTTTCTTGTGATGGCTAAAAGGTTTCACCATATTAATCTTACAAAATAATGCTTTATGTCCAAAATTATGCCACTTATAGCATATAAATTTATGACCAACTTTATTACAGTTATAACAAACACTATTATAGCCCCGATTTAACAAACTGTCAAAATTGTTTTCCTTATTCCATCCAAAACCATTTCTTGAGTGATTTCTACAATCTCTAGCTCTATGACCATAAACATAACAAGAAAAACAATAGCCATGAAACTGAGAGTAGTTGTACCTAAAAGATGGAGGTCTTGATGGCCTATTTTTCATTCTACCTTCACCAACACATTTATCTTCTTTCTTAGGGTATATGCAGGATCATGATGGGCCAAAAAGTGGTGATATGATGGGTATGTGTAGGGTATGTGGCTGATGGCTTTTTTTTACCCAAAATTGATGAAACGAAAAGGGTTTTTAAAGGAGATTCTTAGCTTTCCACCAATATAAATTATGCTTTACTTTAAATTTAATAAATAATATTATTCATTTTATATTTGAATTACATCTAAAGTCCTGATTGATAGACTAATTGAAAAACATCTATAGCTTTCAAACGATGTCACACTTTTTTAATATGAAACATGCATCACATTCAATGCTTCAAATACTATAGGATTAAAAAAAATGAATTTCATGAATTTTTGACCAAGTTAAGGTGGTCAGACATATGAGTTTTTATATTTTTTAAAAGTCGCAATAAAAAAAATCATAATTAATTATTTACTTGGAAAAAAATTACAAAAAAATATGCATTACATTGGAACATGAATTCTCTACTTATATCTAAAATATTATAAAAAAATATTATCATTTTATTCACATGGTTAGGGTGGTTAGACAGACACCTACTTTTTATTTTTTCCCTAAAATTTAAGTACTACTGCATTGAAGTTTCAAATTTTCAACAAATAGATTTTTTTTGTTTTTAAATAAACCTAGTATTTTAGAAACTACATTCAATTTGATACATATTATATTCTTACATATTTTTGAAATAATATAGATAACTTATTCAAATTTTTATTTCAGGTTGCCTAACTCTAATTTTTCTAAACTTTCGCCACTTAAGGGCCTGTTTTTTCCATGATCATCCTGCACATACCCCTTAACTGTAGGAGCAACAACATGATGACCCAAATCTATCTTCTTCCTTGGTGTATTCCTAACTTTTGAGCATTGTCCTTCTTCATAACCTAATCTAGTAGTGTCTTTATAGTGTTTTTGTTTTCTCAACATGTCATTCACACATTCAGTACTCTTTTCAAACTGAAGATTCTTGTGCAATTCAATAGATACTTTTTCCAATTCCTTTTTCAAAGAAACTATGTCTAATTATAATCTTAGACATTCATTAACTTTGACTTCTAGATCAGATTTGGTATTAAATTCAACAACTCATTTAGTTTCTTCTATTTCAGTTTTTAGACTTATAATTAGTTTGTCAGATTTATCGACTTGACTCTTTAAGTTTACAACCTGATTTCTTGCTTCTTCAAACTCTAAAGAAACTTTTTCAAAATCTGAAAGTACATTGTCCTTGTAGTCTTTTTCTTGTTGAAGCCTATCTTCTAGTCTCCTGTTTCTTTTTTGAGACACTTGATTGTATCAAGAGAACACAAAATTTCACCTTCTATATCAATCTCACATTCCTATTCATCATAGTCATGTTCATAGTAATTTTCATCCACAAAGAGTTCTCTTTATTCACTTACAATGAAGTCTTCCTTTTTACCAAAACTCTCAACTACAAGACCATTCTTTCTATCACTCTTTATATCAACATTTAGGAGAGACTCATGTGACAGCTCATCACGTGACTTGACTGAGGCTTGTTTTACAATATTTTGATTCAAGTATCTTTCTTTTCTCTATTTGAGGCCTTATTTCTATTCTTCTTGCCCATAGTCTCCACTTACCATGAACCCTTAAGTTGCTTAAACTTCTTGCAAGGGTCTGGCTCTGATACCACTTGTTGGAGTTCTAGGACCACTGAGAGAGGGGGGTGAATCAGTGGTCTATAATTTTTTTGTAGACATCCAAATTTGATCGCTCCCATACGATCAAATTTACCTCTTTATTCATCTATTCCGCCAATATTAATTTATTTAATTAATATTACACTTCCCGCCTAAGGTTCTTAAAGTATTTAATTTAACAATTAAATACTTTACCTTACACCTTTTTCCTCTCTAAATTAAATAAATACATCAATTTATTTAATTTAGTCATCTTAACCTTTTTTGAATTAAAATTAATTTAAAATTCTTCTTTTTTCCCTTCTTGTCACATCCTCCATAATCCCTCTCTAATATGAATTAATTTAATTAATTGATGATTAAGATGTGTATCCTCTTAATCAAGGATTAATGTCACATCCTCCTACATTTTTAGCATGCTTCTAATCTCTTATTAATTACCTTAATCAAATATTTGTACAACCTTAATCAAAGTCATTAGCCACTTGTAGCACCCATTTTTAGTCAACCTTTTCATTTGTCTTTCTTAGCATTGACCCTCTTTCCCATGTGAATTTTTAATTCACTTTTATTCATCCTAGGTATCTCTCCTCTCCATGTGAATTTTTAATTCACATTTTATCCTTCCAAGGCTTCCAGAACATTTGACTTGTCACCTCATCCACATGTGACTAATTCCCTCCTTTTTTGGAGACCCTCTCTTATCCATTAGATTATTCTAAGAATGTGAATTATTTATTTCTCCAACCACTTTCTCATTTCCCATAAAGGTTTTTGAGGAATTCCAAAATTCCTCAAATGTAACTTTCATTCTCACTTGGGGACAAGAAGTTCCTTTTTGAGGAAATCTTCTCATTGCCCAAGGTACTTAGAAGGTAATTGTCCTTCCTCCACATCATGTACTCTCCTTCCACATCACCTACACATCATCTCACCCTTAGACACTTCACATTCCACATGTCAAAATGTGAGGGCTTGTGAGTCCTCAACTCACCTTAGCCCTCCATCTTAGCCTTGTTGGATAAATCTCAACCATTGAATTCTCTAGAGAATTCAAATTCCTCTATAAATAACCTCTCCTCTAAGGTATTTTGGAAACACTTAGCCACTTTGCAACCTTATACTGTCATTTTGTGCAATCATTTTTCTCTCATCTAGCCATCCATTTTAGCCATTTTGCATTTGCATCCCACCATCTACTTAATCTTGCATTTAGCTACATCAATAGCCATCTAAGGAGCATACAAAGTAGTCCAAAATCAAGGGCCAACCAAGGAGTTTCAGTTGCAAAGAAAAGGTCTAATCATTTGTAATCCTTTTTCATTTTATCTCTTTGTATTAACAATTCCTTAGGCTAATCTTAAGGTGTTTCTTTGTTTTTATCTATTGCATTTTTCACATTTGCAATAGGTAAAACTTAAGGATATCACATTTCTGGCACACCCGGTGGGACCCACAAGTGGGTTCCTCTATTTAACATTCGTTGTTGTTGAGATTGTTTGTAGGAATAGGTCGCAGAGGGGCGACTACACCCTCCTGGTCACTGCAGAGGGGTGACTATGTCCTCCTGTACGTTGTAGAGGGGCGACTATGCCCTTGGGCTCACTACAGAGGGGCAACTACACCATCCTAGTCATTGCAGAGGGGCGACTATGCCCTCCTATGCACTGCAGAGGGGAAAATATGCCCTCTCATTCACTACAGAGGGGTGACTACACCCTCCGGTCCACTGTAGAGGGGCAACAACGCCCTCCTGGTCACTACAGAGGGGCGACTACACCCTCCTGTTCATTGTAGAAAAGAAATTATGCCCTCTATTTCACTATAGAAAGGTGATTACACCCTTTGCTTCACTGTAGAAAGGCGATTATGTCCTCTATTTCACTACAGAAGGGTGACTACACCTTGGATTAAACATTGTTTTCTAACATTTTACTGTAAAAGGGTGACTACGCCCTGGTTTGAATTTTGTTTGCTAATATTTCACTACAGAAGTTCAACTGCGCCCTCTTGCTATCACGCCCTCTGGTTCACTGCAGAGGGGCGACTACACCCTCCTGGTCACTATAGAGGGGCGAATTTTCCCTCCTGGTTATTGCAGAGGGGCGAATACGCCCAAAAACAACACATTTTGAGAGGTAAGACAACCATTTTAGCTTAGTTTTTGCTCCAGTTTTTTGTTGTTTTCAAATCTTAACCCGCTAACATTGTTTTTTGCAAGGATATTGGTGTTTTTACTAACATTTTACAGCATATTCTTGTGTAATTGGTAAAGAAAGAAGGGTAAAACAACTAATGTTTGATTGCAGGATCTTCTGTTTACATAGATTTCCAAAGCTATCCTTGTGCTTTTTTGTTAATCTAGGAACATAGTTTAATTAGGGGAGGTAATATCTATTGTTTGTTGTGTTTATCTTTTTTGTGTTACCCAAATGGGGCATTACTTTGTTTTCACTTTCCCCTTGCACTTCGTGTGAGCTTGGAGAGTAGTTGGAAACAATTAGTGTCTTCTTTCTAGTGGGACATGCTTGGGGATTTCATCACCTCAAGGGACGATCCCAACCACGCGTACTAGTAGGGTATACAAAGGGAGGAGAGCGAAAGTTGTACCTCAATCTAGTTGCATTGTAATTGGTGGAGCATCGAAGCTAGGGTGATACCTAGATAGACGTGAAGAGTTGGTCCGAGCCCTTTAGTATCTCGTTGGGGTTCCCGAATCACACTTGTGATGGGTTGGTGTTGATGGTTGTACCTCATGTACCAAGAGTATATTGAGGACTCCCTAAACACCTTGTGCATCCTAGATTAAGACCTTTATTGGCCATACCCTTAATACTAATCATAGGATTGTGCTTGTTTGGAAGTGATTTTTTTGAGAGAAACCAGTAAACTTTTTGACAAATTGGCCTTATTGTTATCATTTTAAGTCCTTGCCATAGTCATTTTTATCAAAACCAAGTCAATATTCACTATAGAGGGGCGAATTTTCCCTCCTATTTACTACAGTAGGGAAAATTTTCCTTCCTGTTTACTACAAAGGGGCAAATTTTCCCTCTGGTTTACTGCAATTGGGTGAATTTTCCCTCCTATTTGCTGTAGTGGGGCGAATTTTCCCTCTTGAACAGTAAAAATCACCTCGTTTAGCTCCGTTTAGCCTCTAAACCATCATTTAATCATTCCAAACCTTTATCTAATCATTCCAAACCTCTGTTTTGTCATTCTAAACCTTCGAAACCCCTGTTTGATCATTCTAAACCTCCATTTTATCATTTCAAACCTCCATTTAGCATCTCCATTAGTCACCCCAAACATACATACATTTATTCTGTCAATCCACCCACTCATTTTGAATTTTCTGGTAACTCATTTGGAAAGCCCATATCATCACCTAGTGAACTTGATTCGCCAAAATCTTACCATCTGCCTCACCTAGGCCATATCACATCAACACTGGCTCATCATCAAATCACCTTAACCTCATGTTAAAAGTTGTTACCCAAATTGACCTTAGTGCTTGAATTTGATTGTTATCCTTCATATCAATCACTAACTTTGACCCAAGTCAATTCACTTCGATCTTGAGGTGAATTCGGTGTCCTAAGTTATCATCCTCAACCCAAATCAATCCATTTCTATCTTGAGGTGGATTTGGTGTCGTGATCATCAGTAGGATCAATCAACGCTCTAGGTCACTAAGGGTGATTTTTTTTTACTGGATTTATGGTCCCTCACATCTTCCATCATCCAATCGCACCTATCCAATCACTCAATCTATTTTATCCAATTATCCAATCAGAACAATCACACTTATCTAGTTATCTAATTGATCCAATCACATCCAACCCAATCCAATCAATCTTAACAATCTAATCCAATCTATCCAATCTAATCTATCCAATCAAAATCCAATCTCAACCAATCAAAATCCAATCTATCCAATCAAAATCTGATCCAATAAAAATCCAATCTTAACCAATCATAATCCAATATCATCCAATCAAAATCAAATCATTCATAATCCACCCATAGCACATTTGCATGCCCATTCAAACTAGGTCACAAGCCAAGAACCAAATGGCACAACAACAAGCTCAAAATTCCCAAGTGAACATGTCTCAAGATCTTAATAACGACACAAATCCTATAAATGGTGCAAATGTCTCTCAAGATCCTAACAATGGAGTGAACATCTCCCAAGACCCTCATAATGGAACTTCATCACACTCCAACACCGAAAATTAGAACAACTCACCACATGGTGAAGAGAGTATGGCCAATCAACCCGAACTCACGCTTGAGGAACATTTTAGTAATCCCACCAATGTGCAAATGACTGACTAGCTGTTTGAAAAACATGGAGAAGAAATTTTGGCCCACCTAATTGAAAAGGGTGTCAAACCTCCATCAGGTGTTGACTTATCCAAATATAAGAACTCCACATCTAATATACCACAAGGTTCACAAAATCCACCAGATGGTCCATACATCCCCAATGTTCCACTAGTAGAGGGTTGGCATCAACCTAAATTTGGAAACTTTGTTCTTTATCATGTTAACCATCCCCTACACGCCATAATCTCAATCATAGGGGTGCCTCAAGTGTCTGATCCCAATAATCCTTTCGCCTATGGTATGCCACAAAATGTTCCACAACCTCCATCATTAATGCTAACAACACCACCCCTTTCAAGTCAACCTCCTGTCAACGTTGGGGGCAACCCTTTTACCACATTTTCTCCACCTTCTAGGGCCACAAATCTACCACCGCTTCCTTATACATCTCAACAACCTCCTCAATCTAACCTTCCACCTCAATTACCTCCACAAGGTACATCCCAACCAAATGTTATGGTTGGTACCCAACAACCTCCCTTACAAAATTCCTCTACATTATCTTAGCCACCTCATTAGTAACAACCCCCACATAATGCTTTAGTTTCTTCACAACAACCACCATACCAATCGCAAGGCAATCCATCCCAACCTCTCGGCCAGACCATGTCCCCATTCCTCACATACATTTTACGTCTGCAAATCCAACCACAACACAACATCTCATCTCGGCCCATGCAACAATTGACATCACATCAACAACCTCCTCAACATTATTACTATCATAACCAACAACAACAACCACCCTATGTGGCCTCCCAACAATCATAGCAGTACCTGCAATACCAACAAACCAATCCGTAATATCACATTCAAGCTCCTCAGCATTCAGTCGCACACTCTTGTCAAACAAATCCATACTATACCTCACAAAAACCACCCAAGTACCAAAAATCTCCCTCAACATACCCGCAAGGGATATCATCATCTCACTACCAAAATCCATATGCCAACCTTCAGACATTATCTCAACATAATTCTTCATCATCCTACCACACATATCCACCCAACCTATCTATCCCAATGCCTATGCCACTGGTCAACGCAGACCTATTGGAAATCAAAGTTGCTTTGAAAGATCTCCAAGGAGGGAGTGGTAAACAATCCTTTAAATTTGAAGATATATTTCCCTATCCATTCGATCCATCCATCTCACTAATTCCTTTCCCAAAGCACTTTGAGATACCAAAGCTTGATAGATATAATGAAAAGAAATATCCTAAGGCCCACTTGCAATAGTTTTACTCCCAGTGTCAGGAAGTTATGCACAATGAAAACTACCTCTTGCATTTGTTTCCGCAGAGCTTGAAAGACAATTCCCTTGAATGGTTCATGAGTCTAGAACGAGGGTCCATAAAATCCTTTGCGGATCTTTCAGAAAAAAATGCTTCTTACTTTTCTTTCAATTTGGAAAAAGACACTGATACTTTAGACCTCCTTAAGGAGAAGCAACATGTAGGTGAAACCTTTGCTAGCTACCTTCAAAGGTGGCGAGCACTAGCAAGCCAAATGAAAACCCCTCTCAAAGAGAAAGACATGGCCACCCTCTTTGTGGAGAACTCACATCCTGACATGGCTCACAATTTCAGGTTGCACTCTATTACCACTTTCGCTGAAATATTGGAAAAAGGACCCATCCTTGAATGTTCCCTTATTTCCAAAGGACACATCAAGATACATAACCATGACAAAGATAGGCCATCTGGTGATAAGTCACGCTTTTGGAACAAGAACAAAAATGTAGTGAATGATGGTGTCACTAACACTAAACATGTTTAGGTGGCTAATACATCCCAAAGGAAACAATCATCTGTGCCTAATGCCATATCCATGCCACAGGGGGCATCTCACCCTCCTCAACAGTCGAACTAGAATATTCAAGGGAATCGCAAATGCCAATATACTCAATTAGGAGAACCCTTGAGCATCATTTTTAATAAATTGTTACAATTCAACTATTCAATCACGTACCCTGTCACCAAACCATTTGATGAATCCAAACCCAAACCAGCTTGGTTCAGGGAGAATGAATATTGTGAATTCCATAAGATAAAAGGGCACACTCTGAATAAATTTCAAGGCCTCAAAAACTATGTCCAAGATCTTATTGATCAAGGAGATATCAAAGTCGACACCAGTCAAGCTTCATCATCCAATGCTCAATTACAGATATATCAAAATGCCTTCCCTAACCATAATCAAGGTGCAAGCACCTCCAATAACAATTCCCAAGACAACAACACAAATAATATAAGCTATAAAAATGTACCCCTCAATTATGATGGAATTTTCCACTACATTGAGCAGGTAGAACCTCGAGTGTCTATGATACATGTTAAAGCTAAAGATCCACAATGTGTTGTTGCTACCCAATGGTCTTGCATTACTGTCCCTGCATCCTCCACATCCACCCAATCAAATCCTGTAAAGTCTCAGTATAACATTCTTGATCACTTATGGAAGACCCCTACCCATATTTCAATCTTGGATTTGCTTAAGTCTCCTCCCGTACATCAAGAAACACTCAACAGAGCTTTACAAGAAACCCACGTACCTAACGACATCGATCCCACATGGTTCCAAGCTTTAGTACCTGGATTTTTCTTACCAACTACACTTCAGCCAGAATGACATGCCAAGTATTGATGTCAATCACAACCATCCCTTGCACATCGAAGTCCTAGTTTCCTGTCATAAAATAAAAAGGGTCTTGATAGATAATGGCTCTTCCCTCAATCTATGTACTTTGAAGTTCATAAAACAAGTGGGGTATACTCAAGCGGATTTGAGTAATCAAATCATCATGATTGAAGCCTATGACAATGTGGAAAGAAATTCAAAAGGGATCATCAGTCTTCCTATCTAGGTTGGACCTGTAGTTCAACACTCTACTTGTCATGTCCTGGATCTGTACTTACCATATAATCTCCTCGGCCACCCATGGCTCCATGCCATGCAAGCCATCCCCTCCACGTACTGCCAATGCCTAAAGTTCTCGATTAATGGACAAGATATCACCATTTATGTCAACCCACAACCATTTGAATACTGTTGCACTCTAGAAGCATCATTTCCCCATTTACATTATTGTCCTGGGGTCGAAATGGGGGCATCTCATTCATCATCCTCCAATCCATCATCCACCATGATGGCCACTTCATCTTCTACCACCAATTCTATAGTCACCAAAGTCCATATCATTGACAAGGGGTATGGTGAATATGAAATGTATACTACTCTAAATGTGGCAACTATGCCACCATCACCACACATGTACGACTAACCTTCTCAGGCTACTCCAAAGGAAGACAAGACTATCACCTTCAATGCAAAAAACATTCCCAATACCACTTTCCGGTCTCCTATTATAAAGATAGATGCACCAAAAGAGGATATCAATCAGTGGGTATACCGTGAAGAACCCCAACTAGATCCTCCTTTAAAATAATACTTTCAAGAAGTGTACCTTTGGTCAGCTAAGTTCATAGAAAAGCATAACTAGCAAGGCAAGGGCCTAGGTAAGGAAGAAAAGGGATGGTTCCAACCTATTGATGTATCAAAGCTACTATAGAATATAGGCCTCAAATATGACAAAAAAAATAGAAAGGCCCTACAACATCATCTAATACCTCCAATAGTGTTATTGTGGAGAATGGTCCCTTGGAAGACATACCTGAGGAAGAATCCATCATATGTGCATATGATGATGTTGATCACACAGACCTGACATCCATGTTTGACTGCTTATCCATCTATACCATCAGCCTTTCTCTTCACCATCCTGAACTCATTGATTGGGACCTACGTAATAGCACACCTACCAAGGTCTCCCTAGATACATATGTCAACCTCATGGGATTGGGGGAAGATGAACGCTCCAGTCACAAGAATAAAAACAAGAAAAATAAAAAATGATCTTCTAGTGAAAACCTCCCTTAGGCACTTCTTGACCTAGAAAAAGTAAAAATAAACGACATATCCAATAGTAAAAACCTCGAAGAGGCACTAGAAGATGGATATTTTCATCTTCCCCCCGTGGGAACTCAATTATCCACACGGTCATCCATCCTAATTGAAGAAACTCAAGTAGTTAATATAGGTACTACTAAAAACCCTAAGATCACTTATGTGGCCAAGTCACTGTTAGAGCAAGAATATTCAATCTTTGTCCAGCTGCTCCAAGATGGAATCATTAACTTTGCTTGGTCATACTCAAATATGTTAGGCTTAGACCCTGCTTTAGTAGTTCATCATCTGGATGTTCGCCCAGACACCAAGCCTGTTAAACAAAAGCTCCAAAAAATGCATCCATAAGTAGCATTATTGGTCAAGGAGTTAGAAAAATTACTAGATGCTGGTTTTATCAGACCCATTGACTACTCTGATTGGATCTCCAACATAGTGTCTATTGCCAAACCAAATGGAGACATTCGAATTTGTACAAAATTACGAGATCTTAACAATGCCTGTCGAAAAGATGACTTCCCGCTGCCCAATATTGACATATTGGTCAACCTTACTACAGGACATGAGATGTTGTCCCTTATGGATGGTTTCTCTGGTTATAATCATATCCGAATTGCACCTGAAGATCAACACAAGACTGCTTTTACGACACTTTGGGGTACTTTTTGCTACAATGTGATGCCCTTTGGTCTCAAGAACGTAGGGGAAACATATCAGAGGGAAATGATTGTCATCTTCCATGACCTCATCTATATTATCATGGAAGATTATGTTGATGAATTGCTAGGAAAATCCAAGACAAGAGCATAGCATCCTACCATACTAAAAATATTTTCGAGTGGCTAGAACATTACAAGCTATGACTAAATCCAAAAAAGTGTGTCTTTGGTGTTACATCAGGGAAATTGTTGGGTTTCATAGTATCTCGAAGAGGCATTGAGGTTGATCCCACCAAGGTAAAAGATAAATTGGATATGCCACCACTACGCAATCTGAAACAATTAAGAAGTCTCCAAGGAAAGTTGCAATCCATCTTCCAGTTCATAGCCCAGCTTGCAGATAAGTGTTAGTCATTCACCCATCTCCTGAAAAAAGACTATGCATTCAGATGGAACCAACAATGTTAGATAGGTTTCGATAAAATCAAGGAATACTTGGCTCATCCACCAATCTTAATGCCACCAATTCCAAGAAAACCCCTCTTGCTCTACATCTCCACCATTTCAATTGCATTGGGGGCATTATTGGCACAACATGATGAGTCCTCAAAAGAAAGAGAAATCTACTACATCAGTTGAACACTGGTTGGCTATGAATTAAATTATTCACCCATGGAGAAATTCTCCCTTGCAGTGGTCTTTAGTACACAAAAACTCTGACATTACATGCTCAACCATCTAGTCAAATTAATAGCAAAAAATGATCCACTAAAGTATCTGTTATCCAGAAGCAATTTAACTGGTCGCATGGCTAAGTGGTTCATTGTCCTAAGTGAATTTGACATAGAGTACATGGATTGCAAAGCCATAAAGGGACAAGTCATAGCTGATCAGCTGGCCGAGGCACCACTAGTGGATGCTTACCCTCTAGTCACTGAATTTTGCAGATGGAGAAGTTTTCACAATTATAGAAGCACCTGCTTGGATATTGTATTTTGATAGCTCTATATACTCATAATGGATCAAGTGCAGGAATTATGTTGGTTACCCCTCAAGGTGAATACATTCCAAAATCATTCAAGATAGCATTCCCATGTACCAACAATATAGCAGAGTATGAAGCCCTCCTCACATGCCTTTGAATTGCAAAGCAATGGCACATAACTCACTTCAGAGTCTTTGGTGATTCATTGTTGGTCATTAAACAAGTTAATGATGAATTCCTAACAAAAGATGATAAATTGTTACCCTATAAACACATGGTCGATGACTTCAAGAAATATTTCACCTTCATACAATTTGACTAAATTCCTAGGGTACAAAACAAAGCAGTTGATGCAATGGCTACTATTGGCTCCCTAATTGACATGCCTAACGATTGAACAAAATGTGAGTTCCTTGTGGAACAACTTTTAATCCCAGCATATGATATCCTGGAGATCGACATGGTGTGTGACATTGTAGGTCTTTCTTCCCCATGGTACCAAGACATATATACTTATCTACATGATAATATTTTACCCCCAGACCTCACACAAAACCAACAAAAATCCTGTATTCAATGTTCAACTCAATACATTATCGTTGGTGATACGCTTTATCGTCGTGGGTATGATGGAACCCTCCTTAGATGTCTGAATGAGACCAAAGCCCATAATGGTCTACATTAGAACGTGATGCCTATGAGTTTGTGAAGAAATGTCTTCCTTTCCAGCAACATGTAGATTTGATTCATGCTCTAGCACAAGACCTTCAGCCCCTACTAGCACCATGGCCCTTCTCTCAATGGGGTTTTGACTTGATTGGAAAGATTTACCCACCCTCTTCTGATGGCCATACATTCATAATTATTGCCACTGAATACTTTACCAAATGGGTGGAAGCAATGCCACTCTCACAAATCACTGGTACTCAAATTTCAAAATTCATCCTTTACCATATTCTTTGTAGATATGGTATTCCATCCACCATCCTATCTGATAATGGAAAACCTTTTAAAAACCAAGCCATGAAAGATCTCTGTGACACCTTTCATATCCAACATCGTTGGTCAATGCCTTATTACCCCCAGGGTAATGGTCAGGCATAAGCAACCAACAAGACCCTTATCTGCATCCTCAAAAAGGTTGTCAATAACACTGGTTGAGATTGGCACCTTCATATTCATCCTGCCCTCTGGGCATATTGCACCTCCATCCATACCCCTATAGTCGCCACCCCCTATTCTTTAGTGTATGGTGTCGAATCCATCTTGCCAATCAAAGTTGAGATCCCATCACTGACGATTTCTCTAAAGAACCTTATCAGTGAGGAGGATGATCGTGCTACATGACTTGCACAACTGGAGTTACTTGATGAAAGATGAATCAAAGCCTATGATCATCTACAAGCTTACCAAAATTTCCTCAAGCGTAACTACAACAAGAAGGTTCGTCCTCAAAAATTCCAGATTGGTGAACTAGTTCTTAAAGAGAACCAGCGTACTCAGCAGGACCGCAATAAGAAAGGGAAATTTGAAGCAAATTGGTTGGGTCCTTATATCATAACCGCTAAATATGGATCTAGGGCATACATACTTGCTACCCTTGAAGGAGAACCCCTAGAAGATCCTATCAACACCATGTATCTAAAGAGGTTCTACACCTAAATCCGCTTGGTAACCCTACCTGCAAAAGTACAAAAAAATCAAAAAAATAGTAAAGAGAAATAAATTCATCCTATGGTGAAAACAACCTTTGGTGGTGCCTTGGATAAGTATAGGTGGTGAAAGCCTGTTCATAGGTTCCATTTGTAGAGGGCTTAAAACATTATCTACCTTGCGTCCTAGTTATTCTATGCTTTCATTCGCCCTATCATCCTCACCCATCCCATCCCCGGCCACTTGGTATATATTTTGATTGAGCATTGGATGATCCACCTTGGCTATCCCTCATCCTAAGCTTTTCAGTATCCCACTTTGATCTTGTTCCATTCGTTTGATCGTCAACTGGATGGTGTCATCATATAGCATCATCCATCGTGTCGGTCTCCATCATGTCGGTCTCATCCTGTCACATTGGTCTTCTTGCCCTTAGTCAAACTACGTTGCCCCTGCGCTTTTATGTAGGCAAGGCTAATCATTTGATATGCCCCCAAGAAATTTTGACCATCCTGTGATGATCATTCATCATCTATCTTCAGTGTGTCCTTTTCGCTTTTATTCGTGGTTGGTTGTCATTTGTCTTTTTTGAACTATTTTGCCCCTGCGCTTGCACATAGGAAAGGTTGATCTTTTGATCCACCCTCGGGGCTTTGTTTCATCATTCATCATCGGTCACCATTGTTTTCTTTCTACTTTATCCATAGTATTTTAAAGAACTACAAGGGCTCTACGCTTTCACATAGGCAAGGCTAGTCTATGATCAGCTCCTAAGCCCCTAGGTCTATATGATGTGTCGATATTTTGTCTTGTGACTTGTCTCTTGTATTGTGTCATCAAGCTATGCCTTTATATAGTTGGTTATTAACAAATAATATCCACTAGCATCAACAAATCCAATTGGTTCCAAATATCATGTGTCATATCAATCTTTTAGTTTCATATCCATCATCAGTCTCAACAGGATGCATCCTTCCTAACATACCTCATCAACCTCATCCATCCTCTCAATCCTATGGCAAAGGACGTTTGAAATTTGATTGCAATCTTTTGATACTTTTGGTTTTTGTTTATCATTTGAGCTCCCTATTATAATTAGTTAAGATAGCCATAATCTATCATATTATGGTGTGTCTTGGTTGATTCACATAAGGCCATATCTTGATATTTTATTGCTGTTGTCTGTTGGGTTGTCCCACATAGTACCCACCAAGATTCATGTGATCTTGTTTTACATTGGGACATCCCTTTATGCTTGTGGTTATCCCAATGCTTGGCCCGACCAAATTTTTCACTACTTTGGGGTGTTGGGATAGCCTTCTTGTTTGTGTGTTTGTTTCATGCATTAGATGCTAACTCGCCTTGGTTTCCTATACCTTGGCACTTGGTGTCTTATGCTATAGCAAAAATCAGTACTCAAAAGATGGAAAATCATATTAGGATTGCATTTCATCATCTATTGCATTGCATTCACCCTAGGATTTTGGTTGTGCAAATACTTACCCCGCTCTCTCTCATTCTTCTCAAGATACTTAAAGTTATTGACAGGTGCCAAATTACACCCATTTTCCACAATCACTACACATACATCTCCCCCCCATTTCTTTTCATTTTAGTCCTTATTGACGGTTATGACCATGTGTTATTACCTTTCATAATTTACTATTCGCATTTCTAATTCATTACAACTTTAACTTCGTTACATGTGCATTATCATCCACACATATTAGGTTCATTCTACTATTCCTACATATATCACCACCTGCATCGTAACTTGTTAGAACTACACATACATCGCCACCTGCATCACAAAGTGTTAGACTCATAATACATCACATCCTGCATGTATAAAACATTCATAAAAGCATCTACATAAGCTATCATACACATATACATACATGTCAATAAATCAAATAAACATCCATACATAAACATCTACATAAGCCATCATAGATAAAACATATCCATACATCATATCATCATATAAGAATCTACATTAATAAAATCATCCATAGTCCACAAATGCATAAACACGATCATTCATCCAACGCATGAACATGGTGTCAATAAGGGCTATCATATATAAATATACCAAAAGTCCAAAGTACATCTCATAAATTGTGACTATCACATGAATAATATCATAATAATGTCATCGGTGTCATCATATCTATGACCATCATATAGAAAAATCATCAGAGAAAAATACCAGTACAAGGTCCTGTAAATCACCACTATCACTATGACCTATCCATCCAACCTGCACCTATCAACAACTCAATAACCTGTCATTTGCCAAATGAGCTACCCACATCTGATCTCTGAGGTGAATCAGGTACTGATCTCCTGCCTGGTGAAACCCCCTATAAGTCACTGAAACCTCGGGTCCATGTCCCCAGTGTCTAGGATGGCACTGGCATCTGTGGTGTCTGTCGAACGTACTAGAACATCCGTTGTGCTAGGTCTAGAACTGAATGATAATATGCAGCCATCCAAAATCTTGCCTCCCTCACATTCTCCTCTTGCTCAGGAACCTGGACCCGAGCATAATTCTGCTCCTAGCGATACCTATCTCGATCTCTAGTGATCACTCTCGTCTCCTACTCCCAGGCCTCCTAGGATAATCGTAACTACACCATCTCTACCTGAACTCAATCTCTCATCTCCTCGCCAGCCACTACCCTAGCCACTGCTACATCTCTCTCCCCCTGTAGCCCCTATATATCTGCCCCTATCACATCACCAACCTGTACTAACTGCAACTGAGCCAATACTGCATCCCGCTCTCCCTGCAACATCTGTATCTGCATCTCTGCAGCATCCCTCTCCCTCTGTACTAACTGCAACTGAGCCACTACTATGTCCCACTCTACTTGCAGCATTTGCATCCACATCTCTGCAGCATCTCTCTCTTTGCAACCTATGACCAAACCACTGTTGCATCCCTATCCCTCTGTAGCTCATGTACTCTCAAATCTGATGCATCTCACTCTCTCTGCAGTGACAATACCTCTAACACTGCCTCCTCTCTCCTCCTCTGAAGAGATTGTATCTGTGCCTCTGCTAACTCTCTCTCACTCTGTAAAACCTAAAATTGTGTCTGTTCCACATCCCTCTCTTTCTCCATAGCCTGCACCTGTGCCTGTGCTACATCTTTCTTTACCTACATAATATGGGCCTGCTCCCTCACCTTGCCCTCTCTCTCCTACATCAACCCCATATCTCCAACTATATACTCTAAGCAATGTACTCTATCATGTATCTCATCTCACTCTCACCGGAGATCATCTATCTATTGTCCAATGCCTGTTGACCCCTAATCCGTCACCCCCTCAGGCTCCACCTTGGCCTGTAATATAACAACCTCTACCTATAGTCTATCAAAATCCCAACTAATAGCAGCCAACTCATCCCATACCCCTTATATGTTGGCATGTATTCCATCTCTCTCCCTCACCATCGCCTCTACCTATGTGGATAGGAGGTCAACCATAAACCCATAATCTCTCTGATCTATTGCTGGTACTCTCGATAGCTTGACCCTAAGTCTGATCACCTTCACCTTAGCTATCCTCAACCTTTGATTTGTACCATGAATCCTCTCTGCAGTATCTCTTGGCTGAGCAATAGGATCCTCTAATGCCATGAAAGGAACCATAATGGCTCTACATCCAAAATATCCATATCTGGAACGTCTTCATCTATCTCCATAGCATCATCGCCCCCTGCACTCCTGCTAGTCCTTGGTCCTCCACAGTGGGGTGGACCTGAACTCTCCATGGCTGAACATGCCTCCCCACTCTCATCAGTCTCCTCTGCTCTCCTACAGCCCTCACTTCCCCCTCTGACTCCTCCTCATCCTCACTCCCCCTTATCTCCACCATGAAAGGCCCCTGCTCTGCCATGCTCTGCACCCTCCTCTGTCATCTCCTACTCTCTGACTGACCCCTGGCCTCAATCTCCTCCTAGGCTCCATCCTGTTGTCCACCCTCTCCCATCTCCTCATGCTCAGCCTACAACATCACTCTCCTCTGCCATACCCTACCTCCTATGCCAGTCTGCTAAACAACTCCACCCTCCACTGCATGTATCATCTCCACCTCTCACTCATCCTGTCCTACTGCGTCTGGCTTTGGATCTATCCCACCCTCCTATTGTATTGCATCTCTCCAACGAATGGGTCTTGCTATGTCCACCTCCACCCTAGCCCTCCTCCTCCTCCTCTCTAGCTACCCCACTGCCTCCACCTCATCCCCTCCTTTGCCTTGCTAACCAACACCCTCTGCATCCACCTGCTATCCTACTCCCCTCTCCTCTCCTCCCCTCCGCATCTGTCTCCTCCTATCTCCACCCTCCCTTGCCCCCTGGTGCTCATCCTTTGATCTGAATCCTATGGCTTCTACAATAGGCACCAACGGTGTAATCCTCTCCCATTGGTGGTTGCGCCACCACCGGTCATATCGTACTATCACTCCTGCATCCTCCACCCCAATAGCTCTCCCTAGGTAGGGTACCTACACTGTCACCACCCATGCTGGTCTGGCATCCCTTGGTCTAAAATCAAGCCCCCATGGTCACTCTCTGGTGAGTCAATGAAACTTGATGGGCACATTTGAAATATCCTATATCAACCCATACTGCCTCAACACTCTATCTAGGTGATGCATCTCAACTATGCGCAACTAACTCCCAATCACAATGCACCAGCTCATAAAGTAACCCCTTTGTCTCTCTTCCTCTCCCCTCCATCCCCTGAACTGTCGATACATATACGAATGCCATAATATATCTCTATCCTGCAGACCATCTATTGCTGTCCTCCACCTAGCCATATCCCCCTACATCTCATACCACAAAACCAAACCCCTCTCCTCCCCATACCCCTAGGCCATAGGCTCTCTATCATCCTCATTTCCCTCCCTAACCACTATAGGTCTCATCACCATAATATGCTCCCATTCCCACACTTGCATTAGGGTCATGTCTATCAAACTCATTGAGTTGCGGTAGCAGATCACATGCATATCCCTGTATAATTGTGTTAATACATAGGTACCCCACGAGATCTATCCCTTGCACCACTCGACAATATGTCCAATCACCTCCATTTACCGTAGACTGCAAAACTTCCTGCTACGATCCAGTAAAAATATCCCGTTAATCAGTCCACACAGAAATAATGGTAGGGGTGGTACCCCCACTAACAAACATCTGTCTAGGTCCAACTACCCACCCTGTATGGGAAAATCCTCATGTCCAAATGGCACTGACATAGTGTAATCTAACTCTTCCCCTCTCGATACCACATCACTAACTAATAGCCCCGCTATCGACAGCTTTAGGATGCGCCATACAACCTCCAGCATCACCATCATCTCCTCCATCCGAAGATGAAATGTCGATGTCTCTGAACTCCATCTCTCTATCAAGGCTGTCAACATTGCTCGATGTACCCTCATCACCGGAACCTGTAAAAAGTGCAACAACCCCGCACAATCCAATGTTGCATGATCTACGCCAGTCATGGCCACTGTGGTCATTCTCAGTACCTCCAACCATCGCTCATGTGTCCATAATCGCCCAAAACCCTGCATCCATATTACCCGATTGTTAGTACACCATATTCCCAGCCCTGAGACATCACTCATTTTCCTCTTTTCTTTTATTTTTTCTCTCTCTCTTCTTATTCCTGCTTTACCCTATTTGGGACAAACCTATCTTCCTAAACCCACCTGGAGGAACTCCCACACCGGGGCGAATGCACCCCTGCGCTAGAGCGGACCTGCCCTGGTCCGGGGTGGATATGCCCCAGCGCTGGGGTGAATTTTCCACGAGTCGGGGTAGATGTTCCCTAGCACCGAGGTGACTCTACCCCCAACCCAGGGTGCTTCCACCCCAAGCTGGGATGAACACGCCCCTGACTTGAGGCAACTCTGCCCTGACCCAGGGCGAGCATGTCCCCGCCTTGGGGTGACTTCACCCCAACATCGGGGCGGATACGCCCCCACCTTGGGGTGACTCCGCCCCAAGCCAGGGTAGATGCATCCTAAGTCGGGGTGGATATACCCCACCATGAGGTGGACCTGCCCCGGTCTAGGGCGAATTCGCCCCTCCCAGCACCACCCCCCCTCTAAAATGTCTTATTTTCTCTATCTATTTTCCAAACTTAAATCTACCCATATTTCTATTTTATCCTGCAAATAAAACCCATGTTTTACATTTTCTTTAAACATCCCAAAACATGCTATAAATGTTTAAAATACACAAGCGGGGTTTTGTTACTAGCCTGCGGGGCACCACATAGTGGGTGTGCCACCTCTGTACCTCAGCCTCCCGGTGAATGATATCAGAGTCGTAATCCTACGACATCATTGCTCTTTCCTCTCCTCCTCTCCTCTCCTCTTCTCTCAACTGCTACAGTGACATTGTGACAAGGTAATTCTTAAAATGACCTTTTAACCCATCTTTTCCCCCTTTTCAAATAAGATCTATTTTTTTACCTTTTATTTCACTTTTTTCTCTTCCATCTAATTTCGTCATTTCCTGGGGCCGCCATTTGCAAACCATGCATCTGATTGACTCCGTTCAAAAGTAAAATTTACTTAGTTTTTAGAGCTCTATCCAATGGTGTCCTTCTTTTCTTTCTATCGAGAGCTCGTTTGGGGCCCATTTTCTTCCCCAACCACCCTCTCAAGGGGGCATACCCTACCATTTTCCTCCATCCCTTCGTAGCAGTCACTGGGGCATCTCCCTCCTTTTTTCCTCCACTTGAGTAGCTCATTTAACCTCTTTCATGTTGGGGCATCAAGCCCTATCACTTTCTTCATCACCAACATTTTATTTTTCTTCGAAATACTGCTATTCTAACAATATTTCGAAGAAGGGAAAAATGTAGACATCCAAATTTGATCGCTCCCATACGATCAAATTTACCTCTTTATTCATCTATTCTGCCAATATTAATTTATTTAATTAATATTACACTTCCCGCCTAAGATTCTTAAAGTATTTAATTTAACAATTAAATGCTTTACCTTACACATTTTTCCTCTCTAAATTAAATAAATACATCAATTTATTTAATTTAGTCATCTTAACCTTTTTTGAATTAAATTAATTTAAAATTCTTCTTTTTTCCTTTCTTTTCGCATCCTCCATAATCCCTCTCTAATCTGGATTAATTTAATTAATTCATGATTAAGATGTGCATCCTCTTAATCAAGGATTAATGTCACATCCTCCTACATTTTCCACTTGCTTCTAATCTCTCATTAATTACCTTAATCAAATTCACTAGCCACTTGTAGCACCCATTTTTAGTCAACCTTTTCATTTTCCTTTCTTAGCATTGACCCTCTTTCCCATGTGAATTTTTAATTCACTTTTATTCATCCTAGGTCTCTCTCCTCCCCATGTGAATTTTTAATTCACATTTTATCCTTCTAAGGCTTATAGAACATTTGACTTTTCACCTCATCCACACGTGACCAATTCTCGCCTTTTTTGGACACCCTCTCTTATCCATTAGATTCTTCTAAGAATTTAAATTTTTAATTCACATTTATTTCTCCAACCACTTTCTCATTTCCCATGGAGATTTTTGAGGAATTCCAAAATTCTTCAAATGTCACTTTCATTCTCACTTGGGGACAAGAAGTTCCTTTTTGAGGAAATCTTTTCATTCCCCAAGGTACTTGGAAGGTACTTGTCCTTCCTCCACATCATGTACTCTCCTTCCACATCACCTACACATCATCTCACCCTTAGCCACTTCACATTCCACATGTCAAAATGTGAGGGCTTGTGAGTCCTCAACTCACCTTAGCCCTCCATCTTGGCCTTGTTGGATAAATCTCAGCCATTGAATTCTCTAGAGAATTCAAATTCCTCTATAAATGCCCCATCCTCTAAGGCATTTTGGAAACACTTAGCCATTTTGCAACCTTATGCCATCATTTTATGCACTCATTTTTCTCTCATCTAGCCATCCATTTTAGCCATTTTTCATTTGCATCCCACCATCTACTTAATCTTGCATTTAGCTACATCAATAGCCATCTAAGGAGCATATAAAGCAATCCAAAATCAAGATCCAACCAAGGAGTTTCAGCTGCAAAGAGAAGGTATAATCATTTGTAATCCTTTTTCATTTTATCTCTTTGTATTAACAATTCCTTAGGCTAATCTTGAGGTGTTTCTTTGTGGTTTTCTATTCCATTTTGCACATTTAGAATAGGTAAAACTCGAGGATATCACACTTTTAACCTTTTTACACGTTTAAGCTACTTGATTGGAAAGAGTGAGAGAATCGAGATACTTCAACCAATTTGACTTTGACTTGAACAACAAATAAACAAGATTAAAAACTTGATCATGCAAACCAATTAGACCACAAACAAGGAGCACCATAACACAATAAATTTTAGGAGTGGAAAATCGTCATGCGGTAGAAAAACCACTCAGAATTTCCTTACTCGCTTAATCAGAATGCCTCACTGGCATATATACATCTGCCTCACTTGCATACAAAGCCTCATTGGCATACACTTTCCTCACTGGTGTGCCTCATTGGCATACAAATCCTCACTGGCCTACAAAGCCTTAGTGGCATGCAAAGCCTCACTGGCATACACTTCTGCACAAGAAAGGAAAAAAAACACTCAATTTAGGGGGTTGTCCTAATTCACTACGTTGCAATACACCTTATATCTCCTTTGAAAATAAACAAGAGATTGATTACAAATTTGTCCTTATATCACCATTACATCAATAAAACTGATACAAACAAACATAATGACTCATTTCTCCCAATCTTTCCTCTTATTCAAAGTAACACATCATCATGATTTGGACTAACATAAACATGACTTTCACCTTTACAAAATCCGCATCTAATGCACAATCACATCAATACAAAATGAAAACACTTGAGTTCACAACATATTCTCATCTATACCGAACATTTCTCTCTTTGCATAGAAAATATTACCATTATGACATTACATTTTGTATACATGAAGAGTCCCCAACTTTGTACCACATTGTCCTCAGCAATTTTTGTAGGTCATCTTCTTGATACACTCTAGCCATTCCAAAAAATTCCCAATAGAGACTCTTTAAAAACTTCTCCATCTCTACAATATTTACTAACTTTGCATGTATCACTTCACATAAACAATGTTTGCAATCATAGATTTCTATCACAATACAAAAAAACTATACTCTCATCTGCAAGAAGATCATATAACACAGACAAAAATATTCCAATGATGTATATTTCCAGTGTGTCTCCTCCATCCTCTTAAATCTTTTCATACCTTTTCTAATATAGAATCCATGCACATTTTCCACTTAGGTCTGACAACCACCATTACAAATCACTAACCAAAAATCTCACTATGGTCTCACTAATCTATGCCAAGAGAGAAAATCTTATAAACACTATCGGACAAAGACCTCTCTGCCAATACTCCTTTTCAACATACTATGAACAAATTGATATAAATAATGACTAATGATCTCTCATACACCTTGACTGAAAATCTTCTTAGAATGCACATCCTTTTTTTGCATTTTTCATGGATCCAATCCTTCTCCAAATTCGATCGATCATTATATGGCTAGAGATCCCTTCATGGGTGGTTACAACTACTCCTACTTGGTTGTTAGAACCTATCAAATATAATTCTTTGTAATGACTATTTTTTCTTTTAAAAAGATTGAGTTTGGACCTTTGATCTCATTTGGCACTCTCAACCTTAGAGGATACTGGTTTCCCTAGGCATAGGATCCAATCACAAGATGTTCTCAAGACCCTTAAGTGCTAACTTTAGTTGCTAGTAACCTGTGGTAGCAGGTCAATTCAAAATTATATCAAAACTGCATATGTTTTAAGAGAGCTTAAGTCTGACTTAGGTTTTAGGAAACTTAGGGTTTTAAACGTTTTTCTTTTTAGCAAACCCTAATGCATGGAGATTGAAACATTCACTTTTGTATCAACTGAGAAT
The DNA here is from genome assembly GCA_007258455.2 of Sequoia sempervirens. Lineage (NCBI taxonomy): Eukaryota > Viridiplantae > Streptophyta > Pinopsida > Cupressales > Cupressaceae > Sequoia > Sequoia sempervirens. Next base: position 338,300,615 of record VDFB02058242.1, read on the forward strand.
ACTCACTGACAAATAGGACCCAGTATAAACTCACATCACAAACTCTCTGTGTAATCACCTGATCAAACAAGTTGATATCAATGCCAACACACAATATGCCAGTCAAGCCAACAATCAAAGATCAAACAACACCAATTTTATGAAGTGACTATGACATAATAAGCATCATAACACCACCACTGTATAGCCAATCTTTTGGACTCCTTCTCAAAACCATGATCACCAATATAGTTAAAGCATCCTAGTGTACATATTGAACATAAAGCAACCATATGAAGGCATTGAGATTTCTCACTCCTAACATGAGAGGACCAACAAATCCTACACCACAAAAACTGCTAACATGGCCAGCTCATTTGACATCAATGACAAACATCTCAACAAATGTTATATTAGTGCATATATATATATATATATATATATATATATATATGTACATAAAATCATTCTTGGGTATTTAAATATATTCACAATTATATATATAGTATATATATATATATTAATATGTATAGGTATATACATTAATGTACTCTTATACATATATATTGATATATATATTATATACATATACCATTAAATTTTAGTATCCAAAATATACACATATATATAATTTACATATTCATCAATCGGTATATACATAATATATGTATATATGTCACATATGACCAATAGATATTCTCATGTACGCAGTATATATGTTCTTGAGTATGCGTAGATATGTCTACCTACATATATGTATGCATGAATATACACACATGTATGAGTTATTGTAAACATGTACATATATACATATATACATCTTATGTATATGCTCATCGATTAATACATAAATATAAAAACATGAAGAAGAAATTTCACTTAACATAAACACTCAATCACATATTGTCATTCAAGGACAATCAAAGACCAAAACCATAAACCAATAACAAAACCTTCTGAAACCATGACTGAAGGTTACTTACCATACTAACTTGAGTCAACTTGACCAAACTAGGATGTGAGTGTGTGATAGCTCAATTAGGCACATTAAGGGTTACCAGACCAAGTTCTTCTCCTAAGTGATTCTCCCCCTCTCTTCTGGAGGCTCGATTATGTTCTTGCATCCAAATTAGTGCATCACAACAGTAGTTAGCTAATAGCATTACATTCATATACATGATATATTTTTATCTTTAAAAAATTAAAAATACCATATTGAATTACACATTTATTCATCACATTTTCCATCAAGATACATATACAAAACACAATCATATACTAAAGAATTTTAACTTAACAAAGTAATATTAAATAGGTAAAAACACAATGGGGTGTAACATGTTCCTCCCTTCTGAATCATCGTCCCTAATGATCTTAAGTATCAAACATGAACATAACCCATAAAACATAAAACATAACAACATTATTTTTTAGGTATTTTCAAAGTCTAGCAAAACATGAGGAAACTTTTGCTTCATCTTAGCATAGTCCTCCCAAGTGGAAGAATTTTTTGCATACTGATCCCATTGAACCTTGCATTCTAGAAACTCTCTATTACGTAAGTGAAGCTTACATGTTTCAAGCACCTTGAGAGGATCAATTTTTACCACTCATAGGTCTTGTACCTATAAAGAATTCCAATCAATAACATGGTTATCCCCTATCATGTACTTCTTAAGGAATGACACATGAAAGACATTGTGCATCCTAGAAAGAGTTGGTGGGAAAGAAATTCTATATGCAACAGGGTTAACTTCTTCAAGAACCTCAAAAGGACATACATAATGTGGAGCTAGTTTGGATGACTTTCAAAACTTTATAGAACTCTTGTGAAGTTTAAATCTTAACAAAACCTTCTCCCCTACTGAGAAATATCTGGTTACTCACTTATAATTTGCATAACTCTTCTACCTATCATTAGCTTTTGCTAGCCTCTTAGATTAATTATACCAAATTCCTCCTCTAGTTTTTATAGTATTTGTAGCCCAAGGCTTATCCTATCCTCTAACTTATTCTAGCTCATAGGAGTTCAACATTTCCTATTGAATGCAATGCTTCAAATAGAGCCATCTTGATCACAAAATGATAAGAGTTATTATATGCAAATTCTACCAAAGGTAGGTAATCCTCCCACTTGTATTGTTGATCCATGCAATACTTTCTCAGTAGATCCTCTGACACTTGGTCAAACCTTTTAGTTTGACCATCATTTTCTAGATGATATGTTGAACTTGTGTTTAAATGAGTCCCAAATGAAGAAAACAAGGTTTTCCAAAATCTAGATGTCACAGGAGCATCCCTGTCAGAAATAATCTTCTAAGGAATTCCATGTAACATAAATACTCTTGAATAATCTTTTGATCTATAATAGGAGCTTCATTCTTAGGTTCCCTAGAATAAATTGAGCCACCTTTGTAATATTTTCCACCACTACTAGAATGGAATTATGTGTATTCCTCAACATTGGAAGACCTTGCACAAAATCCATGCTAATGACTTGTCATTTCCTTTCTGGAACTTCATGACGATACCATATTCTTGTGGGGTGATGATGTTCATCCTTCATCCTCTGAAATTCTAAACAACTTCCTATAAATACTACAACATCCCTTTGTATTCCTTTCTAGAAATACAATGGCTTCACATTAGCCAACATCTTAGTCACTCCAGGATGTCTAAAATTTGGTGCCATATGAACTTCCTTCCACACTAAATTCCTTAATTCCATAGAGTTAGGTACACAAATTCTTCCTTGAAACCTTAATAAACCATCAAGTTCAAAGTGAAATCCTTCATACCTTGGGGCTTGTGGATTATTTGAGAGTGCTTTCTTAACTTGCTCATAATATTTGTGACCCTTAGATTTCTACAGCACGTGACTCTTGAAGTTAGTTTAAATTGATATCATTGAAGAGATATGCCTCCCATGACTTAGGGCATCTACAATGTGATTGTCCTTTCCCTTGATATAGCTGGTAGTAAAATCATAATCAGATATCAATTCCAACCATCTTCTTTTTCGTGCATTTAGATTTGGTTGAGTAAACAAATATTTTAGAATGTGATGATTGATCTTTGGTTCAAAAGGTTTCCCCAACATTGCATGGATCTTTTGTTAGAACGTTTCTTGTTGAGGAGGTAGAGGTTTCCCATGGGGCTATGTCCTTGGTGGTTTGTTGGGACACTTATTTGCAATGTGATCTCTGCCACACTTAAAAAATCCTCTCAATAGACCATTCCTTGATGTGGGCCTTCTAGAACTACCTTAATTCCTACCAACATTATTTTTGGTTTTGTTCTCCCTATAGTCCCTTCTTAATTTATTTTGACTATTATATAATCCCTTATCCCCTTTCCTTTGAAAATCTTGCCCTGCATTAGGCTTCTTTGAAACTTGATTGGCTTGTGACCAATTAAACTTCTTTTGATTATTTTCATGATAGTTCAAGATAGATTTAAGTCTTTGATCTTGCTTAATGTCTTTCTCATACACTAAGTCCATGGTAGTAGGACTGTGAACATCTACCTCTCCTCTGATTTGGACATTAAGGCCCATGATGACCTTACTTATACGAAACCGCTCGTGTTTTTGGTACATGGGAATGTACCTTAAGAGATGAGTGAATTTATTCCAATATTCATTAATCAAGGAATCTCCTTGCCTTAGGTTTTGAAAGTTAGTAAGCTTTTGATCATAGAAAAGTTGTGGTAGCCATTGCTTTCATAAAATTTCCATGAATTCACTCCAAGTAAGATTTAAGGAACTTAATCAAAGCTCCATCTTTTTGTTCATCCACCAATTGGATGCTTCTCAAGACAATGGAAAAGATCCCCAAATGTCTTTAGTTATCAAAGAGTAATTCCCAATTTCAAAATACTTTTCCATCTCTATGAGCCATTCCTTAGTCGCATCCCCACTAGTACTTCCTTCAAACTTTGGAGGGGTGATCTTTCTCATATCTTGACATAGCTCACTTTCAAGTCGTTTCCTTTTTCTTCCCTTCGATCTAGACTATGATTCATCATCCTCATGTTCACTTGACTAGGTATGATCATGAGAATTTTCCCCTTCTTCTCCATTAGGAACTTCTTTTTCCTTCCTTTATTTTCCCCTTAACTCTTGCTTGAGGTTCCCAATTCTTCCTCTTGTCTCATTCATCAAGGCTAAAATACGATCCAGTTTAGCCTCTAATTTCTTTGCACCTTTTCCTACTTCATGGCTTCCCCCAATATTGGTTCTAGTTCTAACCATTTTTCACAAGAAAAGTTATACCTAGAGGTTTCCATTTTAATTAAATCCTAGGAAGGTCAACATAGCATTCAAAACATTTCAAAAAGAAAAAACATTCATACATAAGAAATTTAAAAAAAGAACTCATATATAAGTTTTTCCAAAACATATTTTTTATTAAGATCAATAGGATTTCAATATCATTCCATTTACATGGAATGACTATTCAAATAGTCTAGGGGAGATTATCCTAGGTTAGATTCACTCTATGATGTATAGCTAAGTGGGGTATACCCCTCAAATTTTTGCTCCTATTCATTGTTGAAAGGTACATAACCTTCAAACCTATCCTTAGATGCATAGCTTTGAGGGACATATCCGTATAATTTTCCACTATAGACTGTTACAATAACTTCTAACATTTGAAGAACAAGAGTGTCCCTGAAGATCATGGTAGGAGTAACACTCCATTATGAGGTATATCCCTAGAAAGTGGTAAAGAATACAACTTGGTAGGAGAGGCAAGAGGTACAAAGTTAATATCCTCATGCATTCTCTTTCTTTCTTGACTAATGCAAGATAGGGCATGAATAAAATTCTCAGTGTCACTCAGCCAAATTGTACTATCATAATTGCTCCCTCTGTGGTTCGAACAATGGCTTCCCTTTCTTTCTTGGACTTCAAGGAGAACTCATTACCAATTGCTGACTTCCTTGCAATCATCTTGAGACACACCATCCTAGCATAAGAATTCCAAAAATTAGACTAATATAATGTTGGATGAAAGCATAGCAAGCACATAGGTTCAAAAGCTAAACCTAATGGATTTGATACCATGTTTCACATGCTCATTGTTCTACCCATTTATTTTTACTATGTTTTACCCACATCTGAACACTTTATGATACTAACATTTAGGCAATAAAAACTTTCTTTTCTAATTGAATAACAAGATGCACATTTGAAACAATCCCATTTCAAAATTTCCCATTGTATTATTACAAAATTCCAAGTAACAGATTCATATTGCATAATTTTATGATGGCATTTTCTATTTATAATTTCTCAATAAGAATAGAGATACATGTTTACATACATAGCTTCCAGGATCTTAATGATATAGATATACAAACATAATATAATGATATAGATGTCCTGAATGTTGGTGCATACCTCCTAGATGTCTCCATTACTAGTGCATACATTCTATGTGTCCCTAAAACTGGTGCTTACATCCTCAAATCCTAACAACCAACTATATGAGGGAGAGCATTAGTCGAGCACTTTTCCACCAACTACAAACTTACTATAGTCCCCTACACATCTACCTAACTAGTAAGATGGCCCTACCCTTAGAAAAAGAGATTGGTTTGGTAACTTCATAATACTAGCCTTCCTAAGCATGGTCCTGTGTCCTACATATCTATAGCTACCATACATTGGATACAACCTACATGTATGGAATTCCCTACCTAGTATGCAAAATTGGATCACAGTGAACCAATAGTGTAAACTGTGGCTACTTACACCACATTGGCCAAAGTGTTCAATACCTAGTGCTTCAAGTGTAGGTTGTATATTCACCCACCTTTAGATTGATTTGGTATTTGATCATTCACACTCTTTTCAATTATAGCATACATTCAATCTAAAAGGTGATGACATAACAAATTGACTAACTAGGTTACACCCTTTCCCATGGTTTATTCTAACCCCAAGAATAACCAAGATAACCATACATGCACACATAAGCTATGTGACCAACTAGGTTACTCCATTTCCCATTGATTATCCTAACCCTAGGAACAACCAAGTTAACCACCCATGTTCAAATTGACATTTCCATTAAAGTACTTCAAGACAATAACATAACTCATACTTCAAAATTCATGCAACATATGTATAGTCTTAACAAACTAATTATAGATCCAATAGCATCATAACCACACAAATTCCAATATAGTTTATATGTATATGCCAATCAAAAAGGGTTTCATCAAAGCAAGGCTCTACCAAGAATCATGAAAGCTTTAACCAAAATAAGTAATAAGATAAGTTCATACATGAAAGCTTAAAATGTATTTAAATCATCCTTTCCACAAATAATGGCATTCATAGATAAATAACATTTCAACATAAAAGAATAGAGGAAAAATGTTAGCATGCGTAGAATTATAACTCCAAATGAAAATGTTGTTTCCCAAGCTTAACTTCCACAACCATGCTTGCTACTCCTAATCTCAACCTATGTTCAATTCTAGCCTCTCACAAAAATCTCAATAAATACAAATCCACAAAAAAAAATCGCTTTCTCACTAAAGCTCTCAAAAACACACTTGCACAAAAACTACAAAAACAATATGAATGAAGAAATTAGAATGAATGTGTAACAAAAGATAAAGAAGATGTCTCTATTTATATTTAAATCTAAGCAACTCAATGCTACACACAAGCTACTAATTCCTCCTCTAAATGCATGAACTCAGCCAGTTAGAATGAAATGTGGCTACTTCAAACTCATAATTTGCAACACACAAATAGTCCAAATGTTTCCAGCTTCTCAAAATGTATTTGTCACCCCTTTATAAGTGACAAAAATGACTCTTAAACTTATTCAAAACACAAGAATACATATCTATAGGTTTCCTAGTTGTTATGCAAGCTGACTACCTGCATGAGCTTCAGCCAGCTTTGTTTTGACATAGTCTTCATGTTCATATTAAGTTGAGCATTGGTTTAGAATTCTATTTTCCTGATCCACTTATTCTAGCACTACCTACTTTGCACATTAGCACGCTATATGTGGTTTAAATTCACACCAACTTTAACATATATTTTCAACACCTTAATTTAGCGCTACTCGTGCACCTCATAAACTACAAAAATATTACTCACTTGCATCTAGTATGCACTATTGACTCATATGTTTTGCATTATTTTATGTGTAGGTTTTAAAATAATTTATGCACTTTATACATGTCTTAAACTCTCTTTCATGTGCTTTATATCATGCATTGCTCAAAGAAGATATAATGATGGTTTACATTTAAGTTGATTACCTTTAAAAACATGCTTTCACTATATATGTGCTATGTTTACTTTGTAAACATTTCAAAATGTATTCAATACTATATATATAATAATATTCATTTATATTATAATGTTATCATTATAATATATATATTAGTTTATATATACATACACACATAAAATCATTCTTTGGTATTTAAATATATTCACAATTATATATTAAAATATAGAAAATAAGGTAGGGTTCAAACACATAGGGTTTTATACTAAATTTGGAATGTCTCACCAAAATTACAATAAATAGGAAGGGAAAAATAGGGTGAATGAACCTACCCATTCTTCTATTTCATTCATAAAATTAGATCCGTAAAGTTAAAATCCACTTTCAACCCTTAGGTGAGTGAATTCTTTGAGGAACCTTGCAATTTCCTTTATGTGTGTGTGTGAGGTAAATATGACTAAACAACACTTTTGGGAGATGGAAATAAAATAGAAAATGACCTCAAATTTGTAACCTAAGACCTGATTCATGTAGATGAAGCATATATCTAACCAAAAAAATCAACTTTGTGTAGATTGGATGACTGGAAGACACTTAAAACCTACCTCAAAATCAGTTGCAAAGTGCCATGTTTGGTTGCAAATTGTCTTGAGAAAAATTTGATAGAAATGATTGAACTAGGGTTTTGGGAGAAATATTAAACATACCAAACACACTCATTCATGAAATGTAAGACCAAATCCGAGTAGATGAAACATAGAGCTAACAGACACAATTTATGTCATGCAGATTTGAGAAGGGGAAAATTTTGTGCACTTGTTACAAAATATTTTTTTTGCAAGCCTTCCTTGGGACTCATTCACCTATAGGGGAATGGGTCTTTGTTCACCTTTCCAAAATTGATTTATGGGTCATCTTCTCTTGTGTGTGCACTTCCTAATTCTTCAGGTTTCACAGTTGAACATTCAGAAATAAGTTCAAGATCTGAGTTTCTATGAGATGACAACAAAGTTTCCAACCAATGCAACTTTAAAAATTTTCACTTTTGAGGTATTTAGCTTTTCTTCAACCTAGATCTGCAACACAAACACAAGAGAGGAAAATTGTTTATTTTTGGTGAATGGGGGTTTACCTTGGTCAAACCCCGTTTTGGTAATTAAACCTTGAAATGAAACAATGAAACATTAAGGAATAATGAATGAAAAAATGCAATGTTTCAACTCATCGAACCCTTGATTAAACCTTTGGAAATCTGAAATCTTGATGTGGATCTTAATGCTTGAATCTTGCTTTGAATATTTGACTTGAATGCTTGAAACCTACATCACAATGTTAGCTCCAAAAACATGCATGAATGAACATAACTTTGACATAATACTTGAGATCTTAAATGTTGCTATAAATGATGAAGAAATATACTCTTGAATGCTCTTGAAAATAATCTTGACTCTTGTTAAGTTCACCTCTTTCTAGATGTTTTGAATTGATGAAATAACCTTGTATTTATAGATATTTATCCTTAATTTCCCAAAAATTAAACATTACAAGCTGAAATTTGAAATTTGAATTTGGGAATATAAAAATACTACCAAAACATCTTTTAAAAATGGGTTCCAAAGCCTAAGGAGGACCCATTCTCCCACACATTCCTAGAACACACATTGTTGAAGGTGCTTGATTATGTGTTGGCATTAATTGTTGTCAGGTTTCCCCTTCAGAAATGTAATTTATTAGGCTTGTAAATGAATGAAAGGGCTTATTAAGGCCTAATTCCTCTCAATTTAATTAAGAGGGCCAAAATAAGTGTGAAATGCAAAGGGGTATGTTTTAAAACACTAAATTAAGGCAATATTAAGTTTATTTTAATACGAGGGCCCAAATAAGTGATAAAATGTAAAGGGATACATTTTTCTACACTACATACATATATATATATATATATACATATATATATATTAAATATATATATATATATTAAATATATATATATATATGTATATGTATATGTATATGTATATGTATATGTGTGTATAGGTATATACATTAACATACCCTTATACTTATATATTGGTCTATATATGTACCATTATTTTAGTATCCAAAATATACACATTTTTCCAATCGATATTCTCATGCATACAATATATCCGTTCATGAGTATGCGTAGATACATCTACCTACGTATACGCATGCACGTATATACACACATGTATGAGTTATTTTAAACATGTATTTATATGCACATATATGCATCCTATGTATATATTCATCAATTAATACATAACTATAAACACACGAAGAACTTTCACTTAACATAAAGACTCAATCACATATTCTCAATCAAGAACAATCAAAGACCAAAACCATAAACCAATACTAAAACATTCCCAAACCATGAATGAAGGTTATGTACCATTTCCTGAACTAACTTGACTCAACTTGACCAAACTAAGATGTGAGTGTGATAGCTTAATTACATTCATATGCATCATATATTTTCATCTTTAAAATAATTTAAAATATTATATTTTGAATTGAACATTCATTCATCACATTTTCCATCAAGATACATATATAAAACACAATCATATATTAAAGAATTTTAACTTAACAGACTAATAGTAAATAGGTAGTAACACAATGGAGTGTAACAACATGTTGCTCCATATTTGGTACCAACTTTGGTCCAATAACAACTATGTCCTTGATGCAAGAAAAAATCAAAGGATCTTACAAAATTTACCATACAATGCATGAAATTGTTTCATACCCAATGAACCATGATGGCTACTATTGTAGAAAAAACTACTAGGTATAGGTACTCCTCCCATATATTTTGGTGGTCCATAACATTTATGCATTTAACATATCCTCAAGCACCTCATTTACCCTTTCCATATGCACATATCTTAGGATGATATGCTAGACCAGAATTGAGCTATATGTCTAATGTTTATTGTAATGTGATAAAAAAACTAATATGAATATTACTGAATGTTTATTTGAAATAATCTTGTAAGGAATCCCATGAATTATAACAATATCATCAAGAAGTACCCTCACTAGTGTTGAAGTAGTGTATATAGTCCACACTAGAGATAAATGAGTAGTCTTGTTCAAATTTTCAATCATTGCCATAGTGGTGATGGGAGAAAATGAGGCCTTATTATTTCATCCCTTCTGTTCCTTTTTACCCCCATTTACATTATCTTGTGTATACTTCTTGTTACCATTTTTGTAGAAAAATAGATATATTTAATAAGTTGTAAAAGTAATTAAAACTATCCACAATGCTAACTATTTAAAGAAATTTTAATCCTTTCATGATTAAATGACATGGGAAAATTAAAGGCACAGATTTAGTTGTTGAGTACATGGAAGGCGAATGAATGATGAAGAATGGAGTTGTTAGAATGGAATGATTGTTGATGTCATTTTTCTTAGAATTACTTTTGAGTTGTTATATTTCTATTTCTGTTAAGATAATTATTGTTTGTTGCTCATAGGCCAATCATCTATTTTTGATTAAACACTTTGGTTTTTTAGTTGTTGGCCACAACACACCTAAAATCTATTGATTTTTGGCATATCGATTAGTACATATATATGTATGTATATATAAGATTGAATATATGTGGTGATTAATCTATAAAAAAACTTTTTCTCTACTTTCATCTAAGTCTTTTTGTGCATGTGTATGATTACTTTGACATAGAACCAGTATTCTTATTTCATCACCAAGTGAATTAGGGAGCGAGGGCCCACTGCTTGTGTCACTTGGTGATTCTATTAATTTAATTATTGTGGTAATGTGTGAATTGGGTATGTGCAGGATCATCATGGAAAAAACAGGGCCTTAAGTGGCAAAAAATTCAGAAAAATAAGAGTTAGGCAACTTGATGTAAAAATTTGAATAAGTTATCTATATTATTTCAAAAATATGTAAGAATAGAATTTGTAGAAAATTGAATGTAGTTTCTAAAATACTAGATTTATTTAAAAAACAAAAATCTATTTGGTGAAAATTTGAAATTTCAATGCAGTAGTACTTAAATTTCAGTGAAAAAATAAGAAGTAGGTGTCTGTCTGACCACCCTAACCACAATAAAATGAGAATATTTTTTTATAAGATTTTAGACATAAGTAGAGGACTCATGTACAAATGTGATGCATTTTTTTTTTTTTAATTTTCCAAGTAAATAATTAATTATGAATTTTTTATTACAACTTTAAAAAAATATAAAACCTTGTATGTCTAACCACCTTAACTTGGTCAAAACTTCATGAAATTCATTTTTTCTTTTTTTAATCCTATAGTATGCAAAGCATAGAATGTGATGCATGTTTTGGATTCAAAAAATGTGATACTGTTTGAAAGTTATAGATATTTTTCAATCAACCTATCAATCAGTAATTTAGTCATAATTCAAATAGAAAATGAATAATAATTATTTATTAAATTCAAAGTAAAACATAATTTATATTGGTGGAAAGCTGATAATATCCTTTAAAAACCCTTTTCATTTCATCAATTTTGGGTAAAAAAAAAGTCATTAGCCACATACCCTACAAATACCCATCATATTGCCACTTTTTGGCCCATCATGATCCTGCACATAGCCACTTCATTTATGTAATATTTCTATTTCATGTATGTGATATGCGATTTCATATTTTTGTAGCATTTCCATCTCGTGATCTAGTTTAATTGATTTTCTTTATGTAATTAATCTTACATCTAGTAATAAGGGTTTGTTAAGCAGAAGTGTAGAAATGAGTTTATTCTCGGTTAAATAAATAAGTTATTGTTTTATATTCTATAACTATTTTTGTAATACTTCCTAGCATAGTTCCTGTCACACTTCCTGGTATAGTCTCTATAACTTCCTATCATAGAGTAGAAGCATAGTTATTAAACAAGATTTTTGATTAGATAATCATTGTGTGTCTTAGCTACATTCATCCCAAATTAATTAATTGTTCTCATCTCTTAGGCATATAGCCACAACACCTTTCATGAGTTTACGATCCCTAGATTAAAATTTAGGAACAAACTGAGGAAAATTCCCAAGGATTAATTCAATTGTGTTAAGCCCATTTGAAAGAGTCAAAAGATTAGTTTACCCCTGACATTGATCCATAGTTTTTTCCAATTTTTTTGGCTTCATTACTAGGGAAAGGCATTAAAGGCCTGAAAACCTAGTGAGTTGAGTGAGGACCAATGCGACAAGGTGAAAGTCCACGTTTTTTTTTACCTTGCCCAGGTGAGTACCCTTGGTTTCCTCTGTTATAGATCATATAGATGCATGAATCACATTAGAGATAGTAAAGGAATTATTTTTTAAGAAAAATATAGGAAATAGTTCACAACAAGAAAACCCACAAAATGAATTAAATCCATTAATTGTGAATACACCATCCAAGCAGGAACTAGTTGAACCTGATATTGAAAAATGTGTCATTGACTCCACTTTTGAGTCACTTTAAGATTCATTTAAAATGGTTGGTAAATTATTTTGATATTCTTATGAGCTTCAAAATGGTAAGTCCTCAAGAGACCATGAATTGAATCCATTCACATATTTCTACAACCCTTGGGCATTTGGAACCATGCCAACAATAACAATAACAATGGTGAAAGAGCATTAGCCAATAAAAATCCTATTACATTTGAATTTCCCATTGCACATACAAAGGAGGATGCCCCCATGAAGACTACACCTCACTCCACCTTGCATGTTTTTCGAGGTCTTTTTATGGAAGACCCCAAAATGTTTCTCTTTGAATTTGATATTGTATGTCATAGTTATGACTATCACAATGATGAAAAAGAACTTAAATTGTTTCCAGCTACTTTGAAGGATGCAACATTGTGATGGTTTATGGGACTAGGATGTGAAACTACTCATAGTTGGGATTTAACATGAAGAAAAATTTCTTGGAAAAACAACAAGAATATTGCAAGACCAAGGAAATCAGAGATGAGATCTTTTGCATCATCCAACACAAAGAGGAGACCATAGAAGAAAACCTTGAGTGTTTTCTATTTAGTCTTCAAAGAACTAGGAAAACAATGTTGAGCAATGATAATATGAAAATGCTTTCTTAGGGGTATTAGGGATGAATGTATGGATTCTTTGAATCTTATGGGTTGTGGGATAATTCCAAATTAATATTTGATGATATTCACAATGTTTGCAGGAGCTACTTGAGAGTAATCTAGGAAGAATTTCTCTTTAGGAGGAACATCAGGTATCACGAAAAGGGAGTTAGGTACGTTGATAGATCTCAAAAATGATCTCCTAAGCCACATGGGTAAGAAAATAAATACCGTATATACACGTAAGAAACAAGAAGAGGCTGAAAAAGAATTTACTATATTTTTTCCTAATTGTCAAAGAAAACATAGTAATGAGGAATGTCCTTATAGCAAAACAAAAAATTATTCTTTGGAAGATGCTAGTAAGGGAACTGCATTATGACCTCTTCGAACAGATATAGAAGAAGTGGAATTCGATGAATAACCTATTTACTATATTGCCCCATGGAGGCCTTTGCCTCCACGTTCTATATCTCCCATGATGAATGAACTTCTTACACCTCCTAGTGTAGGGCCTAGTGGACAATCTAGTTCCTTCCCATCTCAACCAAGATGATATGGAGGGTGGGAGATACCTCCAACTTATTCACAATGGAAAATCCAATACCCATATGCCCCTTAACCTTGGAAACAAGTGTGGAGGATGCCACCATCATAGTTCACACAATATCTTCCTTATCATGCACCTCCCATGGTTACTCCCTACCAACCACTGCCATAATTCTTGCCATCAATACTACCATCATCTAGTGTTCCATCATCCAACCCATCACAACCACCTAAGGCAACACTCATTCCTGCAAACATTGAGCAAGAATGGAGTCTAGTTATGATTAGGTAAATAACAAGGTGACACAAACAATTTACAATAATGAGGTGGTGGGTTACCCAATCTATCCTATCAAAACATCGGGCATTAATGGAGTCTAGTTACGATTAGGTAAATACCTCAAGGAGCCCACTATTACTGAGATAAATGATAAACATGAGGAAAATTGAGAAAAACTAGATCAACCATCTAGGTTTCCTCCATACCCTGATAGGTTCCAATCTCAACCAGAACAAAAAGAAGTGGTTGAGTCAAAATTTGATTTTGTGAATTAATTGTGAAATATTAACATTAAGATTCTTCTTTTGTAGGCCATCAAGGGTGTTTTGGTATACAAAAAGAAAATTTGGGACCTATGTGCTTGAAAGAAAAATAATAAGAAATACCCAAAGACAGTGCAAGCAATTGGGAAACTTGTTGACCTCATGTTGGGAAACATTTCAATTCCCAAGTATTTGGATCCTAGAAGTCCTAGGATTTAGGTATGAATTATTCAGATTACTATTCATAATTCATCTAGGAGCTAACATTAATGTCATGGCCAATGAAATGAAGGAGAGGTTGTTCCTTCAAGGACTTAGGACTACACCTACAATTCTCTAGGTCACAGATCACTCCCTGGTCAAACCTAAAGGTATGAAAGAGGATGTTTTTGTTTCTATAGACTCTTGGGAATACCCTACTAACTTCATGATATTGCAACCCAAAATAAAGTTATGGGCATACCCCCTAATTCTAGGGAGACCATGGTTGGCTGCCATGGATTCTTATATCAACTAGAGGTCAAGTAATATGGTTATTTATAATGATTTAGAAGAAAGAATTGACCTTGTACCCACCTACTCAACCACTATTGGAGACTAAAGATCCCTTGTGGCTTGATAGTGATTTGAAAGAATCTTTGCCTATGTTGAAAATTTATCAAGCACTTGATATTGAGGAGTTATCAGAAGATATTGTTCTTTCCAATTTATTGCAAAATCGATATGTGTCTAATGATGTTTTAGAAATATATTTTTTCATTCTTGTGTAGATAGCTGTCTATTTGGGAAATTTCCATTGTTGAGTGATTCATAGTCACTACAACATTTTATTACATTACATAAATTACTTCCACACAACTATGTATATAGTCTATTCATGATTTCTAGCACTTCTTCACCATCCACCTCACAAGCACATGCTATTGACTTTCCTACACAATCAAAATTTATGGAAATCTTACCAAGACGTACTTTAAATATTAATTTAAATTTAAGTGATGCATAAATTAAAGATTTAATTTCCATGTTAAGAAATCACAAAAATGTGTTTACATGGGATTATTTATGTATGGAATTCATCCAGATACATGCACACAACATATTTACATAGGAGAAGGTAGTCATCCTGTTAGGAAACCCCAGAGAAGCTTAAAGCCAATTTTACGTGAGATTGTGAAAGATGAATTACAAAAAATATTAAATGTGGGATTTATATTATCCAAGCTCTGACAGTCAATGGGTTTCCCCTTTAGTAGTAGTTCCTAAGAAAAATGGTAAACAAAGGATATGTGTTGATTATAGAGCCCTTAACAAGGCTAGCACTAAGAAAGATCATTTTATGTTACCTTTTATTGATCAAGTTTTGGACACACTTGCAGGTAAAAAATTATTCTCCTTCCCAGATGGATTTAGTAGGTATAATCATAGATGAATCACACTAGAGGATCAAGACAACACCACATTCACCTATCCATGGGGGAAATTTTCTTATAATGTTTTATCATTTGGTCTATCTAATTCCCTCGCTACTTTCCAAGGGGCAGTGTTAAGTATTTTCTCTGATTTGATTCATGATTGTGTTGAATTTCATATGGATGATTTCAATGTGTATGGTGATACCTATGAGGAAGCCAAAAACAATCTTGAGAAAGTTTTATAGTGGTGCAAAGATGCTAACTTGTCATTGAGTCATGAAAAGTGTCACTTTTTGATGATGGAAGGTATAGTACTTAGACATTATATTTTTGCTAAAGGTATTTAGGTTGACCCAAAGAAAGTGTAAATAATTTAGTATCTCCCTATTCCTATTTATCAAAAGGATGTTCATAGCTTTTTAGGGCATGCAGGATATTATAGGCATTTTATTCATAAATTTAGTAAGATTGTTGCACCTCTTTTTGTTTTGTTGAGTAAAGAACACTTTTTCTTGGACACAAGAATTCCAACAAGCTTTTGAGACTATCAAGGAGAAGCTTGTGACCAGATTGGTATTGCGAGGACTTAAATGGGAACTTCCTTTCCATATCCATATTGATGCTTTCAATTTTTCAATGGGAGTTGTCCTTGGTCAAAAGGAGGACACTTTATTTTATTCTATTTATTATATTATAAGAAATTTATAGGTGTTGAAGTGAAATATATGGTTACTAAGAAAAAATTCCTTGTTGTGGTTTATGCAATTGATAAATTTTGGCATTACATTACTGGTTATAAAGTCTTTGTCCATATAAATCACTTTGCAATAAGTTTTTTAATGAATAAACCAGTAGTTACAAGAAGAGTAATTAGATGGTTACTTTTGTTGCAAGAATTTGATATAACCATACTTGATAAACCTATTCAAGAAAATGTGGTTGCAAACTTTTTTTCTAGGTTGTAATGCTAAAGTGAACCTGTGCCTATTGATTATGCTTTCCCTGATGGGCATATTTTTTCCATTTTAGTTAAGATTCCATGGTTTAAGGACATTGCTAATTACTTGGTCACTTGCGAGATTCCCCTGCACTTCTCCCCTCCAGATCATTAGAAACTTGTCGAGCTAAGTGGACAATATACATGGATTAATGGGCTCTTGTTCTACACCAACATTGACAACATTATAAGATGTTGTGTAGCCGAAGATGATGTCTTCGACATACTTTCATGCATGTCATTTAAAGTCGTACAGAGGTCATTTTGCAACATAGAGGACTACCAATAAAATCCTTACAACTAGATATTATTGGCCTACACTTCATAAAGACTATAAAAAGTTCGTGTAACATTGTGATAAGTGCCAACATATTTGGTGACCCATACATTCGAACGAGATGCCTCTACATCCCTAGGTGTCTCTTGATCCCTTTGAAAAATAGGGTTTAGATTTTGTGGGGATGATTAATAACCTCCATCAAAGAATAAAGAATATATCTTAGTTTGAACTAATTATATTACTAATGGGTAGAGGTTGTGGCATTGAAACATGCAAGAGATACTAAGGTTGTTAACTTTTTTTATTCTAAAATTTTTACTAGGTTTGGCATGCCACACGAGATTGTTATTGATCAAGGACCATAGTTTATGTCTAAGTTGATCTTTTCTCTAGTTCATGATTATGAAATTTGTCACTGTAGGTCCTTGCCATATAACCCGCAAGTGAATGGATAGGTTGAAGTGACCAATCAAGAGCTCAAGAACATCCTAACCCAGACTGTGGTCCTTCACAAGAAGGATTGGGCATCCAAACTTTTGGAAGCAGTATGGGCATATCATACCACTTGGAAGACCACCACCAATCTTACATCGTATGAGTTGGTTAATGGTAAGAAGGTTGTTCTTCCCATCGAGTTTGAGATAAAGACTCTCTAAACTGCATTACAATCATGGATGAGTCTAACCAATGCTCAAAAAGATTGAATTTCTCAACTTCATTCTTTAAATGAACATCAATAGCAAGCTCTTTTCCATGCAAAGGTAGTTCAGAAACAATGTACACTTTTGGCATGATCATTTCATCAAACAACACTCCTTTTAGCTAGGGGATTCGGCACTATTATATGATTCCAAGTTTCATGACTTCAAAGGAAAGTTCCACACTAGATGGTTGGGGCCCTACAATATTGAGGTTTTTTATGACAACGGTGCAATCAAGCTTCACACCATCGATTATGATCGTATGACTCTAATTATTAATTGGCATCACTTGAAATTGTATAAGTGGCCTATTTCTAAGGAAAATTTTGTAACAAGTTTGACAAAGGAACTCCATGTTCTTGATTGAGTTCATGTCACCCCTTCAAGTACCCCTTAGGTACTTTTCATAATTTTTTTTTAAAAGCAATAAAAGATCCAACAATGAAAACCTTTGGGCATTGTTGGCTAGTTAGTACTTAAAAATTAGATTCCAGTAGGTATTAATTGTTGAATAAACTTGGAGGTGAAATTTGGTTTTCCAACATCTCCAAGCAGAGATAGGGTGAAAACCAAAGTACCAGAGGTCTATCATCATGAAAAAATTGATAACTACAATCTATTCTTACTATCACTTGTGTGCTAGGATCTTATGCCCTCTAGGAATTTTTCCTACTACTACCCATTATGTGGTGCGATAGGAATCAATTTGAATTTCCAACATTTTGTGATGCCTTCCTATCATCTTGCTATTGCTCTTCTCTATTTTTCTCTAGAATGGACATTTGTTTTGTTGCTCAGTCTTCATTTTTCATGGCTCCTCTCTGCCTGCCTTTTTGTGCTAGGAACCTTCCTGTCACTTTCGAGACAACTACTTGGATCCTTTATTATCTCTTCATTGGCACTTCAATTTTCCACAGTGGCTTTCATACTTGCTCGGTGTTGTCATTTCTCACCCTATGGACGTTGTGTAGGTTTTGATGTTGCTAGGTTGATTGTATAGATTCCTTCAATCACACGCTGTTTTTTTTTTATATCCATGTGTTCCATCATCTCTTTTGAGTCCATGTTGGCATTGGTTTCTATTGATTTTGCTGGAAGGGTTGATCGTTCTTGTTCCCTTTGTGGATTTTTTTCCATGCTATGAATTCATCGTACTCTTTCATTGCTTCCCTCTCTCCACGACATCATTTCTACATCCCATCCTCCTTGTCATCCATCTCTCACCATATTTTGTCATCATTTCTATGTCACATTCTCACAGCCATTCACTTCTCTCCACATCCAACCACCCTTTTTAGAATCTTTTCAGTTTGTGTCATTAGATCTCTAGAAGATTGTGCATTTATGATGGCTCGCTTGCCACCACTCCAACACTAGATTTTTCACCACCAACTCTTCCTTTTGATCTCCACATGTCTTTCAATAATTGGTAACTTGGTAGGTTTTAAGTTAGTTTTCAATTTTTTATTTGTATTTGCTTTTTGAAGTGAATGGTGATTTTCCTCGTGGACGGGTCAACTGCTTAGTTGGGGGGAGAATGTATTTGGTATATTCCCTATGATATCCACAACTTTATTACTTGAAAAGGGAGTATTTTTGGCTTGATTTAGCTATCATTTCTAGTATGCTAAGCATACTTTGTAGTTATTTCCAGGTAAAAGCACAATAGTGTGTCACACTTTTGGCCAAATAAATGGTCTTGAGTGAACTATTTTTGGTCAGAAGAGATTAGGCCAAGTGGCTTTCAGCCAAAACCATGTGGCACCGACATGGCAGGCACATTTTTGGTCGAAGAGGTTTCAACCGAAAGTTACTCAACTAAATACGACTAGCCAAAAACATGGAAAAAGTGAGCGTATCTAGTATTTATAGCTTGGAAATATCAAGAAATTTTTGGCCGAGTAAGTTTTGACTGAAACGTGCTTGGATAAAACCCTCTTGACCAAGAATGTCTAGTTGACATCCTAGATGGCAACTAACTCATCATTTTTTCAGAATTTTTTGAAACATTCAACATTGGCACAATATTTCTCTAGTCAGAATGATCTTTCTGCAAAAAAATAAAAATACCCTTTTGTAGAGCTCGGAGTGGAGAATCCAAATATATTATATTTTTAATATTTTGATTAGTTTTAATATATTTTATTTTTAAAATAATGCAAGTAGGTTTTAAAAAACAAAAAAGAGGTTGATTGGAAATTTAAAAAAAGATAGTAAAAATTATTAAAAAAATTTAAATCTTGTATGGGGCACAAGAGGAGAGAGTCTTCTTCAAAAGGGTATATTTTGTTTGTTGAAACTGATTAAAAAAATTGAAAATAGTTGACGACCCATGAAAACTATTAAATTCTGACATGTTTGGCTTTAAAACATTATTACAAGAAAAATATACATCAAAATTTGAATTTTTTTCCATGCACAAGATATTGAAGTTACCTATTTGGAGAAAAAAAATAGGGAGAAATTATTTTTTTTCCAATTTGTTTCGTGATGGCCTATGAAGTCACTCTTTTTTGAAATTTTCAGCATTCCAAAATTTGTCCTTAAATTGATAAAAACATAATGAAAACAATTTTTTTTTAAAATTAAAAATTACAGGAATAAACTTGATCAAAAGTTCTACATTTCATTAACTTTTACACCATTTTGAAATTCAAAACATAAAGACCACTTTTATGTGGTCAAAGTTTTGAATTTTTTTTGTTGTTGGTTGATTCCTTTATAAAGTGTGACACAGGTTTGTGCTTTTACCCTTCCCCATTTTTACCTACCATTTCCTCATAATATTTCATTTTACCATTCAATTTTTATTATTCTGCCACCATTTTACCATTTCACATTTTACCATTCTCAGTTTACCATTCTTGTCATCCTTGTGCTAGCGGTTTTCGTTTTCTAATTTTCATATTGTGCCAACTTCCTAGCATAATCATGGCATAGGAATGCCGACACCACTATGAACCCACTTCCATGGAACATCTAAGAGCTGCAGAGGAAGCTTATAAATACTTTTAAGCTTGAGCACATTGGGTTGTATATTTCAAAAGATTGTGTGGGTATGACAGTGATGTGGTGAGGAAATTTGTGCTTGGTTTTCACTAGAGTCAAGTCTCTCTCAGGGGTTTGATGTTTACTATCATAGTAGACACAATTACCAAATTGATTGGGTTACAATTATCTGAAGAAATTTATTTTCTTGACAGTTCTACAAAAGTCATAGATTTATGACCCATGAGGAAATAATTCCTGCAAAGGGGAAAGTTGGTTGAAATGGTTCATGGAAAGGGGACTAAATTTTCCTCACTCCCTCAACTATGGAGATATGTCACCAAATTTAAATCATACAGTACATTACATGTGAAGGAAGGTACATCTATGTTTTCTCCCAACATTTTCACCTTCTGTTACATTTGAGAAGAAGACTTCCTATGAATATTCCATATTTCCTTCTCTATTCCTTTCAAAGAATGAGTAAATCCATCCAAGAAGGGAACAAGCATTCCTTGGTTCATCATGGGTTGATCCGGTTATTAGTTATCTAGGAATTGAAATTGTTGTCTCTTTTGGGTGATTGAGTGAGTTTTGTTAATATGGGAGAGGACTTAGACCAGGAAGCTCCGAAGGAAGGGAATTCTGAGGAAGAAGGGATCCCTAAAACCCAAAAACCTACTCACATTAAGGAAGAAACCCCTAAAAAACCTCCTATCTCTAGCTCAATTTAGAAACATAAGCTTAGTAAAGAAACCCCTAAACATCTTGTTGTTCCCAACTTAAGCCATAAACACAAGTCTAGCAAGAAACCCTCAATCAAACAAAGTTTAGACCCTCCAACTATTGAAATAGATTCTACAAAATGTAAGAAAGAAAAAATGTCTATTAATAAATTGAAAGGGATAGCTCAAGTAGTGAATGATATCAAGGATTCAGACCAAAAAGACTTTGACTCTAACCTAGAAATCCTAGTTGAGGCCCTTAGGAAGCAAGGGAAAGCTAGCCAGGAGCACAAATAGCTTGAGAGAAGAAAGAAAAAAGAACAACAAGGAAAGACTAGCTTTGATTTGGGGGTCTCTGAATCTAAAAATCCTAAAATTTCTTCCTAATCTAGTGATGATCTTGACCCTAATACTGACCCTATGACTTATATCAGTTGACCTTGATAAGCTAGGGAAAGTAACTTCTCCTGAAGGGACAAGAAGTATTGCACAAGGAAACTTGGGCTCCTCAACATTGAATGAAAGAAAGGGTATTCAAATGTGAATGGGAGAAATTCCAAACCCACAAACAGAGTCTGGACATTTGGAAACTATGTATGTCTCTAAAAATCTTGATGACAAAAGGGTTGATAATATTCAAGAAGGTGAACAAGGGGTAGGAGATTCCACTATTCCTATCCTCACCAAGATAGAAAAAGAAAATTTGGATGAAGTAGTTGCTAGTATGGAAGGATAGGACAATGACAATGAATTCCCTAGGTAAGATGTCCAAGAGGATGAAGAAGAGTTTGAAGAGAGTGAAATCCTATGAAAACAAATCAAGGATTTACAGGATTCAATTGAGAAATTGAAAGAGGAGAACAAAAGATTACAAAATCAGTTTCAATAGGAAAACTCTGCCTCTCAATTGCAAGAAATAGAAATTCACAAATTGAAAGTAGATTTGGATCAAGCAATAGTTCTCAAGGGAAAACATATGCCTATCAAGGATCATGAAGAGCAGATGGAGGCATTAATACAACTTTGGTCTTGGGAAATTTTGAGCACCATACAGAGACTGGCATCTCATCATGTTTTGTAGTTTTTTCTTCTTGCATGAGGACATGCAAGACCTTCAGTTGGGGGGAAAATGATGGGAGAAAATGAGGCCTTAAATTATTTCATCCTTTATTTTCCTTTTTACCCCTGTTTACATTATCTTGTCTATACTTCCTGTCACCATTTTTTGTAGGAAAATAGATATATTTAATAAGTTTTAAAAGGAATTTAAACTATCCAGAATACTAATTATTTGAAGAAATGTTAATCGTTTCATGATTAAATGATAGGGGATAATTAAAGGTGTGGATTCAACTGCTGAGTATGTGGAAGGTGAAAGACTGGTGAAAAATGGAGTTGTTAAAATGGAATGATTGTTGATGTCATTTTACTTAGAATTATTTTTAAGTTGTTATATTTTTATTTTTGTCAAGACAATTGTTGTTTGTTGGCCATAGGCCAATCATCTATTTCTGATTAAACACTTTGGTTTTTTGGTCATAGGCCACAACACACCTAAACTCTATTGAAATTTGGCATATCAATTACTATATATATGTATGTGTATCTAACACTAAATATATGTGTTGATTAATCTATAAATGTACTTCTTCTCTACTTTCATTTGAGTAAATTTATGTGTGTGTGTATGATTATTTTGGTGTATAACTGGTCTTCTTATTTCATCATGAAGTGAACTTGGGAGAAAAGTCCCACTACTTGTGTCACTCGATGATTATGTCAATTAATTGGTGTGGTAACATGTGATTTCATTTCTGTAATATTTCTATTGCATGTATGTGACGTATGATTTCATATTTCTATAACATTTCCATCTCGTGATCTAGTTTAATTAATTTTCATTATGTAATTAATCTTACATCGGGTAATAATGGTTTGTTAAGAATAAGCATAGAAATAAGTTTATTTTGGATTAAAGAGAGAAGTTTTTGTTTTCTATAACTATTTTTGTAATACTTCCTGGCATAGTTCCTACCACATCTCCTAGCACAGTTTCTATAACTTCTTGTCATAGAGCAGAGGCATAGTTATTAAACCATATTTCTGATTAGATAATCATTTTGTGTGTTAGTTTCATTCATCTCCACTTAATTCACTTTTCTTAACCCTTAGGCATATAACCACAACACCTTTCATAATTTTACAATCCTTAGATTGACATTTTGGAACAAATTAAGAAAAATTCCCAAGGATTAATTCAATTGTGTTAAGCCCATTAATTTGAAAGAATTACAAGGATAGTTTACCCCCAATATTGATCAACGGTTTTGTCCAAACAAGTGGCATCATAGTGTTAAGTAGACAAAGGTAGGCCAATTATGAAGTCTATAGAAATTTTATCTCATTTCCCCATATTTATGTCACATGGATAAATAAGTCCTACTAGATGTTGATGCTTGGCCTTGAATCTTTGATGTTCAAGGAATTGATCCACAAAATCTATAATATCTCATTGCATGCTTGCCTAATGATACATGTTTTGAAGATTTGCATGCATCTTATTATGCTCCTAGATGTGTTGCATAAGGTACCCCATGAGCTTTTAAAAAACTCAATATTTCAAGATCCCCTAAAAGTGACACATAAATATGATCCTTATGGTGCAACAAGCCATCTTCATCCAAAGCATATCTTGAAAAATTTCCCTTAAGGGCCCTCTATGATTGCAATTCTTGTTGAACTCTACAATACCATTCATCTTGTGGTAATTGTTGAATAATACAACCTCTCAAATCCACGCTCAAGGATATAAACATAATCTCACATCACATCCTAATCAAGGAATCTACCACCATGTTCTCTTTACCTTTGGTGTAATGTACATCAAATTCATATTCGCATGAGAACTCCATCTGAAGCCTTTGATGGGAATTTAGATTCAATTACATGAAGATGTACTAAAGACTATGGTGGTTTGAATGAAGCTTGAAGTGATGGCCTAAACTAAAGTTTCCATATAACTAAAGCATGAAATTCCATTGAAAAATACAAATTATGCATGGGATAGTTCAACTCATGGGTCTTAATATTTTTTCACTCGTACATGATCGCTTGACCCTCCTACATAAGTACTACACCAAAACCCTCCAATAATGCATCCATACAAATCATAAAGTATGTCATCACATGAAGTGTTGCTAGAATTAGTGCACTAGAGACATGTTCCTTGAGGACTTGAAAATCCCTCTCACACTTCTCTATCGTGTTGGTGATATTATAACTATCAAATAGATCAAAATATCTTATTATAAATTGGATTTGTAACACAATATAAAAATTTAAATATCCTCTAAATATCCAAAATTGTCTCTCTCCATGGGAGAAGGACCATTGTACTCAACTAAAATATTATCCCCAAATTATAACCAATGCTTCTAATACATATATGGGGAAAATGTAGACTCTAAGAACTCTATATTGCTGCATGATCTACATCTTTATAAAAATGATCATATATCTTCACTCAACAAATTTCCTCAGAAGTAAAGATATCATGCCAAGATTCCACTTGAGACCGAAAGTACAACATGGAATAGTAACTCATCACTATCAAAACTCCCACTAAAACTGTTCTAGAGCAACCTATGGCATTATTATAAACCTATGATAGATTCTCAAACACAACTAGGTTGTGTCAATACTCCCACTATGTACTTAGAAGATTCCAATGACATCATTGTCAACCATACATCTCCTAAAAATAAAACGCAATCAAATAACTCCAATTATTGTATAAAGAGCTCCCAAAAGGAAAAGTAGAAGCCCCATATATGCAAAATAGAGAAGTTAATTTGTCACAACAAACTATGTTCTTGCACAAATATACCACAAAATTGTGATCTTAGTCCTCTCATGTACGCATAGCTCAAGTCCTCAAAATAACCTAAAGATGATCTATCTCTAACCAACAAATTCACTTTTAACAATTTTCACTCTCAAAATGCCTACTAAAAAGTGATCTAAAGCTTCTCATTGTAGAATGGTTCATGTCCTTACAACACTTTAGGAATGCTCACTTTTCTTTTTGTGGTGGTGACAAATTAAAAGATTCTTTCAATTCACTTAAGGCATAATTGTGGCAAAACTTTGAAAAAGTCCCTTTCAAGTCACTTCAAGTTTCACTATGAAAACACCTTCCTATCCATTCTTCCCAAAACCATAAAAATGTCACCATGGTAATTGTCATAACCCACTTGTCGATATTTTCTGAATAATTAATAGAATTTTCAAAGATGAATTATTGTGATGAGAACAAATATGTATCACTTAGTAAACCATATAATTAGATTGACATATACACTTGTATATGTACCTTTAAATAATATCAATTATTTATCAAATAACTGTCCAATTTGAAACATTAAATTTAATAAACTTTAATTCGATTATAAATACATAATGTAAAAAATTAATGATTTATTTATTAATAACTAATTAAACAAAACTGATTGCAAGAGTATTATGTAACCATAAGTATTAATAAATAAGAATGGTATAAATAATGTAAAAAAGGAAATTCTTAAGAAATTAATAAACATTCTATAATGATGAGGTAGAACCCACCTTGGAATGGCGTGCATGATGCTTGAAACTGATAGTAGATATCATAGTGCTGAAGATGTCAGGAGTTTGTCATGGGAGTTGGAAGGAATGTTTTGGAGAGTTTAGAGAGAAATCTGGACGTGAATGAAGGGTAAGATGATTGTAGTAGAGCATTCCCTGGCGGAGAGCTTTTTGGCAACCCAAAACATTTACCAAGAATGGGGGAATGGGGGAATCAAATGGTCGAAACAGGAAAAAGAATAGAAAAGACAATGGTTACCAGTGGTTGCGATGGATTCAGGGGACGTGCTTAAAATGCATGTCAAGGAGGCTGCAATCGAGTTGAGTACTGAGGGAGGATGGTGAAAAGAAAATAAAAGAAAATGGTTACCAGTGGTTGCGATGGATTTCAGGGGACGAGCTTGAAATGCCTGTCAATGGAGTCGACTGAGGGAGGATGATGAAAAGAAAAAGTTGCAGAGCCAAGGATTACACCTGTCGATTTGCACATGTTTAGTCTTGAGGTAAGTTACTTGCCATAGTTTAGTAATTTCTGTTCTGGGAATCCTGTATCCAGCCAGATCATTTTTTATTTGCTTTATTTGACTTAATAGTATGTTTTAAATCACTCAACAATCCTCTAATTTCCTATCCATTCTTGTGCATTCTTCACCTGAGTAGCATTTTTCTGGAATAACTATTTTTCTAGCATTCTGTAGTTCGTCATTGTTCGGTAGTCTATTTTTTATATCGACAAAGCAAAAAAATATACATAAAGAATAGAAGCTATCAGTAGGTAGCAAAAAAGAATTACAATACAAACTTCTTGAAGATTACAAAGATTATCAAGAAAATTCAAGATCAAGCTTCAGTATTGCTGGTGATTTTTGATATTTTTCTTGGAAAATAATTATGTGCATATCCTGCAATCATCACATTTTATGAGACGTCAACCCAAGCATTTTAGATAGAGGAGAGAAATTGACTATGAAGGACTCAAATTTAGGTGTCATATTTTGAAACCATAACTTTTCAAGAGGAATTGTAATATATATTGTAAAACTTTTCAAGATGTCTCATTCAGGTGCTGTCTCTTTTCTTCCATCTATATTATTTAAGGTGGGTTGTCATGGAGGGGAGCTTCCTAAAAAAATTCAGTGGGTGGTGTTGAGATTTTTAGGAATATTTTAAAATAGATGGTCTCATGAATCTTGTAATGCAGTTTAAGCTCCAAAATTTAAGGAAGTTGTTAGTCTCACTATTTTTATTATTTTCTATATTCAATTCAATGTAGTAAATAAATATAAAATAATTAAATAATTAATTGGTAAAAATATAAAATCCAAATGATTGACAAGTAGCAGAAAAAAACCAAAATGTTCCCACTTAAGTCTTCAAACTTAAAAGTGGGGGCTGCTATTATTGAGGGAAAGATTCTAATTAATCGTGTAAAAAAAATTATTGTTTTGCTTCATGAGAACCCCTACTCCTTCAAAATAGATCCTAAAGCCCCCCACATGGGACGCTGCCCTTAGAGTTCATGCCCTCCGATGTGTCATGTTGGTGACAACTTGAGGTGAAACTTCAATGCTAACTTTGGCTCTCTACCCTCTAAGTTGGTGGTACAAACATAATAACCAAATAAATCAACACACATGTCAAATTCTAAAGAGATTGGTATAAAGAGATTGACCAACAAATTCCAATCCCTTTATGCCCTCCAGTATACTTAGAAAGAAGATAGACCAATAGATCCTTTGAGAAAATTATTCACCCAAGATATTTTTTCTTTCCTTTATATTGTCCAACATGTCAATGAACCAAAAATAGTTGTGAGGAAAACAAACCAAAATTAGTAATACCACTCCAAAAATATATCCATTTTTTCCCCTCAACATTATAGGTACAAACATAATACCCAAAAAATTCAACACACATGTGAACCCCATAGGTAACAAAAAAAATAGCCAATGCTTATCCTAAAACCAAACAAAATAGACACAATTCATAAATCTTGAAATAGTGTAACTTGGATCCACCATAACAATGTAGACCCATAAACATGCAAATTTGACTTTCATCATCCATAACATAAATAAGCACCATGCAAATTATTCCCATGACATGAACATTAGATCTAAAACCCCTCAAATTTAATATTCTAAAAAAATTCTAGCTTGGAACACCAACTTGTTCAGGAACCTAACAAGAAATCACAACAAATATAAAACTATCTCTATACATAAAACTCATAGGGTTTACAATCTAAAAAGTGGTTTTCCATATATTTATAGCCCATAGACTTTGGTTAACCTTGAAATCTACAAAATTATATGTATGGCAAAATAATATTTACAATTTTAAATTTGTTCACACATCCAAAACACCATCAAATACTAAGATCAAAGATTCACAATTTAAATGATGAAATATCACAAATATGCAACTCATAATCCATGAATCACATGCATCTAGGGGATGTTTAGGAGCTTCTAAATCACTGAAACACCAACTTGATAACATATATATGTGACCTTATTTGATCTTTGTGTTTTTCTTTTATCGTAAAGTGTTAATCAATTCACTATACCTAAAAAGGAGTTAATCCATATGAGATAATCTCATTGAACCAAGACAAATACAATACTAAATTTCCCTTCTACGTATGGTTCAACCA
>VDFB02058242.1:338329532-338508031 GCA_007258455.2 Sequoia sempervirens
CAAATACGGCTAGCCAAAAACATGGAAAAAGTGAGTGTATCTAGTATTTATAGCTTGGAAATATCAATTATTTTTTGGCCGAGTAAGTTTTGACTGAAACATGCTCAGCTGATACCCTCTTGGCCGAGAATGTCTAGTTGGCATCCTACATGGTAGCCAACTCATTATTTTTTCATAATTTTTTGAAACATTCAACTTTGGCAAAGTATTTCTCTAGTCAGACTAATCTTTCTGGCAAAAAAAAAATCCCCTTTTGTAGAGATCAAAGTGTAGAATCCAAATATATAATTTTTATAATATTTTGATTAGTTTTAATATATTTGATTTTTAAAATAATGTAAGTAGGTTTTAAAAATTAAAAAAGAGGTTGATTAGAAATTAAAAAAAAGATAGTAAAACTTATTAAAAAATTTAAATCTTATATGGGGCACAAGAGGAGAGTCTTCTTCAAATGGTATATTTTGTTTCTTGAAAATGATTAAAAATTTGAAAATAGTTGTTGGCCCATGAAAACTATCAAATTCTAACATGTTTGACTTTAAAGCGTTATTACGAGAAAAATATACATCAAATTTTATTTTTCTTTCCATGCACAAGATATTGAAGTTACCTATTTGGAGAAAAAAGAAGAAGAGAGAAATGAAGTTTTTTTCAATTTGTTTCTTGAAGGCCTGGGAAGTCACTCTTTTATGAAATTTTCAGCATTCCAAATTTTTTTTCTTAAATTGATAAAAACATAATGAATTTTTTTAAAACTTTAAAAAATTACCGGAATAAACTTGATCAAAAGTTCTACATTTCATTAGTTTACACCATTTTGAAATTCAAAACATAAAGACCACTTTTATGTGGTCGAAGTTTTGAATTTTTTTTTGTTGTTGGTTGATTCCTTTATAAAGTGTGACACAAGTTTGTTCTTTTACCCTTCCCCATTTTTACCTACCATTTCCTCATATTATTTCATTTTGCCATTCAATTTTCATTATTCTGCCACCATTTTACCATTTCCCATTTACCATTACCAGTTTACCATTCTTGTCATCCTTGTGCTAGCGGTTTTAGTTTTCTAATTTTAATATTGTGCCAACTTCCTAGCATAATCATGGCATAGGAATTTTGGCACCGTTATGAACCCACTTCCATGGAACATCTAAGAGCTGCAGAGGAAGCTTATAATTTTTTTTAAGCTTGAGCACATTGGGTTGTATATTTCAAAAGATTGTGTGGTTATGATAGTGATGTGGTGAGGGAATTTGTGCTTGGTTTTCACTAGAGTCAAGTCTCTTATAGGGTTTGATGTTTTCTATCACAGTAGACACAATTACAAAATTGATTGGGTTACAATTGTCTAAAGAAATTTATTTTCTTGACAATTCTACAAAAGTCATAGATTTATGACCCATGAGGAAATAATTCCTGCAAAGGGGAAAGTTGGTTGAAATGGTTCATGGGAAGGGGACTAAATTGTCCTCATTCCCTCAACTATGGAGAGATGTCACCAAATTTAAATCATATAGTACATTACATGTGAAGGAAGGTACATCTATGTTTTCTCCCAACATTTTTTCCTTCTGTTACATTTGAGAAGAAGACTTCCTATGAATATTCCATATTTCCTTCTCTATTCCTTGCAAAGAATGAGTAAATCCATCCAAGAAGGGAAGAAGCATTCCTTGGCTCATCACGGGTTGATCCGATTATTAGTTATCTAGGAATTGAAATTGTTGTCTCTTTCGGGTGATTGGGAGAGTTTTGTTAATATGGGAGAGGACTTAGACTAGGAAGCTCTAGAGGAAGGGAATTCTGAGGAAGAAGGGATCCCTAAAACCCAAAACCCTACTCACATTGAGGAAGAAATCCCTAAACAACCTCCTATCTCTAGCTCAATTTAGAAACATAAGCTTAGTAAAGAAACCCCTAAACATCTTTTTGTTCCCAACTTATGCCATAAACGCAAGTCTAGCAAGAAACCCTCAACCAAACAAAGTTTAGACCCTCCTACTATTGAAATAGATTCTACAAAAGGAAAGAAAGACAAAAGGTCTATTAATAAATTGAAAGGGCCAGCTCAAGTAGAGAGTGATATCATTGATTCAGACCAAAAAGACTTTGACTCTAACCTATAAATCCTAGTTGAGGCCCTTAGGAAGCAAGAGAAAGCTAGCCAAGAGCACAAATAGCTTGAGAGAAGAAAGAAAAAAGAACAACAGGGAAAGACTAGCTTTGATTTGGGGGTCTCTAAATCTAAAAACCCTAAAATTTCTTCCCAATCTAGTGATGATCTCTACCCTAATATTGACCCTATGACTGATATTGTTGACCTTGATAAACTAGGGAAAGTAACTTCTCCTTAAGGGACAAGAATTATTGCACAAGGAAACTTGGGCTCCTCAACATTGAATGAAAGAAAGGGTATTCAAATGTGAATGGGAGAAATTCCAAACCCATAGATAGAGTCTGGACATTTAGAAACTATGCATGCCTCTAAAAATCTTGATGACAAAAGGGTTGATAATATTCAAGAAGGTGAACAAGGGGTAGGAGAGTCCACTATTCCTATCCTCACCAAGATAGAAAAAGAAAATTTGGATGAAGTAGTTGCTAGTATGGAAGGATAGGACAATGACAATGAATTCCCTAGCTAAGATTATCAAGAGGATGAAGAAGAGTTTGAAGAGAGTGAAATCCTATGAAAAAAAATCAAGGATTTAGAGGATTCAATTGAGAAATTGAAAGAGGAGAACCAAAGATTACAAAATCAGTTTCAATAGGAAAACTCTGCCTCTCAATTGCAAGAAATAGAAATTCATAGATTGAAAGTAGAGTTGGATCAAGCAATAGTTCTCAAGGGATAACATATGCCTATCAAGGATCATGAAGAGCAGATGGATGCATTAATACAACTTTGGTCTGGGGAAATTTTGAGCACCATACAGAGACTGGCATCTCATCATGGTTTGTAGTTTTTTCTTCTTGCATGAGGACATGCAAGACCTTTAGTTTGGGGGAAAATGATGGGAGAAAATGAGGCCTTAAATTATTTCATCCTTTATTTTCCTTTTTACCCCCATTTACATTATCTTGTCTATACTTCCTATCACCATTTTTTGTAGGAAAATAGATATATTTAATAAGTTGTAAAAGGAATTTAAACTATCCAGAATACTAATTATTTGAAGAAATGTTAATTGTTTCATGATTAAATGATAGGGGATAATTAAAGGTGTGGATTCAGCTGTTGAGTACGTGGAAGGTGAAAGACTGGTGAAGAATGGAGTTGTTAAAATGGAATGATTGTTGATGTTGTTTTACTTAGAATTATTTTTGAGTTGTTATATTTTTATTTCTGTCAAGACAATTGTTGTTTGTTGGCCATAGGCCAATCATCTATTTATGATTAAACACTTTGGGTTTTTGGTCATAGGCCACAACACACCTAAACTCTATTGAAATTTAGCATATCAATTAGTATATATATGTATGTGTATCTAACACTAAATATATGTGGTGATTAATCTATAAACGTACTTCTTCTCTACTTTCATTTGAGTATTTATATGTGTGTGTGTGATTATTTTGGTGTAGAACTTGTCTTCTTATTTCATCATGAAGTGAACTTGGGAGAAAAGTCCCACTACTTGTGTCACTCAATGATTTTGTCAGTTTAATTGGTGTGGAAACATGTGATTTCATTTTTGTAGTATTTCTATTTCATGTATGTGATGTATGATTTCATATTTCTATAACATTTCCATCTCATGATCTAGTTTAATTAATTTTCATTATGTAATTAATCTTACATCGGATAATAATGGTTTGTTAAGAATAAGCATAGAAATAAGTTTATTCTAGATTAAATAGAGAAGTTTTTGTTTTCTATAACTATTTTGTAATACTTCCTGGCACAGTTCCTACCACACCTCCTAGCACAGTTTCTGTAACTTCTTGTCATAGAGCAAAGGCATAGTTATTAAACCATATTGTTGATTAGATAATCATTTTGTGTGTTAGTTGCATTCATCTCCACTTAATTCACTTTTCTTAACTCCTAGGCATATAACCACAACACCTTTCATAATTTTACAATCCTCCAATTGACATTTTCGAACAAATTAAGAAAAATTCCCAAGGATTAATTCAATTGTGTTAAGCCCATTAATTTGAAAGAATTACAAGGATAGTTTACCCCCAACATTGATCAACAGTTTTGTCCAAACGGGTGGCATCATAGCATCAAGTAGACAAAGGTAGGCCAATTATGAAGTCTATAGAAATTTTATCTCATTTCCACATATTTATGTCACATGGATAAATAAGTCCTAGATGTTGATGCTTGGCCTTGAATATTTGATGTTCAAGGAATTGATCCAAAAAATCTATAATATCTCATTGCATGCTTGCCTAATGATACATGTTTTAAAGATTTACATGTATCTTATTATTCTCCTAGATGTGTTGCATAAGGTACCCCATGAGCTTTTAAAAAACTCAATATTTCAAGATCCCCTAAAAGTGACACATAAATATGATCCTTATGGTGCAACAAGCCATCTTCGTCCAAAGCATATGTTGCAAAATTTCCCTTAAGGGCCTTCTATGATTGCAATTCTCGTTGACCTCTACAATACCATTCATCTTGTGGCAATTGTTGAATAATACAATCTCTCAAATCCATGCTCAAGGATATAAACATAATCTCACATCACATCCTAATCAAGGATTCTACCACCATGTTCTCTTTACCTTTGATGTAATGTACATCAAATTCATATTTGCATGAGAACTCCATCTGAAGCATTTGATGGGAATTTAGATTCAATTGCATGAAGATGTACTAAAGACTATGGTGGTTTGAATGAAGCTTGAAGTGATGGCCTAAAATAAAGTTTCCATATAACTAAAGAATGAAATTCCATTGAAAAATACAAACTATGCATGGGATAGTTCAACTCATGGGTCTTAATATTTTTTCACTCGTACATGATCACTTGACCCTCCTACATAAGTACTACACCAAAACCCTCCAATAATGCATCCATACAAATCATAAAGTATGCCATCAAATGAAGTCCTGCTAGAATTAGTGCACTAGAGACATGTTCCTTGAGGACTTGAAAAGCCCTCTCACACTACTCTATCGTGTTGGTGATATTATAACTATCAAATAGATCAAAATATCTTATTATAAATTGGATTTGTAACAAAATATCAAAATTTAAATATCCTCTAAATATATTTTCCCACATCATGCCATCAACCCATAATAGCTAACCATGACCAATAATTTTTAATCTCATCCTCATAATTGAATTCATAGCCCATGAAAAACCATCCTCAAAGATTGCATTTCCCCAATTCAAAACTCATTCACTTGAAAAGATAAAGAAAAATAGAGTGCATCTAAAAACCAAGTGAACTAAACCTATTAGACCATTCTCCACTTATTTTGTTGAACTCACATCCATCTATAGGTGTAGGACCCTAATATTTCTATTAAAATTTTATTGAGTGACTCACCATTCCAACATGGCCTATTCAAGAGATCTTTAACCTTGCCCAAATTTGTCTAGCAAAACTAATTATAATATTGATTATCTCATAGAAATAAAAATTATAACTTCAACACCACAATATCCAAAATTGTCTCTCTCCATGGGAGAAGGACCATTGTACTCAACTAGAATATTATCCCCAAATTATAACCAATGCTTCTAATACATATATGGGGAAAATGTAGACTCTAAGAACTGTATATTACTCCATGATCTACATCTTTATAAAAATGATCATATATCTTCACTCAACAAATTTCCTCCAAAGTAAAGATATCATGCCAAGATTCCACTTGAGACCCAAAGTACAACATGGAATAGTAACTCATCACTATCAAAACTCCCACTAAAAGTGTTCCAGAGCAACCTATGGCATAATTATAAACCTATGATAGATTCTCAAACACAACTAAGATGTGTCAATACTCCCACTATGTACTTATAAGATTCCAATGATTTCATTGTCAACCATACATCTCTTAAAATTAAAACACAATCAAATAAATCCAATTATTGAATAAAGAGCTCCCAAAAGGAAAAGTAGAAGCCTCATATGCAAAATAGAGAAGATAATTTGTCACAACAAACTATGTTCTTGCACAAATATCCCACAAAATTGTGATCTTAGGCTTCTCATGTTTAGCATAGCTCAATTCCTCAAAATAACCTAAAGACTATCTATCTCTAACCAACAAATTCACTTTTAACAATTTTCACTCTCAAAATGCCTACTAAAAAGTGATCTAAAGCTTCTCATTGTAGAATGATTCATGTCCTTACAACACTTTAGGAATGTTCACTATTTTTTTGTGGTAGTGACAAATTAAAAAATTCTTTCAATTGAGTTAAGGCATAATCATGGCAAAACTTTGAAAAAATCCCTTTCAAGTCACTTCAAGTTTCACTATGAAAACACCTTCCTATCCATTCTTCCCAAAACCATAAAATGTCACCACGGTGATTGTCATAACCCACTTGTTGATATTTTCTGAATAATTAATAGAATTTTCAAAGATGAATTATTGTGATGAGAACAAATATGTATCACTTAGTAAACCATATAATTAGATTGACATATACACTTGTATATGTACCTTTAAATAATATCAATTATTTATCAAATAACTGTCCAATTTGAAACATTAAATTTAATAAACTTTAATTCGATTATAAATACATAATGTAAAAAATTAATGATTTATTTATTAATAACTAATTAAACAAAACTGATTGCAAGAGTATTATGTAACCATAAGTATTAATAAATAAGAATGGTATAAATAATGTAAAAAAGGAAATTCTTAAGAAATTAATAAACATTCTATAATGATGAGGTAGAACCCACCTTGGAATGGCGTGCATGATGCTTGAAACTGATAGTAGATATCATAGTGCTGAAGATGTCAGGAGTTTGTCATGGGAGTTGGAAGGAATGTTTTGGAGAGTTTAGAGAGAAATCTGGACGTGAATGAAGGGTAAGATGATTGTAGTAGAGCATTCCCTGGCGGAGAGCTTTTTGGCAACCCAAAACATTTACCAAGAATGGGGGAATGGGGGAATCAAATGGTCGAAACAGGAAAAAGAATAGAAAAGACAATGGTTACCAGTGGTTGCGATGGATTCAGGGGACGTGCTTAAAATGCATGTCAAGGAGGCTGCAATCGAGTTGAGTACTGAGGGAGGATGGTGAAAAGAAAATAAAAGAAAATGGTTACCAGTGGTTGCGATGGATTTCAGGGGACGAGCTTGAAATGCCTGTCAATGGAGTCGACTGAGGGAGGATGATGAAAAGAAAAAGTTGCAGAGCCAAGGATTACACCTGTCGATTTGCACATGTTTAGTCTTGAGGTAAGTTACTTGCCATAGTTTAGTAATTTCTGTTCTGGGAATCCTGTATCCAGCCAGATCATTTTTTATTTGCTTTATTTGACTTAATAGTATGTTTTAAATCACTCAACAATCCTCTAATTTCCTATCCATTCTTGTGCATTCTTCACCTGAGTAGCATTTTTCTGGAATAACTATTTTTCTAGCATTCTGTAGTTCGTCATTGTTCGGTAGTCTATTTTTTATATCGACAAAGCAAAAAAATATACATAAAGAATAGAAGCTATCAGTAGGTAGCAAAAAAGAATTACAATACAAACTTCTTGAAGATTACAAAGATTATCAAGAAAATTCAAGATCAAGCTTCAGTATTGCTGGTGATTTTTGATATTTTTCTTGGAAAATAATTATGTGCATATCCTGCAATCATCACATTTTATGAGACGTCAACCCAAGCATTTTAGATAGAGGAGAGAAATTGACTATGAAGGACTCAAATTTAGGTGTCATATTTTGAAACCATAACTTTTCAAGAGGAATTGTAATATATATTGTAAAACTTTTCAAGATGTCTCATTCAGGTGCTGTCTCTTTTCTTCCATCTATATTATTTAAGGTGGGTTGTCATGGAGGGGAGCTTCCTAAAAAAATTCAGTGGGTGGTGTTGAGATTTTTAGGAATATTTTAAAATAGATGGTCTCATGAATCTTGTAATGCAGTTTAAGCTCCAAAATTTAAGGAAGTTGTTAGTCTCACTATTTTTATTATTTTCTATATTCAATTCAATGTAGTAAATAAATATAAAATAATTAAATAATTAATTGGTAAAAATATAAAATCCAAATGATTGACAAGTAGCAGAAAAAAACCAAAATGTTCCCACTTAAGTCTTCAAACTTAAAAGTGGGGGCTGCTATTATTGAGGGAAAGATTCTAATTAATCGTGTAAAAAAAATTATTGTTTTGCTTCATGAGAACCCCTACTCCTTCAAAATAGATCCTAAAGCCCCCCACATGGGACGCTGCCCTTAGAGTTCATGCCCTCCGATGTGTCATGTTGGTGACAACTTGAGGTGAAACTTCAATGCTAACTTTGGCTCTCTACCCTCTAAGTTGGTGGTACAAACATAATAACCAAATAAATCAACACACATGTCAAATTCTAAAGAGATTGGTATAAAGAGATTGACCAACAAATTCCAATCCCTTTATGCCCTCCAGTATACTTAGAAAGAAGATAGACCAATAGATCCTTTGAGAAAATTATTCACCCAAGATATTTTTTCTTTCCTTTATATTGTCCAACATGTCAATGAACCAAAAATAGTTGTGAGGAAAACAAACCAAAATTAGTAATACCACTCCAAAAATATATCCATTTTTTCCCCTCAACATTATAGGTACAAACATAATACCCAAAAAATTCAACACACATGTGAACCCCATAGGTAACAAAAAAAATAGCCAATGCTTATCCTAAAACCAAACAAAATAGACACAATTCATAAATCTTGAAATAGTGTAACTTGGATCCACCATAACAATGTAGACCCATAAACATGCAAATTTGACTTTCATCATCCATAACATAAATAAGCACCATGCAAATTATTCCCATGACATGAACATTAGATCTAAAACCCCTCAAATTTAATATTCTAAAAAAATTCTAGCTTGGAACACCAACTTGTTCAGGAACCTAACAAGAAATCACAACAAATATAAAACTATCTCTATACATAAAACTCATAGGGTTTACAATCTAAAAAGTGGTTTTCCATATATTTATAGCCCATAGACTTTGGTTAACCTTGAAATCTACAAAATTATATGTATGGCAAAATAATATTTACAATTTTAAATTTGTTCACACATCCAAAACACCATCAAATACTAAGATCAAAGATTCACAATTTAAATGATGAAATATCACAAATATGCAACTCATAATCCATGAATCACATGCATCTAGGGGATGTTTAGGAGCTTCTAAATCACTGAAACACCAACTTGATAACATATATATGTGACCTTATTTGATCTTTGTGTTTTTCTTTTATCGTAAAGTGTTAATCAATTCACTATACCTAAAAAGGAGTTAATCCATATGAGATAATCTCATTGAACCAAGACAAATACAATACTAAATTTCCCTTCTACGTATGGTTCAACCAAGATACAATCAATCACCAACTTTAATACCAAATGTAATATATCCAACACAAGTACCAATCCTCGTTATATTATCAATCTAATTAGAAGAATATTTGGAAGATAAAATATAATCAAAGAAACCAACAAAGAAATAAACACCTAACATAAGATATACACTAGGAAAACCTTTTCAAGATAAACCCATCCTCCAAAATACACTCAATATATTATTTAAAAACAAATTCAATTATAATACAATATCAAAGTATTAGTGTTCTATTAAGAGAAAGGGAAGGTCAAATCCATTACCACTAGTGCATGCTTTCTAACCTATGAGCAATCCACCAACATCATAACTATACATTCATATCCATACTACAATGTCCTAACCAAGAGAAAAAAAAGATTAATACTCTTCAACCATGAAAGAAATTAAAAAATACAACCCTACCTATGAACCCCAATCTTCAACCTACATAAACACAAGAAACAAACACATAATTAGATCAAAAACAAGTGAGAATCAACATTCCCCATGAAATCCATTTAAATTGCAAAGAACAAGAAATGAGATGAAGAACATAAGCAAACATAAACAAAAGCTATCAAATCCTATTCAATGTAAAGAAAACTTTTGATCCCATGGGGGAGTTGGTGCCAATTTGATGCGGAAATTAGCCCTTTCCCAACTCCTGTGATGCAATGTTGATGAGTGATCCACTTTGATGAAGATTCAATTGAGCTCCATGATGAAAAATCTGCATAACCTAGCTAAGATATTGATACAATGGATGAAAATGGATATGCTTGAAGATGAAATTGAGTATAGTAGATTTTCTCAAATTATGGATGATTAAAACAAAGGATGAGTCTTCCATTTATAGAAAGACAAGATGAAGGAATGAGCAAAATGGATGAATGTGGGATCATTCAACATCGAATGGGGAAGTGCCATTTGTCAAGATGTGAATGAAGGAAGCTTGAGCACATTTTGATGAATGTGCACAATAAATGTTATTAAGTGGAATTTGAAAATAGTGAAATGACATGCAAGAGGGAAAAAGAAAAAATTAAATGCCACTTGGCTCAATGCAAAGGACATGTAAGAGGGAATAAATGTCTTGTTGGAAGGACAAATCCACTTGGAGGAATATTCTCAAAAGATGTCAAGTTGAAAGAAAATAGAGATTTAATAAATCTATAAAAGTATTTTCATGTGCAAGTGGCAAAATCTAGAAAAATGAGGATGATTAGGATTACATTAATCAAGGATTAATTGATTTAATGAGGGATTTGATGATGTGACTATTTGATTTAGATTTATGGGTTGATTTAAATCAAAGATGAGAAGAATGTGATTTAAAGACTAATTAAATAAAGATTTTTTATTTATTTAATTAAAGGGAATAATGTTAGATTAAATCAAATAAGGTTTAATTTATTTAATTTAATAAGATGACTTTAGAGATTTAATCAAATAAAATGAATTATTTAACTAAATAGAAACATAGGGTTAATTAAATCATATTTAATTAACAAGAGAGAATGACTTAATCAGATAAATGATTATTTATTTAATTAAGGGACGAAGAGTGATGATAAGCTAAGAAAGTGATTCAGGATGAAACAGTGTTAGTAATCAAGATCAAGTATGTTGGTATATTTTTTGTGTCTACACTACCTTATAGCCACTTACTTCACACAAATATTGCATCCCAAGAACTCTTTTAATAGACAAGGGTCAATAAGAAAACTAAGTTTTCTAATTAATGCACCCAAGTGACCTTTCTAAGGTCAACATATAAGCTTTAATTTAGATCCAAGCGTATTTACAACCTCCAATTCAAAACCATATGACCAATAATTTAATTATTTTACTCAAACATACATCTTTATGTGACCTACCCACATATATTAAATGTATTTTCCCAGTGTTACATATAAAAAATTCCTAGAAAAATATTTCTCTACCCAAAGTATGGTATATTTAAAGATGGAATAAAATTTAATAAAAGAAATATTTATACAAGGTGTACAACATGTATCCCAAGATTAAGCTCTCCAAGTAATTTATTTTAGGGTGTCAAGTATTGTAGTTCAAGTTTTAGTCTCATATGCATGCATGTATGCATGTAAATATTTCAAAAGGTGTATTTAATGCCCAACCTTTCATTCATTTGAATGTCTCCAATAACTTATTATACATTTTAAGATATTCTTATATGTCTTTCATGTTATACTTGATAATTTGTGTGTCATGTATGATTAGTTGACCTAGCAAAGGTTGTAAAATCCTTTTAAAACTTCTAAAGGCATATTTTCATTATAATATATGAAGTGCATGTGTTTGTTCAATAATTTTTAGGAATGCTATATTTTTTATTTTAAATTAAAATTGGTAGTGCATCTAAAATATATGAAACCAGCCTTATA
Source organism: Sequoia sempervirens (assembly GCA_007258455.2). Classification (NCBI taxonomy): domain Eukaryota; kingdom Viridiplantae; phylum Streptophyta; class Pinopsida; order Cupressales; family Cupressaceae; genus Sequoia; species Sequoia sempervirens. The sequence goes on from VDFB02058242.1 coordinate 338,341,499, forward strand.
TGAGTTTGTATGCGTTTGTATGCATAGTGATTTATTTGTTTCTTTTCAATTATGTCTTGTTGATAAACATAAGATATGCACACACATCTATATCAAAATATAAAACTTAAATATGTTGCCCAAATCTAATCAAGGAACTAATCTTATTAATTTAGTCTTCATATATACATAATTGGAATTCAAAGATCATAATCTTTCACATTAGTTTGGTTTAGTTGTATTTTCAACCTTGCATAATTGAATATTCCAACTATATAATTTATATGTGAGATTCAATATTGGAAAAAAATTTAGAGGGTATTTGTAAATGTATTAAACTTTAGGGAAGATAATTCTATTTAGATTCTTAGTTGCATATATTTTATTTTTATAATCTACAAAAGGATGTGTTGAAGTCTAAAGTTGGTAAACAATGAAAATTTATAAGATATCCTTGGTAGAACTTGATACATATATTTTTTTCTAAGATATATTTTGTATTAATCTTATTTAACTTTAATTGACCAATTCAAACCTAGGAATAACCTCCTCATCCTTGCAAAGCTTAAAGTGATACAAAACCTCCTACTCTTAGAAATTGACCATTTTAATTAAACCCACAAGATAACCATGGATCTACTTCACCATCCTAGACAATTTAATACCTAGTTCTAGATCTTAAAATCCTTTCTTTAGGTATGTGGCATTAATAGTTATGATCATCAATAATTTTCATTGCACTCATATACACTTCACTTCTCTTTTTGCATAACTATGTTATGCATAATAGTTCAAGTGATTAGTTCATGTTTTTGGTAGCTCTCATCTACTAAGCTTTACTGATTTTATATTATTCTTAGATCTTATTATCTAATCAAGGAAATATATTAATTTATTAGTATGATCTTTTAGGTTTTCCTTTTTTTTTCATTTTAGGGAATGATTTCAATATTTTGGATTCTTGGTATCATGCAAGTTCTTATCTTCATTTAATATATGTATTCATTCTTTTATAAATTCTTAATATTCCTTGATTCTTCGAGATAGTTTAATTCAAATTTAATTATCCTCAATACCTATATAAGCCTTTTATATTTTGCAATCAAAATCCTCCTATTATTATCCTCACCTAACATCTATACTCTCAACTCACTTTGTTGACATTTTTGTGCATGTTGCTAGTATTAATTGATTTCTCATTAAACTTAGCATCACATTTCTACTTGGTTTATTTGGAGCATGTTAGAAACTACCTATATAATCCAATCCTTAAAATTCTAGCAAATATTATTTAATGATATCTATACTTTTAGAGTAGTCTTGCGGTTTGCAAGGCTACACCCAAAGCCCAAAAGTCTACCAAGTTAGAACAAAAAAACATAACTTGACTATTTATGTTGTCTTATAATTGCTACATAACCAAGTTAATGGCCCAATATTCAACAAATGTATAAGAAATCAAGAAAGGATGGATTTTATGCAAGTTATTACAAGATTACCTCAAAACCTTGTGAAAGACTTGACTATTGAGAATCTATATTTTTTGTGTAGTTTGGTATCTTTTGTAAACCTACATAGAAACCTCACATTTTTACCAAAAAACACCAAAACATCTTGTATTTATTATGAAAAAATACAAACTCTAATAACATATTAAAAACCCTATTTGACATATATAAACTCATTTTTCATATCTCATTCAACCAAAACATTCCTTCAAGCACCAAGCTTTAACTAATTTTTAGAGATCCTTGTTACTATTGCACTAGAGTTTAAACCTATATTTTAAAATATTGATTGTAGGTATATAGTTATTGAACTACGAAGAGCTCTAAAATTTTGAGAAGTTCATTTTATGGGAAAGAAAATATTCTTTACTTACTTTAGTAAGGATCTAAACTTTCCTTATAGTCTTGTACTCACCAAACGACTACTCAAGAACCCTAAAATCCTATCATGAGCTATATTTTTGTATATCTTGACTTCTTTTGTAGTATTGTAGTTCCTACATATAACTAATACAAATATCTATGATCCCACCAAATTAGATGATCATGGGTATAAGCTCTAAAAAATTCTACTTCAAGTTTTATCACTATTCAAGCACCTTAATAACCCACTTTCTCTTGTATTTGGTTTCCAACCTTGGTAGGAGCTCCCACATCCCACAAATTTTGTTTCACATTGGTGTGTCATTTAAATAAAGAAATGAAACACAAGTTCAAAGTGGACACTTTCCCTTCCAAGATTAACTCTTAATTTCTCAAATCTTTGACACATACCAAGGAAAATTTGAAATGAATGATTTTTTCACAAGGACGAATAATGAAGATGAATCTTGGTGATTATATATACTTTTTCAAGTGGAATTGTCTAGGTTGTTTATTTTCCATCATCAATCCAATGATCTAAGCTAATTATGGCCTATGCAAATGCAATACCTTGCCATTTTAAATTTTTATAAAGGTTAGTAATTGGACATAATTTTTTGTATCAAGTAAAATATTATAATTATCCACTATAAGTGTGTCATTTATAAAATAACATGCTCATTTAATAAAATAAAATGCTTATTTAAACAAGTGTTGCTATCATAGTGGAAAAATATTATTCTTAAGTGTACAACTATTAGGGTACCAATGTCATATTAAAATATTTTGTCACAAAAATAAAAGGTGAGCACAACAAATACCTTGTATTTTCCCATGAAATGTGAAATATTATAAAAAAAAATTAGTGTTCAATTATTGGTCCATTTTTGTTGGATATAAGTTTTATTTTAAATAATAATGTGTTGTTATTATAACAACAAATAGTTTGTTGTGTTCAACTATTGGTCTGTTTGTGTTGGATACAAAAGTATAGATGACAAATATTTATGGTTAACAATAGGTATTTGGTCCATTTAGGTTGCATATAAGTTGTATTTCAAGTAAAAATATGATATTCCACACAACAAATGATATTTTTTGTTCAACTACTAGAGTACCATGATTAAGTTTTGGTCAAAAATTTAAAAATTTAAAATTTGGACACTTCTCAATAGATGTGTTGATGTGGAAAGTTGTGTGATGATTCACACCTCCAAACCTTAGTTATAGAGAGATAATAGGCTATTCCACATTTTTTAAAAATGGAGGTCCTACAACATTCCATGCAACTACTACATGCTCACAAAGTTAGCATGCACAACTATTGGCCCCTCTCCCCTATCAATGATAGGAAATGGTGTCAAGAATTTACAATGTCATCAAGTTGGGTGTAGACAAAAATAGTATAATAATGGATGATACCAAAATATTAAAAATAGTTAAGAAAATAAGACAATACATAAGTAGAAATCAAATGAATATTGATCAAGATTATTTTTAAATAGGTTCTCCCATTCATTTGATGTTTGTCATAGGGATCCATGCATTTTTTTGATCGATTTCATTTACTACAAGTGAACTTCCTATATTTGGTGCAAACATGAGTCCTTATGTTGTTGTTATTAGTGCATGGTCTATTGGTGTTATTGTTGCACCTTCTATGCCAACTTATGGTGTTGAGATTGTTGGTGTATTTATTGTTGGTGTGTCTATTGCTAGTGTGTTTATTGCTAGTGGTTTTTTTGTTGGTGTGTTGTTAGGATCTTATACTTCTACCATTGGAGTTTCATATATTGTTAGTGTTCTCCTTACATCTACATAGGTTTTTTTGTTGTCTAGCTCAATTTCGTCTCTTGTGGGTAGAATTCCTACATCTGGTGCAGTCATGGGTTCTTTTGTTGTTGCAAACAGTGTACGAATTATTTTTGCTAGTGTGGCACTTTCTTTCCTAAATTTTATTGTTAATGGTCATAGCTTCAGTCAATATGTTGGTTTTGGTGTTGCTCACCCTTCAAGGATGAAATATCATCCTCTTTCTTGTGTCAAATCATCCCTAGTAGTGGTTTGTGGCTAGTATGTGTTGGAAAAAGAGGACTTCTACCAACGTAGGGGTTTGGTGTGTAGATTATCCAACTTGTGGCATTCTCTTTCATATCTTCATAAATGGGTGTTGGATTCTTCAAAGCCTCTTATAGTAGGTAATATTGAACTCTTCCCCTTTGCTAAAGGTTTTTTTCATTTTATCATTTTCCTCCTCACAGGATAGGAATTTGGTGTTGGGAAATTTGTGGACTTGGGGAGAGAATTCTCTCTATTTCAAGCCTTAGATAACTTATTTTAATACTCCTAAATTTTTTCTTTAATTTCAATCAAAATTTTGAACATCCATCTATAGTTTTTGGGGCCTTCTTGTTATGAGGCCATTAGAAATTCTATTGGTCACTCCTTGAAATCTTATGATACTACTTCCTTCATGGGGCACTCCATATTTTTGTGATTTCTAGTGGATATTGACATCTACAATCCATTCATGGAGATGTAGTTTCGATGGTTGTGGATAGGCTTGGAATCAATGTATTGATTATGAGGGCCTACCCTTCAGATGTTGACTATGCTTCTTCATTGGTCACCTAGCTATAGATTATCCTCACTCCTATTATAAGGGATCTACTACATGGTGAGAGGATGCTACTGAAGACCACTTAACTATCCACACTTATTTTGATTCTTTGGATGAATCCTCCTAGGATGATGATGTGTCTCTTGCTTCTAGTGTGACTCCAACATCCTCAAAATATATGGTGGAAGCTCTTTTTTGTACACCCTTGTAAAATAATCCGCCTTTGGCTTTGGAACCTCTTCGTCATTCTTCTCATATTTTTAGACTCCTGATGGGGGAATTATCTCTTGTGTATGTGGCTTCATGTGTTGATGGACCTATTGAGAAATGTGACTCCAATTTACTAGATTGATTGACTTCTTGGAGAAATTTTGGTTTCCTCCTTCATCAACTTGAGTTAAGTCACTAGTTTTCAAGTTTTCCTAACTGAAGTCATGGGGTTCTAAAGTTTCAAAACCTCTTGACTTAGCAACTATGAGGCGAAGGTTAATCCCTTTGTTCTTGGTGTGTCACAGGTTTTGGGAAATTCACAACCTCTGACATGAGGTTCAGAAGTTCGAGTTTTAGGTGACAAAGCGATCCCTTTGTTGTTAGCAAATCATGGGTTCTGGGAGCTTCACAACCTCTAACATGAGGTTTTGAAGTTTGGTTTTCCAGCAATATATCGACTTGGATGCCAACGGATGTGGGAACTAATAAGTATGGTGGATCATGATGAAGGCCTACAAGTGGTGATGATGTGGAGGATAGATGGCATGTGGGACAATGTGCTTGGTGAACAATGTCAGTGAGAGATGGTTGCATCAATCTGAGGTTTTTGAATGTTTATTAGACATTCTAATGAAATAGTGTCGATGAGACATTGCATGATTAGTAGGAATTCAAAATATGTGTCCTTTACATTTTGGTAGAAGGTTGCAAGGACCTTTTCAGAGTGACTTAACATTGTCATTGGGATGTTGGATCATGTCTCTTTAACATGCAAGTTGATTATGGTTGAACTTTGTCACTGTGACCTTGTGCAATCGCCAAGACATTGTAAGAAGTCTCTTAGGTTCATTCCTAAAGAAGTTTTTTCTATTCTCATCGGTGAGACTTGGGGTGTTTGGTGAGACGTTTGGGAATCTCTCTTTGATAAAGGTTGTCATGTCGATGACCTATGGTGGATAACCCTAAGTTCAACGCTAGATATTTGTTTGATTGCTTATCCAACAACCAGAATTATATGTTGGATGATGAAATGTGGCTCGAGGTGGAAACCCAAATTGGATGCGGTGGTTGAACAATCAAAAGACATAGAGCATCAGTCAATCTAGTTGGGTAGGCTAAGAGGCTGGATACAAGACAAGAGGTTGTATGCAAGCTAAGAAGTTGGATAGGTTGAGAGGCTAGATGTTGGTTGAGAGTCTGGATGCAAGCTGAGAGGATGGATACAAGCCAAGAAGTTGGGTGTGGCCGATGGTGTTTCCTAATAGGCTAAGATGCTAGGAAGTTGAGAGAGAGATGAATCTCACAAGAGGTGAAGGTTGAGTGGCTATATGACAGAGAGGCCAAGAGGCCAGTGGTTGAATCATGAGGTTGTGTAGCTGAATGAGATGTCTCTCACTGAGGGAGGTGGTTGTGATGGGTTATGCTATTAGATATTCTCCAGAATGGAACAAGATGTAAACTATGTAAAGGTTGTGAGCATAATATTGTATTTCTAATTGTTCTTTATTGTTGAATAATACAATGGTGATCTGGGCTTTTGGAGTGTAGGTTTTTTTACCCCAAAGGGTTTTCCCCATGTATATCTATGTGTTCATGTCTTTTCTTTCATATTTCATGGTTATTGGTTCTGTTTGTTGAATCTATTAATGGTTCTGTTGAAACTGGTTAAGCATGAATTTATCTCTAAAGGATTACTATGGGAAATGATCTATGTCTGATTCTACTTTATGGCATAGTATTTTTGTCTTTGAGGTAATTTGATGAAATTAAAATTACTAAAGGAACTGCTAATCTTGGATGTTTTCTTTATGAGATGATTGATATTTCCCTTACAATTGGTATCAGAGCCTTCTTCTGGGATGTGTTTCTTCCTAGTGTGTTGGTGGTTTTGGGTATTCTTTCTATGAATATTTCTTAGTTTGTTAGGCTTGAGGAAATTTGGAGGAACTGGTTGATGTATTGATCCTTTGATGAGTAGAAGTTCTTTCTTTTCTATTTAATTTTTTGCGACAAAACACAACATGGAAGATGGTGAAGATGGAGAAACTAGAATTGGTCATACTAGAATATTATGATATGAGGTTCCTGGTTGGCAGCAGTTTAACCTTGATGCATGGGGTGGAATATTTTTTCTCCATGGTTGTGTTGTAGTAAAAGCTTTCATATTGGGTGTTTGTGTGAGAGGCTCCTTGATGATATGGACAAGCTTGGGTTGTTGTTTAGTCATGGAGTAATGTGCTTATGTTGGATGTTTTTTCTAGTATTGGAAGGCACAATCTTATGCTACCCTAATTGCAAGTAGGCTATGGAGTTGATCATTGGATGATCTGGAAGCTTCTAAAATAACCTATATCTCTTGAATGCATGTGCATGTTGGTGGTTCTGGAGTTGGCTTGAAATTGACCTGGAGTTCCTGAACTATTGTTTCCTTTCAAGGATGGTTTGTAGTTGCATGGATTTGTGGTTTTGTAGGTTTTACACAATCAACCAAAACTTGTGGTTATGTGGAGCTTTTGTTAAGCTATTTTCTAGACCCTAGCTTTTGGAGTGTGACTAGATGACATAGTTGCAGTTTGGCATGATTTGAGGAGGTGTGATTTCTTCTTTGCATGGGAGTGTTGGTATGTGATTTGTCACTCAACATTATTGTGGTGTTGCTTGCTAGGTTCCTATACTATGGTGCTCAAGTTGTGGAAATGATTAGTGAATTGGATATGAGCTTGATCTGGTGTTTGAGTCAAGTTGTCTATGTTGTTATTCTCTTTGAGATCTCAGTTTTGTAGTTTCCAGTGTGATAATGGGTTTGCATGTTTCTGTTGAATGGATCTACGAGCTATGCAATGTTGTCGGTTGTCTTTACCGACATGTTTTTTGTGAGACAAATTAGAAGTGGACTGCCAATATCCACAAGGTTTGATTCTCTGTTGATGCAGATCTGTTAGCTGGCCTTGTCTTTGGTCAATTGTGCATTGACGTAGTTGCTTCTAGATGAGAGGAAGGATGGAATTGAGTACCTGAATAGTCAGTTATGGGGACCTATAGCATGTGTATCATGATTTCATGGATAGCTTGGATGCATTTCCTTGTGTAAGCTTTTGATAATGATGGTTTTTTCTGCTTGGTTTGGAGATCTTGGTGCCACTTGGTATTGTTGTCAAATGGACATGTTGCTATGTGGACCTAAAGGATTTTCAGTTTAGCATATGTTTGGTCATGATACTTGAGAGCTCGATATCAAGTTTCAGTGGGAAATTTAGCAATGACTATGGATTCATCACTTGTTGATGGATGGTCTTCTCTAGTGTTGCAAATGTTACTAGGAGGAGCTCTTAGATCCTATTATTACAAAAGAGCTCTTTCACATTTTGCATGGAAACTATTTGAAGATGTGTAACATCTCATAGCCATGGAGGACATTTGGAGTCTTTGGATGAGGTGTTCATGGTGTTTGACAAGTGATGTTGGTTTAGAGTTTGTTTGCTTAATGTCATGATATACTCTTGATTGTGCGTTAGAGTTTTTCAACATGTATTTCTCTTGAGACCATGGTATGTTCACCTAGAGTGCATGGAATCTCCTAAGGGGGATGTGTATACCATGATGTCATGATAGGTTTCTAGTTCAAATGATTGGATTTTTGACAATTGTTTGGTGATTCTCTATGTTTTGGGTGCATTGGTCATATGCTTGAGAACTTCATGATAGTGCAGTGATGCATTTAGAGTTTAGCATGAGATTATTAGTTGCAGGTGCTCGTGGATACATGGAGAATAAGGTGACATAGTTGGCATTTAGAGGTGTATGTAGAAGGATCTTCTACAGGTATATGATGTGCAAAATTTTCTCTATGTGGTATTGGTTGTGGAGACTTGTGGTGAGGGTTGTACAAGTTGTGCATATCATTGTGGATGTTTCCTTGGTACTACATGGTTACAATTTCTATGTTTTGTCATTGGCATACTTGTTATTCCTTTTGATCTTTCAGATTTGGCATTACCCATGTAGTGGGAGTTTCTCGTTGTGCTCTATCTTCTTTGACTGGTTGACACTTGGAGCTTGTATTTGTTGTTGATGGGTTGGCTATGTAAGTCGCATGAGTTTGTTGATGTGGATAACTTTTAGGTACATATGATTGGATGGATTAGCACTTGTTGTGTGTGCTATTTTTAGTCGTGTGGGTTGATCAGTTGGATGAGAGCAATTAATTTTAAATTTTTTGTTCTAGCTAATGTTCTATCTTGTTTCTAGAGAATGACTTCATGGATGTGTTCTGGTCTAGGCTTTGAAGTTGATATTGCTTCTATATAGCTTGTGAGCATAGTGGAGTGGTGGCAGTGTTGAGGCCCTTTCCGTCTGTAGCATTTGATGCTTGTGCTCTTCAAACTAGTGCATAAACACGTTGGCTCGTTCCTTTTTCCTATGGTGGATGGCTGCAACCATTGTCTGAGTTGGTGGAAATCTTGGATGTCATTGTAGGTGTCTTGGTTGGAGTGCAAAAGAATTGTTTAATATTCTTGAGTTTTCTTTGGAAGTAGCTAGTAAGTTCTTTGTCGAGTGGGAGAATGTTGAGAAATGTGGCTCAAATTTACTGGCTTGATTGACTTCTTGGAGCAGTTGTGTTTTCCACCTTCATCGACCTAAGTTAAGTCATTGGTTTTGAAGTTTTTCTAATTGAAGTCATGGGGTTCTAAAGTTTTGGAACCTCCCAACTTAGCGATTGTGAGGTGAAGGTTAATCCATTTGTTGTCAACATTTTGTGGGTTTTACAAACTTTGCAACCTCCGACATGAGGTTAGGAAGTTCAAGTTTTGGGTGATAGAGCGATCCCTTTGTTGTTGGAAACTTGCAGGTTCTAGGAACTTCACAACCTTTGACATTAGGTTTTGAAGTTCGATTTTCTAGCTATATAGAAACTTGGATGCTAACAGATGTGGGACCCAATAAGGATGGTGGATTGTGATGAAGGTTGATAGGTGGTGATGACATGGAGGATAGATGGCATGTGGGCCCATTTTCTTGGTGAATAATGTCGATGAGAGATGGTTCCATCGGCTTGAGGTTTTCAAATATCTCTTAGAAATTTCAACAAAAGAGTGTCTGTGAGACATGGCGTGATCGACAAGACTTCATAATATGTCCCCTCAACATTCTTGTAGAAGGATACAAGGACCTTGTTGGAGTGACTAAACATTTTCGTTGGGATGTTGGATCGTGTCTCTTCAACATACAGGTTGAGTCTGGTGGAACTTTGTCATTGTGAGAAGTCTCTTAGAAATTCCTAAAGAAGTCTTGTCCATTCTTGTCAGTGATACGTGGGGTGTTTAGTGAGACTTTTGGGAATATCTCTTCAATAAAGGTTGTCATGTCAATGACCTATGGTGGATAACCCAAAGTTTGACACTAGATATTTTTTTGATTGCTTATCCCACGACTAGAATTAGATGTTGGATGATGGAATGTGGCTCGAGTGGAAACCCTTATGTGGTGTGGTAGTTGAATAGTCAAAAGACATAGAGTGTCAGTCAATCTAGTTGGGCAAGATGAGATGCTAGAAGCTAAGAAGCTAGGTAGGCTGAGAGGGTAGATGTAGGCCAAGAGGCTGGATGCAAGTCAAGAGGATAGATGCAGGCTGAGAAGGTGGATGCAAGGCGAGAGGCTGGGTGCGGTTGATAGTATTGTTGAATTAGCTGAGAGGCTACAAAGTTGAGAGAGAGTTGAGTCTTGTAGGAGGTGAAAATTAAGAGGTTGTATGACAGAGAGGTCGAGAGGCCAGTGGTCAAGACGTGAGGTTGTGTAGCCAAATGAGATGTCTCTCACTGAGGGAGGTGGTCACGATGGATTATGCTTTCAAATATTCTCTAGAATGGAACATGTAAACTCTATAAAGGTTGTGAGCCTAATATTGTATTTGTAACTGTTCTTTGTTGTTGAATAATATAATGGTGATCTGGGCTTTTGGAGTGGGGTTTTTTACTTGAAAGGGTTTTCCCCACATATATATGTGTGTTCATGTCTTTTTTTTCATCTTTCATGGTTGTTGGTTCTATTTGTTGAATCTGTTAATGGTGTTGTTGAAACTGGTTAAGCATAAATTTCTCTCAAAATGATTAATATTGGAAATGAACTATGTTTGATTCCGCTTTATCACATAGTAGTTGTGTCTTTGAGGTAATTTGATGAAATTAAAATTATTGAAGGTAACACTAATCTTGGATGTTTTCTTTTTGAGATGACTGATATTTCCCTTACAAGACCCTTTGTGAGGTTTTATCCTCATGCTCCCCCTTCTAATGATAATTTGGATGAAAATATAGCTTTGACTATTGTTCATAGGAGGAAAGGTATTCCTTCTTCCTCTTACAATTCTCACTCTTGTGTTGTGGGTGTTATGTGAACCCCCTCTTGATTTAGGGTTTTCAAAGCGGAGTGTTGGTGGTCCTTGCTCTATTATCAAGTAGTTTTCTAAGGCAAGTTGGCTGCAACTATTTATCTTTCTCTATTATGCTACTTCTTTGCAATTTTTGGCCTATTTGGGATTGTTCCATCTTGCTTTTTGGATACTTTTGTAAAGGGTTCAGGACCCTTGTTTCCCACTTACCTTAATAAAAATAAATTAATATTGAAAAGAATACTTAGACAATTCATTGTGAGAAAACTTGCAATCATAATTACATAGAGAGAGAGAAACAAAGATTTGGTATATATAAAGAAATACAAATTTAACTAGCCAAAATATGAGAAATAATGTTTCAAATGTGACCCATGTCTTTTTAACTCAAGGAAATAATTCATGTTTCTCAAGTAAAATGTATCTTTTCCACACTAATTATCAATGATGTAAAGGAACACTAATTATGAATGATGTATAGATTCAAATTTTTCATGCTTTCCTTTGTATTCTAACCTTAAACGCCATAAAATAATAATATTTCATACTTCAATAATATTTTTACACCTCTTTGGTATGCCAAATTATTCTCAAGTTTTAATCTTATAAAAAACTCAAGCAATTAATTAATACATTGGACCATCTTCAAAATCATCAAATTGCTACAATAGTTTGTATATAAGAAATTATATATTAATGAGATAGATTTTATCGCATATCCCAAGTCAAAGGGTATTTTACTTGTAGGCCTATTAAAATTAATATTGTCATCCCATATCAAAAGCTTTAATTTTGATCCCACCTTTTCTTATTCTACTCAAAGTCCTCTAAATAATCTTCATCAATGTTTTAATATTGGATTATACATGTCCATTATCTTGTGGGCTATATAGGAATGAATAAGTGATATTTATCCCATATTCATTTCACAAGTTAATATAATTATGTCCTAAAACATATGGTGTTTTCAACAATAATCCTTTGAGGTTATCTAAATCCAGTTACTATGGTATTCAATGAAAAGTTAAAGCTAAACTTATATGTAGATTTATTTTTGGTAATAGCTTCAATCCAAGTAGTAAAATAGTAAGTAGGTACATGACTTCATTTAAAACCATTTCTTTAATTCTCATTAATATAACCTATAAGATCCACTTACCAATACTAAAAGGGTGCCTCAATTGAATTAGTATTGAGACAAAATGCACCAAGAACCTTTATTTTAATGAAAATATTTTATATGGGTCACAACAAATGACTATTTTGGCCATATCCTTGAACAATGTTGGCCACTAATCACCTATTCTTAATATTTAATGAGCTAAATTTCATGATATATGTTAGGAAAAGGACCAACGTGCACCTTAGAACTTAAATCAAACCTATATAATTGTTAAGCATTACAAAAATTTTCACGCTAACCCTTCAATATGATAAACACATTAATTAGATCTACATAGATATCAACATGAATCCAAAATATAAAGAACACATAGAAAATAAATAATGAGATCTATATAGAAAGGAAATCAACCATAGGAAAGAGAATGACATAGATATACCCCAAGAACACCCTTTCAAGAAAATCCAATCTCCAAAGAATTGAATCAATGCATTACTCAACATTAATAAACTTGTCACAATATAATATTAGGCTCTTTCTTCAATGGATAATAAAATCCTCTTCATATGTAAATACACTATTTATGCTAACATATATGAATTCTTATCAATAGGATTTTATATGTTGGAAGTAATTTTTTTTGTTGGTAGTGGGGTAAAAATATTAGATGATGTTGTAGTACTAGAGTCTTCCAAGAAATGAACAAGATGTTGAATATCCAAAATACTGAGAGGGGGGGGTGAATCAATATTCGGTTGACTAAATTAATTAGTAACCATCCAATTAACAATCCACATATAACATCTATGATGAACTAGAACATAAAGAAAATTATAACACAAACACCAAGATTTTTATGTGGAAAACCCAAAATGGTAAAGACCATGGTGAGGATTAGCTCACAATATATTATAAATGGTTATAGAAAATTACGAGGTTCACTGTTCAAACTCATTGTCCGTAAAAGGCTCACATACTAAGTACAAAAGATGGCTTAATGTTGAACTACAAAAGATGTTGGCTCACTTCCAAAAATGAACTATAGAAGTGCACCTACATAGTGCTAGAAGTAGTTTTGATTAACCTCTATATTTTTTCTCTGGTTATCAATACACAAAACACTTATTTGTATCTTCACAATATTACCCTTGTCACATAGCTTTCATATCATCTCTCACTTTTCATCGCTTAGGCCATCATAGATATATGCAAGAATTGCTTCCAATATCAATTGGCTTGACCTAAATAAGGGAATACTTAAAATACAAAAGATCTTCTCGACTTAGCATAAAATTTCTTTTGACATACAAAAAAAATTGTTATCCAAAAGTTAGGTCAGCCCAGACCTAAAGAGAAAAACAAAAATAGAAGATACGACTTGTTAGCCAAAAGAACACCGAAGTCTTGTTAGTAGAGTAGACCAACCGGATTAAAAAAATATGTTGAAAACACCTATAGTTGACACACCCGATCAACATATTGAGATTCTTCTTACTATAAATATTTCTAGATCAAGGTATAAATAGTACTGACCAATGTTGGCATCAACGGAAACCAAAATAGAGGGCACCTTCTTCATTCTTCCAACAATCTCCCCCTTTGTCATTGATGGCAGCATGTGCCAAAAATAAAATTTTCCTCAAAAAAAAAAGTATGCACAACTTCACCTAACATATGTACAGAAACAATCATTTTATCCTTTTCTTTTCTTCCCCCCTTTTGACATCAAGAAAAAAGGATAGGGAAACACTTCAAATTCAGGTATTGGGGGTACCTTGTAGTTCTTTGAGAATTACCTCCCAAGCAGCCTTTCCATCATCCTAGACACATTTTTCCTAGGAAAGAGTTTTGTGCAGAGATTCTATTTCTGCTAGGAATTCTTCTCCTTCTTCTAGATTGGATGGAGCAACATTCATTTTCTTAAGTTTTTTAACCTCCATCAAAACATGTGATACAGTAATATATCTGGACATGACCATATTTACAAGCTGGGTGTACCACCTTAGAACATCTTCCTTTTGCCTCTATAGGATAAAGAGCTTATCTTGTAAATCTACAATAGAAATATATTTGACATAGCTTCTATCACCAACAATCTTATAATCTTTGGAGGTATCAACAAGTTGAGTCTTAATTGATTCTATTAGATGCTTGATACCTTGAATGGATTTCGGCCATTTCATACAGTAAATAAATAGTAGTTGTGATTCTTCATCACAATATCTTACCTCTTTCATAGTTTCCAAAGCTTTTTCACGTGCAATAGTACACTTCTCTTGCAGAAACATCAACCCTTTCTCAAGTAAGTTCAACTCTACTTATTGTGCAGTCTGCACCTTACGATTGGATGAGTATTCTTTAATAGAATCAACAATAAGCTTCACATTTTCAATCAGAGCTAGAGAGAGTTTTGGATTAGCATTGGGGGTTGTCTCTTGTAGAGCTTTGATAGCCTCATTTATCAGCTCATTGCATCTTTAATATGAATGTGAAGCCTCCTACGTGACAGAGCTGATGAAAGTGTTACATAGCCTCATTTTCTCACTAGGTGTGATTTTTTTCAAATCCACAAAACCTGGGTGAGATGGAAGATTGACTAGCTGAGGTGGAAGTGTAGGTTGGATTAAAAATTGTTTAGAGAGAATACCTTAAAGTGTATTGCTAGATGATTCTCCAAATTGCTTTGATGTTTTAGGGCCTTTGAGAATTTCACCTTCAGCTGGAATGACTTCCTTATCTTCTTATTCCTTCTTTTCTTCTTCTTTTTCTTTTTCACTTTCATCATCAGATGTCTTTCTATTTTCTTTCTTTCTTTTGTCTTCATCATCTTTATCTTATCACTTCCTTTGTCTTTATTTCTTTCATTTGTGTCTTTATTTTCTGCTTCTTTATTCCCAGAGGGTTCTTGATGTTTGTTATGTTGTTCTCTATTTTCATCAAATTGATCCCTATGATAATCATTAGACCTCTTACTAGTAGTTTCATCTATGTCCATTTGAGGGGTGGGGATTTTCAAATCACCAAGTGTCCCATCAACAATTTCCAAAATAGGATTTTCCATTACTTCTTAACTATAGCAAGTTCCTAAGTCTAAGCAGTGTGAGATGAAGAACTAGTTCTTGTCCCATAGCTCCTTACTAATTTATTAATTACATCATGAGTTTCTTGCCTTACTTTTTCAACATACTCATATTCCTTATTCATCAACATGTTGACCCTTCTCTTAACTCTAAACATTGTAGAACATTATTTTAACAGATTTGCAGCATCTATTTCTAACTAAGTAGAACTAACAAACTTTACAACTTCTCTTCTCATCTTGTCTTCAATTTTCAGAGCTTCTTTCCTTTCGAGTACTGACTCATTCCACACATTTTCAATCACTTTTGACTATATGGATTCCATTTTTATGTTATAGATAACTATGTACTGAGAAAAAACATTTAAGATGGTTTATTTTCCTTCATTGCCAACCTAATCATATAACTCAAAAGTGGTCATGAGTTCATTATCAGTCATATGCTTCCCTAAAGTTACAAGAACCAAGGGTGGATGATTTCTTACTAGAGGAGAATCGAGCATGGTCTCCACAGGGTCAGTTGTTCCTTCTTCATTCTTCTTTGCATGCACATGAATTTGGTAGGAATCTTCCTCAATTTTTGTCTCCTCATCAATGGATATCTCTACACTAGTTTTGACTTCTTTACCAGAAGTACCACTTTTGCTCCTCTTCAATACCAAGCTCAATTTCTTCTTCAACAACATCACTTATATTTCTTTTCTTGTAATCCTTTTCTTTCACACTTATTCTTCCTCCTTAAGTGGTAGATGGTGTAGCAGTAGATATGTCCTTTTTCTTGGATGCCCTGGTGCTAGGGCCAGTAGGAGTAGCAATATCAACTAATGAAGGGATACTTTGTTCTTTTCTTTTTCCTTTCACAACTTTAGTTGTACTGGGTGTTGGTGTAGCACCAGAGGATATCCTTCTGATTTTATGGGTCTAGTGGGTAGATTTGCATATTTAGCTTTCCTTTTGTCAGGGACCTTCAATAGATCTATTTCATCCTTAGTGTATGCTACATTTTAGAAGAAAGCTTGAAATTTCTTTCTTCATTTAGATGCAAAAGTTTCTAAGTGAATTTCAGTAGATTTCTTTGAATATGTACCAAATCTAGGTAGACAGGGTTGCTTGAGACTAGTCAACAGAATCTCAATGTATCCTTCTACCAAATTCTCTTCAATTTCATTCCCCAATGGTTCAATCCAATGAATTTTGGGTTCTAATGCCTCAATGATGCATTCATCAGTAGACACAAGAAATGTTATTTCCTTTTCATACTTTTTCACCAATCTTCTTAGAATCCTTTCTCTTTCTTGCATAATTTCCTTCTGAAAAACCTACAAAGAAGGTAGTTAGGGCATTGTTATGTGCCCTAAAGTCTCCTAGAGTATACAAATAATCATTGATCTGATGAGAAACTGGCCTGGTATTATCCCATATTATATTCTTCCTTCCACGTAGCTCCTTTAGAAAATAAAATAATAGGCAGATAATAGGAGTGCCAAATTTAAACACATGTCTCTTCACCTTTATCATACTCAAATTTTCCATAAGTTCCACTTTCAACAACTCACAAAGATTGAATTTCTTTGTATTTAACACCATTTCATAAGCTGTGTGAATTGTTGTGGTTGAAACAAATTTTTCCCTATTTGTGAAGTAAACTTTTTGTCCAATCATAATGGTCACATATTTGACAGTAGGGTTTGTAATAGATTTCGTGGTTAGGGATCTTCTGTCAAACTTAGCTCTAGTTAACCTTGTGACGTCATCATTTTTCACTTCATTTAGAATAGGAATGGTACCAGTTTCATAGAGACCAGTAACTGCATGAATTGCCTCTTTATTGATTACTCCTATTTCATTTACCCACGCAAGATTGTGGTGAATCCTACTTAGGGCCATCTTGAAAAATTTTGTACCACTTTCGCTAGAAAAGTTTGGAAACTAGTTCTAAACACTCAACTTCATCCTAACAAGGTTTTCATACTATGTCTTAAGTAATAAATCATTAGTCAACTCATTATCTCATAAATCTTTCAGCTCCTGGTAATCAAATTATTCGAGCTTCCCACAATATATAGTCTTGGGTCTTCGGTGGGAAGTACATTGCTTGGAATGTGTGAGAGCACACCCATTGGATCATTTTCATATACCTTCCATGAAAATATTCTCAACTTTGGTTGGGGCCTCTCAGAAATCTCCACGATAGTAGGAGTGGCCATATTTCTCAAAACACTCTTGAATGATTTTAACAAAATTCTTCTTCAATTTGAAAAACACGGAATTTAAATAGCAGAGAATACTTTTCAGCTCACTATGAACTAGGGTCTTATGGTACAGTACTCTGAGTCACTTCTTTATTGCTTCAATTTGCACTGCTTCACTTAACTTTGTGCAAATGTGCTTTTCTTTAACTTAGTGTCTTGCTTTATTATTTATCATTTTTCTCTAATTTTGCATTTATTACTTTTCCACTTTAAGGTTGTTAACCACTTTGTTACATACACTGTAGACCATGAAAAAGAGCTCCACAATTTTCTTGATTTGCTTGATTTCTATCATAATTTTCTTCAAAACCATCAAAATAGAGATTCATATCACTTGCCTTTGTGTCATCACAAGACACCTCATAAATCGAGGGCTTGATAGATTTATCTGTGACTGCTCCCCCTAAAGCCATCACTGTATTCAGTTCATAGGAGGGGTATCTACACCGAATGTAGATATAGGATCATTTATTTTATCCTTATCCTTAGGTTCTTCTTTCTTTTTCCAAATCCTTACCATTTCTTTCCTTACTTCATCAGGATTTACCTTGTTCATAGATTTATTCCTTTGTTCCGGATTCGATTTCTTCCCAACTTTTCTCTTACAAGATTTTGAGATATGTCCAAGTTTGTTGCAAGAGTGACACACAACATATCTTTGATCAAGAGGGTTTGTATTCATCCTTATCCTGCATTGATTAGCCTTATGTCCAAAAATATTGCATGTGTAACAATAGCCTTGAAAAGAATAAAATCTTCTTCTAGTATTAAATTTGTTTTAAATTTTTTCATCATAATCTGACTTTTACATTCAACAGAATTATGTCCAAACTTGTTGCAAACATAGCATTGTCCACCAAAGAATCCAACATTTTGTCTTATTATATTTTGGTTCATCATACTTCTACACTTTGTTGCTTTATGTCCAAATTTATTGAATGAGTAACAAAAGACATTAAAATATGGATACCTTTGAGCATTAGACTGTCAGATGGGGATCCTTTTGGTATTGATCCTTTGGTCCTTGTTTTGATAAGCATTCCTTTGGGGTTTCCTTTGATTGTCCACTTTGTTGTAGATCGGTTTGATCTTTGAGTTTTTTCCTTCTTCAAGTCCTCAACCACTTTTATCCTTTGCAAGTTTCTGAGATAAAATTAACTCATCAAGCTTTGTTGAACTTGTCTTGAATCTTTCTTTGTGTGCTTTCACTTTTTCCAGATCAACTCTTAGGGTTATCACTTCTTGTTCAAGCTTCGTGCATTCATTAACTTTAATCTGTATCTCAACTTTTTGGCATTCCTCAATTCACTTTCTTTCTTATATTTCCACTTTTAGTCTATTAATATCTTCATTGGCCTTTCTTAGTTGATCACTGACTTCTCTATGTCTTTCTTTGAATTTTTTGATCTTCTCTCTCAGCTTTCTAACACACTCATTTGCTTCCTTCAAATTTCCTTTCAGGGTTTCTTTCTCATCCTCTCTTTTTTTCAATTCTTTGAGGGTAGCATTGATCTCTTCATATATGGATTTTTCTTTCAAAGGACCATAAAGATATTTTTCAGCCATGTTTTTTAACTTTTGGGACCTTCCTTAAGTTGTTAGGCTTCTTCTAAGGAACCAAGCTCTAATACCAATTATTGAATATTTGGAATACTGAAAGGGGGGGTGAATCAGTATTCAACTAACCAAATTAATTAGTAACCATCTAATTAAAAATCCACTTATAACAAATATGATGAACCATAACATAAAGAAAATTATAACATATAGACATCAGGATTTTTACGTGGAAAACCCAAAATGGGAAAAACCATGGTGAGGATTAGCTCACAATATATTATAACCAGTTACAAAATATTATGGGGCTCACTATTAGGACTCACTATCCTTAAAGGGCTCACAACCTGAGTGCAAAAGATGGCTTAATTTTTAACTACAAAATATGTTGGCTCACTACCAAAAATGAATTGTAGAAGTGCACCTACATAGTGCTAGAAGTAGTTCTTGTTAAGCTCTAGATGTTTGCTCTAGTTCTTGGTACACAAAAAACTTATCTATAGCTTCACATTATTACCCTTTTCACATAGCTTTCGTATCATCTCTCACTTTTCGTCACTTAGGCCATCATAGATATATGTAGGCATTGCTTCCAATATTAATTGGGTCGGCCTAAATAAGGGAATACTTAAAATACAAAATATCTTGTTGACTTAGCACATAATTTCTTTTGAAATACAAAAAAAAATGTGTTATCCATAGGTTAGGTTGGCCCAGACCTAAAGAGAAACACACACATAGAATATACACCTTGTCGGCCAAAAGAGCACTGAATTCTTGTTAGCGGAGTAGACCAACTAGATTACAAATATATGTTAAAAACATATGTAGCTAACACACCTAATCAACATAATGAGATTATTCTTACTACAAATATTTTGGGACCAGGGTATAGATAGTTACCAATCAATGTTGACATCAATGATAACCAAAATAGAGGGAACCTTCTTCATTCTTCCAACACAAGACATTGGTTTTGGACTTTATTTTGTAATGTGAGTGTAGCAATATTATTTATAGAGATTGAATTGGCAATGTTGTTGGTCTCAAAATAAGATTGAACAATATATTTGGAGGGTTGGAAACATGGATATGAACATCAAATAATCAATTTATTAGTACTTGTGCTTTGACAACATATTATAGGATTGTGGGTTTTTGTTACAAATAAGGGAAATATTTCATGTTTGAGATTAGTATTACTGAATAGATATTCTTGTAGAGGGGTTTAAATGGAAATGTTTGTTTTTTTGATGTTGGGATAAATAGGAAGGAATACATTTACCTTCAATTTTCTTAAAGAATCTATAAGAAATTGATGAATCTCC
Organism: Sequoia sempervirens; assembly: GCA_007258455.2. NCBI lineage: Eukaryota > Viridiplantae > Streptophyta > Pinopsida > Cupressales > Cupressaceae > Sequoia > Sequoia sempervirens. The sequence continues at coordinate 338,361,906 of VDFB02058242.1, forward strand.
TTCATTGTTTCCATTGAAGACTACATGGAATTGTTCATGACCGTGCCACCAAATTTTTAGATTTCATCTTCTTAAACAAAATGTTTCATGGTTGAATTCATGCTTGTATAAATAGAGAAACAATCTTGCAACATCTTAATAGGGTTAGTATAATCTACTTGTAATTTGGAGCAAGATGCCAAATAAGTGAGGGGAATAATAGGTTGGTTGCAAAGAAACTTATATGGATCTAAATTTATATGTTTGAAATTTGTAATTGTTTTGATGCCTCATTGATATGGAAGCAATATTATAAGCATAAGCAAAATATTTTATAGCATTGAATGTTACAAGCCATCAACGTATCTTGGAGTTTGAGTCCATGATTTCTACAACATAACAACCCCATGGTCATTATCTAATACATTTATATTTCCCTATGTAACTTCCATAGTGTTTCGATTTCATAGCATTGAGGTGTTTATTTTCACTTCTATTTTTGGTTTGTCCCAAGTCTTAAATCTTTGATTGTAATATATTAGTGGGTTGAACATAATTATAGTTTAATTTATATAGGTAGGAAAAAAAGTGGTAGGGAAAAAATAGCTTGGTTGGACATGAACTTTCATGCCTCTAAATTGTTATAGAATAAATTGGTCTTTGCATTGATGTCTTTCATGCATATCACTGCCTTATCATAAGCATAAGCAACTTCTTCTACTATATCAAAGGTCCCTAGCCATTGATGTTGGTTATACTTGTGGCAATAGATTTTGACACTATAACATATATTTGTATTCTTTCTAACACCTATATATCTTCATTGCTTCATTGAATGTTTCAATTTCATATGACTAATGGGAAAATCTAGAATTGCTTGATTATTTTCGCAATGTTCTTGATACTTTGGTTGCTTAAGAATTTTTTCCACCATCCTTTAATCAAAATTCTTTATCAATAATGTTTTTTGGGTTTGAGATATACTACGGCTTCTTGTTTTTGTGGTTATCTTTAGCCTGCTTTGTGTCATACCACACCTTAGGTGGATTTTTCCTTACTTTCTTTGTATGACCGTATTTACTATAGTTTTTTTAGTTGTTATATTATGTCTATGACCGACTCCAACCTAGAAATTCTTGCTAGTGTTGGAGGTTCAACGACTCTGTATAATGGCTCCTCATTTGAACAAGAAACCCCAAAATAAAATTTAGAAGGTGTTCCATGAGGTAAGTCTTTTGATTCCCCAGTGGATGTGATGCTTCCCATCCCATATTTTTATATTACATGTCAATTGTTAGAGTAGCATACTCTTGTTAGTTATTTTATTGGGTCCATAAGGCCTAGTTGCATCATGGGGTCTTCCTTGATATAGTCTAGAATTTGACCAAATTTTTTTTATTTTTTCTCTTTACAGAGGTTAGTCATGTTCAAACAATTGTGAATAATGGTCCTTGGTATGTCCAGTCCTCTTTGTTGGCTTTTTCAACCTTGGACCCAATATTTTTTTGTCTCCAAGGATAGAAAGTTGCAAGTTCCAGTTTGGATTGAGTTTCTTAGTTTATCCTTGCCATGCTTGCATTTTTTGCACCATATTTCTTCTTCTCTAGGGAATTTCATTTGTGTCAAACCTAACTATTTCTTTCAAGTTCACCCTCAAAAGGAAGTATGTGTCAAAGTGGACCTTTCACAAGATTTGAAAGAGTCCATTGATATTTAGATTAGCAATTTTTAGTTAACTAAAAGGTCACTTATTTTAATCTTCCCAACACTTATTATCAATGGCAATCTACTGATCACAAGATCAAATATTTCCCTCTTGCAGCCCTCTATACTCAATCACCACCATGGGAAGATGAAAAGACCCACACAAAGGATACCCCAACAACCAAATAAAAGGAAAATTTGACAACAGTCACAAACCAAAAAAAAAAATACAATGGAATAGGGACAGTCTCCAAAGTCCCTAAGCCCTCAATTGATATTTCAAGCCCTTCTATGAAGGGGAAAGATGTTCATGCCACTATTAATAACATTCCAACTTAGTGAAGGCCTTTTGCCACACCTTAACCAATTTCAATGGTGATGGCTTCAAAGGTTGTGTCTTCTCCCATGATGGGAGCCCATAGGAGATCACACAACCCTTCTAGGCCTCTTGAAGAGGGTAAATATATTCCAAAGAAATAGAAAGTTTCCTCTCCTCCAATATAGATTGGTTCAATGCCACTAGATTTTTTGTAGAATCACTTTTCCTCAATAGAAGATTTGAACTATGATGCTACAATCGAGTCCTTGATATGAATTTTCTTTTTTGGAATGTTTGAGGTTTGATTGACCTCTCTAGGAAGTATTTTGTTAGGGATACTCTTAAGAAAAATGCTAGTATTGATGTTTTGTGCCTCGAGGAATTTAAATTTGTTGGTTTTTTTCTATCTTTTTCTTGTTGAATTATTTGGCCAGCAAATAATTTTTTTTCTTTTGATCATGTTGTTGGTCATGGCAGTGTGGTCACCCTTTTGTCTCCATAGTGGCATGATTGTGTGGTTGATCATGGGTTTGACCCCACTAATTGCCTCATTGGATCCTTCTGAACATTGATAATCATTCCCTTGGGATTATTAATGTTTATGCTTTGAATGATGTTGTTGAAAGATCTCTTCTCTAGATCTGGATTGTAGATTCACTTCTAGTTTATACTCGGATTCTTTATGGGGATTTCAACATGGTTGAGGTGGCATATGACAAAGATGGTACTTTATCATTCAAATGGGAAACTGGCGAATAATAATCTTGGTTTTACATGTGTAATAAATTGGATCTTTTCAACCCCAATAATAGTTGTTTCCTTTCTCATTCCATATAGCATACTTGGAGAAAATTTCAAGTTAGGTCTAAAAAAGTCCTTTAATGTCTTAATCGTGCTATGATTTCTACATAATATTTATTTTCCTTTGCCAACTATTCTTCACTTCCAGTTATGTCTTTAGTGGATGTCACTTTGCTAGACCACTTTCCCATTCATTTCTATATTGAATGGAAAATGGGGTTGCTAGGCACCAGTAAGACCTAGTTCTTCTTAAATACATCTCTATTGACTCATCAACTCACATTGACCCACATCAAAACTATCTAGAATCTTGAATAAATTTCTATCCATTCCATGGGTTTGATCAAGTGGTGGAATGATGTCATCTCCTGCACTATGAAGTTTATTTGCATTTATGGGTGCCAACTATCCATTTTTGCAAGTACTCTAATGAAGCTACCACTTTAGATCTTTGTAAAATAATTGATGCCTTAGCGGGTAGCCCCTTTTCCTCTACTTTGCAAGCTAGGGTGGCAAAGATCAGATACCAAAACCAATTGGTTGAATTCTATGCTACTAGATGCATGTAAATCAAAGCCAAACTTCAAAGGCTTAAAATTGGGGCATTCCTCAAAAGAGATTTTTTCTGGCTCTTCATGGCAGACATAGTTCACTTGGCATCAAGCAAATTAGAGATGGAAATCATATGCTCACTGAACTCCCTAACATTCTTTAGGAATTTGTTAGGCATTATGAAAAAAATTCACTACCCAAGATTACACATTGAAGCATGCCAATGCCCTTTAGGATTGCTTTGGAGTTATTCCTAACAAGCTTTCTTCTACATAGAAATCCTTCTATGGGTATGTGTAGGATCATCATGGAAAAAGCAAGCCCTTAAGTGGCAAAAAATTTAGAAAAAATAGAGTTAGGCAACTTGACGTAAAAATTTGAATAAGTTATCCATATTATTTCAAAAATATGTAAGAATAGAATCTATAGAAAATTGAATGTAGTTTCTAAACTAGTAGTTTTGTTTAAAAAGAAACATATATATTTGGTGAAAATTTGAAATTTCAATGCAATAGCACTTAAATTTCAGGGAAAAAATAAGTAGGTGTCTATCTAACCACCCTAACCACATTAAATGATCATATTTTTTAATAAGATTTTAGATATAAGTAGAGGACTCATGTCTCAATGTGATGCATAATTTTTTGTAATTTTTTTCCAAGTAAATAATTAATTATGAATTTTTATTACAACTTTTAAAAAATATAAAAACTTGTATGTTTGACCACCTTAACTTGGTCAAAACTTCATGAAATTCATTTTTTATTTTTTTAATCCTATTGTGTGCAAAGCATAGAATGTGACACATGTTTTGTATTCAAAAAATGTGATACTGTTTGAAAGCTATAGATTTTTTTCAATCATCCTATCAATCAGGAATTTAGTCATAATTTGAATAGAAAATGAATAATAATTACTTATTAAATTCAAAATAAAGCATAATTTATATTGTTGGAAAGCTGAGAATCTCCTTTAAAAACCATTTTCGTTTCATCAATTTTGAGTAAAAAAAGTCGTCAGCCACATGCCATCATATTGCCACTTGTTGGCCTATCATGATCCTGCACATACCCCTATGTATAATTAATCACAATTAAAGACCTCAAGGAAGCTATGAGAACCATGGTTGATGAAAAATCTCTGAGAATTGTTAGTTTCCCTTGCAATTTTTACAAATCCCTTTGGGACTATGTGGGAGAAGATTTGCATAAATTCTACTAAGAAGTTGCTTCTTATTCCAATTCCTTAGGTCAGCTAATCAACAAAGGAAACATAAATTTATACCTAAAGCCAATGATCCTAAGGATATTTGCAATTGGAGGCCCATTACACTTCTCAATGTATCTTACAAGATTATTGCTAAAGCCCTTGCTTTAAAGATCTATCACCTTCTTCCACAAATAGTTCACTCCCAAAATACTTGATTCATTAAGTCTAGATTTATTCTTGATAATATATATTTTGTTTGGGAAGGTATGGAATGGGCTAGGCACTCTCATCAAAAATCTATTTAAAAAAAATATATTTTGACAAAGCTTATGACCACATTGAATGGCCCTTCATCCTAGCTATTCTTTCTACTATCAGATTTGGCCCTCATTTTATTGATTCTGTGAATATTCTTTTTATAGATGCTTCTTCTTGCATCACCATTAATGGCCACCCATCTCAATCCTTTGGCTTTTTCTACCCCATTCACCAGGTATGTCTAATGGATCCTTCTTTATATATCCTTGTTACGAAAGTATTTCGCTATTTGTTGGCCCACTTTGTTTCTTGTGGGCTTGTTCATGGAATTTTCTTGCCCAATTATTCATCCCATCTTGTCAATGGCCATTTTGTTGATGGTTCCTTTCTTAGTCTTCTAGAAGAAAATTATTATGTAAAAGATTCCCTTGTTTGTCTTGATACCCTTTTCTTGGCTTTTGGTTATTCTATTCAATGGCATAAGACTCAATGTTACCATCAATTCACTCTCCCCAATCCTCTATGGATTAAATGATATGGTTGGAAGTGGATTTTTCAAGTGAAAATAGATTCAAATTTCTTGGCATCCCCTTCACTTTTAAGGTCCCCTTTTTTGACTTATGGAAAGCTATTCTTTCTTGAATTGAACATAAGTTGGCTTCTTGGATCACCAAGATACTTTCTATGGCTAGCAAGTTCCAGGTGTGTTCTAAAATTCTAGCTACAACTCATGTTTATTACTCTTTGTGTTGGACCCATTCAAAGGCCTCTTATATGAAGCTAGAGAAGATGCTCAAAGACTAAGTTCTTTGGGCCTCTTCTAAGTCCCATAGGGGTTTTCATTATGTATCTTGGGAGTTTTGTTGCCTCCCTAGAGATTCTATTAGTATTGTCCTTCTTTCTACTCAAAGGCAAGGGACTGCTCTTTATGGAAAATGGATCATCCATGCTCTTACTATTAATGAGAACTAGAAAATTATTCGTAGACATTGCATCTCCATGGGATATCCCGCTCACAAACCTTCCTAGAAAGGGATTGGATTCCATACCTTTCTCATTATGAAGGATCTTGTTCAGATTATGGGAAATTTTGTCACCAAAATCTTTAGTGTGCTTGGGAGGATGTTAAGCCCTAGCTCCAGTGGAATGGCTTAGGTTTCAAGGATGGGTTATCTTTCAATCAACATAATGTTTGGTGGCCTCTTTTGTTTGCTAATATGGGCCACCCTCTAGCCAAGTTTCTCTAGGTTAATGCTCTCAAATTCCATAAGGGTAGCCAATCTCCTCATAACTTGTGTTCTAGACCTACGATGAGTCTCATGATGTGGGCAGCTTTCAAACCCAAGTTTGGATTACAAAATCATGACCATGAAACTTTTGAAGGGCTAGTGATTGTCATTCTGGTTGATATTTTTCACAAAGTTGGTATGTGTTCCACCAAGCCTTGGTGGAAATATTGGAAGTGGAGCCCCAATACTCCTTTTAGAAACTACAAGAATCAACTTAGTTACTAGTGGATTTGACCTCATTATTCAATGATTAATAGTTTGAACCAAAGGTGGCATCTTCAATCCTCAATGTTTGTTTGACACCAAAGATTTTCTTATTTGTGGTCTACCATTATTGAGCCCAAGCTTACCCACTTTTCTTGGTGTATTATTTTCTAAGGCTTACCCATGGGGTATCAACTTACTCATATGGGGGCTCAAAACCCCCATTTCCCTTTCTATGGGCAACTCAAGTCTTTTACTTAGAACTTCTTTTAGTTATGCTCTAGAGCTCAGCAATTGTGGAATTGGATTGGCGATTTCTTTTGGCCCTTCTAGCCTAAGCCTTTCTCTTGGCGTATGGTGTTGTTGGGTGACTCTCCCTAGCTTCCCTAGAAGTATACCTATATTTTTCACACTTTCAAGGTGGAAATCCTATTCAATATTTAGAAAGATACAAATTCTTACATTTTTCTCATAGCCAAATTTATAAACATGTTTTGTTTTATTCTAAGGCTATTATATGTTATAGTGTGATATTGTAGATTCAAGTGCAAGCTAATAAAGTTACAATTGAGGTGGATTAACTTCTAGAGCTGATAGATCACTGGGGGAATGACCCCTACACCATTTTTTATGTGCCACCCTCTCCCACTTCCTCCCAGGGTTGTTCACCTTTCCACAGTTGGTGGTAGGGGAGGAATGGCTCTGCCAAGGACTCTTACACTCTCCCTCATTCTTAGGATCCTCCTCATAGTTTCTTGCATCCTCGTAGGTGTTCACCCTCCCCTCTTCCTCAATTTGACCTAAGGTGGCCTTCTAGAGGAGTTTTTGGTTCTTGTGGTGGTGCTTTTGGTTGGCCCTTTGGAGAAGGTTTTAGTTGGTTGACTGCCTCTTCTAAGTGGTTTCCATGGTTGGATCTGGTGATTTCCCCACTTGGAAAAAATATAAAGATAAGTATGATGATGGTTGGGATCCCCTTGACATCACTCTAGACCCCCCTATTGTATGGGGAAAGATGAATGACAAGGATTTTCCACCCTTTGTTAGCACTTCCATGGTCCCTTAGCATGCATCTTTTTATATTTTTTAAATATGCTTTCTTTTTTTGGGTGTGGCCCATGTGACTTTTTCTTTTTGGGAATTTCCCATGTCACTTTTTCGGTGTTTCTTTTTACCACCCAATTTATTTTTGTGAATATGTGTATTATTATCTTTAATTAATAGATATAGATATTTATTCATAAAAAAAATTCTCTATCAATTTTAGTTCTAACTATTCTATGCAAGTATTGTTGCACATTCAAATCATTTTTTGGTTTGGCCTCTTGAAAATTATATTTTTAATAAAATAACTATATTAGTACTTTTAGTAATACACAAATAGATTACAATAAAAGTGATCTATAATAGAAGTATCCTCATGATTCATGCAATATACCATTTAACATATCTTTTTTGAATAAAATTTTATTTTCTTGTAATATTTTGAATATTTATGATTGTGTGTAACTACTAAAATATTATGAGTTTTTCTATAACTTTTATAATGAACTCTTCTTTATCTTAAGGGTGAATAAATAATCAAGGAGATATGATATGTGGTGTCTAGTCAATGAATTATGTAGAAAAACAAGACAAGTAAGATGCAGATGGTGAATATGAAGAAATAATAAGTATTATGAATGAAATTTAGAGATACAATGGGTATGAATAACTCAATTAATAGAGTAGAAATGGTCCACAACATAACATAATCCTAAAGAAAGTTAGCCATCACAATATTTGTTGTGAGCATCAAATAGAAATGCATGTCTAACAAGAAAGAGAAAGAAAAGTATGAGAATAACCATGAAGATAATGTCATAAAAATAAATTAATATATAATATAATTCATATAGAAATAAATATATATAATGTAAATATAATAGTTTAATAACTAAAATTGTAAAATTATTTTATATACAAAGTTCAACAATTAATAAAGATATGTAATCTTCACCATTATAAATATATTTTCTAATACTAATAAGATAAAAAAAAATATAATAAATTTTAAAAATATTAAATTAAAATAAGTATAATATTGAGTGTATAATGAAATTATCATTGTTTAAAGATCATCTAACAAGATATGATCTCCCTTAAAAAACACTCCTAATCTACAATGTTTATTGATGCGGTGCCTTACAATTTTAGAAAGAAAATGTGAAGCTAGTTATAAAGAAATAATGATAGATGAAATGTTCTATGATGAAGAATAGGGGTTCGTAATTGACCTTGAGTAAAATACTATAAAAAAATTATCACATTCTGTAACTTTATATTTTTTTCATTACATAATTTATGTTAAGGGAAATAACACTGCTGAAAAGTGAATTATATCATTTGGGTAAATTTGAGGAAGAAACCTAGAAACTATAAAAAAAAAAAATTCTAAATAAAAGGCTATAAGGTAACTAATTATATTTATATAGTAGTATAAAAGGTTATGATAACATATTTCATGATTGAAAATATATTTTTAAGTCCATCATATATGCAGTAGACACAAAAGTTCAACTTGTCAAAACTCTAAGGAAACCTAGAAAATGTCAGCTTGTTTGATACAAAAAATAGTTGACTATAAGTTGATTATATGCTTCTATTTAATAACATATATGCAAAATAATCTTGTTGTCATGCATTGCCTACAGTTAAACATTCCACCTTTTCTCCTTTGTGCATGCTCTGATGTGCTGGCGAAGTTGATTGAGAATTAGTTGTAATTTTCATGTCAAGGATTTGTGGAAGTGGCCTGACCTGTTGTGCATTCATATTACTTTGCTCAACTTGTGATTTTGTAGATTCCACCACTTCATTTTGTTTTGCAATTTGTTTCCTGGAACTATCTGCTTGGTGATAATGATGTGTTAGGAGGAATGATAGAGCATGATATTTTGCTTTGAAACTTCTCTCCATGTCATTCCCCACTTCAAAATGATTGTGAGCAAGTTCTTTGTACAGATGGCTTGATGAATCATACTCCAGTGATATTTTCATTGCAATTTATATATTTTTGTAGTAAACCTTGTGATGTAAGTAGTGCCTGAGAAATATTCCACCCACATATGCTTAACCTTTCTAGAAATTATACTTTTGTATGCTCTTAAGTAGAGCATTATCCTACAAGAATACTTCCTGGATGACTGCATTTTCAAGTCTTACCATATCCTAGTAGTTTGGATTTAAACCCAGCACATTTCAAACAAATATTAACACTATATTTGAAGGAAATATCAATCTTTGAGATGATTCATCTCCTATCAAAGTTTTCAAACACTTATACATAGGTAAGCAATCAATTTTGAAAATATGTGATAGATGTTCCCTTTCCAATGCTTTGGAGAATGGCACATCCCATTCTTGTATGGGAAATGGAGATCTATGATTTCATGGCATAAACTCCATGATCTTTTATGCAAATAAAGTTGAAGCTGAAGGTGAGTGAGTGAAACAGAAGTTTGAAGAAAGAAAAATGCCCCTTGCTCAATACACTACCCAGAAAACTAAATGGAATAACAAGACTACCCAAAAATCTACCTTAAACAAATACACATCGAGCTGAAACTAAATCACAAGGTAGAAAAATAATATCGATACACTAAAACTTCTAACAACAGTTCCTTAACAAAATATGCATGCACGCGAAAACATTAAACACTGAAACACTTAAACTTCTAATAATAGTACTTTCTTCAAGTGCATTATTGGAAACACTCAGAAAGAATGGCACAATGTGAACATCAACATCTGGAACACTGTTACAGGGAAAACCATATTATTCTCCTTTCGAACATAAAGCATACCCATCAAAGAGGCCACTAGAATGCATACCCAACTCTCTATTTTACTTGTCCATGCATCACCTGTGAATAGAGACCAAGCAGTTAACCATTCTAAGCTTGATTCTAATTTCTTCTGAGCCTACCATTTTACAACCACCTTTGCATAATGCAAAATTCTTACAAGTTCATGCACTTTAATAGACATGGAACTCAAATTTTTTTCCAAAATATAGAAACAAATTGAATTCTACCACATGTGAGAGCATCCTAACTCACACTTGAAATTGCTTAATTTCATGATATTAAATCCACGGTCGCATCCAATTTATGAAGTCCTATAAACTTGTTAGTTAAAACACATACCTCTGCTATGGCCAATGAGATGTTGCTTTAAAATTGCTTTGATAAATTTGAACACACCACATCTAATCGTGTGAAGGATATATCCTCCCTATTTCCAAATATTTAACACATGCCATTCCAGACTTTCATTCTACAAATTATACTTCCATTGTACTGATTAAGATTGATTTAGATATGAAATCAAGAATTCATACACATTGAGGCATGGCAAGGGATAAATGACTAAAAAAATAACAATGACTTGGTTGTTGTTGTACAACGAAAATGATGACCTTTTTTAGAAAAACATGTGTAGAAAATAAAAACTATCTGACAGTATCTTTAGCATCTTAAAATTATCCCCATATGTTACTATCTTTAATATGTCGCTAAAAAAAAATTCCCATTTAAATCCATAATAACTCAGTGCCTTTGTGATTAAAAAATTCCTTATGCCAAGGTTTTCTTCATGTAGATAAAATGTTCTATCATACATGGACACCAGTACCTCCACACCACCTTGCTAGTAACAATTTCCTTTTCAATAGCATTTTTAATTCCTCTACTAAATCTTGCATATTATTTCCATAGATCTGCTCATTTTGAATTTGTTTGCACCCAACATTTGCAAATTTATCTACCACCAGGTTACCCTCCCTATACATATGTTTTATCTGCATAGACTTGAATTACCTAACAAGGTTCATACCTGTTGCATCACATATCTAATTTTCCAACAAAAGATATTTTTTCCTTATAGGAATTTATAATAATTAACAAATTTAATTTCCAAGTCTTTTAGTTTCAAAACATATGCTAATTGCAAGCCATGAAGTAAAGCTTGTGCTTCTGCAACATTATTTGTTCCTTTTGGGAGTTTAATTGACTTTGCTGAGATTAGGAATCCTTTGTGAACTCTTATTACAATCCCCTCCCCTGACAAACTTGGATTCCCACATGAAGCACCATCAAATTTTAACTTGAAATACCCTTCCATAGGTGGAATCCAATAAACTTTTCTTCTATCTAATTTGCAACAAGGATTTTGATGTGAACTTCCCTTGAATGGAAGAACAATCTTATTCCACTTTTGCATCACCTTTGAGTCCCAATCTATGAACAATGATCTAACATGTTTGGTCTTTAGGCAATACGCATTTGATATCTCTATTATTGAAGACTCCAATTTCTCCAATATTTGATCAAATTTTATTCTTTCATTTCTAAAAATCCTTTTGTTTCTTTCCCACCAAATGGTCCACAAAACTATAGAAGGAATCACTCTACATATGCGAGCAAACAATGCAAATTTATACAATACTAGCCAGCTTGAGAATAAATCCCACATATTTTTTGGTAGTGGAGCATACCAGCTTAATTTTTCTTTAATAAATGACCAATAGTGAGATGCAAAAGGATAATGAATAAAAAGGTGATTTACCTCTTCCAACTCATTTTCAAATAGGACACATTTAAATTGAGTTGTGATCCCAAGTTTGACAAGCCTATCACTTGTTAGAATTCTTCTTTTAATGGGCATCCATGAAAAACAACCAACCTTTGGAAGTATTGAGGAGTCCCAACAAAAGGACAAATCTCTTTGTGGATTGATACCTTCCCCTTGACTCATTATTGCCTTATATCCCATTTTTATTGTATAGTTTCCAATTTTTGATAGTGCCCATAATAGCTTATCCTCCCTTCCTAAAAAATATACAATCCTCTCACCTAAAATGCTTGTAAATTCCTCTTTTTGTCCATGATGTGGAAAATCAATATCAAATACATCTTTCCACTTTACCTTCCTAGTATAATCATCTATGTTGTCAAAATAATCACTTACTTTGTCACCCCAACTTGCTCTTAGTAGAAGTTGAATATCCTGCAGATTATTATCTAATTTTAAAGGTGCATGACCTCCCCATGAATATTCCCCAAAAAATTCCTTTAAATCATCATGAATTTCCCAAGTAATCTATGGTACGATTACCTTTCTACAAGAAACCAAGAAATTCCACATTGTTGAACCTTGTGGCAGATTTGAAACTGTAAAAATAGAAACTATAAATTTCATCAAGGAGACTATCTCATTTAAACTAGTAGTTTTATGTCAAATGCGCTAGTACATGGATAACATGAAAATAAATTGAGTTAAAATGGAACTACTTTAATTAAATACCTTTTGCTTTATCAATGAAGTGGAAATTGTAATAGTGATGTCAAATAGTTGGACAAGTTTTAACTACCTAGTTTTAGGTTGGATATTGATTTACAACAACTCATAACAACTCATTTTGATTCACAAATACCAAGTTTTCTCTTAAATCAATTCATAACAAATACCAAACTTAATTACTGAAGCATCTTCCATGTAGCTTATAATTTCTAACTTCAAACTTCTTCATTCACCATGGTGGAATCAACTTGAAATTTCCATTTATATGCTTACACATAAAAGTGGTAATCTCCCAAAGTTAAGGCCATTCCTAGACCTAGACCTAAGCCTCGAGGGTTCATTCTTGATTACCCTACCTATGTATCCTTTTGTAGGAAATTAGAGGCTTTGTAATATAATGACATCAATTCACCATCAAGTATTGGTTCCATACCAAACATTATCATTCAACAATGTACAAACATACACAAATATACAAGGGTCGTATCATTCAATAATCCCTCAATTCCCATAGGAAGTGACTTGAGCATTCATCACATCTATATAAGGTGACTATCTCTATCACATGTCATAAATATAAAATGACTAGCTTCAACATATGTCACACATACACAATGATTATCTCAAGCATACATCACATATATACAAGGTGACTAGATCTCATACACATCACAAGTACAATAGTGATAGGTTCATAGGTACATCACAAATATAATGGTAATGAGATCATGTGTACATCACATTACTACAATGACTAGCTCATATGTATATCACCAGTATATTAGTGACATGCTCATATATACATCACATCACAATAGTGACTAGCTCATACATGCATCAAAAGTACATTAGCAATGAGCTCATATGTACATCACATCACAACAGTGACTAGAGCATACAGATATCACAAGTACATTAGTGGCGGACTCATATATACACATCACATCATAACAGTGAGTAGCTCAAGCATACATCACGTATATCTAGTGTAAAAACCCACCCAATACATCACATATTCTCATACAGAACAATAGATAAGGTGGAAATGGATGCAACCTATTACATGCATGAACCCACTACCCAATTCACAATCACATAAGTGTAACTCTATGACAACAATCAAGCATCCCATCCTACTTTATTTTGTCACAAGAAAAGACACCAATATATCAATGTGCACAACTCAAGGCCATTTACACAAGTACTTAGAGAGGCATTAGTGTATAAGTTCACACTTAATTACACATCTAGGTTTGTATCACTTCATGATCCCAAGGGGTTACCTACCCTTGATAATCTAAGATACTATTTTCCACATCAAGATGGGCCAAGAACTATAATATGAGGTTGGTCCAACTATTACCTACCTATTCTTCATTAGAAACTCTCCTCCTTGCAGTCCATCAAATGACTAAGTAACCAACGACATCCATCACTAAAATAGTATGTTCCTTGACTATTGTCAGTCTTGAACCTCATAGTAATGTTCCTTGACTACTGTCAATCTTGAGCATCACAGTATTGTTCCTTATATACTGTTAATCTTGAGTGTCATAGTATTTCTCCTTGATTATTGTCAATCTTGAGCATCATAGTATTGATCCATGACTACTGTCAATCTCAAGTATCATATTATTTCTCATTGACTACTATCAATCTCAAGAATCATAGAATTGCTCCTTGACTACTTTTAATCTTGAGCATCATAGCATTGCTCCTTGACTACTATCAATCTTGAGAATCATAGTATTTCTTCTTGACTATTGTCAATCTCAAGCATCATATTATTGTTCCTTGACTCATTCTTAGCACTATAACTAGAAGATAGGTTTATAATTTAGAATAAGTAGATCAAAATCAACTTATTAGAAGCCTATAGATAGTCATATAAGTTGGAGGTTCATTTTCACAACACATTAAATAAATCACCTAGAACCAACATGAGATAATCTTAAATCAACATGTAACCACTACCAAGTAGTCAAATCAATTCCTTCATTCAACCTAGTATTCAAAAAAATATTATGTATAAATACAAGCTATCAAGTTTTCTTAAGTCTTTCATAATCATATAAGATCCACTTTTTCCTCATCTGAAGCCTACTGAAGAGAGAAGATCAAACCAAATGGGAAAAACCCCAAAATATAGGAGTTATCCATTAGACCCTCCCCCTACGAACCTGAGCTCAAAGGGGCATCCTTCTCCCAAGGAATTCTTTCCTATGTACCCTCTTCCAAATGGATCAAGGTTACATGTCTATTTATCCTCACAAGATCTCTTAAAGGACCTACTCACATGTTCTAATAACCAAAGTTTTTTTTCCCTTCAACTAATAATAGTTGATAGTAGTTGCAAATCATAAGTTCGCCATTTGGAAAAGCATACCTAAACACTTTGCTTAAGGATATTTTTTTCTTTAATCAAACTCTGCCTAGTATTGTTCATAATCCAACTTGAGCATCCCAAGGTTTATCAAGTATCAACATAGGGGATTGACTTACTAATCAATGTGAAATTACCTTATCTAAACAAACCCATACTTTCACTTGAAATTCACATAATAGATTCAATCATAGAGGTTCTCATACTCAAGGAGTCAATAGGATATATTGTATTCATCAAAAGGCTTTTACCTAATACCCAGTTGCCATACGATAAATTATACATCATGTCTTAATATTGCATTAAGAAGGAGTATAAAATGACATTAAAGGAACTTATTACCCGTATTTCCACTATAATAGAATCCCCAAATGGTCCATATTACATGCATCTTGATATCTTCTCAATATAATGCTACAAAAAATATTTCCAATATCACAACTATCAAAAACCTCATAGATCTTATAATATGGGTGTATCCTTACCTTGGCCATAATTCTTACACTCAAACATACCATCATCCATCACAACCATAGTGCCCCTTCCTTAGTTCCCACAATAGTTTATATTACAAGGTTTTATTTAGGACTAGAGAATTATAACCTACTTGACATGATTTAGTAATCTTATATATCACAAGTGTATTAGTTATGGATATCTTAAATCTCTATATTATACTAATAAGAAACCTCTTAAGCATTTATGTGTGAAGATAAATTGATAGAATAAATATCTCAATTAGGATACATTACTAATAGTAAGGGTAGGAATAATTGAGAACTATTACAATGTAACAATTATGCGGAGCCCTAATATGGATCCAATAAATATTCAGCTAATATGATCAAGCATCATAATCCTAGTAATTTTGATATCAATCTCCCTTAGACATGTCATTGCCTCAATAAGACTATAAAAAATTATTTAAACTTCAAAGAACAACACAATAGTTATAAAATTTCTCTAATCAAGGTCAATATGTAAGTCTACTCTAGGTGGGTGAAAACACTAGATCCATTCAATCAATATCTAAAGATATACATCCAATAATAATATATTAATATCTTCGCCTTATGGTGGAACCATTACTTCCAAATAGTCCCATTCATAAAATATTAAATATTTACTCCTATCCCACTCATAAATAATTTACAGTCCACTCGAACTTCACATGTTCCTCATATGCATAAGGTTTATATTCCCAAGGGTGTTTCTAATAATATTATAATAATCCTCATAAAAGTATAGTTTGAGTATATTCCAAATTTTATCCTAATTGAACTTGTCTAACATTCTTATTTTGAAAAAGAGGGTATATCAAACTATTGATAGCATATAATATTTTTTTTTTTGGAACAATGTTGTGAGGTCAAGAATCAATGTCATGGAATAACTTCAATTGCTAATTTTATATTATTAGAAACAAATCGAGATCCTATAATAAGGGGATTCTGTAGATTTCACTTCTAGAGTTAAACAACTTACATTTTGTCAAATCATGACAACAAACTTACCTATACCCATACACATGGTGGTGATGTTTACTCATGTTCCCATCATGAGAAACATATCTAATGTGTCTCCCCCACATAAAATTAGCTTCCCATCTAGTTTAATAAGGCCTATTTATTAAATTTGGAGCTTAACCATTTATAGAAAACATATCAATGCTCATACATATGAGGCCTTAATGAATAGGACGAGACTTTTATAATTTCATACACAACATATAAGATTAAATGATTACATAAATTTGATATTCAATCGTTCTTATATTTCTACCAAAATTGCATCTATTAGATATATGAGTATTATATTATTTTGTAACTTTAGTTTTACCAATAAATATATTAAATTTATTAACTTATATTAACTATTATAAATTAACTTTGATTATACCAAAATTATAATAATCATTCAATAGATTAACTGAAAGAAAAGAAATCCAAAACTCAACTAAGCCAAAAAATAACTTAGATCATATAGGGTTTATGTCAAAATAATTCTTTGAAACAAAGGAAGGAGAAGTGACGTGATCATCCTGGATTAAGTATATAAGATCGCTATCCCTTGATAAAAAAATGTATCCTAGAGTAAATTTTTTCTTGGATGGAGATAAGGAAGTGGATGAAGGATCCCAAATCGGTATGAATTGAGTCAAAATTGGTACGACTATTGAGTAGGTGAAATAGGAGACACCATATGGTGTGAACTCTGCACACACTCTTCAGATTTAAATAAGTTAAATGTTGTTCATTTATTCATTTTCATTCCATAGTCATAATTGGGGATGGTACAATAGATAATTCATTAAAAAATATCTCACAATATAATTTTCTTCATTTTTGAACAATTCCATATTCAAGAATGGCTATTTTATAACAACTCATTTTATTGATTTATATTTGATATTAATGGTTCATAAAAATCTATCATTTTGTACAATATTTTATGAATATTGATACATAAAAATTCAAATTTCACAAAGATCTATCTTATAAATCATGATTAGAAATAATTCATTCTATATTAAATGTATTTAAATGATGCTAACAAAGATAAATTCCATTTTAGTTAAAAATCAAACAACAAGCCAAAGGTTTCTAGGTGAGCTTACAAGTTTGTCTTCATGTAAAACAATGGTTGTGGGTTTGAATCATGGCTTGGTATTCCATTCATTTGTGTATAAATAAAGATATATTTAAAATTATGTAGTTGAATTCAAATGAATTATCAATTAATTTAAAATATTGATAAAACATCACTTTTATAAAAACAAAGAGATTATAAAAACATTTCTACTAATTGAAATTTGTGGATGGCTATTATAGTTGTAGAGGTGGTACCACAAGTTGCAGAGTGATGAAGTTCTTGCATAATGGAAAATGTCTCATATTGATGGAAGGCATTGGTTTTGGATGCCATCAATAAAGTCAAATTTTCCATCTCTTGACTTTTCATTTTTTTAAGTATCAAAGTTCAAAAGTAAAAACAAAAATTTCATTAATTACAAGCATGCATATAGGTCATTATCAAATGAGTTGTTGAATAGAATAAAAATGTACAATTAACTATGAACTCAATAACTGACATGAATTGATAAGACTATTCACAACTACTATTTAATAGAACAATAAAAAATTAATTTTCATATTTTGAAACAAATTTGAACTAATAACCATTATCCACTAAACTCCTATTGGTTGGGCACTAGAGTCATTTCTTAAACTATGCTTCCCTACTAGGTGACCCACTACAATAGTTGGTGGTGTGCATTGGATTCCATTACATAGTGGTGAGAATTTAACTGGAAAATATTTGTCCATATTACATGTAAATGTGGAGTTTAAAAAATTATCTTCCAAAGATATCTTCCCCTAAGGAAAGAAAGAGACCAAGTTCAACTCCACCTACTATCAAAAAAGAAAGAGACAACTTTGGAAGAGCATTTTTTGAATTCCATGTTTCCATGCAATATGAAAAAAGGTTTACCAGTTAAATTCTCACCACTGTGTAATGGAATCTAATACATGCCACCAACTATTGTAGTGGATCATCTAGTTGGGAAGCATAATTTAAGAAATGACTCTAGATGCCCAACCAACGAGATTTTAGTGGATAATGGTTATTAGTTCAAATTTGTTTCAAAATATGAAAATTATTTTTTTATTGTTCTATTGGATAATAGTTGTGAACAATCTTAATTGATATGGGTTGTTGAGTTCATAATTAATTATATATTTTTATTCTATTCAATAAATTATTTGATAATGAATTGAATGCATGCCTATAATTAATGACTTCTTTTACTGTTAAACTTTGACACTTTTAGGAATGAAAAATTCAAAGGATGGAAAATTTTAGTTTAGTGATGGCATCCAGAATCAATGCTATCCATTGATATGAAACATTTTCCATTATGCAATCACTTCATCACTCTACAATTTGTGGTACCACCTCTACAACTACAATACCCACCCACAAATTTCAATTAGTAGATATGTTCTTATGATCTCTTTGTTTTCATAAAAGTGATGTTTCATCAATATTTTGAATTAATTGATAATTAATTTGAATTCAACTGTATAATTTTGAATATATCTTTATTTATACACAACTGAATGGAGTACCAAGACATGATTCAAGCCCACAACCTTTATTTTGAAATCAAATAGACATGAAAACTCACCTACAGACCTTTAGCTTCTTGTTTGATTATTTTTAACTAAAATGGAATTTATCTTTCTTAACATCATTTAAATATAGTGAAAACATAAAGGATTATTTATAATCATGATTTATAAGAGATATCTTCATGAAATTTGAATTTGTGTGTATCACTATTCATAAAATATGATACAAAATGATAATTATTTATGAACCATTAATATCAAAGATAAATCAATAAAATGATTGTTGCAAGTATAGTGGTGTTGTCATTAATGTTGTCATTGATGTCAACAAAGTATAGGTTGTTGAAGAGAAAAGAAATAAGTGATTGCAAGTGGTGAATGTATAGTTGAGATACTATTGAGATGTTGTGAGTACATGGAGCTATATTTATGGTGTTGCAGGTGTGCCGATATGATAAGTTACCAAGTGCTTTTGAGAAAATTAATAAATAGTGAAAACATAATTGTGTGTGTGTTAAGAATGTGCTCTAGTATGTGCTCCACATTTCTTGTGTGTTGATCCTATGCTTGTACAAATCTGAAGTGATATTTAAGGGCATCCTTGGGTGATATATCCTATATTATAGCTTTTGGGCTGATGAAGAGTGAAAGTTGTGTTCACAGGCTCGTGAATTGGTCTGGAAAATTTGTCTGTTTGTGGACTAGGAGAAATGTATCTGCTCTATAGTCCTCTGCTAGTTTGTATCAGGTCTTGTGAATCTGAAAGAAGGATTGTAATGGTGTTATCTTAGTTCTACCAAAGGTGTTCATGGTTTGGTGCTCTGGAAGACTAGTTTCAGAGTTATTGTGTGTGTATGTACAATCCAGATGGACTAATGGAAAGTGTTTTGTGTATGAAGGTTGTTGCAGTAGCTACAGATGAATCTAAAGGAATCTAATATGTGTTCTAGTGTATGGTGAAGCATGTTATGTAGTTTTCATGTTATCTTCTTGTTGTGGAAGTGTGTACTTCAAAGTTCATTGGTGTTTTCATTAGGTTTGGACGAACTGGTGTTTACATATCATGTGAAGGAAAAGTATCAATTAAGGAAGTGTGTGATTGATCTGAGATGTTGTTTTAGGTCTTGGTTAAGTGTTGGTTTGGTTTGCTCTCATTCTCATCCACCACGGGAATGTTTATTTGTCGACCTAATTTAAATTTATAAAATGAAGAGTGTGTAGCCAACCTTGGAGAAAGTTTCTAAGGTTGAAGATGGTATAAATACAAGAAAAGATGTTAAGGATTGTATTCCACAAGTGTGAGAAGCAATGAAGTCACAAGAGATTGTGTGAAATTGAATTGAGGAAGCAAGAACTTCAATGTGTTAGAATCCTTAAAGTAGTGAGCTGATGGTGTTTGCAATTCTCTAATCAAGGTTGTGGATGTGTGAAAGTTGTGGTGGATTTTTTGTTATTTTTCTTTGTCTGTAGGAAGTGAGCCTCCTCTTTGGACAATGAGTCCTATCTGTAGGGAGTGAGCCTCCTATCTAGATAGTGAGTCCTATCTTGGGTAGTGAGCCTCTTTGTAAACAGTTTTGCAATTACTTTTATATTGTGAGTTAATCCTCATGGTGGTTTTTCCCTTATTGGGTTTTCCATGTAAATCTAGTATTTCTTGTGTTGATATTGCTTTCTATTATTTGCACTTCATGCTCATACTTAATAATAGATTAAAGTGGATGTATAGTTAATAATTGTCTGAGATTTGTGAAATTGATTGGTGAAAATTGATTCACACCCCCTCTCAATTGTCTTATACATTTCAACAATTGGTATTAGAGCTTTGCTTCCTCGGAGAAGATCTTAACCACTTGAGGTAGATCCAATGGCACACAAATTGATAATCCCTATGTTTGATGGATTTGACTATAGTTTCTGGAAAGTGCAGATGAGAGGTTACCTAATCTCTCTTGGTTACAAGACTTGGAAAGCTATTGAGACAAAACATGTTGAGCTAGCAAGTGGTCCTTCTACGGATGAGATTTTTTCCTATGAAGAAAATGAAAAAGCAAGGTATGAAATCAATAGTGTTTTATCTAACACTGAGCTAACAAAAGTTATTTTATTAGGTACTGCTTATGAAGTTTGGGAAAATTTAAAAGATATCTATGAAGGAAATGATAGAGTCAAATTATCAAAGAAGTTGATAGCTAAGAATAGATATGAGAACTTGAAAATGGAAGAAGGTGAAGACATTGCAAGTTACTTTCAGAGGGTTGATATTGTAGTAAATGAAGTCAAAAATAAAGGTGGTACTCTAACAGATGAATATGTAATGGAGAAGATTCTAATGACCCTACCGAAGAGTTACAGTGATAAGGTCTCAGCCATTGAAGAAGTTTATGATCCAAAGAAATTCACTAAAGAACATCTATTTGGCATCTTGACTGCATTTGAAATGAGGAAATTTGGAAAAGAAAAGAAGAAAATATAAACAACCTTCAAAGCTACAAAGACATAAGATGATCAGATGGTGATAATTCAGAGAAGTTGGAAGAAAATTTTACAAGGAAATTGAAGAAAGGTACTAGCAAGTACAAAGGTATGTTACCTTTTAAATTTTTTAGTTGTGGAAATATTGGTCACTAAGCTTCAAGATGTCCAAATAGAGCCATAAACAAGAAGAGAAAAGACAATAAAGACAAAATGGAAAAAAAGTTCAAGAAATTATATTATTTTAGAGAAGATGCTAGAATTTTTTACGATGAATTTGATATTGAGGGTGATAATGATGAATGCTTGTTTCTAGCCTTAGAGAGTAAATCAATGTCTACTAACTATGGAAGTTGTGCAAGGGAATGTGGTCCAGAAAATAAGAAAGAAGAGATGGAAGGTACTCTGGTTACTACCTTTCATGTTAGACAAAACAAAGATTATTGAGTAATTGATAGTGGCTACTCAAATCATATGATTGGAGACAAAAGTAAGTTTACTAAACTTGAAAAGTATGATGGAGGATTAGTCATGTTTGGAGATGATTATGGTGCAAAGATTGTTGGAAAAGGAAAAATTAGTTTTGATGGAAAAAATAGTATTGATGATGCCTATTATGTTAAGGGCTTAAGGAATAATCTCTTGAGTGTTGGAAAAATGTGTAGCAAAGGATTTAAGCTTGTGTTTGAGAATAATACTTGTGAGATTAGAAAAGGGTATAAAACTGTGGTAACTACAGGAAGAACATATGGAAAAATTTATCAGCTTAAGGATGTTGATGGACAATGCTTTGTATCTCAAGTTAATGAAAGTTGGATATGGCACCAGAGGATGGGACATGTAAACTTTGACAATCTGATCAAAATTATTTCAAGACAAGTTGTCAGGAATTTTTGTAAAATCACAAAGCCTAACAATATTGTTTACAAAAGTTTTCAATTGGGAAAACAAACAAAATTCAACTTTAAAGGAAGAGAACAATCAACTCCCAAAATGTTGGAATTGATTCATATAGACCTTTTTGGTCCCACAAGAATAGGAAGTCTTAATGGTGACAAGTATTGTATTTTTCTAATTGATGATTATTCTAGAATGACATGGGTTAATTTTCTTAGGGAGAAAGCTCAAGCTCTAGATAGATTCAAGGTGTTCAAGGATATGGTAGAGAATGAAGTAAACCTAAAAATAATTTTTTTAAGGTCTGACAGAGGTGGAGAATTCAATTCCAATGATTTTAATATGTTTATGAAGATCATGGTATAAAGAGGCATATTTTTGCTCCTAGAACTCCTCAATAGAATGGAGTTGCTAATAGGAAGAACAAGACAATTCAAGAAGTTGCAAAGACTATAATGAAAGAGGCAAATGTACTTGAAGTATACTGGAGAGAAGCAATTCACACTATTGTTTATATTCTTAACAGAGTTCAGATAAAAGGTAACAGCACAAAGACTCCTTAGGAATTGTGGCATGGAAAAATTCCTACTATTAAGTACTTTAAGGTGTTTGGAAGTAAATGTTATATTAAAAGAGATGATGAGAACCTAGGAAATTTTGATGCAAGATGTGATGAAGGTATTTTCCTTAGATATTCAAACAATAGAAAAGCTTATAGATGCTTCAATAAAATATTGAGAAAGATTGTTGAAAGTACAAATGTAAAAGTTGATGAAGATATGCACAAATTAGTTGAAATATGTGAAGTTGAAGTTGAAGATGAAAATTAGATTAGAGCAATGAAAGAGGAGTTACAGTAGATAGAGAAAAATCATACATGGGAATTGGTTCCTAGACTAGTAAACAAGAATGTAATTGGTACAAAATGGGTATTCAGGAATAAGCCGAATGAGAATGGTAAAGTAGTAAGAAAAAAAGTGAGGATTGTGTGCAAAGGTTATTCACAAGTTGAAGGAATAGAATTTGAGGAGGCATTTTCCCCCATGACAAGAATGGAGGCTATTTGGATGTTTTTGGTATTTTCTACTCACAAAGATTTCAAGGTATACAAGATGGATGTTAAGTCTACATTCTTGAATGGAGAATTGGAAGAAGAGGTCTACATGGAACAATTGTCTAAGGGATTTCAGTTATCAAATCAACCAAACATGGTCTATAATTTGAAAAAGGCATTGTATGGACTTAAACAGGCTCCCAATGCTATGCAAGGTTGGATAGGTATTTGACATAGCAAAGGTTTATTAAAGGCTCTACAAATAGTAATCTCTATTTCAAGGTTGAAGGAAACAAAATGTTGATAGCGGTTGTGTATGGTGATGATATTATCTTTCAAGGAAATGAGGGTATGTGCAAGAAATTTGTAGAGGAGATGCAAAAAGAGTTTGAAATGTCTATGATTGGTGGGTTGAATTTCTTCCTTGGACTTCAAGTGAATCAAATTGATAAGGGAATATTAATTTACCAATCAAAATATGTTGAAGAATTGCTTAAGAATTTTGGAATGGATGACTCCAGTACCCCTATGGTGACTGGATGCAAACTGAGTAAGGATGATGAATCTCCTAAAGTTGATCAGAGAATGTAAAGATCTATGATTGGTGGACTATTATATCTTACTGCTACTAGATCAAATATCATGCATGTAGTATGTTTGGTTGCCAGATTTCAAGAACCTAAAGAAACACATGTTACAGCTATGAAAAGGATATTCGAATATCTAAAAGAGACTCCAGATTATGGCTTGTGGTATCCTAAGGATAATTATTTCACTTTGAGTGATTATATTGATGAAGATTTTGTTAGTTGTGTAGATGACCAGAAGAGTACAAGTGGTGGTGCATTCTTTTTTGGATGCAATTTGGTTTCATGGCTAAGCAAGAAATAGGATTCAATTTCTTTATCCACTGTAAAGGTTGAGTACATAGCAACAACATCCTACTACACACAGGCATTATGGATGAAGAAAACATTGAAGGACATAGGAGTTATGTGTGATGAGCCTATCCCTATCTTCTGTGATAATACAAGTGCAATAAATATTTCAAAGAATATGGTAATGCATTCAAGGAAAAAACAAATATCTATCAGATACCATTTCTTGAGGGAGAAGGTATTAGAGAATGAAGTCTGTTTGGAATATGTGCCTACAAAGGATCATATTGTTGATATATTTACTACGACTCTTCTTAAGGATACTTTTGAGTATCTCAAGGAGAATTTGGGGGTTACTACACCTCCTTCTTTGGACTAGGTGCACATAGAGGTGCATCAATCTAGTGGATCTACAAATTCATCATTTGTCTAGACTAATGACTAGGGTCTACTCCTCAGGGCGAGCAGGAAGTATCATTGTTGTAGTATGAGATGTGTGTTGTCATGGGTGCACTCCTAAGGGGGAGTAATCAAAATTATGTAAAAACATGTTCTTTTCCATTTATGTCAAAGGGGAAGAGAGTCGTGTGTTTCCATCAATAACAAAGGAGGAGATCATTGCAAGTATGGTGGTGTTGTCGTTAATGTTGTCATTGATATCAACACGATATAGGTTGCTACAAAGAAAGGAAAAATGTAATTGTAGGTGGTGCATGTAGAGTTGAGATAGTGATGAGATGTTTTGAGTACATCGAGCTATCTTTATGGTGTTGCAGGTGTGCTAATATGATGAGTTACCAAGTGCTTTTGAGATAATTAATAAATAGTGAAGACATAATTATGTGTGTGGAATGTGCTCTAGTATGTGCTCCACATTTCTTCTATGTTGATCCTATTCTTGTGTGGAAATAAAGTGTTGTTTAAGGGAAACCTTGGGTGATATATCCTGAATTATAGCTTTTGGGTTGATGAAGAGTGAAAGTTATGTTCACAAGCTTGTGAACTAGTTTGGTAGAGTTGTTTGTATGTGAACTAGGAGAAATGTATCTACTCTACAGTCCTCCATTGGTTCATTTCAGGTCTTGTGGATCTAGAAGAAGGATTTTAATGATGTTATTAGTGTTCTATCAAAGGTGTTCATAGTTTGGTGCTTCATAAGACTATTTTTAGAGTTATTGTGTGTCTATATAGTCCAGATGGACTGATCGAAAGTGTTATGTGTATGAAGGTTGTTGCAGTAGCTAAGGATGAATCTAAAGGAATCTAAGATGTGTTCTAGTGCATGGTGAAGCATGTTATGTGGTTTTCATGTCATCTTCTTGCTACAGAAGTGTGTACTTCAAATTTCATTGGTGTTTTCATTAGGTTTGGTCTACCTGGTGTTTACACATCATGTGAAGGAAAAGTATCAATTAAGGAAGCGTATGGTTGACCCAAGATATTGTTTTGGGTCTTGGTTAGGTGTTGGTTTGGTCCACTCTCATTCTCATCCTCTCAGGAATTTTGAGTTGCCAACCTAATTTGAATGTGTAAAATGAAGATTTTGTAGCCGACCTTGGAGAAAGTTTCTAAGGTTGAAGATGGTATAAATACAAGACAAGATGTTGAGGATTGTATGCCACAAGTGTGAGAAACAAGGTAGTTGTGAGAGATTGTGTGAAAGTGAATTGAGGCATTGTAAAATTTAATGTGTTAGACTCCTAAAAGCAGTGAGTTGATGGTCTATGCAATTCTCTTATCAAGGCTATGGATGTGTGAAAAATGTAGTGGATTTTCTGTTATCTTTCTTTGTCTATAGGTAGTGAGTCTCCTCTTTGGACAATGAGTCCTATCTATAGGCAATCAGCCTCCTATCTAGATAGTGATTCCTATCTTGTGCAGTGAGCCCTTTGGCAGTGAGCCTCTTTGTAAATGGTTTTGCAATTACTCTTATATTGTGAGTTAATCCTCACCATGGTTTTTCCCTTATTGGGTTTTCCATGTAAATCTAGTGTTTCTTGTGTCGATATTTCTTTCTATTATTTTCACTTCATGCTCATACTTAATAACAAATTAAAGTGGATGTGGAGTTAATAATTGTTTGAGATTTGTAAATGTGATTGGTGACAACTGAGTCAAACCCCCCCTCTCAATTGTCTTGTGCATTTCAACAATGAGTTGTTATAAAAAAATTATTATTGAATATGGAGCTATTTAATAATGGAGAAAATTATACTATGAGAATTTTTTTGTGAATTATTCATATGTCCCATCTCCAAGTATGACTATGGAAGGAAAACCAATAAATAAATAACACTTAACTCATTTGAATCTAAAGAGTTTGTTTAGAATTCACACCATATGGTGTTTCCTATTTCACCTTCCCAATGGTAGCACCAATGTGGAGTCAATTCATGCTTACTTGGGCTCCTTCGTTTGCTTCCTTATCTGCATCCAAGGTAAATTTTACTCTAGGATAATTTTTCATCAAGAGATAGTGATCTACTAGACTTAACCGAGGGCAATTAGGTCACTTCTCTTTTCTTTGTTTCAAAGAATTATTTTTACATAGACCTGATATGATCTAAGTTCTATTGTGGCTAAGTTGAGTTTTGGATTTCTTTTATTTCAATTAAGATATTGAATGGTTATTAAAATTTTGGTAGAATCAAAGTTAAAAATAATATCAATTATAACAATTAATATAAGTTAATAAAGTTAATAAATTTAATATATTTATCGGTAAAATTAAAGTTAAAAAAAATAATAATTCTCATATATCTAATGGATGCAATATTGGTAGAAACATAAGGAGGATTAAATATCAAATTTATGCAATAATTTAATGCTACATGTTGTGTATGAAATTATAAAATTCTTTCCCTATTCAATGAGGCCTCATATATGAGATTTGATATGTTTTATAATAAATATTTAAGGTCCAAATTCAATAAATAGACCATATTAAAATAGAGGTGAATCTATTCTTATGTGGGGGAGACACATTAGATATCTTTCTTATAATGTGAACATGAGTAAATATTATCACCATGTGTATGGGTATTGTATAAGAGTGAATTTACACCCCTTATGCAAATTCCCTTTTTTCCTTTTTCCACTTTAGAAAACCAAGTTTGGAGGCTTAAATACACCTAAGCCCATTGCTTTCACTCCACTTGGTGCCTATTTTGAGCATCGGTGGGGGAATTTCTGTCGAAGATGCCCGTGTGGTGCGTAGATGTCCACACAACGCACTTAAGTCCTTGGCAGATTTCTGCGGCTAAACCTACAAAGGCATTACACTTCTCATTGGAGGTCAAGTTGTAATGTCCTCTTCAACTGACCAAATCGAATATGGATTTTTTCTTCATCTCCTCTTCAAATTCACTCCTTCAACAAGCATTTCATCCTCTAAACATTCAATTGATCTTCTTCCAAGCATTCAAATTAGCTTCTTCATACTTTTGCATTCCCTCCAAGCATTCTAGTAGCACTCTTACACTCCAATGTAGCAACAACTTCACGTCATCACTCCAATAGAGAAATTTTGGGACCACACCATTGTAGCAGAGGCTTGAGTACTCTCAATCTCTCCCCCATCAACCTTGAGTCTTTTGGTGGAGGTGGTGAACGTGATTTCAAGGAGCTAGCTAGCAAATGAGTTTCTTTGTGAGATCCTTCCTGCCACCCTAACTCTCATATTTTTACTTTCACATTAGAGAGTATTTTGTTTACTTAATCATGCTATTTTGGCCCTTTAGTAGTAGTTATCAGAGCCATTACCTTGTTTTCTTAGGTTTCACCTTGTCTCTTTAGTTGTCTGGCCATATGGATGCCAGTGCACTTGAGAGACACCAGTGCATCGCGTTGTCGTCCCAAGACCGCACTTCTATCCTCAAGCAGAGAGTTTCCTGAGGCATAGCGTTGAACCCAAAAACTGGCTTGCCTAGCCCCATCTTGCATTTTAGGTCTATAGAGTGATTGAAAGACTTCATAGTCCTCATCATTCTCATCCCACACTTCTCTAACATCTTGTTAAGTTGAGGTAAATTAGGGCAGCCTTCCGCTCTTGTCCCTCTTTGACCTAAGGCCTTGAACGTGGTTGGTCCCCCTCTCTTACAATTTTGGTGAACCTGACATGAACCATTTTGGTTTGATTTTGTGATACTAATAATTCCTTTCCTCATACTCTAGGAGTGTTGTAGGTGTGAGTGTTGTGAGGTTGTCACCTTACAACCCAACATGTTACCCCTATTTGGCATAGTTGGAAGGTTTTGAAGGAATTGTGTAATGAAACCTTAATCAGGTCACCATCTTATCCTTTAAACCTTTAGGGACTCTATGAGTGTATCATCTAGTGTGCAATGGCCTCCCTCCTACATCAACCCATCCCATTTGTGTAGCCTATGGAAAGTGGTACTAGTATAACCTTCACTTCACAGGACCTATCGATGGGTTTCAACAAGGAATCATCTCCTCTCTATATTCCTATGCGGATGAATGGGAACATCATAAAAGGTGTTCTCGTTGATCTTATGTCACAAGTAAACATAATAACTGAGGAGATTATGTTGATCAACTTCTTACATAAATATGGGTATGATGATCCTGTGAGAACCATCTGCACACATGATGGGCTTTATGTGCCCCCTTTGGGTAGTATTGTCTCGTCAGTCTTGGTTGGACCTAAATCTATGAAACTTTTGTTTGACATTATGCCTGGGTCTGAGCTCTTTAGGGTGAAATTGGGTATCCCTTGGTTGGTGGTGATGAACTTGGTACCCTTGGTCATGTATAAATGTTTAAAATTTATCCATGGGGGTTTCGTACACGTAATCCACAACACTAGTTAAAGACCACCAGTTTCCCGTGGTAGCTACTTGGACTACTCTTGGCCTGTGTTCATTGGTCCTCTTCCACCTAGGATGGACCTTTTGTATTGAACATATCAGAATTATAAGAAAGGGCTCCTAAGGCTGAAAGTGAGATACCCTTTGTTGCCTTATGATGTTTGACATAAGGCTTGCTTAAAAGCTGACAATGATGCCACTAAGGCACACAGGAAGGAAGAAGAGAAGCGATCTTAGGATCCTCCTTCTTCCTCTTATGCTAGTCAGTCTAATGCTTCTTCTCAATCTGCTATGGTACCATCATATTCTACTCTGCACTTGTGGGAGAACTTTATGATGCCCACCTAGTGAAAGCCTACGCGTCTCACGCTCAAATTTCATGTTCTATCAATGGAGCCTAAACCCATTTGGTATAATAGGAAGAAGGTCTCTCATGGAGAATCCTCTTTGTCTCAACCTCCAAGGCCTCCTACTACTCTTGCTCCTAAAGTAGTGAATGGGAAGAGACCTGCTATTGAGGCTCTTGAGCTGACTTCCCTCGCTGCTCCTCAACCTGTTCCTCCTCCCATTTAGGAATTTATTCCTTCACCAAAGACAACCGTAGTATACATTCCCATGGTTGAGTAGGAGCCTTCTACTCCCTTGCAACCTCCAGCCTCTAACTCAAAGAGTCATAGAAACCACCTTGCGCATAAGTGCAAACACTAACGTAAGGCTCTTTTGGCTGATCGGGTCACCTAACAAAGAAAGGAGGAAGAGACAACCGCCCCTACTTCAAGGCCTCATGTAGCTTTTGTCTCTTCCCTTCCTTCTACTTCTCTTCAGTCTAGTCCCACGCTACTTCCATCTTCTGTTGTGAGAACAAATGCACCTAACCCCAAGGGGGTACAAATGTTCATCGCTCCATTGGTGGAGCCACCTTTGCTAATCTTTTTTTTGGATATCCAGCCCTTCTCAAAGCCCATGGATATGACTAATACCTTGGGTGTATCCACTACAGTTCTTTCATCCTCCCCTTTTGCACCTCTACCCTCGCTTTTCGAGAGTTCATCTCCTCCAATGAAGCAAAAGGTGGAGTGTGGTCCTTCTGGCAATGAAGGATGTAAGAGGAACCCATCTTCTTCATAGGGTGGTCCTGTGCTGTTTTGTTTTGTCCTAATGAAAAAACCATTCTCGACTTCCCCTGAGTTTGTTGCCACTCCTCAGTCATTCGATGAGCCTAGAGGTGAATCTTAGGCGCAACTTTCCCTATCCATTGAAGTTAAACATGGCATGCCTATGAGGTGCATGTTTAACTCTATGCAATTAGGGGAAATTTACATAAAAAATGGGCCTCCTCAAGAACTCTAAAAAAGAAAAAATTATCTCATATAATATAGATTATTTAAATATAAAAAATATAAATTACTTAACTACGTCAGTTAAGTGGGGACACACGTTTCTATTATAATTCCTTAAAAAATTGAAGTCCATGATTTTTTAAAAGTGGTAACATATATTTCTATTATAATTTAATAAAAAAATCAATTTCACTTTCTTCAAATGTTATTTACTTTTTATTTAAAAACTCTTAAACTCAAGTTTGGTAACTTATATTTCTATTATAATTTACTAAAAAAGTCAAGTTCACTTTCTTTTATTGATTATTTATTTTTTAAAATTATTTAAAAAGTGGCAAAGTAAAAGATAATGAAAATTAGCAAAAAAAAGAAGTAATCTTTTAAATGATCTTTCTTTCAAAAAAAATATATATTTAAAAGTTTAAAATATATTTAAAAATAAAAAATAAAAATATATTTAAAAGTTTAAAATATAATTAAAAATAAAATAAAATAATAAGGGGGCCCACTAAATTTGAGTGCCCCCCTTAAAAGGAGGAGTGCATCACATAAAGTGAGCGCACCCTTATAAAAGGCGACTGAAAAATTTAAAATAATAAAATTTTGATATTAGAATAGTTAGATGCTAAACATTTAAATATTAAAATATTTGAAATTATTATTAAAAATAATTAAAGATAATAAAATTTTGATATTAGAATATTTAGATGCTAAACATTTAAATATTAGAATATTTGAAATTATTAAAAATAATTAAAGAAATTTAAAATAATAAAATTTTGATATTAGAATATTTAGATGCTAAACATTTAAATATTATAATATTTGAAATTATTAAAAATAATTAAAGAAATTTTTTATTTTTGCAGCACTTAATAAATGATTTTTACAAATTTTTAATGTGTTTTTATTTAATGTTTTTTATATTTTTTTCTTAAAAATAATTTTTTTTTTTTGAAAATATAAAAATTTCTATAATAGAACTTAAGAATATAAATCTAAAAAACTAAAAGAATATTTTATATTTAGAAAGATGAATGAGATAGAATAGGATATGTAGAGTTAAATTAACCATCATGAGTTAATTCATAAGATTTTAGAAAATTTTATTTTATAAAATAAATATTTTTATTTTGGATGATGTCACCGTACAGGTTGATGTCATATTTTAGTTGATTTTTGATAACTTAAAAAGCTAATGATGTCATATTTTAGGCCTTGTCAATGAACTTCACAAAATTGTTGACCCTAGCTCCACAAGAGCTTGGTGAAGAAGACCTTGAGGGGCCTTCTTCCTTGGCCCTTGTTGCGGGAGGGTTGGATGTTCCTCATCTTAACATCCCACCATTGTAGGATCATCCTCCTTCCCCCTACGATGATCTAAAGTAGGAAGTGGATGACCTCTTGGTTGATTAATGTTAGGAGGAGGCCTCTTCTTGATCTTGTGTGTAAGTGTGTGTTTTGTGATGTGTTCCCCCTATGCTAGTACTATGTGTGCCTGGATAACCCTCATCAACCCTATTGGTCCTTGGGTACAAGCATGGTTTTTGTGTCATAAACCTTCCTCTATTTGTATCATCATTCTTCCATGTTTGTGCTTGACTTTCAATAAATTGGGGAGGATGCAAAGCATTGGGAGCATTTAGCCTTCCCTCCCATGTTGACCCAATTTTTTATTTTTACTTTGTCTTATTGTGCATTCTTCACATGGTATCATATAGTAGGGGGTTGATGACAATTCATTTATATACTATTACTATACATATATATATATGAGTAGTTATGACCCAAAATATCATGCTACCCCTGTGCCCTTTGCTTGTGTCTTTCTCTTTTTCTTTCTCTTTATCTTTTTCTCTTCTTTTCTTGAGTTGTCCTTTTCATGTGCGACAATGCCTTTCTTCAACATTTTGATTTTCAAAAAATATATTCGTTTCCAATGAATATTTTCTTGAAAATCTTCGCAAACCTTTCTTCAGAATCACATTCTCAACTTGGAACCCTAATGAAACATGTTTCCTTCATCATGGGTGTTAGAACTATAAAATTATGATGATTTTACATGTTTTTCATACTCACAATTTTCCAAATAAGTCCTACCATGAGCACATTTTTGGAGTAATGTCTCATCGAGTGCGTCGGGTCTTGCCGACAAAGCGAAAGAGTTCTATCAAGGATTATTGGGGTAATGTTATATAGTCTTGCCGACCCATTTTGTCATGCTGAAGTGTTTCATCAGTGAGAAAATGATCATGTCCCAGCGACAAGAATGTATCATGGAGACTTTCGATAAAACAAAGTATAGTCTATGGGACATCTCCCCGACTCTGAAGGGTCACAACGAATCAAACATAACAAAAGAGCACATCTCGGTGAGACATAGGCGATCTGTGGGACATCTCCCCGACTTAGAATTGTCACACCGACACACAAGATGAAAGAGATGACTTTCGGTGGGACATTTGGCCTTCGGTATGACTACAAAAATGTCTCGATGAGTGTTTTGCAAGTGTAAAGTGAAACCCAAATACAGTTGCTCGTCGACATTGGAATGTGAAGCGATGTGTCTCTTCAGATGTAAATGTATAAATGTTCATTTCAATTGTAAATGAGAGCAGAGATTAGAGATTAGATATAGTAGATAGGGTAGATAATATACAGTTGGATAAAATTTCCACAGAATAGAGACTACGGTTGGATGATTTCAAAATGGAGACATTTATGAAAATTATTTGATGTGGCTGCATATTTCTAGTGTCAATTGTATGTTGAATTTATTGAAAGTATTACTAAAGTTTTCTCCATGATTGATGCTTTCTGGTTATTTAAATTGATGTAACAAGTTTATATTCAATTTATCAGTGCACATTTGTTGTTTTTGTGTGGTTAATTGATTGGTTCTTTCAAGAAAAGATTAAATCCTTTTGGTTGATCACAGTAATCAAGGAAATTCATCTGGATCATTAAGAAGAGCTTAGTAATCACAGTCTTACATGTTTATACAAGTTATAAACAAAACATATGCCAAACAATTTGAGTGTTTTCCATAAATAAGTTGCCCATTTCTATTTCATTTGACTCTGCATACCCAATAAGGCACTAGTCTCTACATTTCACCATTTAGATTCATTCATTTTCTTTACATCTATTAACTGAGCATATTAGGATTTAGTTTTGAATATTTCTATACAATTTATACCAAATTTAGTTTCATTTGTCCACTTCCATCTTCCATTGTGGACAAAACATTTCAAAAAAGGATAAGTGCATTAAGTCTGCTTTATTCATATAGGTACACCTGCCTAGGTATAGCAGCACCTGAAGAGTAGAAGGTCTAAAACATTTGACCTTGTTTGTTACCCTAAAACGCATCCAGAGATTGGCAGCCTCTTGAGGCATTTCACCTGCATTTTTGAGAGCTAACAAATTGGTGACTCTGGTGGGGAAAAAATCAATTCAGAATCAGGGCCTTAATCATAGAGTTAGGAACTTTATACAAAATCTGCTGGGAATAAGAAATGTCAAATACTTTCTCACTTTTGCAAAAAGTGAGTGGCAACTCTGACAAAAACATTGCATCTGTTCAGACATGAATGGAAGAAGATCTCAATACAGGGGAGGTCATACTGGAGGTCCTTCTGCTGGCAGCAGTAAGTGGACACACAAAGATGACAAGGTTGATAAGGGAAAAAGGATAAGTGAGCACATGTGCATAACAGACAAGGACAAAGCATCAAGAGCACATTGTGAAACATATGATTGTTATGATACATGGAGAGATAATTCGAGAGCAGAACCATGTACCCCAAAAGATCAAAAAAATCCTTTTCCTTTTCATGATCCTCAGAAACGGGCTGAGTTTGAAGCTAAACTCAAACTTGAATGAATCATAAATCAACAAGAATATGATCTAAAAATGGAGGGTAATCAGAATGGACCTATTGATCATGAAACTCTCAAGATGATTATGAATCTTTAACTTATGAGGAATTCAAAGCATAGTTTGAATCTTAGAGAAAAGAGAGAGAGGAACAGGAGAAAGCCCAGATGATACAAGCAATGAGAGAATTCAAATTGTAGAAAGCTCAGAGCATTACTCAGATGGCTGGTTTCCCCCCAAAGTATGTACCACCTCATAAGTAGGGTAACCATGGTGTAGGGCCTTCTGACCCATCAAAGGCTCCTCACAGCAGATAGGGAATCAATACAGACAGCCAAACCATCCACCGCATATTCCCTCACAATATACAAATATTCAACCACCTCATGGTCAGCATTATGTGCCTCATCATAATACATAGCACAATAATCTGATGTATCAGTATCAGTACCCACCTAACCCTCCCCCTCAGCAATATACAATAATGATCAAACAATTTGACTTGACGGGGTTTCAATTATATCCTTACCCTATGGATAGTAGTTGGAGAAGCCTTGTCCCTAAGTTTATAGGGAGTAGTGCAATCACTGCTGAAGATCATTTAAGGAGCTTCAATGCTTTCATCGAAGACTTGGATATACCTTATGAGGATTTACATATGAGGCTATTCATGATGTCACTCATTCATGAAGTTAGGGATTGGTTTAATAGCCTACCGGTAGCTCCTATTAAATCTCTCCAAGGATTTCAGGATCAATTTCTTGAGCAATATGGAAATCTGTCTGCACCAAATTAGGCTTCCCATGGGTTATTAGAGATTCAAGAAAATCAGAACTTGCAGTGATATGTATGCCAGAATCAACAATTTGAAGCAGAAGAAGATGAGTATACTCAAAGCCAGGACTCCATCACAAAATCAGAATATGGAATTTACCCCTTTGATGCATTTCTTAACATAAGGAGACATGAAGGAGAAGATAAAAGTTCTTTATACAACAAGATGATAAATATCTGTATGCAATTGCCTCCTAATTGTAAGCCTACAAGACCCATTTTTGTTGCACAGTTCATAAAATTTTGGAAACCTGAATCAGCCTATTGGTTAGAATCATCAATATAGCATGCCTGTGATCAAGTGAATAAATTCATTGATGCCATGGAGAGGATAAGGTATGAGAACACTATCAATGTTGAATCCAATAGTTGTATTTCTGAGGAGTATAGAGAAATTGATCAAACAATGCATCCAATAGAAGATGAGACAAGTGCGAGTCAAAATGGTTCATATGATAGCTTGCATGAGGAAGATGAAGATACAATAAATTTCTCTTGCATAACAGATTGTGACAGGGAAAGCAGTGTATGTTATGAGGGATCTAATGAATATTCTGATTGTGAAGATGAACCTGAGGATTTTGATCTGTAATCAAGGGACTCTTCCACTTCTTATGAAGATCAGGATGAAGAAGCAATGGGAAATGTTGATTCATTTGATAGTGAACAAATAACACTTCCTACTATAGATGAGAGCCATGATACATTTGATGATGAAGAAGACAGTGCATCAACATATGAAGAGAATAACTATAATGATCTCAAAAATTGCCATGTTGATGAATTGGAAAATGAAATGGAAGGGGATTGTGTATCATGTGACAATGAGGAAGAGTTTGAGGGCAATCATGTAAATTTTGATTTACAACAAGGAGATATTTCCAGCTCTTGTGGAGATCAAGAAGAGAGAGAAATAATAGAAGATATGGAAGAAGAAACTTCTTCACTCAATTGTGAGAAAATTTCAGATTTGCTAACTCTTCAATACCAGAGATGTGTACATGAGGGTGATCTTGAAGTTTTGTGTCCAGCTTACATTTGTTTTGACAGTGAAAATTCTTTGTGCAATGATTCATATGAATCCCAGTGCATTTCCCAAAATGATGGAAAAACCTTTGAAATTGATCAAAAATATGTGTATATTCAAGATGAGGTATATGATTTTGAAACTTCTATCTCATGTGGATAAAACATTTATTTGCATACCAAGGATGATAGAAGTCCAGCATTGATTGGTTCATATATGCATGATATTGAAGATGAGTCATGATCCAGTGTTGTCTCCAAATGGTGATATGGAAGAGGTGAAAAGGTTTTAGATTTGTTTGTCTCAAGCAGTGTTGATATCACAAATTTTTTTGATTCTCAAGAGAAGCACTCTGATGGTGAATTTTTAGTACAACTAGGAGAGTTTTATAATATATAACAGTGAAAAGGATAATGAGAAATTTTGCATTTAATATGTATGTACTTTGTATGTTGAAGGTAACAGAGATTTGTCCCAGGATGGAGAATTTGAACTGCAAAATGGTGAAGGGAATTTGGGCCAAGCTAAGCATGATGATTTTCTAAAAACTTTCAATAACAGTGACAAGGAAGATTGCATGAGTGTCTTCAAGAAGAATCTGATGAACTCAAGGAAACACTAGGTGTTTGACAGAGGAAAGTATGGGCCTTTCTTTTGGATGTCTTTGAACCATCATTTATGGTTTGAGTTTCAGACCGTAACAGTTCAAAACTGATGAAGTTAAAACACAAAGGATTAAGGGTTGCTAGTGCATGGACAACTCTTAATGATCCTCTAAAAAATTCTTTTCCATGCACAGTAGTTTAGGGTTTTTCTCATCTCCATTTCACATTCATTTTTGTGTCCATTTTGCTCACTGTTTCATCATCTTATGTCTAGTCTACTCACCCAAAGATCTAGATCCTTGCAATGATCTCACAATCATTCATCCCCAGACAGAGCCACTGTTAGAACTATAAAATTATGATGATTTTACATGTTGTTCATACTCACAATTTTCCAAATAAGTCCTACCATGAGCACATTTTCCCCATATTTGGCCATGTAGTCCCATAAAATCCATCTAGTCTAGAATAATTCACATCATAATCCATATCGGCATGAGATTATCAAGGTCTCCCTGACCCATTGTGTATTTTTGCTAGTATATATCTATTGTAGGTCTATCAGCAAGACTTCTTTAATGTCACATTGATTGGATTTCATCTACAAGAACTTATCAGCAGGACATTGTTCATTGTTTCGGTGACAGAAGGATCCCCATCAGTGTGAGTGCTATCGTCGGAATGAAGTCACAGCAAAGTTGTTTTGTCTTACCAATCAGCGCACAAGCAAATGTTTTGGCCAGACTAAAAGGTCCCAGAGTGATGTATTATCGAATGCTTCATGTCTTACCAACCGGCGATAAAGGTATACATATCAGTAAGACTAAACAATATCGAAATGAAGTCATAGCGAACTCAATATGTCTTACTGATTAGCACACGTGGATTCATTTCGGCCAGACTAAGGATATTCAAGATGAGGTCTTAGCGAATCCGTAGTGTCTTACCAACCAACAACAAAAATAACTTCTCGGTAAGACTAAAGTGCTTCAAAGTAATGTCTCATTGAGCGTGTCGGGTCTTGCCGACAAAGCGAAAGAGTTCTATCAAGGATTATCGGGGTAATGTTATATAGTCTTTTTGACCCATTTTGTCATGCTGAAGTGTTTCATCGGTGAGAAAATGATCATGTCCCTGTGACAAGAATGTATCATGGAGACTTTCGGTAAAACAAAGTATAGTCTATGGGACATCTCCCCGAATTTGAAGGGTCACAACGAATCAAACATAACAAAAGAGCACATCTCGGTGAGACATAGGCGATATGTGGGACATCTCTCCAACTTAGAATTGTCACACCGACACACAAGATGAAAGAGATGAATTTTGGTGGGACATTTGGCCTTTGGTATGACTACAAAAATGTCTTGGTGAGTGTTTTGCAAGTGTAAAGTGAAACACGAATACAGTTGCTCGCCGACATTAGAATGCATTTTGATGTGTCTCTTCAAATGCAAATGTATAAATGTTCATTTCAATTGTAAATGAGAGAAGAGATTAGAGATTAGATATAGTAGATAGGGTAGATAATATACAGTTGGATAAAATTTCCACAGAACAGATACTACGGTTGCATGATTTCAAAATGGAGATATTTATGAAAATCAGTTGATGTGGTTGCATATTTCTAGTGTCAATTTTCTGTTGAATTTATTGAAAGTATTACTAAAGTTGTCTCCATGATTGATGCTTTTTGGTTATTTAAATTGATGTAACAAGTTTATATTCAATTTATCAGTGCACATTTTTTGTATCTATGTCTGGTTAATTGATTGGTTCTTTCAAGAAAAGATTAAATCCTTTTGGTTGATCATAGCAATCAGGGAAATTCATCTGGATCATTAAGAAGAGTTTAGTAATCACAGTCTTGCATGTTTATACAAGTTATAAACAAAACATATGCCAAACAATTTGAGTGTTTTCCATAAATAAGTTGCCATTTCTATTTCATTTGACTCCACATACCCAATAAGGCACTAGTCTCTGCATTTCCCCATTTAGATTCATTCATTTTCTTTACATCTGTTAACTGAGCATATTAGGATTTACTTTTGAATATTTCTATACAATTTATACCAAATTTAGTTTCATTTGTCCACTTCCATCTGCCATTGTGGACAAAAAATTTCAAAAAAGGATAAGCGCATTAAGTCTGCTTCATTCATATAGGTACACCCACCTAGGTCTAGCAACACCTGAAGAGTAGAAAGTCTAAAACATCTGACCTTGTCTGTTACCCTAAAATGTATCCAGAGATTGGTAGCCTCTTGAGGCATTTTTCCTATGTTTTTGAGAGCTAGCAACGGGTTCATAAAGAAAGGACTTGAAAACCTTCCTTTAAAGCAGGAACAACATTGATCTTCCCCTCATGTGGAGGCATATTCTTTCTTTCAAATTCCTTGATAAAGTGAACATCTTTCGAAAGGATCCCTTGATGACGGATGGCTCAAAGAAAGAGAACATCTTCTTTCAAACTGTGTGTCCCTTGAGTGGACTCTCTCTTCATGATAGGTTCCCTAGGGATCCCTTTGAAATCTTTCCAAATTGTCAATGGTCTGCATGAATATCCAATTACTTTCCTACATGGCCGCTTCCTGACTCTACAGAGTCCGCTTTCCTAGGTTTCCTCCATGTGAGAGATCTTGGAGGATACCTCCCTACAAAACTGAGAGCCTGTAGGGCACTTCCTTTAACCTTCCTCCATGTGAGAAATCTTGGCGGTGGCTCCCCTACAGGTTTGTAGGCCTGTGGGGCACTTTCTTAGATTTCCTCCATACGAGAGATCTTGGGGGCTACCTTCAGTACAGGTTTGCGGGTCTGTAGGGAACTTCCTTGGGTATTCTTCATTCGAGAAATCTTAGAGAATACCTTCCCTATAGGTCTGCAGGTTTGTAGGGTGCTTTCCTCACTTCCTCCATGTGAGAGACCTTGGGGGATGCTTCCCAGGTATCCTCCATGTTAGAGTTCTTGGGGGACGCCTTCCTTCAAGTCTACAAGCCTATAAGGTGCTTACTTTATGGGGCTTCCTTCATGTGAGAGATCTTGGGGGTTTCCTCCTTGTAGGTCCGCGGGTCTGCAAGATGCTTTCTTTCTTCAACTTCATAGTTTTGAGAAGCTATAAAGTCCTTTTCCTATCCTATACCTTCAGGTTCGTCAAATCATGGTTTTCATCCTCAATGGTTCAGGTATATATTTATATCCTCGGTCCTTCCTTGATCTACTTTACCGAAGCACTTATCAATACTCATGCTCACTAAAGTGGGGGAAAAATGTATAAGAGTGAATTTGCACCCCTTATGCAAATTCCCCTTTTTCCTTTATCCACTTTAGAAAACCAAGTTTGAAGGCTTAATTACACCTAATCCCACCACTTTCATTCCACTTGGCACCTGTTTTGAGCGTTGGTGGAGGAATATTTGTCGAGGATTCCTGCATGACGCATAGTCGTTCGTGCGGCATGCTTATGTCCCTGGTAGATTCCTGCGGCTGAAATTGTAGAGGCATTACACTTCTCATTGGAGGTCAAATTGCAACGCCCTCTTCGACTGATCAACCCGAATATAGTCATTTTCTTTATCTCCTCTTCAAATTCACTCCTTCAAAAAGAATTTCATCCTCTAAGCATTTAGTTGAACTTCTTACAAGCATTCAAACCAGCTTCTTCATACTTTTGCATTCACTTCAAGCATTATATCAGCACTCTTGCACTCCATTACAACAACAAATTCACTCCATCACTTCAATAGAGCAAGTTTGGGACCACATCATTGTAGTAGAGGCTCGAGTACTCTCAATCTCTCCCCCATCAGCCTTGAGTTCTTTTAGTGGAGGTGGTGAACGTGCTTTCAAGGAGCTAGCTAGCGAACAAGTTTCTTTATGAGATGCTTCTTTCCACCCTAACTCTCGTATTTTTACTTTATCACATTAGAGAGTATTTTTTTACTTAATCACGTTATTTTGGACCTTTAGTAGTAGTTATTTGGGTTGTTAGCTTGTTTTCTTAGGTCCGACCTTGTCTCTTTAGTTTTTTGGTCATATGGATGCTAGTGCACTTGAGAGATGCTAGCGCAACATGTTGTCGTCCAAAGACCGTGCTTCCATCCTCGAGCAAAGAGCTTCCTGAGGCATAGTGTTGAACCCAAAAACTGGCTCGCCTAGCCCCATCTTGCATTTCAAGTCTGTAGAGTGGTTGAAGGACTTCATAGTCCTCATCATTCTCATCCCAAACTTATCCAACATATTGTTAAGCTAAGGTAAGTTAGGGCAGCCTTCTGCTCTTGGCTCTCCATGACTTGGGGTCTTGAACGTGGTCGATCCCCCTCTCTTATAGGTATATGTAAGTTTGTTGTCTTGATTTGACATGTAAGTATTTTAACTTTATAAGTTAGATTTATCTAATTTGGGCCTTATTATAGGATCTCAATTTTTTTCTAATGGCATCAAGTTAGAAATTGATATTATTCCATGGTATTGATTCTTAAGCACAACGTTATTCCAAAACAGAATAAGATTATATGTTAGTAATAGTGTGATATACCCACTTTTTCAAAATAGCATTGTTAGATAAGTGCAACTAGGATAGAATTTGGAATATACCCAAGCTATACTTTTATGAGGATTATTATACTATTATTGGAAACACCATTGGGAAACTAAACTTTATGGATATGAGGAACATGTGAAGTTTAAGTTGACTATAA
Source organism: Sequoia sempervirens (assembly GCA_007258455.2). NCBI lineage: Eukaryota > Viridiplantae > Streptophyta > Pinopsida > Cupressales > Cupressaceae > Sequoia > Sequoia sempervirens. Next base: position 338,403,592 of record VDFB02058242.1, read on the forward strand.
ATTATTTATCAGTGGTAAGAGTAAATATATAATATTTATGAAAGGGATTATTTGGAAGTAATAGTTCCACTAGAAGGCGAAGAGATCAATATATATTGTTATTATATGTATATCTTTGGATGTTGTTTGAATGGATCTAATATTGTCACCCACTTAGAGTTGACTTACATATCAACCTTGATTGGAGCAATTACCTGAATGCTCCAACATCAAACACACCGGGTACGAAAATGTTCCATGAGGTAGCTCATGAACATTTTAGGAAGCCTCGAACAGTGATCCCATGCTCATTTTTTATTCAAATCTCTTCATCAATCAGCTTCTTTTGTTTGTTGATCAAAAACTCTTTACCTCTTCCATCATTCACATTCCTTTGTTGCTTATATTGCAATTTGCACTCACCTCTGTGGTCACCTCCACTTGGTTCTTCCCAATGACCAAGATCCATTTTAGACTTCTCATACAAGCAGAGTATGTGCAGAATCATCATGGAAAAAATAGGCCCTTTAGTGGTAATAAAAATTCAGAAAAATAAGAGTTAGGAAAATTGACGTAAAAATTTGAATAAGTTATCTATTTTGTTTCAAAAATATGTAAGAATAGAATCTGTGGCAAATTGAATGTAGTTTCTAAACTACTAGGTTTTTTTTTTTTGAATCTATTTGGTGAAAATTTGAAATTTCAATGCGTAGTACTTAAATTTCAAGGAAAAATAAGGTGTCTGTCGACCACCTAACCATAATTAAATGATAATATTTTCTTATAAGATTTTAGATATAAGTAGAGGACTCATGTCTAGATGTGATGCATATTTTTTTAATTTTTTCCAAGTAAATAATTAATTATAATTATTTTATTACAACTTTTAAAAAATATAAAAACTTGTATGTCTGACCACCTTAACTTGGTCAAAACTTCATGAAATTCAATTTTTTTTAATCCTATAGTATGTGAAGCATAGAATGTGACACATTTTTTGGATTCAAAAAATGTGATACCGTTTGAAAGCTATAGATGTTTCTCAATCAGCCTATCAATGAGGACTTTAGTCATAAATCTAATAGAAAATGAATAATAATTATTTGTTAGATTCAAAGTAAAATATAATTTATATTGGTGGAAAGCTGAGAAGATCCTTTACAAACCCTTTTTAGTTTCATCAATTTTGGGTAAAAAAAAAGTCATCAGCCACATGAGTGAAGTCTAGAAAAGCAAGGTAAGATATTAAACATGTTTTTTTGTTGACTTCTTATGATTGGTAGGTCCAAACCAAATTCCAAAGCAAGCCTAAGGCTAATCCCTAGGGATTGAATTTTGTGTCAGAAATATCAAATATCCGATTCAAATCGGATATCCAATTTGAATCTGATATTTGATATGTTTTAGATATGAGTTTAAAAAATGTTATACAATTTATAATATATGATTTAAAAAATATAATAAATTTTATAATTTAATATATAATGTACAATATAGTTTATAATGTAATATATAATATATAATTTATGATAATCTCTTACCGAATTATGTATTTAATATATAGTATATTGTATTATTATGTATTATAATATTTAAATATTATCTCTTTCCCTCTCTCTCTCTCCCTCTCTCAAGTCTCTCTCTTGCTCACTCCCTCTATATCTCTCCCTCTACCCTTAAACCCTCTACCCTCTACCATTAACCATATATACCCTCTATCTCTCTCCTACTCCCTCTCTCTCTCAAGTATCCCTCCTACCCCCTCTCCCTCTCTCAGGTCTCTCTCTTAGATTCACTCCCTCTATCTCTTTCCTCAATTCTCTCCCTCATACCCCCTCTCTCTCTCTCAGGTCTCTCTCTAACTCACTCACTCCATCTATCTCTCTCTCCTATACCCTAAACCCTAAACCCTTATAACCCTCTACCCTTAACAATTAACCCTTAAACCCTCTACCCTCTACCATTAACCATCCCTTCCTTATCTCTCTCCTACTCCCTCCCTCCCTCTCTTTCACTGATTCCCTCTATCTCTCTCTCCTCTACCCTTAAACCCTCTACCCTCTTATCTCTCTCTCTCTCTCTCTCAACCCTCTCGCTCCTACCCCTTCTCCCTCTCTTAGGTCTCTCTCTCACTCACTCCCTATATATATCTCTTCCTCTCTACCCCTTAACCCTTAAATCCCATACACTCTCTATCTCTCTCTCTCTATCTCAAGTTTCCCTTGTAACCCCTCCCTCCTCTCTCGTGATCTCTCTCTCTCAACCACTCCTTTTATCTCTCTCCCCCACCCTAAACCCTTAAATCCTCTCTCTCTCTCTCTCTCTCTCTCTCTCTCTCTCTCCTACCCCCTCTCCCTCTCTTAGGTCTCTCTCTTAAAGTCACTCCCTCTAGATCTCTCTCCCCTCTACCCTTAACCCTTAAACCCTTAACCCCCCTCTCTCTCTCTCTCCCTCATACCCTAAACCCTCAACCCTTAAACCCTCTACCCTCCACTCTCCCTCTCTCTTTCTCTCTCAAGTCTCTCCCTCATACACCCTCTCCCTCTCTCAAGTCTCTCTCACTCATTCACTCCATCTCTCTCTCCCATGTACCCTTAACCCTAAACCCTTATAACCCTCTACCCTCTACCCTAAACCCTATACCCTAAACCCTTAACCCTTAACCCTAAACCCTTAAACCTTAAACCCTCTACCCTCTACCATTAACCCTCCCTTCCTTACCTCTCTTCCACTCCCTCCCTCCCTCTCTTTCATCGACTCCCTCTATCTCTCTCCTCTCCACCCTTAAGCCTTAAACCTTATACCCCACCCCCCCTCTCTCTCTATCTCTCTCCCCTACCCCCTCTCCCTCTCTTAGGCCTCTCTCTCTCAAGTCACTCTCTCTCTCTCTCTAGTCTCTCCCTTCTACCCCCTCTCCCTCTCTCAGGTCTCTCCCTCTCAATCACTCTCTCTACTCTCTCTCTCTCTCTATGTCCCTTTCCCTCTCTCTCTTTCCCACCCTCCACCTCCTAATTACTCTTAGGTCTATGTGTGCACAAATCCAAAAAAAATCCTACTTTTTAACAAAAATCCATAACAAACTCTAGTTTTTAATAAAAAATCCATAAACAACACTAGTTTTTAATAAAAATTGATAAAAAAAATATTAGTTTTTAATAAAAATCCATTGTAAACTCTGATTTTTAATAAAAATCAATAAAAAACCCTACTTTTTAATAAAAATACATAAAAAACTACTTAAAATTATACAAAACTAATAGAAAAATTGATTAAAACAAAAATAAAACCAAAAACTTTCCCTAGAAATCGGATATCTGATATCTAGTTGTCACTCTCACTGCCTGCACTCAGCTCTTTAAAATGCTTCAAATGATTTTAAAAGCCCATTGATATCTATTTATACCCGATTCAAATCAAATATCCAATATGTGATTATTGTCTTGGGCATTACTTTGGAGCAATGTACTGACACCCAAGCTAGAAAAAATTCAACTCAGGATTTGCGCGTTTTTTGGTCAATGCAAAACATAAATTTTTTCACATCGCCATTTTTTGGCCCATCATGATCCTGCACCTACCCAACAGGTATACTTTTCCAGTGCTAAATTATGTTTTCCTCTTAGACTCTTTTCACTTCTTTTACAATTATTCGGTTTCCCTTACTCTTTTTCTCTTCTTTGTACAACTGTTGCACCAACTCTTCATCACTGCCCTTGACCTCACTTAAAGTCCTCTTCTCATGAACTACTATTGGGTTGCTCTCAACCTTACTTTCCATTATCACAATTTGTTCACTAAAATGAAAAAAAAATAATGAACTATCTCTCACTTCTTTCTCCTTTTCCTTCAATGGACTCAAATGATACTCTCTTCCATCCTTTGTGATGGTACATACATATTTTCCCAACCATCATACATAGCATGTCTATCAAATTGCCACAATCTACCCAAAAGGACATGATAAACATCCATGGGAATCACATCACATAAAACCTTATCAACATAATTACCAATCTCAAATTGAACCAAGCATTGTTCACTTACCAAAATTTGATGATCCTTTTGTATCCAAGTGACTCATAAGGATTTGGATGTCTTTTCTCTTCCAATTGCAACTTCTCTACCATCTCTCATGAGACCAAAGTATCGATACTTTTGTTGTCCATGACTACCTTACAACACTTGCCACCTAATTTACACACCATTCAGAATAAACTCTGCCTTTGTGTTGGCTATGGTTCTTTTTTTTGGTTTCAAAAGAACTCTATTCAGCATCAATGCCTCTCCCTCTTTAGGTTTGTCTAGTTGAACTTTGGGGAATTCACATTCTCTTCATCAGATTGTGTTGCATAGTTCTTTGTTGCACTCTTCTTACTAATGTCTTGTATTTGAAAACATTCAAAGGCCCCATGTCCAACCTCTCCACATTGGAAACATGTGAAGTTGAAGCCTCTTCCACTACCTCTTCCAAATGACTATCTTCAATGAGAGCAGTATCATCTTGAACCTTTAGGGGAATCTCCTCTTTCCTTGCCTTCTTGTGTGTTTGCATAAGAAGTGTTTGCCCCCTCTTGCTTGTTTTGGTAACCTCTCCCATTTTTGGGTTGTTCTTTTTTATATGAATATCTGCCTCTATTGCGAGAGTTATTTTGTTGCTTCATATTGCTCAAGTTTTAAGTCTACTTTCAAGGCATATTGATATGCCTCCTCCATGTTGTGCATATTAACCAGACTGATTTCATCTTGGATGGATATGCACAAACCATTCCAATATCTTAAAACTTGTTCCATATCGTCTTCTTTGTGATTAGCTCTTATGCTTAACCAATAAAACTCTTTAGTATACTCCTCAACACTACTCTCCTTTTGCTTTAAATTTTGGAGTTTTCTAAACAAATTTATTTGACAGTTTGGTGGCAAAAACTTGGATTTAATTTTTGTCACCATACGATCCCGTGATCATATTTATCTTTTCCTTTTCATTGGTTGTTTGATTCTAGGTGATCCCACATAGGGATGTGTGTCCCTTCAACTTTGTGCGGGCATATTTCACTTTTTGATCTTCTTCAATGTTGTCATATTCAAAATATTTATCCATTTTAGAAATCCAATCTCATTCTTCACCTGACTCTAGACTTGGTTGGTTCACTTCCTCTCCATCTTCAACAATCTGGTCTTCTTCATCATCATGTATGTCCACTATATGGACTCCTCTTCTATGTGACATTTACATGGTTTCCATCTATGATGTGAGACCTAAAATTACCTTTGCCAAATTGGGCTCTCCACCCCTAGGTCCTCTTTCTCTCTAACCCCTTCCTCTATTCCATATTGGCTTCTTCTTTAAGTAATTGTTAGATATTTTCCTCTAAACAGAAACCCACTTTGATACCAATTAATGTAGAACAAAAGCTTTGGTTCTTATCATACTAAGAGAAAATGTAGCAATAACTCAGCCAACAACAAATTCCAACTTAGACATTAACCACACAATTTTTCCAAAACATATGCCACACTTTATTTTATGGTTCCATTTCAAAGTTTTACATCAAAATATACAAACATAGACATGCAAAAGTCAGATTTATTCTCTTGTTCTTGCTTTGTTCTTAACTCTTCTTATTCCTTCGACATCACTCTAGAATTGTGCCTTCAAAATTAATTATTATGTGTATATTTTACCAGCCATGATAGAGGTCAACTTTTTCACTTCATTTGCATTAAAACTACTATTTTTTTCATACTTTGGGTGCCCCCAAAATCTCTTCTTGTTGTACCTCACTTTCCCCCAAACTCCTTAGCTTCCACACGCTTTTCCAAGGCTCTTCATTTCTTTTTTATTTCTACCTAAATATGAGTGTTCTAATATGTTAAGTTCCTATGCTATGAACAAGAGAGGAGCCCCATTTTGGGGACTTTACATTGAGAGTTATATACTATATTCAAATCTACAGTTTTGAATATTTTTCAACATTAATTTTCATTGCATTTGGAAGTCAGTATAAACTCAAGAAACCCTAGATGGAGATGTCAGTCAAGCAAGAAGAAAATCACCAAGGTTCTTTTAACACCACAACAAAATTTATAAACAACCAAACAAAATAAAAAAATAAAAAAATGTTTCATATAGCCAAAGTACCTAGATGCTCTAGCATCAATTGATACATAATCAAATTAGGTACCTAATGAAGGGTAGTTAATCCTAGTAGCCTTACACTCAAAACCAATTACAACCAATTCACAAAATAAACAAGAACTAAAATCCATTTCATAAACACATTATGGAGGCAATACAATTTTTCATATTATTCAAAATTCATATTGCATGCTACCTTATGTGTAGATAGTCAAACAATAGGGACCTTTATATCAATATCCATACTAATGCATATAGTGACATGCTTTTATTTTCAAGGAAACACATATGTTTCAACCAATTACAACCATCACGAATGTTTTATTTCATTTATGACTTAAGCTACAAGGAGGAAGATATTTAGTCAAGTCTTCACTATTTTCTCTCTAAATTCACAAGCTAAATAATATATAGTGATTTCTCCCATGACAAATACTACAATTTACTTTAGTAAGTCCTCATGTTCTACTAGAAATAGGAGTCAACAATAGTAAATACCCTTAACATGTCTTCGCTTGTAATTGTTGTAATTATTTACTGTTTGTCGTGACTAATCCCCTCCCAAAAAGCACAATCCCATTTTCTTATTTCATTTACTTATAAATAAGAAATACTAGATGCATGGATAAGATAGACACTCTTTAAGACTCCATGATTACTTTATTTATTTTTTATTAGAGCCAATAGAAAAGCTGATTCCTTTCATGTGAACTCCTCCTTTCACTAATTATAATAATAATTTGAAACTACTAGTTACTACTAATGATAGGGAATTAAAATAGAGAAATTATATCCAAACTTATTGAACTACAATGGACCCCACCATAATACTTTGTTCTTGAATTAGCAAGGAAAAGTGTTGGGATTCTTATGTAGGTGTCCTATGTAACAATGGATAAATTTAATTTATTTTTTTGGTCTAGAAACAACTAAGATTGATTTCATTGTCTTGCATCCTTTCCAAATAATTTGAATCATTGATTTGGGAAGACATGTTATTTTCTACATAGAAAACACAACTTTGATGTAATTAAACCCCACAAATTAGAAATGACATTTTACTCCTAAAATAACTCAATTAAAACACTTAAAAAATACAATGTGAATTAATTTATAAAATACACATTTGTATTTAGCACCTTCTACAAGACTTTGTTCTATTTTATTTATAATTTAAATAATCCTACTTCCACTTAAAATCTTGCCACTTGGCATCTAAAAAAAGATTTAAAAAATGATGACATAGTATTAGTCCCTAAGTCATATCTTTGTGAACAAGAAGACACAAAAAAAGAGATAATTGTGGGTTTAGCAAATAGTAAGGAAAGTATGCACCATACCTTGAAAATATTTGCACGATACACGAGTCAAAATTGGGCCCACTTCCCTAACCAGGAATTTGTATCGTAATTCAAATGAATGTAAAAGAAATACCATTCTTATTCTTTTAACATCTATAGATATACTTGGAACAAAGGTTAACAAATGTTTCAAAAGTGTCCCTTTTTTTAAGGAAAATATATAATTAATCTTAGAAAGAAGATAAAATTTGTTAAGTTATTAGAAACATCTTAAAATTACAAAAAAAAAGCAATTTTTAAATGAGATTATGGAAGAAGTCTTCATTGTTGGAGAACTATACAACAAATTTTATCTATGTTAGAAGCTCTTTGGAGACATTTGTAGCTAGGCACACCTGCAATCCTTAATATTGGAAAGTTTTACAATAGGAATTTCCTAGTGAAAACCCCTATCAAGGTGTGTACAGTCTTTAATAGTGGAAGACTATATAATAGAATTTTCCTGGCTTCATTGAGAAATTTGACCTCCATACTATCCTTGACCTGTAAATCGGAAGTTGTTGCATGATTGGGAGATCAGTTGTCACTTTCAGTCAAGAAGATGTCAAAAGACTTGTATTTTGAAGCTAATTGGGCATTCCTCCATACTAAAGGTAACCTTGGGTTGATCCAGAGCATCTAAGGGAAGTCAAAGATTCAAGGGAATCCTGAAGAAAAAGAGTATTTTTTAAGTTCGTGAAGAAACTACTGGTTTATGCAGGGAGCAGTTTCACATTGCTCCATGGGAAGGAAATGGTGGTTTTCCACATTTTGTCCACAGGGGCAGGACCGTGATGGAAAACAATGTCTCTTCCCATTCCAGACATTATTTGCATAGATTCTCACTCTAGAAGGATTGATAAAGTTATATAAACACTTGTATGGCCTTGTACAAAGGGAATCCCTTGTTTCATTCTTCCTATATGTTCCTAGAAGGCTATAGCAGGCTAGAGAATAGGGTTTTCGTGGAGTTGCAAGCATGTTGTTGGTTTCGAATTCAGTTTTTCATGTTGCCATGCGTCCTGGGTGGTCATTGGGAATTTCATCTTACTTGTAAGACTAAGATATAGTGACATGAGTAGTTCTAGCTCACTCTTACTGGAGTTTTTTTCCCATTTAAATATCTCTCCAGATGTATGTTCTACATTTAGTCTCTCATCATGCTTGTTTTCCTTCTCTCAAATCATTTTTAGTTGATTTTTAGACTATGTTGCTTAACTCCTTTGAACTAGACTGTACTTCTTATGCATTAAGCTGGTAGATCAGTAATAGCAAGTGATTCTATAGTTGGTAATGTTTTAAATCTATAGTTGAAGAACAGAGGAGATGAATCTCCATACTTATTTACAGTTCAAACCTTTCATGCACAAGGCCAGTTCCAGTTAGGAAGAAGAGAGAGCTCTTTCCAAAGTGAAGTAAATAGATTGGCATTAACTTTAGAAGAAACAAATGGGATCTGATAAGTATTCTAACCTAGGGAATATTCAAATGATTTCGATTTACTGTTATATGGTATAGAATAGTCTTTGTTATAAAGCATTTTACTTCAAAGATTTAATGTGATTTATAAATCCAATGTTTTCTGTATGAGAAATTGTACTATGCAGTGAAACGAATAGGTTTTGTCATAGATCTATATTTATGTTTCATGTCCACTCACTCAGTGTAGATGAATATAAGGAAATCCCTTCTAAATTATTTAGACAAATTTGGTACAAAATTAAGCCCCCAGATCCCCATTGCTAGAGATTGTAACAATATAGCATCAAAGGAACTGGTCCAATTCAAGTACCTCCAGACTATAATTGCTGCTAATAATTTAATTGTTGCAGAAAATTCATCTATCAGCTTCATGAATAAAATAATTTGTATTAATAGAAAACAATTTTCAAATCATTGTGATTGGTGATTTGTGATTTGTAATTTCAAATATGAGAAAACTATTAAGTATTTCTTATTACTTCTGGATAGTTCCATGAATGTTTTTACTATTTCTTCAGCACAAGGATAGTAAACTACTAAATATGTCCTCTAGGCATGGTTTGGGTAGAGGACAAGAACTTGTCATTTGCTCAAGAATCTATGCCTAACAAAATGGTTGTCAAAAATTTCAAAGGAACTATATATTGTTGATTTGTCATTCCAAATATGAGAAAGCCATTTAGTATTTCTCAATACTTTTGGATAGCTCTAGGTTGTTTTCACTATTTCTTCAGCACATGGATGGTAAACTATTAAGTTTGTCCTCTAGGCATGGTTTGGGTAAGGGACAAAAACTTTTGTCATTTTCTCAAGAATCTATGCCTCAAAATAGTTGTTCAAATCAACTACAAATTTATGTAAATCCATCTGTGCTAACATGAAAAAAAAGGAAAACATAAACTAACAAAATAAACTAATCCCTGTCAATTATAAGTTTGTGTTAACTTTAAATGATGATCAATCTAGGCTTGAAATGAACAAACAAGACATAATATTGTAATGGTGAAATTTTCAAGTCAATGCCATTTCCCATTAAGGTTTGTGCCCATTTTGAGGAAATGTCTTGATACACACACATATCAATTAATTGAGAAACTTTTTGTGAAGTTGATCTCATTCGCGTAGCCTTTTTACCCATCCATATACACACATTTCCATACACTTAACCCCTACCTTATCATTAAATGCACACATTCCCTTAATTCTCGCATTCAAGTAATGTTCCCTTTTTTACCCCTTTTTGAACTGGTAGCATAGCAGTAGAACTGAGTGAGTGGAGTAATAGGGTAGGGATAGTTAGGATCAGTTAAATCATGATATAAGGTGCACAAATTAGTTAAATAGGGAAATAAGGTAAATGAGTCAGTTAGCATCAGCTAAATAAGGATGGATTTGTCATTTAATTGCCATCAATTAAGGAACTTGTTGGTTTGACTACCATCAATTGAGAAAGCATGTGGTGTAGGTAGTATTGGAAGGAAATGAGAAAGTTCAGAAATTTGAAAACAAAAATCAACTACATTCTCAGACTTACACATTAATGAACTATTGAATAGAATAAAAAATGTACAAATTAATGATAAATTCAATAGTTTATTTATCATATTAATAATACTGGTCGGAACTGTTATTCAATAGAACATAGATAAATTAATTTTCATATTTTAAAAGATAATCACCCTTAATTTTTTACCCACTAATAAAATCCTTCCTACCTCTCACAAGAAATAATAACAATTATCCACTTAAATCTGACTAGTTGTGCATCTAGATTCATTTCTTAAACTATGCTTCCTTGTCATATGACCCACTACAATAGTTGGTGGTGTGCATTGGATTCCATTGCGCGGTGGTGAGAATTTGACTGGAAAATATTTGTCCATGTTGCATGGAAACGTGGAGTTTAGAAAATGATCTTCCAAAGCTACCTGCCCCTAAGGAAAGAAAGGGACCAAGTTCAAATCCACCTACTGTCAAAAAAAAAAAAAGAACTCCAAAAAATGAAGCATAACGATCAATTTTACACACCTGTAGGCAAGCATAAGTTATCTCACAAATCTTTCTTGAATTGAAGCATTCCCACATTTTTAAATGGTGACCCTTGTAGAACCTCACTGCCCCTTCAACGTTGGTGAAATTTACAAACCCATAACCCAAGTTGCACCGGTTTCTGTTTATAGACCAAAATTTTGTTGCACCAATTTCTGTTTATAGGCCAATGTTGAAGGGGTAGTGAGGTTCTACAAGGCTCGCCATTTAAAAATGTGGGAATGCTTCAATTCAAGAAAGATTTGTGAGATAACTTATGCTCACCTACAGGTGTGTAAAATTGATTGTTATGCTTCATTTTTTGGAGTTGTATTTTTTTTTTTGCCAGTAGGTGGATTTAAACTTGGTCCCTTTCTTTCCTTAGGGGCAGGCAGCTTTGGAAGATCATTTTCTGAACTCCACATTTCAATGCAACATGGACAAATATTTTCCAGTCAAATTCTCACCACCGTGCAATGGAATCCAATGCATACCACCAACTATTGTAGTGGGTCATATGGCAAGGAAGCATAGTTTAAGAAATGACTCTAGATGCACAACCAATCAAATTTAAGTGGATAATTGTTATTAGTTCTTGTGAGAGGTAGGGAGGATTTTATTAATGGGTAACAAATTAAGGGTGATTAGCTTTTAAAATATGAAAAATAATTTATCTATGTTCTATTGAATAATAGTTCCAACCAGTCTTATTAATATGATATATAAACTATTGAATTCATCATTAATTTGTACATTTTTTATTCTATTCAATAGTTCATTAATGTGTAAGTCTGAGAATGTAGTTGATTTTTGTTTTCAAATTTCTGAACTTTCTCATTTCCTTCCAGTACTGCCTACACCACATGCTTTCTCAATTGATGGTAGTCAAACCAACAAGTTCCTTAATTGATGGCAATTAATTGACAAATCCATCCTTATTTAGCTAACCCTAACTGACTCATTTACCTTGTTTCCTTATTTAACTGACTTTTGCAACTTATATCATGATTTAACTGATCCTAACTATCCCTACCCTATTAGTCCACTCACTCAGTTCTACTGCTATGCTACCAATTCAAAAAGGGGTCAAAAAGGGAACATTACTTGAATGTGAGAATTAAGGGAATGTGTGCATTTAATGATAAGGTAGGGGTTAAGTGTATGGGAATGTGTGTATATGGATGGGTAAAAAGGCTAGGAGAATGAGATCAACTTCACACAAAGTTGCTCAATTCATTGATATGTGTGCATATCAAGACATTTAATCAAAATGGGTACAAACCTTAATGGGAAATGGAATTGACGTGCAAAATTCACCATTACAATATTATGTCTTGTTTGTTCATTTCAGGCCTAGATTGATCATCAGTTAAAGTTAACACAGACTCATAATTGATAGGGATTAGTTTATTTTGTTAGTTTATGTTTTCCTTTTTGTTTCATATTAGCGCAGATGGATTTACATAAATCTGTAGTTGATTTGAACAACCATTTTGAGGCATAGATTCTTGAGCAAAAACCATGCCTAGAGGACATACTTAATAGTTTACCGTCCACGTGTTGAAGAAATAGTGGAAACAACCTAGAGCTATCTAGAAGTATTGAGAAATACTAAATGGCTTTCTCATATTTGGAATGACAAATCAACAATATATAGTTCCTTTGAAAGTTTGGACAACCATTTTGCTAGGCATAGATTCTTGAGTAAATGATAAGTTCTTGTCCTCTACCCAAACCATGCCTAGAGGACATATTTAGTAGTTTACTATCCTTGTGCTGAAGAAATAGTAAAAACATTCATGGAACTATCCATAAGTAATAAGAAATACTTAATAGTTTCTCATATTTGAAATTACAAATCACAAATCACCGATCACAATGATTTGAAATTTTTTTTCTGTTAATACAAATGATTTTATTTCTGAAGCTGATAGATGAAGTTTCTACAACAATTAACTTATTAGGAGAAATTATAGCTTGCAGGTACTTGAATTGGACCAGTTCCTTTGATGCTATATTGTTACAATCTCTAGCAATGGGGTTCTGGGGGCTTAATTTTGTACCAAATTTGTCTGAAAAAATTCATAAGGGATTTCCTTATATTCATCTGCACTAAGTGATTGGAAATGAAACATAAATATAGATCTGTGAGAAAACCTATTCGTTTCACTACATAGTACAATTTCTCATAAACAAAACATTGGATTTATGAATCATATTAAATCTTTGAAGTAAAATGCTTTATAACAAAGACTATTCTATACCATATAACATTAAATTGAAATCATTTGAATATTCCCTAGGTTAGAATACTTATCAAATCCCATTTGTTTCTTCTGAAGTTAATTCCAATCTTTCTACTTCACTTTGGAAAGAGCTCTTTTCTTCCTAACCGAAACCATCCTTGTGCATGAAAGGTCTAAACTATAAATAAGTATGGAGACTCAACTCCTCTATTCTTCAACTATAGATTTAAAACATTAACAACTTTAGAATCACTTGCTATTAGTGATCTACCAGCTTAATGCATAAGAAGTATAGTCTAGTTCAAAGGAGTTAAGCAACATAGTCTAAAAATCAACTAAAAATGATTTGAGAGAAGGAAAACAAGCATGATGTGAGACTGAACATAGAACATACATCTGGAGAGATATTTAAATGGGAAAAAAACTCTAGTAAGAGTGATCTAGAACTATTCATGTCACTATATCCTAGTCTTATAAGTAAGATGAAAGTACCAAGGACCACCCAAGATGCATGGCAACATGAAAAACTAAATTCCAAACCTATAACATGCTTGCAACTCCATAGAAACCCTATTCTCCATCCTGCTATAGCCTTCTATGAACATATAGCAAGAATGAAACAAGGGCCTCCCTTTGTACAAGGCCATACAAGTGTTTATATAACTTTATCAATCCTTCTAGAGTGAGAATCTATGCACATAATGTTTGGAATGGGAAGAGACATTTTTTCCATCATGGTTCTGCCCCTGTGGATAAAATGTGGAAAATTGCCATTTCCTTCCCATGGAGCGATGTGAAACTGCTCCCTGCATAAACCAGTAGTTTCTTCATGAACTTAAAAAATAGTCTTTTTCTTCAGGATTCCCCTGAATCTTTGACTTCCCTTAGATGCTCTGGATCAACCCAAGGTTACCTTTAGTATGGAGGAATGCCCAGTTAGCTTCAAAATCCAAGTCTTTTGACATCTTCTTGACTGAAAGTGACAACTGATCTCCCAATCATGCAACAACTTCCAATTTACAGGTCACGGACAGTATGCAGGTCAAATTTTTCAATGAAGCCAAGGAAATTCTATTATATAGTCTTCCACTATCAAAGACTATAGCTATGGCTTAATCCCACACACCTTGATAGGGGTTTGCACTGGGAAATTCCTGTTGTACAACTTTCCAATATTAAGGATTGTAGTTGTGCCTAGCTACAAATGTCTCCAAAGAGCTTCTAACATAGCTAAAATTTTCTATATAGTCCTCCAACAATGACGACTTCTGCCATGCCTAGTCCCAAATGTCTTCAAAGGGCCTTCACCATAGGAAAAACCTATTGTACAGTCTTGTAACCAGGTCTGCAGTGATTTCTATCCCTAGGATTCGGTTTGGATTTCCAAACTACTATACTATTGCCTCATTTTAATATTTTAATTGAGTTATGGGAAATATTCTGCATAGCTTCATCATTCTTCCAATTTCACCAAAAAATTATCATCATGAAAATATTGGAAGAGCTTCTTACACTTAAATAATTTGTAACTCCTAGATTCATGTTTATTATGCTCATAAGTCATAACCTTTTATTTTCTTTCATAACACATGCCAAATTGTTTCCAAAAATATATCACACCATTACATAATTACACAATTGAAAAATGCATAATGTAGGTTACAAGCATAATTCTCTATAAAGGAAAAAATATTCTCTTGGTGTTGATTTCCCATATATAAGGCCTACATATTCTTTTGTTTTGTTTTAAGATCTATTTCTTAAAACTGTCTTGGCTTAGAAGCACATATTATTGTTATACCACAAAATCTATAGTGCCTAAATTATCACAGGGTTTTGTAAGTCTGCAACTTAGGATTTTTAGGGTGTTGTATTCAATGCAAACATTTTTTTCTACTATTAAACTTTGGCACTTTTAAAAAGTAAAAAATTTCAAAGATGTAAACTTAGGAGCCAATGCCCTCCATTGATAGGAAACATTTTCCCCTAAGACATTTTGCATTGTAGAAGGACTTTGTCCCTTTGCAACTTGTGGTACCACCCCTACAACTTCAATGCCCACCCACAAATTTCAATTAGAAGAAATGTTCTTTCATAAAAGTGATGTTTTGTCATAATATCAAATTAGTTGGTAATTTATTTGAATTCAACTACATAATTTTGAATATATCTTTATTTATACACAACTGAATGGAGTACCAAGCAATGATTCAAACCCACAAATCTATGTTTTGCAAGCAGCCAGACTTGCAAACTCATCTACAAACATTTGACTTCTTGTTAGTTTTTTTTTAACTGAAATGGAATTGCAATTCATTGATTATTTAAATTCTTTTCAAATTAAATGGGTTTGATTGCATGTAAAACTTCATGGTTACTAATTTCTAAATTATAATAGTAAAATTTGATGCTTCTATCTTTGCTACCAAATATAATGAATACAGAGGATAATGATTTATGAGAGATTTTTATGAATTATTTATTTATTAAAAAATGAATTATTATGTATCATTATTATAAAATATGGTACAAAATGATAGATTTTTATAATCATAATATCAAAGATAAATTAATAAAATGAATTGCTATAAAATAGTCATTTTTAAATACAAAATTGTTCAACAATGAACGATAAATTTGGACCAACAAAAATAAGAAAATTATATTGTGACATTCTTTTGTGAGTTGTTCATAAGAGATATTTTTTATATATTGCTAGTGAAGAAATATAGTTCAAAACAATAGTCTTTTTTGAATCAAAATTAATCATTATGAACATTTATTCTTAAACATAAAACCTTTCAATAATGAAAAAAAATTTAACTAATAAAAATAAAAGAATTATAATCATATTTTACAAGAGAATTATTTTAAATTATTCAAAAAATGATTTTTTACCTCTTACTATTGATAAAATATAGTACAAATTAACTATCCTTTATTGTTTTAATTGATCATTGTCAAACTGAAAACTTTATTGTCTATGTAGCCATAGACTGCACATTTGAATACTGTACACTCTTCATTTTTTCCCATTTTTTTTGCATCATCACCGAAAAAGGAAAAAAATCAACTTTGTAAAACCCTAATTCTGGAAGCTTCTAAAAGCTTGTTATAAGTAGTTAGGATGGGGGTTGCAATAGGGCATTATTAGTGAGATTCTAATATGTTTTACACTGGATAATAAAATCATTGGATGGCTGTGGTTTTGCGGATGTAGCCCAGATTGGGTGAACCATGTTAAATTCTCTATGTTGTCTTGTTTCTTCAATAATTTTATGTATGCTTTATTTCTCTATTTTATTGATCAAATCTGCATTTAACTGTTAGATATCTTCCTTCTAACCCTAACAAATACAATGCATTTTTATTTTCCATTAATTAACAGGAGCTGCAGAACAACAAAGTTCTTGTTAAAGTATGCAAGAACGGTTTTGTTTTTGTTTGGAGCTTGTTTACATTTTTTGTATCTGTTTGAGTGCTTTTCTAATATGGAAGGATTTATTGGAACATAACTTTCCATGCTTTTAAAACTATGGTTTATGCAGCTTGTTTAAGTTCCTTGGATCTGTAAATATTTTGTAGTTTTCTTTGGAACTATAAAGAGTGCATTCCTGAAAGAAGGTATGAAGCAAGAGAGTTATATGGAATGGTCAAATATTTCATGCAGAAAGCAAGACACATTTTTTCTTCATATTTAAAAGTTCCATTTAAATTTTGAAATATGCCCCTTAAGTTTGGTACACCAAAATCAACAAAAATGTGTGATTTCCAATATTTTATAGGTGTTTATAAAATCTTAATTTGCATATAAATAGTAAAAAAAAATTACAACAATTTGATAATTCTTTTGGTATATGTTGATGATTTGGCAGTCAAAGAAAGTGGCAATGATTTAATTGGATGTGTCAAACAAGATTTATAACTTTTTCTTTTCACAAAGAAAGTATATGAGAGATGTTGGAAGTATTTTATTGTTATAAAGAAAGTATGCAATAGCAACATAGACTGTATTGAACTATCCATGGTGAATGAAAAGTCTAAGAAGGTTGATAAAAATATATATAAACAACTTCTTGTTAGTTTGATATATCTCATCTTTACCAGACTAGATCTATGATTTACAATTGACTTTCCAAATTTAGGAATTCACCTGGGTGATTCAGTAGAAATAGGTAAAGATTGCTTAGATACATCAATTGTACCATGTAGTGTGGACTTTGGGATCTCATGGGTGCTAAGTGACAAATTCAATGTAACTATATTTACAGACTCAGATTGAATGAAATTGGTTGGTGATAAAAAATTTAATTGAGTGTATGTATTTAATCTTGGATCGTGAATGTTTTTGATAAAGTAAGAAAGGATTTTGAAAGGGCCCTAATCCCTTTTACAACAAAGGATATTTCCATACAAAGCTTACAATTGGGAAAAACAACCTGATAAAATAGACTAGCCAAACACAACAACCAGTCAAGAATAGCAGGATGAGAACAACTACAATGAACAAACTCTAGTAGTAAGAACAAAGCCACCAAAGCCAAACAAATAGAGATAGCCAATCATAGAAAAATAGTTTAATCTCTAGACCTTGAGAGCATCAACTTTCCTTCAAAGGAAACTGATCAGATATTTCTTAAGAGTACATTTATTTTTCCTTTGCACAAATACCCAAGAAGTATCCAAAACTAGATTAGGAATAGAAATAGGAGGAGCCTTAAGAGAGACATCACACACCACAAAGGGAATAACTGAGTGTTGAACTAGTTTTGTAGAATCCACCAGAGGAACTTCAACATCATCAAAAGGAGTTGGAGAGGCAAGGGCCTCAAAGGAGGCAATAGTATTTTGAATCAAAGTAGTAGAAACCGTTGGGGAGACAACATCATCAAAAGCAGCCTAAGACAACACTATAGAAACCACTAGAGGAGCAACAACTACCTTAGAACTCAATTTTTTCCTTAGAGAGGAAGGATTTGAATCATCATTGGAAGAAACAAAGTCTATAGTAGGGTGCACTATTAGGTGTTCACAAAGTGGGTTATTCCACCAAGTATAAGAAGAAACAAGGCGAGAGCCTCAAGGATAGTCACGGGCTAAGTGAACAACAACAAAATAATGTTTGTAGTGAAAAGAAAGACCCTTGTAATCCATAATCTGAGACCAAGACCAATCATTAACCTACAACACAGCCTCACTAGGTAAAGCCTTCGATAGATCAACCTCCACTAGAATCCTAGCAAAGGAGGTATGAGTAAAATTCTTGGAAGCCTTATCCACTTTCAAGAATCTTCCAAGAGCATTACCAATGCCCTCATAAGTAGAGGGACACTAGAACTGTTAGGGAAGATAAGGAAATCTTACCCAAATAGGCACCACATTTAAGGGTTCCTTCAAAGGTTTAAGAGAATGAACCCAAGGTCTTATGGAGAGGGGATGAGAATCCCAATCTCACAAACCATAATCTAAAATAACCTATCTATCCTTAGGAGAACTAAAACCCACAACAAAAAAACCCTTACAAAAAGATAAATCTCCATTGAACCATCAACCAAAGGAGACCAATGGTTGGTGATCCAAAGGTGCAAATTAGGGAGGGAAGGCCACAAGTGGAAAATTTTAAAAATAAGAGCAGTCTTAGAATAAAATCAATATTTTTAGCAACTCAAGAGAAATTACAGGAGCAACATATACACACTGCATAGGATTCATAGAGGCCTCCCCAAGTCGATTAGTCTTCATAGTATCAACAAAAGGAAAAATTCCCTTTGAAGCAATAAGAGAATAAACACCTTGCACCACATAAGTGTTCAAGTAAACCCTAGCCCACCCACATCAATGCCAACAATAGGAGATGAGGCAACCACCATAGTAGAATCCATATCACACAAGAAGGGACATTCATAGAGAGTTCAATGACCAGATCACACCTTGTCAGAGACAGGGGTGACATAATGGAAATTGGATCATGAATTCTATTATGGATTAGCAAGAAGCAATTTAAAATTGCTTGCTCATCAATTGATGGAAAAGAACAAGGCAATGGAAAATGTGGCATGTGAAACTATTTGTGTTTTTAGGGTCTTAAACGATAGTTGTACAGTTGAGACATCCTACACCCCTCTATTGTGATAATTGAAGTATTTTGAAGTTAGTCATGTGAACCCAAAGTTTCATGCAAGGAAAAAACACTTTGATATCAAGTAATAGTTGTATAGTTGAGACATCCTACACCCCTCTATTGTGATAATTGAAGCATTTTGAAGTTATTCATGAACCCAAAGTTTCATGCGAGGACAAACAATATTAAGGTCAAGTAACATTTCATCATGGATCAAATGCAAAATGGAGTTATAGAGTTTTCTATTGTGCAAAGGAAAAACAACTCAAAGATGTTCCCACTACACCCTTCTAGAATGCAAAGTTTGAGAAATGCAAAGATGCACTTTTATTAAACACAAAGTACACAAAATGAACATTTATAAATAGTGGTATTGATAATGTTAAATTGGTGTGAAATTTAGTGTACACTTGCTATTATAGTTAGCATGTGGCGGATTTACTAGCCATTTCCAGAAGAATTTGGTCCTTTTATGTTATAAGCATTGCATCATATACAAATCATATGTGCCTTTGTTGTTGTAGTAGGGCTAGGTGAAGGATCAATTATCATACCACCTTTACATACACAGAGTTCCATTAACACAATTCCATTTGATGAATGGGAAGATCCAACTTATGTACAAAATACAAAGAAAGCCCTCTCCTGATATACATCCAAATGTTGCATGAAATGCAATAGTTGAAAGTAATTTTGCATCGACTGCTTTTTGTGCTAGTTTCCACTCTATCTTTACTCAACTTGTAATTCAACAAGCTGCAAACAAGCATTAATCCCAAATAAACATTAGAGTTCAATACAATTGATGATATATTCAAGAGAGTTTGCTATAGCAACAAATATTTGAAGCTCTGAACTAGCATACCTGTAGAGCAAGCAAGAAAAATCATAATGAAGACCCTCATCTCGTGAAATGAGCTCATTTGAGAAAGTTAGTCCTAGCACCAATCCCCTTTTCTTCAACTAGAATATTGAACAAAAGTTGCAAGAAAAATCCCACTTCAAACACAAACATACCATGAAGCATAAAAAATTAATAATCATTGCAAGGAGTTAATAGAACACCTGCCATTGAAAAAAATCCCTCTACACATGTAAACACAAGAATCCTTTCAAAAAATCCATCAGAATTGTGAAATGAAGATGGATAATAATTAGAATGGAATGTATATGAAAGAAACCAAAAGTCAAAACAAAAATATAATACATAAACTACCTTTCAATCCAACGAAGATCCCAATCTGCTTTCTTTATCACAAAAGAAACAATTCCAATTGCATTGGACAAATGGACCTTCTGCTTGGAGTCTTTGATGTAAGTCTCTAATAAGAGACTATATTGATTGAATTTACTACTTCTAGATTAAACTGTGTATGTTTTTGGATCAATGTTTTGGATCACACTCTGTGATCCATCATCAGGATACGAAAAGAGTTGTAGGAGTAAGAGATGCATATCAAAGCTAATTATAAAAGGAGGTTGGGAGAATATTGCACAAGAAACAAGAAATTTAATAAAAGAAGAAATAAAATTGATAAAGAAATAAAATAACAATAAAGAGAAAACAAAAAATAAAAAATAATTAAACAAAAGTAAAAAAACAACCCTAATCATTTGAAGGAAAAAGAAAGCAATGAAAACCAAGAGAATTAAAAAGGAAAGAGAATTATAGAAAAATAAGAATTTACCATTAAAATGGAATCCTTGAAGATAAAAGAAATTAATAAAGGAAAGAGCTAAAAATCTAAATTAAGAACAATTAAAAAAGCAATAAGAAATAAAGTTTATAAGTGTGAAGCAAGCCACCTCTCCTCTCAGCTCTGTTTAAACACGAACCAACTTTTAAAGTTATAGAGGATTAATAAATGAATAGTCCTCCACATTTCCTTTCATCATTTTTCGCATGCTTCCTAGGAAAAATCTGATATTAAAAAGGCTCTGAAGGAATTTATTTTCACATCACAAATTGGCAAGTGAAGCGCTATAGAAAGAAAAGTTTTTTGTAGAGGTCTGGAGTAGGTTCTCTACCATTAAAGTTGTAGATAAATGGCTCTTCAACCATGGAATATAAGGGTGTCAGTGCCAGTCAGGCCATGGGAGCGACTAGTGGAAGAATATATCACATGGGATGCCCTTAAATTAATGTTTAAGATAGATAATGGAAGGGTTGAGGACTGCATTAGCATCATCTTGGGGCTTGAAGTCACCAGCCCGCAGGCACGACGAATCATCTTCCCTTCACAAGTAATCTCTATTTTTCTATCCAATGCTCTAGATTTAATTCAATCATTGACAGAATTGGAGGATTTACCCAAAAAAAAATTCAATTATCAATACTTGTTAGAAAAT
Source organism: Sequoia sempervirens (assembly GCA_007258455.2). Classification (NCBI taxonomy): domain Eukaryota; kingdom Viridiplantae; phylum Streptophyta; class Pinopsida; order Cupressales; family Cupressaceae; genus Sequoia; species Sequoia sempervirens. The sequence continues at coordinate 338,425,273 of VDFB02058242.1, forward strand.
GCACTTGTTCGAGCCGTGCAACAATACAACTTCTTCTCTGGGGAAGGGTTTATCGGTGGTTTGTTCCCAAGGGCATATATACAGAGGTGACAAAGTTTTGAGGAGATCTTCAATGCTTTAAGACTAGCTTTGAAATTCAACAACGACATCATTCTGCAGCATGCACTAAGGAAAAACCATCATTTCATTTGCTTTGTAATGGACCTTGAAATCAAGGAAAAGTATTTTGCCCTGGCATTTTTGCATGTGTTTGTACCACCTCCTCCAAACAATGAGTTACATGTTGACTTGCAACTTTGAGTACATTCTCCAGTTTGAGGTCCACTTCATGCTTCAAATACTTTGATCCAGTCTGCTAGCAGAGTTCAAGTGCATCAAAATATGGTGAATTCAAGTTTGGCTTCCTCTGTGCAATTCAATAGAGCTCTAGCTCATAGTAGAAGAGTGTTTGAGAGAGGGCTTCAATTGGCAAAGGGTTTAGAATTGCAGGATGAAATTTTTATTATGGGGGAGTCAATGAAATAGTAAAAATGTTCTTTGTGGGTTTTTGTTCAAAATTACTAGGTATTTTTTGTATGTTGTAATGGGTTTAACTTCATAGTTTAGTCTTAGGGGAATGAATTTACAATTAAGATGGCTGAATTTTGAATTATCAGTACACCTTGTCTTTGGGATATATAATTAGGGTCAAGTTTTCTAAATTTTGAATTATCAGCTCAGTTTCTATATGCTACAAAATCGATCAAAACTGTACTCTTTTTGGGCTATAACTGGAGGTTTTCTAACTGGTTCTTTCCTGCCAATATGCCCTTTAGAACTAGTTTTTGTATATATCTATTTATTTATAATAAATTATTATAGTGGCTCACCACTTTGACTTAATTTTTTTTTTTTTTGCAAAAATAATAAACAAAACAAAATAAAAAAAACTAAAATATTTAAAAATATATTTGCAAGAATATTTGAAAATATATTTGCAAAAAGGAATCAACAAAAAGAAAACAATAAAAGGAACCAAATTAAAAGACAAAACAAAAAAAGTATACTAGAAAAAAAAAAACAAAACACATGAATAAAGAAACCTAAAAAAATAATTTAAGAAAATTAAAAGAAGAGAGAAAAAAAATTAAAAATAGAACAAAACAAATAATGTCTTTGAAAGAGATTATATGTTTTTGAGGAGTATAATTCACATGTCAAACCATCCCTCCATCCAATACTTGGCAATGAACTATTTGATAAAATCCTTTGGTAGGCATGCATGAAAAATCTGGTAGCATAGAAAAGGCAATGAACTATTTGGAAAATTGCCTCAATGAAATTTGGTCTCATGGTGATGGAATGCTATATGGATTTTCATAGCATTCCATCACCATGAAGCCAAATTTCTTTGAGGAATTTTCCCAAATAGTTCAATGCCTTGTCCATGGCTTGTCATGGCATTCCATCACCATGAGACCACATTCCTTTGAGGCATTTTTTGAAAAATTTCATTGCCTTGTCTATACTATTGCTTACTATTTTGCTTTAATAGATCTTTTACAAGCATCCATAGCTTGTTTGAAAGCACCTATTTTAGGATTTTAGCCATAGTAGCAAGGCATTGAACTGTTTGATAAAATTTTTTGGTAGACCTGTATGGAAAATGTGGTAGCATAGACAAGGCAGTGAACTGTTTGGAAAAATTCCTTCAATAAATGTGGTCTCATGCAATTCCATAACAAGCAAATGCCCAAATGTTTTAAAAATCAAGGGCTGAAAAATGCAACCTGGGAAGCTTTATTGGGAATGCAAATATGTAATATAGTTATATCAATGTATTGTAGTGATATGAAATGTAGATATATCATTCTTAGAAAGATGATAGATAATGTAAAAAGATGTAATGATGAAAATATTTGGGTTTATGCTCAAATTATGTAACTTATCAGATGATAACCGAAGGTTTTCTTCCCGATTCTTTCCTATTGGTATGTCCTTTGACTTAGGGTTTTGTAATTATTAAATATAAATAAAATATTATAGTGGTTCGTCTGCTTTTGATTAAAAAAAACAAGCAAATTTAATTGGCATCTCCTCCTGGTTAATAGTTATTTATCTTATATGTAACATTACAGTTTGGGTTTTACTGATAAAGAATTAGTCCAATATTTGACCAAACTAGATGCATTTTTGTCACTTGTTTGATTTTTCGATATTGGATGTAAATGATTTGTAACATTTTTTCAATCATGTTTGATTTTAGTCATATTGGATCATGTATGAACCAGTTCCGTTAGTATAACATGTAAATCTACGTTCTTTGGTAATTCCTTTGTACAATCTTGGTGTTTTGGGTTGATGATAATAAAGATTTTGATGATGAACTTCAAAAGCAACAAGAGACATCTGAAGACACATGTGACAAGTCTATTCTAACTAGATCATTTCAAATAACCTCAGAAAAATGCGTTAAATCTAAGAGACATGAAGTTTCTATAGAAGGTAAGAGTGTAGAAGAGCCTATTGTGTTGGCCGGTGACAAAGCTCCATTTGAAAAACACATGAAAAGTGCCACCTTTTAACGCTCAAAGGGAAAGGTGGAGATCAAACAAAAAAATCTAGAAGTAAAATAAGGCAAAGAAAGACACATGATAAAGATGTTGATGAATCATTAGATGTTGTTCCAAATTAATTCAAACTATTTTATAGAGGTAAAAGAAACCCTAGATGTAACACATTTTAGCATTCTTGAAGTATACTACTATTATTAAAATCTACATTTGTTCCTCCCACCTAATATTAAAGTATTGCTTTCAGTAAAAACTTAAAACCATCATGCTAAGAAAATAAAATGCAAAAACAGGTACCTCAGGAACTTGAACTTCTTTCATGAAGTGGCAAGCCAAATTTTCCAAGACAACCCCATCAGAAGCGGTAGAAAACGCCATATCATGACTAACAAAATGCAATTGATAGGTGGAAAGTCAAATTCTTCAAGCTTTTCCAGCATCCTCCCTACTTGTACCAAAATGGGAGCTTTCAAATAGGGAGCGTATGGAAATCTATCATAGCATAATGGAAGATAGAATTTTGTCAAATGTTATATTTGCAACTGCCCTGGTAGACATTCATGCAAAATGAGAAACCATAGACAGGGCACATGTAACTATTTGAAAAATGTCTCCAAAGGGATGCCATCACATGGAATGTAGTGGTTGCAAGCATGTGTATCTCCACATGTGCCCACTCTACCCTAATTGCCAATTGCCTGAGCCACCAAAACCTGTTTCAAAAATCACGCACTCAAAATAGAACCCTACACTGACATGCTACATCCATTGATGCAAGCCATTAAGAACCAACCAAATTTCATAATAGTTAAGTAGTGAGAAAATTTACATCTCCAATTTGTTGGGAAAAGATCCCAACTAAAGTGGTAAAAGATGAAAACACACATAGATCAAAGGATACACCAAGGAGGTAGAATATTTTCTATTTCATTCATACACAAAAATATTACATTCAAAATGATTACATACAAAACAAAGCTATGGCCTTGTATTTACTTCATATACCAAACTGCCCAGATTTTGACACAACTGACCTTTCTATATGTTGCTCTATGTTGCAGCTGTAAATATTCTAGAGCACTGGAGCACTGCACTCTGTGCAATATCTTCTATTGCTACAAGTTCTTCTTCTTTGTTCTCTATTTTGTTTTGCTAAAAATTCCTTCTTGTTCTTCTCTAACTTCTAACTTAAAAAAATTATATTCTTCCTTTTTCTCTTTCTTGCCCTTTTTGTAATAATAGATGCTCAAATTTAAATTCACCTAGCACAATTAATTTGTTTCCAAAACATTAACTGGCCAACAAAAGTCAGACATGACAAGTGGGAAGAACAATCTAAAACATTTATCATCTGACTCAACACTAAATGCATTTGATTGTTGTTTCTCAAGATTACAAATTCCAACACTCCCCCTTAATCTTGAGCCTTTTTTTTTCATCGTCATTCAAAATTTTTGGAGCAAAGTTTCCAGAGCAATCCTATTTTCAATTGTTCTGTGTTTTGAAACTATCTTGCCTAGACCTATCCAAATTTTTGGTGCATTTCTGAGTTTCCAGAACTAAAGTTCCAAAGCATTCCATCATCCCAAGTCTATCTCTTAGGCGTTCAAAGGATTCTTTTCATAGTTCCTTTGTGAAAATATCAACAAGCTATTGCTCAGATCTGTAGTACTAAAGTTCAATCTCTCCATGCTTCGCCAACTCCCTTATGAAATGGTAGTGGATTTCAATGTGCTTGCTTCGTCCATAAAAAATGGGATTCTTAGGAAGGCAATAGAAGACACGTTGTCACAAAATATGGTTGTACCATATTCTTGCTACTCATTCAAATCTACAAGGATTTTTCTAAGCCAAATAGCTTTGTATGTTGTTGCATTTACTGCTATATACTCTGCTTTAGCTGTGGAGAGAGAAGTTATGTGTTGCTTCTTTGATGCCCATGATATTGCTTTTGAACCCATGTGGAACATATATCCTGATGTTCTCTTCCTATCATCTATATTTCCTACCCAATCACTATCTATGTAGCCAACCAGTTGAAACTCATTGGAGGCAGTATACATAATTCCATAGCTTTTGTGCCATTGACATACCTTACAATTCTTTTTCCTGCTTTCCAGTGTGCATCCTTAGGTTGCTCCATGAACCTAGAAATTAGGCTTACCGCGTACATCAGATCAAGTCTTGTTGATTTCAAATACATGAGGCTTCCAACCATGCTCTTGTAGAGGGTTTGGTTAACATCACTATTGCTGTCCTCTTTTCTTAAATTTTAGACCTGTAGTTGTTAGTGGGGTTGGTTTGTTTTCCAACATTCTAAATCTCTTCAAGGTTTGTTTGGCATAATTTCTTTGTGAAATAAATATTACATGCTCTATTTGTTGGACTTCTATGCCTAGGAAATATTTTAGCAAACCTAGGTTTGTCATTTCAAATTCATTTTTCATTACCTCTTTGAAATTGGCAATGAAGATATTAGTATTCCATGTGAAAATTAAATCATCTACCTACAAAATAGAAATAAGAATCTCACCATTGACTACCTTGATGTATAGTGTGAGTTCACTACCACTTTTGCTAAATCCATGGCTCAAAAGGTACAAATCAATTCTACTGTACCATGCCTATGGTGCTTGCTTCAGCCCATAGAGAGCTTTCTAAAGCCGATAGACCTTGTCTTCTTCAACTAGTTCTTTTGAGCATTGCTCAATGTTGTAAATGCATTTGGGTTAGTCACATCTATGAACCCATTTGCTACTAACTCCCATGAGTCATTTGCAACTAAAATGGTTTTCATTTTCTTTGCCCAGATGTCATAGTTTTTACCATCAAACATAGGTGGCTACTACCAACTCCTATTATCCCCTCCATCCATTTTTCTAAATGGGGGAAAACAACAAATACCCAAAAAAAATCTAGGGCTTTTCTTAATACCTAGAAAACTAGGGTTCAAAATAAACATGGCTCTAATATCAATATGTTGGGAAAAGATCCCAACTAAAGTGGGAAAAGATGAAAACACACATAGATCAAAGGATACAACAAGGAGGCATAATATTTTATATTTAATTCATACACAAAAAGATGAAATTCAAAATGATTACATACAAAAAATAGAGCTATGGCTCTGTATTTACTTCATACACCAAACTGAACAAAAATTGGCACAACTGACCTTTCTGTATGTTGCTCTATGTTGCAGCTGCAAATATTCTAGAGTAGTGGAGCACTGCACTCTATGCAATATCTTCTACTACTATAGGTTCTTCTTCCTTGTTCTCTATTATGTTCAGTTGAACATTCCTCCTTGTTCTTCTCTAACTTCTAACTAAAAAACCATTCCATTCTTCCTTTTTTTCTTTCTTTCTTTTTTTGCAAAAACAACTGCTCAAATTCAAATTCACTCACCACAATTAATTTGCTTCCAAAACATTAACTATCTAGCATAATTCAGACACAACAAGTGGGGGGAACGATCCAAAATGGATCTCAACTGACACAACATTAAATGCATTTAATTGTTGCTACTCAAGATTACAAATTCCAACACAATTGACCATTGAGAAATGCATTAATCACTGTTTATGGTTTGAAGGCCTCAATTCCTGACAGGAACTAATAAATATCTTCAAATGCACATTTTGCTAATTGGATAGATTTTTACCACCAAACTTGTCTAACTATTCTACATCACTATTTCAATTTCCACTTCATTGATAAGGAAAAAGGTATTTAATTAAACTAGTTTGAGTTTTAACTCAATTTATTTTCATGTTATCCATATATTGGCCATGTGTGACATAAAACCACCAGTTTAAATGGGTTAGTCTCGTAAGTTTCTTTCTCAAAAATTAACCCAACTGATATAATGCACTTCGAGTAGGGTATCCCTTAACAGAAATTATGTAACAACAAAGATATAAACTTGACAGAATGTGATAAATTTTCAATTGTCAACCCCTATTCTTTGTTATGGAACATTTCATCTACCATTATTTCTCCATAACTAGCTTCAAAGTAGTTTTCTAAAATTATAAGGCACAATCATTCAAAGAGACAATGCGCATCAATAAACATTGAGATTAAGAGTTTTTTTTCTTTATCCATGGGTGAATGGAGATCATATTTTTCTAGATAATCTTAAGAAAATGATAACTTCATTATATACTAGAAATTATATTTATTATGATTTAATATATTTTAGATTTATTATCTTTATTTTCATATCTTATTAATATTAGCAAATTTATTTGTAATGAAGATTACATATCTTTATCAATTGTTGTACAAGAAATGTATATAGAATAATTTTGTAACTTCATTTATTAAATTCTTGCATTTGTATTGCATGTATTTATTTCTAGATGAATTACAATTCTACATTAATTTCCTATTCATGATGGTATCTTTATGGTTATTCTCATACTTTCTATTTCTCTTCCTTGTCAAACGTGCATTTCTGTTTGATGCTCACAACATATGTTGTGATAGCTAGCCTTCTTGAGGATTATGTTATGTTTTGGAACATTTTCATTCTAATAATTGTGCTTGTAATTAGAGAAAAAATTTCAAGTTAGATTGCAAGTAGCATAAAACTAAATCCCAATCAACAATAGATCACAATGTAAACAAGAAGCATAAGAATAGTGAAACAATATCACCTAGTCTTCAAGCTTCCATTTGATTGACCTCCATTGGCTTTCTCCATCTTGTTGAAAATGATATAATTGCCCTCAGATTTGAAGTGCAACTATAACCTATTCCAAAGACAAGCAAAATATTGAAGTAATATGTGGTTGCTCAAGTACTCAAAAGCTCTCAAGCATGTTGAAAATAACTTTGTGTGTGTCCAAAATGACTTGAAAGAGGGCCTTTTAAAAAATGTCAAATTGAGAATGGATGGCCAAGATTAAAATTTGGTGAAGCCCTAAGATCAAAGGCCAAGAATCAATGTCATAAGGAGGATTGGGGTTAGGGAAACATTAGGTCAAAGTTAGGGAAAGCTTTGAAATGAAGGGTTGGGATTTAATTGAAAGCAATTAAATCAATGGTGGAGAAAAAGAGGTAGTCGGAATAATATAAATTATTTAATTTATGGAGGAATGTTGACTTATGAATTAAATAATGGTTTAATTCATAAATGGGAATGAGACAAAAGAGAATAAATAATTGTTTTAATTATTTATTTGGTGGGATGGAAAGTGGGTTAAATAAATAAATTTATTTAATTGAAGGAAAAATGGTAATGTTGGTAATCAAAAATTTATTTAATTAATAGAGGGAATAAGAACTAATTAGTGATGTATTTAAATAAATAAATGTAATTTATTTACTTAAATAATCATGGAGGAATAATTATGACATTAGGACATGATTAAATAATTGAAAAATATGGTTTGCAAGTCGAGGCCATTTTTTATGTGTCTACATTTTTCCCCTCTTTGACATAATGTAGTTTATCGCATTGTGTTAAAGAAAACAAGCCAACAATATGCCCTAGTGTGAAAGTGAGGAGAGGAAGTGTGACAAGGAGGTAGTGGTATGCCCCCTCGAGAGGACATGTGGGTTCAAAGAACATGAGTGTGCTCTCGAAATGGATGAGGATATTAGAGGATGAAGGAAGAGAAGAAGTGTTAGCATGGAAGACCTAGATGTTAGGATGAAAAAAGAATACTTCAATATTTTTCCAAATAACATCATAGGCATTGCATAATCATCATTGGGTAGTAAAATGAGACAAATGGACAACAAACACCATGATATGAAATAGACCAAGGTGTGCAAGGTCATCCACTTGCAAAAAATAGACAATCACAGACAAGGAATATCCTAACTCATACTAAGGGCTAAGTTGCCCCAGTCTTTTTGTCAAAACACACCAAAGACAACAATCAAAGAAAATCAAGTCATGAGACATCCTCACACCTCTAAATCCTTCATGGGACATCCTCGAGGTAGCTAGTAACATGAATAGGAGACAAAAAAATAAAAAGATAAGACAAAATGGACCAAAAAAAGTCAACAACCATTGAATATGTTTGCCAATATTTGTTTGTCGAAGGTTGATTGCATGACAGTTTGACAGTTTAACGATGGGATAGTTTGATGGTTTTGATGGTTGACAATGCCTATTTTCAGGAAGGACGCATCCTGAAAAGGACAATGACTATGTAACGAAGCCTATCGTCAGGAAAGATGCATCTTGAAAAGGAAAATGATGTTTTGACGAGTGTCCAATTCCAAGAAGGACACATCTTGAAAGGGACCATAAAGTGACTGGGTTAACATTGTGTTGGAAATTTGATTGATGTTTGACTCAATGACTGACTGGACTATGTTGTTTGTTTGTTCACGATTTCAATGTGGACATTTTGATGATTGTCTTGTGTCTAAGTATGATTATTTCTGTCTTATTTGACCGACATGACAAACCCTAAAGGACTGACCTAGGTGGCCTTGAGGGCTCATCGACAAATGGCCTTTCCTATGTTGTGCACTTAGAGACCTCGTAGTTCGATAGGGATGGATGGACATATTGAATATGAATTGACATGTTTTGACTTGACCTAACTAAACCTAAGGGACTGAACCTAGGGGGCCTCGGGGGCACATTGATGATGGCCTTTCCTACTTAGCAAATGCACAAAGAAATCATAGTTCAACAAGGACAAAAACTGACCTGACTGACTCTAACTCTATTTTTTGGACTTTTTAGTGTTATCTGGATGTTTTTGTGTTTTTTGACATAATTCAATTTTTTTGGATTTCTTTTTCAGGACATTTTATACTTTTTATGGATTTTTTTAAGACATTTTCTAATTTTTATGGATTTTTTAGGACATGTTATGATTTTTATGGATTTTTTTAGGACATTTTATGATTTTTATGCATTTTTTCAGGACTTTTTATGATTTTTATGGATTTTTCAGGACTTTTTTAATTTTTATGGATTTTTTAGGACTTTTTTGATTGTCAAGACCATGTGCGATACCCACTGCAGTCACATGATTAAGAATGATCCAAGTGGAATGGGATGGAAAGGACGTGCTCAGTATGGATAGTGGACAGTATGTGAGACTTGATGTCAACCATTATTGACCATGGAAAGAAATGGCATGATGCCAAATTGAATGTCATGATAATGTCAGAAAAGTGGATGTTTATTATGGTCCAAGGTAGATAAAATGGCAATAGATGGCAAAGCGATGACTGACTACACATGGTGCCTGTTTTCCAAGTTTTCACCATGGTACTTATCCAAAGTGCCTGTTTAAAAGGTTTTCACTATTGGATGAATTATTTCTCTTTACTATTTTCTTTTCATTTTTTTGGTGTCACCAAGATGCCTATTTTCCAAGTGAATTTTTTTATATTTTTCAATTTTTTTTTGTATTTTTAAGGTTTTTAGTCAAACTTTCTAATGTTATGCATAGAACTTCTAAAGATGTAGATTGTTGATGGGCTATGTTAGTTTTTCACTGTCTGCAGTAGCTAGCTAATATGCTCCAAAACCAAAAGAGGACATGATGACATAAGGACCTAGCCAATTTGGTTCAAAATTTCTAGGTTTTTCTTTGTCAACTTGATTCTTAGGATTTTGCATGAGGACTAGGTTGCCAATGTCAAACATTCTAACCATTACTTTCTTGTTATAACTGTGACAAAGATGATTCTGATATTCCTATAGGTGATTCAGGGAATTATGTCTTCTTTCATCTAACATCTCTAACTCATGCAATCGCAATTGTCTATACTCCTCATCATTGATCATATCCTTCATGGAGACTCACAAAGATGGGATTTCAACCTCGATGGGAAAGATGGTTTCAACTCCAAAGACCAGGGTGAATAGAGTGGCACATGTAGGCATGCAAATGCTGGTGCAATAGGCCCATAGAGCAAGGTTGAGTTGGATGTGCCAGTCACAGCCAGTGTCATTAACTATCTTCTTAAGAATTTTGATAATCATTTTGTTAGATGCCTCAGCTTGACCATTTCCTTGGGGATAATAGGGCATGGAGAAATGGTGTTGGATATGAAAGCGTTCGCAAAGCTCACGAACATCCTAATTTTTGAAAGGACAATCGTTGTCTGTGATGATGGATTGTGGGACACCATACCTATAGATTATTTAGTTGAGGATGAATTTAAAAATTTTCTTGTTGGTTATGTAAGTGAGGGGAACAACTTCAATCCATTTGGTAAAATATTTAGTAGTGGTAATGATGAATTTATGACCATTAGATGAGGTAGGATGGATTTTTCCCATGAGGTTGAGTCCCCATTGTGTAAAGGGCCACAGAGAAGTGATTGGGTGAAGCTCTTGCACTGGCACATGAATTAGATCATTGTGTACTCGACATTTATGACATGTTCTCACAAATTAAAGAGCGTCCTTTTCCATTATTGGCCAATAATACCCAAGTCTCATAATCTTTTTGGCTAAAATCAGGCCACTCAAATGGGATCCGCATATACCCTCATGTACCTCACATAAGGTTTCTCTTGCTTCATCAGTGTTGAGATAGTGAAGAAGGGTTTTGTCAAAGCTATGACGATAAAGGGTGTTACTAATGATGGTGTATCGGGCGGCTTTCCAGATAAAGGATTTTTGTTGGTTATTGGATAAGTTTGGGGGAAGGGTTTGGGATTTGAGGTAGTCATATATGTCTTGATACCAAGGTGAATTGGGACCAACAAGCTCACAAACCATTTCGGATTCAGGAATATCGTAAGCGGGAACCAATAGTTGTTCCACTAAGAACTCGAATTGTGGCACATTACTAGGAATGTCTAGGAGAGAGCCAATTGTGGCCATTGCATCTACTACCTTATTTTATGTTCTCGAAACTTGCTCAAAAGTAACCATGTGGAAATATGTCTAAAAGTTATCAACCATTCATTTGTAAGGCATTAATTTCTCTTCCTTAGTTTCATAGTCATCATTGACTTGGTTAATGACCAACTGAGAATATCCATAGACATGAAGTGTTCTAATTTTCCATTTGATGGCCATTCTAACTCCTATGACAAGTGCCTCATATTCTACCACATTATTAAGCAATGTGGAATGACTTAGGGATGGAGTCTCCTTGCAGAGTGATAAACAATATTCCTACTCCTGAGCCATGACTAGTATGAGATCCATCAAAATACAGCCTCCAAGGTGACTTAGGTTTTGTATGGAATATTGACTGATCTGGAAAGTCTACTACTAGTGGATGATTTCCTTGTAAAGGTGTGTATTCTAGTCGGTCTACTATCACTTGTCCTTTTATCGCCTTTCTTTCCACATATTGAATATCATACTCGCTCAAGATCAAACACATCTTCAATGGTATGTGTAATGTGTCTTATGATTTAACATGTATCCTGACCAGTGGTTGTGTAATTTAGTTCATATCTGACCAGTGTCCGACTGATGTAGTAAATGGCCTTTTCCTTTTCCTCATGGTCGTTTTGTACCAATAATGCCCCCGGTGCTGAAGTTGTTGTAGAAATGTACAAAATCAAAGGTTTCCCTTCAATTGGTGGCATTAAAACATGTTGTGATAGTAGATAATTTTTTATTTGTTGGAAGGCCTCCTGACATTTATTTGTCCACACAAAACAGATACTTTTGCGTAGAAGATACTGAAATGGATGACACTTGTCTGCCAATTGGGCTATGAAATGTCAGATAGATTGTAACCTACCTTGCAATGTCCTGAGTTCACTTATCCCTTTTGGAGGAAGCATGTCTAATATGGCTTTCACCTTGGCAGGATTGACTTCAATGCCTCTATGAGAAACAATGTAACCCAAAAATTTTCCTGATGTCATGCTAAAGACACATTTCTTCGGATTCAAGAGGACCTTGTATTATTCCAGTCTCCTAAATATTTTGTCTAACACATTCAAGTGATCTTTTCATGTCAAACATTTTTCCAAAAGGTCATCTACATAATCTTCCATTATCTTATGCATCATGTCATGGAATATGGTCATCATGGCTCTCTGATACGTGGCACATGTGTTCTTAAGACCAAAAGGCATGATGTTCCAATAGTATGTGCCCCATGAACATGTGAATGCTATTTGATGTTGATCTTCCAAGGCAATACAAATCTGATTATAGCCTGAGAAATCGTCCATGAGGGATAGCATCTCATATCCTGCCGTGAGATCTACTATGATGTCTATGTTTGGTAGTAGAAAGTCATCCTTTGGACATGCTTTATTTAGGTCCTAAAAATCTATGCAGATGTGGATTTTACCATTTGGCTTTGTGATTGGTACAAGATTTGATATCCATTCAACATAGTCTATGGACCGTATGAATCCCATGTCTAACAATTTATTAAGTTCTGCTTTGACTAACAAGGTGTTATATGGGTACATCTGTCACAACTTCTATTTCACTAGCTTGGCATCTAGAAATAATGGCAAATGGTGCAAGACAAGTTTTGGATCCAACCCAGGCATATCGACATAAGACCACACAAAGTTGACCTTACGATCTGAAAAGAATTTGTGGAACTCAAGTTTCTCTTCCTCTATCAAAGATGTTACAAAGAGGACCATCTTAGGATCTTCTATTGTAGATATGTTTACTTCCATAGTGTCCTCTATAAGAATGGCTGATTTTTCCTAAGTTATGGGGAGAAAGTCCAGTCCTCCATCCTTAGGTGCCTCAGGGAGGTTTTCACCCTTAGATATGTCCTTTATTTTTACTTTTTTATCATTAGAAGGTGCCTTTCAGTTTTCACCTAAAGACGTGTCATTTTTTGTTTTATTTTTATTTTTCATTTTGAGACTAGAGGACAATACAGTCTCCCCAAATTAGGCTACACAATTAGGTCAATAGAAAATCCAGCCTTGTGGTCTCCACTTGGTATACCCTCATGCAGTCCCATGAATTCTGTTATGGCCTCATCATTCTAAAATATGTCCATAACTAGTGGGCCTTGTCGATCCCAATCAATTAGTTGTGGGTAGACTAAGGAAATACCATCATCAGTATTGGGGAATGGTGGGGAGGACGTGGAAAGCATGTCAACAGATTTAGAGAGGTTAAAGATAAAATTGTCATCATCCAACTCCACATCAGATTCTATCCAATATTCTCCTTCACTTGATTCATACTCATTGTCAAAATAAGGGATGAATGGACTAGCATTGGGGTCAGTAGTGTCATGCGGTGAGTTAGATGATTCCAAGTGAGGGTCATTGCTATCAGATGGTTGGACGGGTTTAGCAGAAGGATGGTCAATGGGGATAGAATATAATTCAAACATGGCATTATTCCTTGGGACTTTAGAGTTGTCATTATTTGGTGTCAAATCAAGCTTAAACATTTTCCAGAACCTCTCTTCAAATGTAGGTTCTCTAGGTTCAAGGAACAAGTCATCAAGGAAACAATCACTTAGGGATTGGTTGGAGCCAAATTCCCATTCTTGTGAGTCAATTTTTGTAAAGGGGTCTTCATTTTTCTTGACACATTCTGAACCATTCACTTTCTCACTAGAAAATACATTGGTACTTTGATCGCTAGATTCAAGTGGTCCTAACCCTAACCCAAGATGTTTCGGTCTTCCAGTAGGAATTAGAGGTTCTCGTCTTCTTGTTTTGTCTTTGCCAAGGCCACTAGTTCCATCATATCCTTTTTCCTTCGCTATGTCATAGCCTTTACCATATCTCTCTACTGGAAATGGGGGTGAATTTCCTAGGTCTCTATAGATCCACGACAATACGTCTTCAATGTCTTCTTGGCTCATGTCACCCCACTTTATAAATATTGTTTTTGGAGGAACTTCAAAAATTTCCTTCGACTCTATCATGAAACAAGGCTTGCCATAGACCTTAGGAGACTTGGGCATTTTGGTTATGTAGTAGGCTATGTTTAGTTTATATTCTCCACACCCTTGGTCCTAGAACTTGACACTTGGATTGATGCTTGGGGTGGTGGATGAAGTGATGGATTTCAAAGAGGTGGATACAACTGTCGATGAGGTGGATGTAGAGGTTGAAGCGATGGATATAGACATCGAGGGATTAGCAAGTGTGGATGGATCAATATATTTGGAAAAAAGAAGTTGTTGAAGCTTCACAGTTAATGGGCACTTGGTGCTCAAAGATGCCTCTCAAATTGGTACAATACTGAAATGGATCAAGATCTTCATATATGGTAATTTCAGTACCTTCAAAAGGGAACTTCAAGAATTGGTGATAGGTGGAAGGGATAGCCTTTAGGGCATGAATCCAAGGTCGACCAAGAAAAATATTGTAAGGAAGTTCCAAATACAGGACTTGACAGGTTGTATCCACAATGACTGGTCCTATCTGAATAGGGAGTGTGATTATGCCCCAAGAGGAGAATTCTTCATCATCATACACCTTGATAACTATGCTCTTTGTAGCATCTACACAAGCATCAGAAAATCCTAGAGCCTTAACCAATTTTAGGGAGCATATGTTCAGTCCTACTCTGCCATCTACTAAAACTCGTCTAACCTTATGTTTATGGATGAATACTTCAATATGAAAGGGCATCATTATGATTGGATTTGGGTGATGAGTAATCTTCGTCTGAAAATGTTATGTGATGGGGAATGGTTAGGTATCCCACCATGGCCTCAAATTGGTTAACATCAATGTCCTGAGGGATGGAAGACTCTTGTAATGTTTTTTCAAGTATGGCCTTGTGCGTTGGGGAAATGCGTAATAGCTCAAGGATAGAGATTCGTGCAGGCATTTTCCCTAGTTGTTCAATGAGGTTGAACTGTCCTTTGGACTAAGGTTGTTTGATTGATGGACGGGGTTGTGACTATTGGGTGGATGGACCGGGTATTGTAGCTTCGGCTGTCTAGGAGGAGGAGGACCAACTATGGTGACTTTTCCCCCACAGGTAGTGACATTACATTCAAGGGCTCTCTTGATGGTGATTGTGTTAATATGTTCATCAGTCATTCTAATATGATTAATAATGGGTCTGCCAAAATAATCAAACCCAATGCGAGCATAATTAGCTCTATTATTGTTATTAGCCTTTGACTTAGAGGAGTTCTTTGAACCATGGTCCTACAGTTGGTTTTTGTGGATAGTATGATCTAAGTTTGTGTCAACTACAGTCCACCTAGCTGAATGGTATGATTCTCAATGAGGTCTTGTACGAGATTTCTTAACTATCGGCAAGAGGAAGTTTTATGTCCTTTTGCTTGGTGGTAATCCAAGAAAGCATTGTCATCCCACCAAGATGGCTTGAATTGTCCTGGGTCATATGGCTTAGGATCCTATAGTGTAATGACACCATTTTGAAGGATCTTTTTAAGGACGTCTTCAATAGGTTCACCCAAGGGGGTGTATGTGAGACTCTTGGGGAATTGACTCTTGGGGAATTGACGAGGTTGCCTCTGGTTTTGATTATTATGATTTTTTTGATTTGTTTGAATGGCATTAGCAACAGGTGTCGATGTGATCATTTGTGTATTTTGTGGTTGAGCTTCTTTAAGAGTAAGTACAAGACCCATTGTGTTGACAGCTTTGGCGTCAACAACACCATCATTGGTAATGTGTTTGTTCTTGACCCAATATTTATTCTTGTCTGTGGATGGGTTTGTGTTCGTGTTCTTAGGGCCATATTTTAGTTCTCATTTAGCAATAAGGGCCTTCTCAAGTTGGACACCCTTTTCAACTAAGTCTGTAAAGGTTGTACAATAGTGAACTTGTAAGCCATATTTCAATGGGCCTAGGAGTGTTTGGACAAACATGTCAAATTTTTCTTTCTCAAGTATGTCAATGTGGCAACGAATTGCTAGACATATCCATCTTTGGAATAATGGGATAAAAGTATCACCGGCTTCTTCTTGTGTAAGTGTGCATAAACTAGTGTTGGAGATGTCAGTATCAATGTTGTATGCGTAATTTTCCACAAATTTGTTTGCAAGTTGGTCCCATGATTTTATTCCCTTTCGTAAAGTGGAAAACCACTCAAGTGTGAGACCTACAAGACTCTTAAGGAAGAGTCTCATCAAGTACGCATGTTCATAGGCGGTGTCCACACAATTGGTTGTGAATTCTCGAATGTGTTCAAGTGGGTTTGTCTTGCCTTTGTACTTAGTGAAGTTTGGTGTCATGTACCCAGGAGGGAATGGTGGCATGTATAGACTTGTGTTGAAAGGGTACGGGCATAGGTCATATGGTGTGTGCAGATTTTTGGTGGACATTTGCAAGGTCTTTATTTGTTTTTGTAAGTTTTCCACTTGAGCTATCAAAGTGTCGATTATGGGATTGTTTGTTGCATCACAAATGGGAGTGATGGGTATCCCATGGGTCCCCATTTGTTGGGATGAGGTGTTCTGATTTAGTTGTGAAATTTGTTATTGTGAGAGGTATGATGTGTTTTGATTTGAATGTTGTTGGTATTACACGTTTTGATTAGGGATTTGTTGATGCATGTGAATGTGTGATGAATATGTGGGAATCTGTGATGCATATGTGGGAATGTGTCCTCTAGCCATATTAATTGATATTTGTGGGATGTGTTGACCTTGAATATTTTGGTACGCAAAGGAATTCATATGTTGTGTCATTTGAGTGTCATGTCTAGATTGATAGAATTTTCCATGGGGAATGCTGGTGTTTTTTCCTTGGAAAGTACTGGTATTGAGTTGTGATTACGTGTTGACATTTGGTTGTGGTCCTCTAATAAAAAAACATCGTTTACTTCCTCCAAAGGGATTGAATGAGGTCCCAATGAAAGGATTTGATGATGATGCTCCCATGGTACTAGATGAAGCTCCAAATAGGGGGTTTGAAGAGATTTCCCCCATTGATGAGGATCCAAAGGTAGCTCTGATTGATTGTGAGGATGTTGTTGACATTATAGGCATTGATTGTGACGTGGCTTGTCACATGGTTGGTGTCCCTCCAATGGATGTTGCATTGATTGAGTTGGAGGTATTTCAATTAGAGGTGCCACTAGAGGTAGCATTGATGGTGTTTGTATTATTTTGTGTGGTGGAGGCATTATTTATGCTTTGCTGAGGTGTCGATTGTGACTAATTGGGTTGTTTTGTGTTGTCAGGAGAAGCGGATCTTATGATGTTAATGTCAAAGCCTCGTGGTAACTTGGCCCCTTGGTCTAAGAGCATAGCTAAATATCTGTCAGGATCGTTCAAGACCAAGTCCTCTACAAAGGAGGCTACTTCAAGATTTTGGGCTACACCCTCTAAGTCCTCTGCAAGCATTTTCCAATTTTGGTCTCTTTGTATGAATGGTTCAAATAGATTTCGAGAGGAAGATGGTATGTTTATGTCACTGAAAGGATTGATAAAAGATGCCCCCATGTCTATGTTTGAGTTCATGTTATAGGGGTTATTTTTTTGTCCGAAAGGATCCATTTGTCTTCTTTTCCTCTGGAGTCTAGTCTCAACCATAAAAGTATTGCTCAAATGAGGGAATGATAATGACAACTAAGTTGGAGGATGACACAAATCTATGTTTTTGTATTTTTGGAATAAAGTGATGACCTTGCAAAATGATAATGTTACCTAAAGGAAATGACTAATGCAAAGGGACAATGTAAAAGGGAAGGGACTAAAATGAATGATGGACTAAAGTTTTGAGGTATGATATGTAGAATGCAAGGTCTAAGGAAACTCAGGTGCAATCACTTTTGGTAGACTTAAGGAAACATACACTAACCATTCAAGGTTTGGTGAATGTCTCAATTTGGATTGTCAAGGGACTTGTTTGTAGGACTAGCTGACAAGATGGAAAAATGAGAAAGTGAGGTTTCCACACTAGACATATGAGTGAGAAGTGACTAACAAAAAGGACAAGAGGCTAAGAGATTGATTATGATTAAGTCCAATGAAAATTTAATCTTGAAGATAGAGATTTGAAGAGGTATGGTAAGTTTTCCTATTCTCAAGTCTACAAAAATGAGGACCTAAAAATTGGTTTATTGATGAAAATGATGATGATGGACTCTAAGGTGCAACTAGGATGTGAAATTGTAGACATGTGGTGAAACTAAATGCAAATTAAAATGTAAGGATGGAGGTTTTGAGAAATTATTTTTCTAGTTTTAAACAATGACTGTTGAGGAAATATGTCTGAAAATAGATTGGAAAGGTTTGATCTTAAGTTTTTGACAGTAACAATGATTTTCCAATTGATAGGAAATTGTGTCGTTTCAGGTCACGAATGTGTTTCAATTTGTCAAATGTGTCTCGATTTAAGCGAATATGACACTATGGGTCATAGATGCAGCTCAAAAAATGAATTGCAATTTTTTGGAAAGCAAATGCAGTTCAGACTAGTCAACCATGTTGTATCAGAGTGAATGTGTTGTAGAGACTATCAAATGTGGCAAAGAACAGTGAATGTGTTTTATCAAATGCAGTACAAAATGCAAAAGTTCAATTTTTCTAATGTTTTGGTCAAAAATTTGAATTGTTTGAAGTTGACTATTTGTTTCCAGATTTGTGAGTGTTGTTTATTTTGTTTCAGTATCCAAAAAACACTTGACAAACATGATATTTGGAATGTGTAATCAATCACAAAGAAGATAAGCACAATCCTATGGTTAGGCCAAGACAATACCTGTTAGATTCCACATGGGTTTCCCCAGCCGCATATCTTTAGCATGTGAATCCAGAAGCTTGGTTGCACAGGCTCCCCCTTATAGTGCACTCTCTTCTCAAGCCAACCAAACTTCCAGCCCCCATAAAACTCTCATGGCAAGGTGATCACCTTTACTAAAGACTGTGAAGATGTGGATGCCTTCACAGCGACCGTTGTTGTGCTAGCAGATAGAGGTTTTTTTGGCTACTACAAAAAATTATTTAGTTCAAGACCCCCATTCGAGTGGCCATACATGGGAAAAATATTAAGCTCTATTTCGAAGGCACTCCAACCTAAAGAGGTTACACTCAATAGGGTTTTGGCAGTGATAATTTTTCTGTATGACACATCTTCACTCGTAATCTTAGGATTTCCATTAGGATTCACATTTATATACCAGTCGGGGGTAGCTCGGCCAAAGAGCTCCATTGCTGGTCTGAGTCGCCTTGGGGTGAGTACTTTTTCCTGCCAAGGACGGCCCAATTTCTTAGAGTCAATAATAGTTTCTCTTGCACCCAAGATCACACAAGTGTGCAAGGGGAGAGGATACTCCTATTATTGAATCAAAGGTTACACAAGTTGAACACATTTGTTCATTTTAATATCCAAATTGAAGTGTGAGGCAAACACATCAAACACTTTGTGTATTTTAATCCAAGCTTATGATGTCAACTCAAGCACGCAAGTTCTTTTTAGGCCCACTAATCCTTCTATGTGAAAAAGATACTCCAGATAAAGAAAAAATGAAGCAAGAGCCCTACAAAATACAATTAGTAGTTTTGAGTCTCCAATCTTTGACAAGCGATAGTTGCAAATCTTGAATCATTGGCATTCGAACCTAGAACAAAAAGGCCAAAGATTAGTTAAAAAAATCAAAATTAAACTAAAAAAGAAAATGACATTAATCTAATTAAGACAAAGGTTACACAAGTTGAACACATTTGTTCATTTTAATATCCAAATTGAAGTGTGAGGCAAACACATCAAACACTTTGTGTATTTTAATCCAAGCTTATGATGTCAACTCAAGCACGCAAGTTCTTTTTAGGCCCACTAATCCTTCTATGTGAAAAAGATACTCCAGATA
Source organism: Sequoia sempervirens (assembly GCA_007258455.2). NCBI lineage: Eukaryota > Viridiplantae > Streptophyta > Pinopsida > Cupressales > Cupressaceae > Sequoia > Sequoia sempervirens. Next base: position 338,445,520 of record VDFB02058242.1, read on the forward strand.
AAGAAAAAATGAAGCAAGAGCCCTACAAAATACAATTAGTAGTTTTGAGTCTCCAATCTTTGACAAGCGATAGTTGCAAATCTTGAATCATTGGACATTCGAACCTAGCAAAAAGGTCAAAGATTAGTCAAAAAAATCAAAATTAAACTAAAAAAGAAAATGACATTAATCTAATTAAGACAAATTAAAAGCTAATCTAAATCCTAACTAAGTGAATCCTAAAAGTAATCTAAATTAATCTAAATTAAAGCTATCTAAAGTAAATTCAATCTAAATATTAATGTAAATTAAACTTAAAAATTAATCTAAGCTATTATTAAAAAAATAAAAAATTATTAAATTAAATTAGAAAATCTAAATGTAAACTAAATTTAATCTCAATCTTAATTAATCTAATAAAAAAACTAAAATTAAGAAAATTAAACTACACGAAAAATCTAATTAAAAATCTAAAATTTAATCTAATATAAAGAAATCTAAAAATCAAAAATTTAATTAAAAATCTAATTAAATCCACATCTAAGTTAAAAGTTGAAATTAAAAGAAAAATCTAAATTTAAATCTAAGTTAAGTTAAAAACCTAAATTAAAACTCTAATTTTAAAAATAAAAATAAAAATCTACACTAAACAAAAAAAAAAAAAAAAATCTTAACAAAATTAAAAAAATCTAAGATCAAAATCTAAAAACTAAATGAGATTGAGAAATATAATTTAACATATTAAATCTAAATTTAGAGTAAATCTAAAACTAAATCTAAATGAAATCTAAATTAAAACTTAACTAAGTAAAATTAAATCTACACCATAAAAAAAGTCTAAAATTAATTTAAACTAAATAAATTACTAAAAAAAATCCAAAAATCTAAACTTAATTTAGAGTTTAAAAAGTAAAATCTAATCTAAATGAACAAAAAGTAAAATTAATCTAAGTTAATTGAATAAATAAAATTTAATTTAAAACTAACTATAAAGATTAAAACAAAAAAAGGAACAAGCTAATTAAAAGCTAAATATGAATAGAAGCAATTTAAACTTTTCAGAAAGTTGCTTGTGCAGGCCATGCCAAGACTTCAATTAATGCAGAAGTTTTCAATTTCAACACTTCAAAAGCATATGAGATTCACCAGTAGTGCCAAAATTAATGAATGTACTTCCGCATTCATTTTGCCATTAAATACAACATTTAAAACATAAGCCTCCACCGCCACTTCCAGTCTTTGCTTCATGTGCGTTTGGAAATATTGTCTTCAGGCTATGGCACACCAAATTGGAGAAGGGAAATGTCAATGCTAGCAATGGAGAGTTTGAAAGAGCAGAAACACAGGTGGCTTCAATCTATGCAAAATAAAAGTCTCCCTGCAATGGCTGCAAAATGAATGAAAAGATCTGATGAGATTCTTGAGCCTGATATCAATTTTTTTTATTTTTTTATAAACCTTTGTTGGACAAAAGCATGTAGGAAAGAGTGGTTTGAAAATGATCAGAGAGAAAAGGATTTTCAAATATCTTATTAGGAAAAACTATCACAGGCCTCCTCCTGGATGATGACTAGTAGTAGCAAGATTAATAAATACAGTCTATGTGGTCAACTAATTTTGTGGTCCAGAATGAATGCACTCTTCCAGTAACTGGAATAAAGGCATCACACAGTCATCTAGCTATAGCAAGCCCTCATGATTCAGTACCTGTTCATCAAAAACTCTCACAATTTGCATTTTCCATCAAATATTTGCGCAGCACAAAAAATGTATATTTGTCTATTTTGATAGATCTATTCTAAAATATGATTGACTAACGCCGATGGTTGATAATACTGTTTGTTGTGTCTACTCAACAAATCCTATAATATGATTTGACCCATGCTATCTACCAACGATAGACCAGCGCAACATAATAAATGCATATCAAATGCAGTGAGCACAGCAAATCAAACTCTAGCAAACCAACATCATACAGTAAATGATTACCGTAGAATATTAAATGAAGCACAACCAAGTGAGGAAATCAATCAATCAATATAGGGGGAAACAATAAAAAAAGCATGAACTTGGACTAAAACAATCCATAGCAAAGAAAGCATTTACACAACATCCCACTGGATGAAAGGCTAAGGAAACTTTAATCAAGACATAAAAGTGTGATGACAGGTGTCGTGAAAAAGTCTCTAAACTGTGTAAACAATATCGAGCTTTGGCATTTTTGACTGCAGGGAAAAGGAGTTCCAATCAGCTTAGGCATAGACAATATGAACCAATTCAAACAGATAATATAAACCCTTATCAATATGAGCCATGCCTCAAACAATATGGTTTTCAATAAACAATTCAAATAGCTAATATGAGCCAATTAAAATTGGAAAACAAAAGCTAATTGACTAGTTACATAAATTTGCACGAGATAAAAAAAAAACGCCAGGTTCACCAAATGTAATTAGAGAAAAGTTTTCAAGTTAGATTGCAAGTAGCATAAAACTAAATCACAATCAACAATAGAGCACAATGGAAACAAGAAGCATAAGAATAGTGAAACAACATCACCTAGTCTTCAAGCTTCCATTGGTTGACCTCCATTGACCTTCTCCATCTTGTTGAAAATGATATAATTTCCTTTAGATTTGAAATACAACTATAACCTATGCCAAAGACAAGAAAAATATTGAAGTAATATGTGGTTGTTCAAGTACTCAAAAGCTCTCAAGCATGTTGAAAATAACTTTGTGTGTGTCCAAAATGACTTGAAAGAGGGCCTTTTAAAAAAAATGTCAAACTGAGAATGGATGGCCAGGATTAAAACTTGGTGAAGCCCTAAGATCAAAGGCCAGGAATCAATGTCATAAGGAGGATTAGGGTTAGGGCAACATTAGGTCAAAGTTAGGGAAATCTTTGAAATGAAGGGTTGGGATTTAATTGAAAGCAATTAAATCAATAGTGGAGAAAAAGAGGTAGTTGGAATAATATAAATTATTTAATTTATGGAGGAATGTTGACTTATGAATTAAATAATGGTTTAATTCATAAATGGGAATGAGACAGAAGATAATAAATAATTGTTTTAATTATTTATTTAGTGGGAAGGAAAGTGGGTTAAATAAATAAATTTATTTAATTGAAGGAAAAATGGTAATGTTGGTAATCAAAAATTTATTTAATTAATAGAGGGAATAAGAACTAATTAGTGGTGTATTTAAGTAAATAAATGTAATTTATTTATTTAAATAATCACGGAGGAATAATTATGACATTAGGACATGATTAAATAATTGAAAAATATGGTTTTCAAGTCAAGGCCATTTTTATGTGTCTACAATGCTATTCATACCTCTTGTGTTTCTACATCTCAATCATAATACTACTTATTTCTTCATATTCACCATTTGCATCCTACTTGTCTTGTTCTACTATTCCATAATTCATTGAATAGACACCACATATCATCTCTTCTCCCTTGAGTCTTTCTTCACCCTTAAGATCAAGAAGAGTTTAGGGGTTACGAGGGTTTAAACTAGCAGTCGTATGCATAGGCATGTGACAATCAACTGATAGGGGCCTACCGTGATGGGCAACGTTTGTGGTGAGGACAGTTGAAGCTTTTTATTTGCATGGAAAGGTGACCGTGAATGAAACAAATGAGTTAGATTGTATGAATCAAGTAATCATGAAGAACTTTATGTATAAATTTTATTTAATACTATTAGAAAATTTAGAAATCAATTTTTAAATTTTCTTAAAAGTGGGAACTTAAAAATTAAATTAAATATTAAATTTAAAATAATTGTTTCTTCTAGCAAGAATATTTGAATTTTATATTGCAGATGTATATTGTCACTTTTTGTGTAGGCTATTGAATCAATTAATCATTTAATTTTGAAGTTAATGGAAGTTTTTTGTAAGGGTCATCATGCATGTGTGTATTTTTTAAAATTGGACAAAAAAAGTACACATTTTTTTGATGAAAATAAGACGTTCAATATTGAGCACTTTTTATAATTAGTATATCTCTATAGTTTTGGAAATTAAAGTTTTAGAATGCATGTGTTTTTTGACGAGAGATGGAAATTAGCTATAGGAATCTCCACTTGTAATTCTATTACTATCTAGACAAGGTGTGACACCAATTTGTATGTAACAATTGGTTTCCCAATTGAAGATTCAACCTAGATTATTTGCCACCAAATATTATAGAAAAAATAAGGAAATTCTAAAACAAGTCCTAAAAGAACAATTAAAAATTATAGCTAAATCACATATGAGCTAGAATCCACAGTAGATATTTTCATAGAACACAAGTATTGTGGATTACAACACAATTGAGAATAAAAAAATTCACTTTTAAATGAATGATTGCATAGTGCAATTGGAGAGTCAAAATAGATAATGTTGCAGGAGGGGAAAGTTCAGTACAAAATATCCATGACAATATATTGAATCAGTTACATTCTGAAAAGATTCATTTTGGCACTATAGATATGTTACACATACTACACAATTAAATGTTGGCTTCTCAACAAATAGAAACTTCAAACAAATAACACATAAGCTAAACATGTGACCACTTGGTAGTACATAAGAAAAATGTTGTTACAAACCATGTTTTCTAAACATGTATCTATGTGAAAAAAGATATATGGAATGAAAAGGAAAAACAAAAAACCCATGCTCGTTATCCACCCTTCCATATTGTCATCATGGAGCCCTGGGGACCCTAGCCAAACCCCTGAGCAAAAGCAATATAAAACGTCCACTGGAAATTTTGTGGAGTTCCATCTTTTGGAATTGTGATCTATGCTTTAGCCTAACACCTGCAAAGAGAAGAGAGAGGTATTTCAATGGATGGGGAAAGAAGATGAGTAAGGGAGGATCAAAGATTAGTAAATATATAGCAAAAATCAATAAACACAATTAGAAAGTAGAAATGACGAATAATATTTGCAAGGGGGTCACAGAATCTATTTATTGATTATGAAGAAGTTTTGCACTCACATGTACTATTGGTTATGCTTGAGAACTAGAAGGAGGATTGGATTGAGTTGTTAGAGCATTGAACAATTTGGAACTTACGCAACACATTAGTGTTCAAACCCTGAAACCTGCTATCAAAATGAACAATAAGCAGAGAATGAAAGATATAAATTACAAATTAATCATTTATGCAAAATACCCAAGCAAAACAACTTACTGATTGTGCAACCCAAATTTTTTAATAACCTCCAATCTGGGAAAAAAATGGAGCCAAACACGACGAATTTAACAATAGAATGTTATCAAAGCAACACCACAATGGCTCTTCTAAGAATACAACTTCATCAAAGTATACTCTCGCAAACTCCAACATTCAATATTGTATTTACATACATATATATACATGTATACATATATTGGATGGAAACATGTGAACATATATATATATATGCATGTATATATATATATATATATATATATAATGCAACTTTCAATCAAAATACACTTTTCCACAAGTTACTACATTCAATATTTTATTTACTTTGACCAACCGCATTTACTTTTTCCACTGCCATAGTACAACAACCACATAATTCATTAGGCCTTGGGTGAGCAAAAACTTAGCATATACAAATACTCTATTTGTTAGGATGGTACAAAGAATTAGTTCAATGAATGTGCAAATGTATATATGCAAACACAAGTATAACTTATGTAGCGATTAACAATGTACAACAACCTATTTTTAAGGATTTCCACTTAAATTTATTAGAATGCTCAAAAGATGTATAGAGCAGAGAATGTAGCAATGCAAGAAAGTATACACCAAAATATGCAAGAATATATTTTTAATTCAGTTGCATTGTGAGAATAGGCATTCTAGTATTGTGAATATGTGGTCCAAAATATGCAAGAAAATAGGTTTATTCGGTTGCAATGTCACAAGTTTGTTCTTAGCAAATAAAAACTTCAAACAAATAGTGTATTAGCTAAAGATATAAAGTTCAATAGATTCAAAGGGTCTTTCAGCAATGCAATTTAATCAATATACTTCCTCACACATTTTGCAGCACATGAGTGTTAAAACCCTCCAACCTGCTGTCAAAAGAAACAATAAGAGGAGACCAAAAGGCATGAACAACAAATTAATCATTAATGCAAAGTACCCAGTATACATATACACGTATATATCCATGTAGATATACATGTAATCCAATATACGTATACATGTATATATATGTGTGTGTGTATTGTACGTCATACTAGATGAGTAGTTTGCATAGATGGTTAATTTATTGTCTATTTGTTCTTGTCAAATGTTTGTATCTTTGTCGTTATACCCATTGTGGAGATTTGAAAGAGACTATCGTTATGTATGGATGGAGAAATTGCAATTAAATGTCCTTTCTTTCCTTAGAAAATATGCTTCAAGGGTTAGTAGTTTGTTCGTCATTGGTTTATAGTTTTGTTTATCTATGTCTATTGACCAATGAGGAAGATTTAGGCAAATCCTTTGTTTAAGAGGTAAGCTCTAGGCTATGAGTAAAAGCCCTGGACAAGTCCTATCTATTTGTCTAAAATAATGAATTATAAAATAGCTATTAGACAGTAAATCCTATTCATGGTTGGGTTGATGGAAGCCCTGATGAAAAACATTTAACAAGAAGACATTGACAATAAATTAATCATCTATGCAAAACACCCATGTAAAAAAGAGTATAACCCCACAAACCTCATTAAAAACTCCACATGTGTTGCCTTGTACTAAATACTATAAAGTAATAAATAAATTGTAAAAGAGGTATTAGAATAAGACAAAGAAGTGCAATAAAGGAAAATGCATTTTATCACAACACATGGATAGAATGGTTAAGGAAAATATATTTTGAAGTCTTTGAAAAGATCAATGCATGTCTACTTGCACCTGTATATATATGTATGTATGTTTTACTAATAGTTTTGTTACAATTTCCCCATTTTTCTATAATACTCAATGGCAAATAATGCAGCTACTGTTATACAATTCCTCTATTTTTTAGCACACTACAAAGAAGGTGGGCATCAAAGTATAATGAAAACCGTGTCAGCTCAATGAATGTGCAAATCTATATAGGAAAATGGAAGAATAAATTATAAATTTGTGCATGATTGTTTATATAAAGCAACAAATATATAGAGGGTATGTAGCCATGGAGGTAGGGGAAAATTGAATGTATAAAACAAGAAAATATAAATATGTAAAGAAAACTTTGTTTGCAATTAGAGCTATGGGCATCTTTCTGGCACCAATTGCTGAATACATGGGCTGAATTTTTGTTTGTTGATCTATCTTTGTATTGAGAATAACATCATATAACTACAAAGAAACATTTTGTATTGTTCTATCAGAATACATGTGTGAAATTAGATAAGGAATGGGGAAAAGGCATTACAGAATGAGCCGCTGCAAGAACAACAACGAAGATGTCATGGGTTGCAGATGAGGACAACTGTGGATCTCTCCAAACCGGCACACAAGGGAGGTGCATATCAGTTTCTTTGATAGGTCTACTATGAAACAAACACCAAAGTTTGTCATTTCACAAGGCAACCAAAATAGTTGATATTGTTATATTAGAACAATGAATATTATCAATTGGCATATGAGAAAACACCTACCATTTTGTATCAGTTGAGTGGGGAATGATGAGGAAACCACGAAGCCAATAAACTCCATGGTCATTGTGGACATGCTCAAGCAAGCCATGACAAATAACATGGAATTTTATCATGTATCACGAAAAAAATTCAAAGTACACAACACTATATTTATGATTGTAATATTTAGGAACTGTTAAACAGGGAAATGTCAGGAAAAGAATTTTGTAGATGAACATTTGTAACAATTTGAATCAAATAAAGCTAATAGAAAAGATAAAAAGAAGACATTTAACTTTGTGGAAGGAAGGCATAGAGGATGAATGGGAGAAGTCAGTGTATATAGGCTATCAGAATAGAAAACACAACATCGTTGGAGGATTTTAAACTTATTAATCAAATGGAAGATAATTTTTTTTGAGAATGCATCTACAACATGTGCATATATAGCTTAATATATTGGAATGTTGCAAAGATGTTATTTACTTATAGAAATTTTATTTTCTAGTTATTGTTGGTTCCAATCTTCGTGCATCTTAGACAACTGAAGTTGTTTGTATTTGCATATCTATTAATGTGTAAGAACTGTAACTATATGTTTACACCACTGTATATCAAAATTAGTTGGAAGAGAATTCTAGGTATGCCAATAAATAGTTGACTTCATGGAATTTTAAAACACTTAAACAAAGATGGGAAAATGGAATATACAAAAGAGTGTATTGGTTTGAATGCCATATAGTAAAAGCATCGCACAACGAAATCTTAGACCAAGAAGTTAGCAATTTAATAGAATAGAATCATCAAAACATGGAATTGGCATGTACAAGTTGTGGCCTCTAGTTATTTGTGCATGGTATCTTTGTGCATCTTTGGCATTATACCCATTTTACAAAAAATATTACTTGGTATGGTTTTTAAAGATACAACTTAGAAAATGTTTGAGGAGGCGATGGAACATAGGCTGAGGTAGATGCAAGAATAATTATCTTGGATCCTTTTTTGCAAGTTGGCCTATCGGGTGGAACTAGAAGCACTTGGCAAGGCCTGCAATTGCTCGAGGCATGTTTCTTCATTGTAGCAACGAGTAGAGTACTTGTTGGTTCCAAGCCTAGAGTATCTCTCAAATGAGAAAGGTGGATCAATACAAAGTCTTTCAATTAATTTTACACATGAAATAGCTGTAAAAGTAAACCCTTACCTCTCTTTGGTACCTATGTTTATTGTTCCTCTATCCAATGTTAAGCTCTGTGCTTTATGTATTATGATTTCCCATGACATAGTGAGTGGAATTTGTGTTCGACTCCCCCAACTTATAGTTGGGATGGGGATGTCTCTTGGATGGTCTGGATCCCATGGTGGGCCAATGTAATTTTGGAAGCAGACAACAACATAGTCAGGTGGATTTGGCAGTTTAAAGTGTGGACTATACACAATAGTTGTAACAACACTAAGGGATCCATTGACAAGGCCAGCTTGAATCCACAAATTCTTTGTTAGCATCACCTATTCACCAATACAAAGTAGCAATTATGGGATAAGTTGGTCATCATCTCCATGATCAAATGCCTGTTACTGAGCCATCTGAGCAATGCTAATGGCTATTGGTAGATTTAATTGTTTGATCATTTTTTTTGTGGAATGCAACCAAGTAATTTGTCACAAACAAATGTGTAGCAACATCAAATTGTTCTCTTTTTGTGGCTGGGATCATTTTATTTGTTTGTTTTAGAATCTCTTCCCAATCATCATGAAGACCTCAACATTTCTTATATGAAGAAGGATTTCCCAAAACTTTCATTGTGAAGGGCTATCTCCTTTTTGGCGAAAGATAGTGTCTAGGGTTATTGAGACCGTGAAAGTGTGCCACAAGGCTACAATCGATGAAGATGAAGCATAAATAGGTGTATCCATGACAGGTGGCAACTGAGCAAGATCACCAACAAGGATCATCGAAACACCACAAAAATGGCTCTATCTGCTTATCTGGAAATGCTTGGTGTAATTGACTATCTATTTTTAGTAGCAACTTTGGGCCTAGGAAACTCATTTCATCGATCATTATGTACTCAATATACTTAAATTATTCTTGGAATAATGTCAATTGCTTCCCTTACAAAGGATTCATATCCTTTAGGGGAATCTAAAGTGTTGTATGGATTGTAGAGGCACATATGTTGTATGCAGCAACACCTATAGGAGCCAATGTGAGCAAGCGGCTATTGGGTCTAGAAAATGAGGTGTTCATTTGTTGTTGAATACAATTTATCAGGAAGGATTTTCCAGTGCCAACTATCCCTTGAATAATCATCTGGAGAGGTGCTTTGGGTGATGGCTGCATATGGTGGGTTTGGATTATTTGAAGGGCCAATTGTTGCTTCAGTGAAAGTTGATGGGTTGACATATCTACAAGCAAGAATTGAACCATAGCTTACTCATGTTGTTCCTTCAGTGATGAGATGAACTACAAAGCAATATTATGGAGTTCTTTAGGAACATGGTTTGCATTCCATGGATGGTTCAAATCAAAATCCTACCTACCCAATAGCTAAAGCTGATTTATACTAAAGTTAGTAGTAGCACCAAGCCAAGAGAACACTTCCCATTCATATTCATCCATAGAAGGACAATGGTTCAAATCATCAGTATCACTATCATCTTGTTCTTCAATTGTGGATGTAACTGGAACTCTATTAACATGCTAAGGATGATAACCACTTGTTTTTAAAAGTTTCCAATTTTCTATTATCTCTTCTCTCCGAAGGCCTATATTTGTTTGTATATTCTGGAAAGGTTTGTATAACATAAGTTCAGTCCAACAAAATGTGTCAAATATCTTTGTATCTTCAACATTAGTCTTGAATAACAGGTAAACAAGGACAACTGCAGGCTAGAGCCTTGGTTTCTATTTATCCTTTTTGCATTGTTGTGAGTGTGTATATAGGCGAACTGAGTCAATAAGGGATAAAGCAACTAACTCTGGAGGCCTTTGCATATAGCAATGAATATAGTTTGTTGGAAACTCTTCATCAATATCATCTTTTTTTATACAAAACCATGTCTTTTTTCCAAGATTCAAGTGAATGTATCGTCGACTTGAAGTAAGAAGAGGCAATTTTTGTAACATATGACATGTCTCATGTGCAGAGATGCCACGCTCCACAAGCATATTCATCATGAATTTTTGGTATGCAACCAGTGCTCTATCCTCAACTATATTTGTATTTACAACTCTTTTCAACATATATAGATAACTTTCTATTTTTTTCTCAAATTTAGCTGCATATTTAGAAATATAATTTTTTTTTAAATTCCTAGAAACAACTAGCCGGTAGTCAACATTGGTAAGCCAAATTGCAAGCATAGCTAGGCTGTGAATATTTAGGCAATCATCATTTCTTGCTGATTTATAGGATTTGTTAGAGTCAACATTAGATGTCAATGTAGAGGTAAGCTGCTACTGCCATGGTGTTGTATACCGGCATTTCAATTGCTCTCCTTTTCTTCACAAACAAGTGTATTCAGAGCATTTTGTGTTCCTTTGAACTATGTTTAGCAGCTCTTCATAATCTATGGTTGGATCATTAGTCAGGATCTGGCTCGTGGTAAGAAAGCACGGGTTTTCTTCAGAGCAATGATACATTCTAAGCAACCTTTGTGCAGGGCAGCATGGATTCCAAGCTAAAACATATCTATCAAAAAAGTGTCTTGCTATGGTAAGATCATGGTCATTGGACCAATCAAGAGTATCCATGTCAGGAGCTTCTAAAAGCCATAGAAAACCATGCACATGTGTAGAGCCACGATGCTTCCATTCATATCTATACCAATAATCTTTTGCATGCAAAAGCTTTTCGATCACCTCCTAGAAAAAAGTTGAGAATCTATGATGCAAATATAAAGATGCTATATGTGGATTCTGAACAACTATCTATTAGCATTTTTGTTGAAGGCTCCATCGCTAAATGAGATTTAGCAAAGAAAACATTTTGCAAGTCAACCCATTTTGTGTTTGCATAGCTCATAATGAAAAAAAGGGTGGGTGTACCAAGTTGTTCAATCATAGTGTTTAGCTGGGTCCAACAAGAGCTCCAGAAAGAGTGGGTCTCATGCAACGATGTGCCAAATCGCATCAACTGCTCGACTAGTTGGCGGTTAGGAGCAGCTTGAAGTTGTTGCCTCAAAACAGTCAACAACCTAGGGATTCTATCCTCAAGATCCACTCTAACAGTTTAAACATAGATATTTCGTTGCTTGTGATGTCTCATAATCAAGTTGTAGAGAAAATATCTAAACCTAACATGTCTTCCAAACCTTTGGTCAAAATATCTCATTAGGTGAAGGGCATATTCATGCAAGTGAATTTTAATATTTCTCGGTTGAAGGGGAAGCATTGTTCCAGTGGGGAACAATGTTGGAAAGGCCATTGAAAATAAACCTTCAGTGTTGTATTCATTAATAGGAGAAGAGCTAATTTCAGGCCAAGATAATATATTTTGGTCTTTTTTTTCAATTTGCAAGACGTCTTTTATTGCTTGTAGCTCTAGTCTAGCATTTGGTAAGCAAGGAATAAATGATGAAAATTTTGAAGAGCCATTTTCTTCTTGTCCAACATTTGTTGAGCTAGTTGATGGCAATAAGTCTTCACCTGAAACTTGCTCTATTGTATGCAACAAACTGGACACATCAATAGCAACATCAGGTAACATATTAAGAGCCTCAACATCAATCTCAACATCATTGTAGTATTTGTCATATTGGATTTTGTAATTCAATGCATCCATGACATGATGTTTATTAACATAAAAATCTTAATTCCCACCTTCAATAGTGGTCATGAGAACAATAACAACCTCAAGTTCTTGCAAATAGTGTGGAAAATTTTTTATGATGCTTGAGATATCTACAGGGAAGATTATCATGCGACCACTATATTTAAATTGGCCTCCTCTAGCATGGGTACCTATAAAACTGGAGCCACCCTAGCAATAAGCATCTCTTCAACCTATGTTAACTTTTTGAGTAACAATGGTTGTGGGCCTGGATCCATTCCATTTAGGGAGATGAATTGATGGACACTTTTTTTAGAATAACACCTTACACAAATGGATTTTGACCCTAACATTCGAGTGTGCATCCCTATGTATCTTTCCCTACATATTTGGAAAATAGAAAGGTTGGAAAGCACATCTATATGATGTTGAAATCACTTTACCACAACAAGATAGCTATAGTTGAATATTTCTTTGAGGTATTGTACTTGTGTTCATGCAATAGGGGAGCTCCTTTGAGATTCTATACAAGGGTTGGCATTTTCCATTGGAATTGTGTGCTGCAAGGGAGTCGTGTTACCATTTTTGCATGCAGATGTGGTTGTTGTCTAGTTATCCTTTGCAGTAAGTATTTTTTGCAACACTTCATGCATATTTCCTCTCTATTCTCCCTATAGTAGAAATAGTTCTATTGTTATTTTTTACCCTTTTAAAATTCAACAATTGATTGGGTTGTGCAACTTGACTATGCCCGTACAACCTACGCGTATACATATAATATCAAGTATATTAGGATATATGAATACATATAAACCCATACATACATTGAAAGTGGCAATTATACATAAACATATAAAAATATATATATGTCTACCCATCTGTATATAAATCAATATCCATGAATGACCAAAACTAGAATAGCATAGGTTGAACATTAGGAAATATTAAATTCTAGTTGAATCTTGTCCCTTTCCTAAAAAAAATTATTTAGGGTTAACTAGTAGTTCTATTGACCTCCATTTATTATTTTAGTTATATGTATACATCTCTACCGGTGGACGGGTTAACATAGGACCAATTGTAGATTATGAACTTGGTGAATATAAAATCAGTTTCATGGCTAATATATACATGTACATACATTATGCATATAGAACGACATACATATACATATACATACATATACATACATACAAATACATACATATACATATAGAACTTGGGAACCTCGGGACAGGGAGGGTTGGGTAATAAGTCTATGATTGTATGAGGCTTAATGCATCCTGCCGTTATTGCACAATGGGGGCAAGCGAAGAAAAGTAAATGCAAGCGGGTAGAGTAAATGCAATATTGAATGTTGCAATGGCACAAACTATACTTTGATTAAGATGCATTGTCAAAGCAATCATTCTAGCATTAATTTTGTAGTAATTGCGAGAAATCTGTTGTTGTACATATCTAATCTACGATATTTTAGTATTTATTTTTGCATATATACATACACATATACATATACATATGCATACATGCATACACATACATACATGTACATATACAAGCATATACATACATATACATATACATATATACATACATATACATATATACATAAACATATATACACATATACATAAATATAAATATACATATACAATATTGATTGTTGTAGTGTCAAAAACTATACTTTCATTAGGTTGCATTGTCAAAAGAGCCATTGTGCCATTCACTTCATAGCAAAAGCACAAAATCTGTTGTCCTCATATCTAATCTATCATATTGTAGCATTTGTTGTTGCATGTCCATAGACATACACATATGGATATACACATGCATATACATATACATGCATATACATACACATCTACATATACATATACATATGCATACATGCATACATATATACATGCATATACATATACAAACATACACATACACATACATACACATACGTATACATATACACATATATACATACATATACATGTATATATACATATACATGTATATATACATATACATGTATACACATATACATACGTATACATATACATATACATACACACACACACATATATATACATATATATACATACATATACATACGGATATACATATACATCAAAGCCATCCTTTTATATGCTAGAAAATAGGAATACATATCTAGTTCCACATCTATATGCTTTGTCAAGACGACCCATGTAGATGTACACCTAGAAGTGAAGAGAATTGGAAACAATAATAGCAAATTTGCAACAAGTACAAGATAAAGTGAAACCATACTTACGGAATTAGGATTTGAAGGTCGGGCGGCCACACCCTCAAAGCCAAACTCTGTGGGGAGACCAACGGGACCTGACAAGAAATCAATATTGGGGGCCTCTGCGAACCCATCCACAAAGCTCGCTTCCATAGAAATAGTTCTAGGAGCTTATTTGCAGTGACACAATGTTTCAATTTGAGTTCACTAATTGAAAACTCTATTTAACAATTTAAAAAAAAAGATTAGTGTACTATAGCATCCAAATACTAATTGGTACACAACTTACAAATATCAATTTATAACCATTCCACTTTCAATACTGTTTAAAGAAGATGAGGTACAACAAGAAGAATATAAATCCACTTTTAATTGTATGAAAACACCAGGGGATACATCAAGAAGAATAAAAATAATAAATGCAAATGCCTATACCCTCATATGTATCTCTCCATCTTTTAGGATGCTTATATGTGTGTGCATCCAGGTTTTTATTATTTCTATATATATGTATTTATGCAGATTGTAAATTTTACTATGTTATGGAAAGAATCATATGATGTGATAACCTATCCAAAAATGTGTACAACATCACAACCTTAATTGCAGATTCGGCCTACGTTGCTTGGTATTCAATATTATGGGAAAAATATCCATGCAAAATGACTTATAGATTCCATAGCACAGCAGTTTGGTAAACCTCTATCTTGTTAGACAAGAGACCCAAGGAAAACAATTCTTACAATACTATAATTTTAAAGCAACACCACTATGGATCTTTTGGAAATGCAACTTAATCAATATATTTTCTTGCCTTAATAACAAAAGAAACAACAACAAATACTGAAGAATCAAACGTATGTCATGCTTTAGTCTTTTTCTAATAGTTCTTTTACGATTTTCCTATTTGTTTATAATATTTAATGGCAAATAATGGAGCTTGAATGTAGAATATATGCATGTATATATGTGAAAAAATAATCAAGTACATATACGCATTGAAGTTCCCCTTTACGAACACATTTACAAACACACACATATAAGCATATATATGTATCCATATGTAGATATGTATATATGTGTTTATATTCATAGGACTATATCTAAATACTTGTGTATAGTATATTTTTTTATCACCATCTAACTCTTGAGCTTGGAATTTATTAAGACAAGAAACATCCAAATTGTTTTTCCCCTCAATTCACCAACTGGGAAGGCTCCAAATTCAAACCTTTTTGGTTGCTTATACCATATCGTCTACTCCAAAGTTTGGCATTAGTATAGGTAGCAAAAGGGTTGAATTTGAAGCCTTCTCAACCAGTCAGCTAAGGGAATATCCACTTTAGATGCTTACTTGCATTTTGTGGACCCTGAATCTTTTTATGTAAAAAAATCCTTGTCAATTTATTTGAACTTATAGATAGAAAACAAAATTTGAAACATATTGATACAAGATTCAACCTACATCCTTTACTAGCAAATAACAAAGACAAATAGATAATTGTATAACAGGTATTAGACACATCCTTTATTGGTTTCTCAATTAAAAATTCAAGCAACATTATTTCCCACTAAGTATTATAGACAAAATCAACAAATTGCGAAACAACTATTAAAAGAAAAGCTAAAAATCATAACTAAACCACAAATGAGTTGGAACCCACACTAAACATTCTAGTAGAAGGAAAGTAGGCTATGTAAAACTTGGTTTGTCAATTCAAATTTGAAGGTAAATTGTTTCGTATGAAACCCATATTAAATAGAACTCATAAAGCCAATGAGTATCAATAATCTGCACAGCTTCCCCACAATAGCACAGGCTTAATTAGTAATTCAAGCTACATCACCTAGCAATAATTTTTGCAGTTAAATAGAGAATTTGCAAAAGAGTTGTTGCATAACAAATCCTCCTGCTAGCCAAGCTGACGAGGAACCCACTCGAAAGTTCAAACAGATAAATTGAATAGATAGAAGAGATATTAGAAACAATAACACTTACCAGCTACCAAAATAATTTTATATCCATCATGTTCATAATCTGCAATGCATCCAACAACACGAATGCAAATAGATAACCAAAACAATAAATGCAGGGAAATAAAAAATACTAACCCTAAGCATATTTATTGAGCAAAAAAACAAGGTTCAACTACAATTGCGCTTATGGTAATAGGTAGAAGACAAAAAATGGACAGGGATTAACCCACTCACATCTGTCATGCCTAAAATTTTCAACAAGAAAACTCTCATAGAACTATTTTTTTTTAAATCTAATTAGCATTGCAATTATCGTGATGAGATAAGAGGGTTGCAAGCGTTACTGCCAACAGACTTAATCTTTTGTTTTTTGCATCCTTGTCCATGCATGCCACTAGGGCGATGCATTATCCTAACTTAATCAAATTGATTTAATTAGAGATTTGTTATAATAAATCTAACATTTGTGTGATTTAGTTAAAAGACCCAATGATCTAAAATAAAGGAATATTATTGTTATTTAAGAATATGGGTATCGTTAATAGTGTTATTTGATAATCTACAATTCACTTTTATTCCCACTATTCATACATCATCAATATAATATTTATCTATTGTAATCATTATTCAATACCATTCACAATAGTAATTATAATAATTATTTAAAATTACCTCTTAACTAATTATTAAATTATCTAAGTTTACCATTTAATTATTAAATTATCTAAGTTTACCATTTAAGTAATTGTAATGGTAACCAAGAATTAGTTAAGTTTACCCTTTAAGTAATTATCACATTAACCAAGAATCTATTTAAATTTACCATATAAGAAATTATTACCGTAATAAAGGAATTAGTTAAATTTACCATTTAAATAATTGTTATGATAATCAAGAATTATTAAAATTTACCAAGTAATCAATAGCCTTCTATTTATATTATTTAACTCCATTATTATACTAATTTTATTATTAATAGAAATATCATTGAAAATAGCATCTTATAAATATTTTCAAAATCTGTTTTGTTTTTAAAATGTGTGAAGCCCACATTTCCCCATAATACTAAGTAAAAATTATTCTTGTTAATAATGTTGCTATTAGTAATTTATTTTTTTCCTTTACCCTCACCACAGAATTACTCTTGTTTACTCTGTAAGCAAAAAAAATACAATGCATTTATGTCAAGTATATGAGTGCGGTAATAAATTTTATTTGTTCGCCCTAATTTCTCCATGCTAAAATATTCCAAATTATATAATGTTATTATTGATCACTAATAATAGTGAACTCTAAAAATAGTAATCCTATTATTAATTTTTATTTTTATTTTTTTAATTATTGAACAGGAATAATACCCGGCACAGCTTGATGACAATATTGTAATTTTTTTAATGGTTGATTGGATCTTATCCAAGAATTTTTATTGAGCGGTTATTATAGCATATGCATGGATTAGGTTTGAAATCATCCATTTAAAGTTTATGCCAGTATTTGATTTGCAGATATAATTAACTGCAATAATACCTATAATTTTAATTACCATTGCTAAGGCATTGCCGTTGGTAGCAACACTTAATTCTTATTTCGTAAGAGTGGGTAAAGAAATTCATTAAAAACTCTTATTACAGCCAACACCACCATCCAACTTAACTTATTTTACCTGCCCTCACTAGAATGGGTGAAATGCTATGAAATGCTATTTTAACTGGGCATTCAATTTTAGTATTAAATCTTACATTAATAGAAGTAGCGAGCTTAAAAGTAATCAAATAATACTTAATTTTCGTTGTAATAAAAGTAAAAAAATAAATAAATAAAAATATGATAATATAACTACTATTATTAATTGATTTACAATAATATTCCCCAACAACAAGCAAAGAGATAATTTTCTGAAAAAAAAAGTTAAACTCTAGGGATAAGACATTCTTAAAATTGCTGGCATGATGCGATAATATTATGAATCGAATAATAGTTTAAGGGGATCTTTTAATATTTTCCGTAACTGTGTTTAAGTCACAAGATTATTTATGAGGAGTGGTGCTATCAATGCCAAAGATAAGAGAAAAACCTGCTAACTCTACAAATGAGAGTGGTTGCAGAAAAAGAATCACTAAAACATTATTCCATATTCTAGTCATGTCTCCTCCAGAAATTTCACCAACTTTGACATGATAGCTTCAAATATAATAGCTGATAGGAAAAAAAAATACATCAGACTTCAAAATCTTCAGGTAAGTGTTGTGTGCTACAGAAAATAAAATACTGTTAAATAATACAAAATTTAAATGAAGCAACAAAGAAAACCCACCTTAGAGTCTGCTTGTTTTTATTATTATTACTATTATTTTTATTTTATTTTTAACACCAGTACCCAACCGAGCTATCGCTCTTCCTAGCATTCATGTCATACTGACAAGAGATGGGGTTGCTAATAAATATGACCTGACCTCTAGTATGGGTCATTAATGGTGGCACTCGCCTCACATTGCACATTTCCTCACCCACACCTATAGCAAACCCATCACACAATTAATGATTTGAGTAAGGGTGGCCACTGTCTTGCCTTAAGCTGAAGAGTCAAACAACTCTAATACCTATTATTTTTATACTTACTTAAATGTGTGTTTCAAACACCTACAGGTGGCGTATGCAATGTTCTCACCTCTACTGCAACACATTTATCCAGGGATGAGTTAGGTACTTGCCAAGGTTAGAGTTTTGACCCCTTTTTTTTGTTTAGATAGTTTGATGGGGAAAGCGATGAACTGAACTGCAACAGACAGGTTTGGTGAACATTTAATAGACCTTTGAATACACACTATCCATTTGGTGGGTAAGCTAAAAAAGAAGAATGATGACCTGCATGCTAGGATCAACTTGCAACGGTGCTTTACTTACACTGAATTTCCATGATTACATCCTTATAACAAATTCTTCTTATCCATAGAGGCCACACTTATGCATTCACGTGAAATTTGATTTTACTTTCATTGTTATTTTCTTCACACGAGTTTTTAACCATAGAGGGGAAACTGAGTGAGATCTGAAACACTGGAAGGATTGAGGAGACAGCCGCTACTTATTTTAACTTCTTCATTTTTTTCTATATATATATTTTTTAATATACGTACTTACATATTACATTTGCAGTCGGGCTATATTACTAGCAAATTTTTCCCTATGTTCTCAAAGTCATGAACAACGCTATCACAGGTGGAATGGTTTGATCTTGGATCACATTCTTAACTTCTTCTTTTTTACGCCGGGAAATGAGGAGTGGATTATTGCATGCTAACCCTATAATATTATCTTCCTTAATATTGTTTCCTTGTCTACTTGTGCAGGTTTAACGCCCATCTCCAACTGCAGGGAGCAAGGTAACGTGTTAACAGGCAGGAGTTTGAAGAGATTTTCCTGGTGGCTGCAACGTAGAAAGATCCCCGACTAGGTGTGGTGATCCTCACTAAGGTGGTCGCGGCTCCCCAAGGAGCTGTGGCTCCTTGGATGGGGCTCACCCTAATTTCTTATGAAAAATTTTACATTTAACAGCTCCTCTTAGGTTCTTATAATCATTGTTTTGTATTTTAGATAGGAGAAACAAAATAATCAAAGTATATATATAATCTTTTTATATTGCATTCTTGTCTACTGTTAGGAACATTCAAACAGATCAAGATAAAAATACATAAAAATACTTTGCCCTCCATTTTAAGCAGAACGACATTAGACTCTCTCTTTCTTTTTTTACCACCTTAAAATCTATCTTATGACTATACCAGTTTTTACAGTGACACAGCAGAAAGAGTTTCATACATCTCACCACATGGGAGAAAATGGATGCACACAAAACTATACGCATATATACATATTTTTTTGTATTTTCCACCAACATCATATATTAGTATATGAACACCATTTTTTTTTCCCGATCAAAAATAAGGGAAGTTTACACTGGAAGTGAGTACCTCTACTCTTTTGCATGATAATACTATCTTACTAGCTACAACTCTCCTAAAAACAACTAAAAATTTGTCCATGGGACCAACCCAACAAATGGGTCCTACTCTCCACCCAACCAAAATGGTATCATGAAGCCTCATAGGCTCTAACCATACCCCCAAGCAGGAAAATCTTAAAGCTCCAAGAAAATGAATGGAGTCCTTAAAAATTCTGAAAAAAAGGATAAGAATAGCATAGCACCAAGTTACATGCATATAGGTTATCTGCTTACTTATTTCAACCATGATCTATACAAACACATCTCCTTCTTGCAACAAATAACAAAGGTAAATGGGAATAGGAAGAACTTATCTTTTTTTTTTCTTTGGTGAAGGGATTGAACTCTTTCATCCATCTTTCCTCTCCAAGCAAATCCATCTTGGTCACTACCCTCCCAAAGAGGTGGAATCCTCTCCTCTTCTCCTCCATTCTACTATCTCTACTTAAGTTCTCCAAAAGGAGAAGTGGGTAACAACCCAATCATCCTTCCTCCCCAAAATATATAGGAGTTTCAAATTGAAACCCTTGGATGGGAAGGTTTGGAGTGTACCTCCCTCTATCAAGAGAGGTCTTTTCCTCATTAATGAGGGGAACATGCACTTGGACAACCTTTCAATATTTTCACCCCATAATCTCTTTAAAATTCGTCACTCTTCATTATGAGGACTTTTTAGGGGTCAAATCATGTCCTTAGGGAACTATTTTATACCTACTTGACCCCTACCACTATGGTATAGACCCTAGGGGGTTTATTTTTGCATCTCAACCAAGGAAAATAACCAACAACCCTCTTTAAAGCCCTATTTAAGGACCCATCCGAATTTTCAATTTCAGATAGGGGTTCCTAAACCCTAACCCCACTTAAAGCCATATGACTCACCTTTAAATGCCCTCAAAAACCAAAAGTAAGTTATCCTTTTAATATCAAACCTTACACCTTAATCTACCAACATATTAACTTGTTTCTTTATAAGCCCCAAAAGGGATCAAATTCATAACCACAAGAAGGTGTCTTTTGATTTTCTTTTCGAGGGTTTTCCTTCTTGATATTGACATCCTTACTTTCCTGCACATTACCAATGAAACCATAAGCAACAATCATATATCACATAAATTCTCTTATTGAATATCCTAATATTTTACATATAATTTCATTTAAAATTTCAATTTATATCTCACACTTCATGAGTGTTTAACACCTTTATGGCACGATAATGAAATAAATGTCAAAATGAAATACAAGAATATTGTCACACAATAACATTATTTATTTCCCATAATACCACTTACCACACATTTATGAAAACATAAAACAAGTTAGGTTTGGTTTTAATCAAAGGAAAAGCGGGGTCTTACACATCCCAAAGCAAGCACCTGTCAGAAAATATGCACATTATGTGAAAGTTGGACAATAGGGAAAAGAGTATCACAGAACATATTGGTGCAAGACAAGAAGTCTATGTAACAACTGTCAGAGCTATTAGGATGATGCTCACGAATCATATGTATGTCATTCTCCAATTTTTTCCTTATAGTTTTTTAACAATTTTCATATTTGTCTATAATATTTAATCCCAAACAATGCAGCTCGAGTTTACAACATATTCATGTATATATGTATGTATATGTGTACATATATGTATAACATATATATATACCTATTACTGTAAGAGAAATTGTAGTTAAATGGTGGTCTATTGTTTTGGTTGTCTATGTGTATACCCATTTTGTAGATCATTTGTAAGAAATTATCATTCTGTATGATGCAGAAATTACACTTAAAGCTTCCTTCTTCCATCAAAAAATATGGCCAAGGTTAGTTATTTGTACGCTATTGGTCTATTTTTTGGGTTTTCTGTGTGTATCTTTAGTTATTTGTGTGTAGGGTTTAGCATTGTATGAAAGAATCAACATATTGGAGATAAATTTACTTTGGTGGTTTTCCAGTATTATTCTAGTAGGTCTTTTACAATTTGTCTATTTGTGGTGATGTAACTCAAATTTTCAATGGAGCTTGTGGTATTTTTGGAGAACATCATTCTACTAATTTCTACAAATAGAACCACACATATAATCTATGTCAAACTAAATAGAATCATTGAGATTATGTTCAAAGCACTTGGTTTTACATATCTTATAAACTCTTCTCATGCAAAGAATAAAAAAATAGTTATCTGATAGAAGAATAATAATACCTCACCTAGTTGCCGGTATTGGCATGGTGTGATGGTTTATAGGTGGCATTGTTGTTCTTGCCACCAAGGTTCAAACCCTGTTGGGGTGGTATTGTTGAATGGTTGTATCTGGTTCATAGCTCCGGTCAAAAGTGTTTACCCCTTGAATTAAAAAAAAAATAATACCTCACCTAGTTGTGCATGCACAACACTAAATATTGAAAGACCCCTTTCATCATCTGTGTATATCTCTATCATTGTAGCCATTACCATAGGAGGAATTCTAGTTATCTGTGAGCAGTGTTCAGGGCTATATGAAACCATTGACATATATATACATATATATATATATATATGCATACATACATACATATATATGTATACATGGATACATACATACATACATACATACATATATATGTATATATGGATACATACATACATACATATATATATATATGCATGCATGCATACATACATACATACATATATATATGCATGCATACATATACACACATATATACATATGTAGACACATATATATACTCTTTGCATCTTTCTATCATACACATGGTGTGGTTTTCATTTTCAATGAAGCTTGTGGGGTTATACTCTTTTATACATGGGTGTTTTGCATAGATGATTAATTTATTATTAATATCTTTGTTATATGTTTTTTCTCGGTTAAACATAAACAAATCGCTCACGCTCAAATGATGGAAATCTCATCAAAAATTCAAACAAATAACAAACACTCGCATATCTATATATTTACATATTTATATATTTGCAAATTTCTCCATCCATACAAAACCATAACAATAGACATCCATGGAAAATGACTTACGATTTTGGAGAAAAGAGTTTTTACATAAACAATAAATAAACCATTTATACAAAATACCCAAGTAAAATGACCTACAAATTGCATAGCGCCATAGTCTTAAAACCCTCCAATCTGCCATAAAATGGACAAGAGGCCAACAATTTCATTTTTACAATAGTCCACTATGAAACCAACAACACAATGGCTCTTTCGACAATGCAACTTAGTCAATATACTTCCTCACACATTCCGCACAAAATTTGAGCTACATTTGTTGGAATTCAATATTATAGAGAAACAAAGAAATTACAACACACCTATTACACAACAAATACTATTCAAGGCTCGACTGATGAAAATCCTATTAGAAACTTCAAACAAATAACAAACCCTCTGTATATCCATATATATACAATCACTCCTATCTTAATATGAATTGGGCAATAAAATTACCAACCCTAACCATTTTAATGGAAGAACCTAGATTTAACTACTATTGCTCCTATGGTAACAGGTATAAGCCCAAAAATCCATAGAGATAACTACAAACAATAAATGAGCAATGAAAAAATTACAAACCCTAACCATATTTCTTAACAAAAAAAAATAAAAAATCAACTACAATTTCTCCACCCATAGAAAATGATAACACTAGACATCCATGCAGAATGACTTACAAAATCCAGAGAACAAAAACAATCTATACAAAACACCCATGTAAAATGACTTATAGATTGCAGAGAATGACAACTTTAAAACCCTCCAATCTAGCACAAAAAGTACCGAAACCTGATGAGTTTTACAGTTGTACCCTATGAAACAAACTAAGGAACTGTAGGCAATGAATCTTACAATAGTTCACTATCAACCCAACACCACAATGGCTCTTTCGACAATGAAACTTAATCAATATACTTCATCAAACATTACACAACACATTAGTGTTCAAACCCTCAAACTTGCTATCAAAATGAACAATAAGAAGAGAACGAAAGACATACACAATAAATTCATTTTTATAAAAAACCCTTGCAAACTAACTTACTGATTCTGCAACTCAACAATTTCAAAACCCTCGAACCTACTAAAAAATGGAGGTGAATGCAACAAATTTAACAATATCTTGCTATCAAACCTGTTAGAATTAGGTGTTGTACACCTTGCATAATGTTTATAATATTTTATTTATTTATTATGTGTGTGGTGCACCTAGGGTTTTCTAGGTGAACGTGCATCACAAGGAGTTATAATGTTGGGGCCACTTTGTTGTATGTAACATTGGGACATAATTGTAAAATGTAATTATTTAATATTGGGGAATAATAATAAAATAATAAAGTACCCAATATTAAATGTGGGGTCACATGATGTATGGTTTTGGGCACATGGTTTATGTAATACCACTTGGTGGTTTTGTGGGAGCTTGTTTCTATAAAAGCAACCACAAGGGTAGTTGTTTAGGGTTGGATAAAGGTTGGATCAAATTTGGTCAAGGTTGAGCTAGTGCATGTGTGAGGGTTTGAAGCATGGCATGGGATGTGTGGATTCATGCTTGGTCACATGGAATGCATGGATAGCTTGTGCTTCAGAAGTGTTCATGGAGTCTCTGCAGATGTATTGTAATGGGTTTTCATTGCTGAATAATACATGGAGTGTGGATGCTTTTGGAGGCTGGGTTTTTCCCTCTTGAGGGTTTTCCCAGGGTATATCTTGTGTCATCTTTGATGGGTATGTTGTCTATTCTCTTGCATGTTGATGTTGAGTATTTTACTTGCATGTTTTCAGATTTGGGTTATGTGGAAATTGTCATTACATGGCTGCATAGTTTCCTTACAAAACCAACACCACAATGGCTCTTCTGACAATAAAACTTCATCAAAGTATACTCTCACACATTCCAACATTCAATATTTCATTTACTTCATCTGTCGCCATCATGGAATGACAAGGAACATTGGGCCTTGTGGAATCAAACGCTTTCCATTCACATTCCCCGTATCCAGCACACCATTCTCAACCACCACCAATCCACGTACTTACCAACGCCCACATCACCACACAAAAAAAATGGTGGCCTCCCTGCCACTCGACAGACCCCTGTCACCGACAAATCCAATTCACGGTTGGGCTAACGAAAATCCCAGTGAAAACTTCAAACAAAAAATCCTATTGGCTAATTATCTAAATGTCTCTTTCTTTCAACATTACCCGTCATTTGGATGGCTCAAAGAACTGGTATGTCATGCCTTGTGGTCATTCCCACCATACCCAAGCTCATTCCCATTTATTTCAAGCAATCTCATGTTGTGAGAGGGGTAGATGGCTCCATAAATAACACCCTTACCTTTGTTGGGTCCTTCATGGAAAATGTTATGACCTCCACAAAATTTTCTTCATTCTTTTATTTATTTTGTCATCAACATGAAAGGGGTCCTTGTTGACGAGGATGTGACAAATTAATTTTTACATTTTTTATTCTATTCAATCAAATGACATGTATGCACTTGTAATCAATGCAAATACTTTTTTCAAAGATGAAAATTTCTAAAGATGTAAAATTTGAGCTTAGTGATGGCATCCAAGAGCCAATTCCCTCCACTAATATGAGACATTTTCCATTGTGAAAACACTTCATCACTCTACAACTTGTGGTACAACCCCTACAACTGCAATGCCCACCCACAAATTTCAAATAGCATAAATGTCCGTATGATCTCTTTGTTTTCATAAAGTGATGTTTTGTCAAGAAATGTTCTTATGATCTCTTTATTTTTATAAAGTGATGTTTTGTCAGTATATTAAATTAATTGATAATCCATTTGAATTCAACTGCATAATTTTGGATGTCTTTATTTATACACAAATGAATGGAGTATCAGGCCATGATTCAAACCCACCTTTATTTTGCAAGAAAGTACACTTGCAAACTTGCCTATAGACCTTTGGCTTCTTGTTTGTTTTTTTTTAACTAAAATGGAAATTACAATTCACTAACTACTTAAATTATTTCCAAATTAAATGGGTTTGATTGTGTATACAATTTTATGGTTACTAATTTTTGAATTATATTAGTAAAATTTTATGCTTCTATCTTTGTTAGCATCATTTAAATGTAGTAAATACATAATGGACTATTTATAATCATGATTTATAAGAAAGATTTGAAGTATTTATTCATTAAAAAATGATTTTTTATTTATCACTATTCATAAATATGGTACAAAATGATAGATTTTTATGAATCATTAATATCAAAGAATAAAATAAGTTTCTATGGAAATGACATTCTTAAACATGAAATGGTTCAATAATTAAAGACAAATTTTGACCAATAGAAAGAAGAAAATTATACTGTGATACAATTTTTTTGAGTTATTTATATAAAATATAGTACAAAACAATAGGATTTTTTGCACCAAAATGAATCTTTATGAGTAGTTATTCTAAAACATGAAACCATTAAACAATGGAAGACAAATTTTGACCAATAAAAATAAAAAATTACAATCATGAGTTATGAAAAACAATTTTCTTGTGTATTATTCAAAAAATAGATATTTTACCTACTCATAAATTATTATGAATAGTTTTTCCAAAAATATCTTTTAACATTGTATAGCTCTTTAACTACTTTTATCCTGACATTTTGCATTAACTATCCTTTATCCTTTTAGTTTATCACCAACCAACCTAAAACTAGGTAATTAAAAACTGTCCAACTATTCCACATCAATGTTATGATTTACACTTCGTTGATAAGGCAAAAGGTATTTAATTAAACTAGTTCTAGTTTTAACACAATTTACTTTTATGCTACCCATATATTGGCAAGTGTGACATGAAACTACCAGTTTAAATGAGTTAAAATAGTCTCTTTGATGAGAGATACATATAGTTTATAGGTTATAGGTTTCTTTCTCAAATATTCACCCAAATGATATCATGCACTTTGAGCAGTGTATCCCTTAACAAAAACTATGTAATAATGAAGATATAAAGTTTATATCATGTGATAATTTTTTTATAGTATTGTTACTCAAGGTCAATTTCCAGCCCTATTCATCATCATGGAACATTTCATCTATCATTTGTTCTCTATAATTGGCTTCAAAGCAGTTTTCAAAAATTGTAAAGCACAATAATTCAAAGAGACAACACATGCATCAACCTTTTAGATTAGGATTTTTTTTAAAAAAATTGTGAATGAAGATCATATTTTGTTAGATAGCCTTAAACAAATAATAATTTCACTATACATTTAAAATTATATTTATTTGGATTTAATATACTTTAAATTTATTATAACTCTATTTTTCTATCCTATTAATATTAGAAAATTTATTTGTAATGGTGAAAATTACATATTTTTATTCATTGTTGTATTACAAATGTTTATAAAATAATTTTTCAGCATCATTTATAAAAGTATTGCATTTTCATTGCATATATGTATTTCTATATGAATACAATTCTATATTAATTTATTGTTAATGGCAGTATCTTCATGATTATTTGCATACTTGCTCTTTCTCTTCCTTGTCAAACATGCATTTCTATTGGACGCAAGCTTACAATAGATGTTGTGAAGGCTAACCTTCTTTAGAATGATTTTATGTAGTCGACCATTGTCATTCTTATAATTGAGATATTCATACCCTTGGTATCTCTACATTTCATTCAGAATATTGTTAGGATTTTCATCCAAGATCATAACAACAAAAACCTTGTCATTCCATAGAAACAACACTTGCACACAATTGAAATCTAGGATGAGGATGAATAGGGAAATGCGGATGATTCTAGTGGCAAGAAAGGCTAAATAAGGTCTGCTAGGTTAGCGAGTCAACCTGCCAAAGGTAAAAAGCTTTACTTTGAAGAACCAGAAGATGAACCTTCAAAAGAAGAGGGCCCCTTAGACCTTAGTAAGAAGGAAATTGTTGTGGTTCTTGGTGAGGAGCTCTAGGAGGACTGTATTAGCAGTGAAGAAGAGGATGAGGTGGAGGGTGTTGATCAGGATGTTGTGTAGGGCTTAAAGGATATTGAGGATGAAGTAGACCAACAAACAAGCAAAGAAATAGAAGAGATGGATTTGCAAGCCATAGAAGATGTGAATACATAAGCCACAAAGGACCCTTAAAATAAAATGGAGCAAGAAAACACATCCTTTGAGTATTATAAGACCTAATTCCATAAGCTACAGGAAAAGTTGATAGGATGAACAAAGCATTCAATAGACTAAATTTCTATCACATTGGGAATCATGAGAAGGACCATGATCTTTGGAATGGTAAATAGCATGGCTAAATTTAGGAAATGAAAGAGGAGGAAGAATCCCTCTCAAAAAGCAGAGAAGTAGCCAAAGAACAAATTAGCTGAAGAGATGGATGCATGGAGCAAGGAGTTAGAGCAATTGAATATGGAATGGAACTTGATTTGCAATCCTAAAAAATAGTTTGAGTTAGTTGTCTCTTTGCTTTATGGCTTGCGAGCCTTGGTTTTAGTTGGGTCTGTAAGGCCTTTTGTTTAATCTTGTTTACTATTTTTTGGTTGTTTTATTCAAACATTATCATGCTCTCCTAGTGATGTCTATTTCTCGATAAATTGGCCTATTTATTTTTTGTTTGGTGTCTATCTGTTGTTTTGGTGTGACTATTTTATTATTATTGAACTACTAGCCATGAGGCCTATCTTTTGTTCTTTTTTTGGGTTTAGGGGCCCTTTCCACTTCCTTTTGAATCAAAAAAACTTGCACACAATGATCAATCTAATTCACATTAGAGTTATTTGAATGTACAATGTGAGGTTTCCCAAATAAGAAAGGAAGAGGGAATCCACATATCATGTGGATTGACAAGTGTCCCATGATGTGGCACAAATGAGTAGACAAGTGGCATTTAGGTGTCAACCTTAGGATCATTTGAAATGTGCAAACCAACAACCTATTTGACCAAGTAATCAATCTTAATGCCAAGTGTTGAGTGGCCTTTGAGGTGAGATGGAAAGTCCTCCAAGCTTAAAATGGTATCACATGAGGTTTACCAAATAACTTGGTAACCTCTACAAGTCTAAAAGGTTGCATATTTAGTTAGACAATATGTTGTCTAACCTCATCAACCTAAGTACACTTAAGTATAGTGAATAGATAAATTATTCACTCTTAGAATACCCCCCTTAAGTGATACTTTGGGAGATCACAAAAGTGAAAATAGATAAAAATAGGTCACAACAACAAGGCCATGCTAAGTACCCATGTACAAAGAAGTGGAGTAAAGGAGAAATCCCAGTGGAAACAAAACTCATCTCCAAAAGAGAAATTGAAGGATTTAAAGACCTAAAAAGATGTCCCATGATGATAGGAATATCATGATGAAGATCTATTGAAGCATGTCAAAGTTGTAAAATTAGTTGAAGATGAACTGGTGTCTACTAGAATCACAAAATCTCCAAGAAATTTAGATCAAGATAAGAAATGCAAAAAATTGCATGAGTGAACATATGAACACTACTCAACCATGTAGACAAAGTAAATCAAACTTTGTGAAATTGAAAATATAGATACTACTATGATTAGGAGTATTAGCATCTCATAAAACATGATCCACTACAATAATCCCCCATATGAGAGATGAAGATAGAAGGCTCATGAGACCTCCCAAAAAGAATATTCATCCATTGCTTCATTGAAAGAAGCATTAGTATAACACACCGTATTCCCTGTTAATGCTAAGAGATATAAGTAGACCAACTGAAATCAAGAGTGTGCAAGGAATGTAGGCTAAGATGTAGGTACAAAAAATGTACAAGAACTTGAAAAAGGGTGTGCATCAAGGCACGCATGAATGGGGTGATAATCACAAGGAAACATTATTGTGATGGAAAAATAAGGAAACATGCACCATAGGGATAGGATCACAAGGATCCATAATTGTGATGTCAAATCAAGGCTCTACACACCCCCCCATTACACTTTATAATTTAGTTTAAGTGCCAAATTTCCCAAATTCCCTCTATATGGAACACACATTCATGTTTTATGGCACTTTATATGAGTTCATTTGCATACTTATTTGTGTGTCTTAAGTTCTTACAAGTCTTTTTCAATTATTTCATGAGGTGGCAATGAAGATATATGTCTTTTAAATGTCAATAAAATGACAAAAAACATCAAATGAAAACCCCCCCTCCTTGTTTGCAAGTTATTGCAAAATGAAAAAAAGATTCCTCTTTACAAGTTCTTGATGTTTACCCAAATTAACATAAATTGCTAACAAGTAACATAAAATGTCATAGTTACTATAAATATAACATAAAATGTTAAAAATGCTAACATTCAGAATAAGTAACATTTAATATTACCACAAAGTGAAGATTTTGGACAGTTCGCATAAAATGCCTATCAATCAAAAGAATAAGCATATTTAGCCAATAGGCTATATATAGAGTGGACATTCAGCTGAAACCTATCCCACACCAGTATACAACTTCTTTTTGTTGGTATACAACTCTCGTTAAACCTCTTTTAGTATCCCATTAAACCTCTTTTAGTCTTTTTCAATCATATATCCTTTTTAAAAATGTGTCATTGCTTTCCTTGTGTTTGGGAAGAAACTTGGCCCCGCTTCAACAAATATCAGCTAACAAACTTTCCTTGTGTCATGAAATCTTGCCTAAATCTACCCCACTTTCCAACAAATTAAGCTGAATTTGAGGGGAGTAAAGTTGCCATACATACAGTCTTGTTTGAATAAATAAATGCAAATAAATATCTATAGAACTATTAATAAGGGTGTTCACTTGTTTTACAGTTTGAAAAGCTTGAGCTACCTCCTTTTAGCATTAAAATCAAGCTAGTTGCCTTGTTTTACCATTAAGAACTGCCTAGTTGCCCCTTTAAGCATTTTAATGAATGGTTGTACTTGGTTTGTGTTATGATTGATAAATAAGGTTTGTTGCACACCCATTTGTGTAGGAGCATATATAGTTAAAGCCTTCATGGGTTGTAGAATGCAAGGATGGAGTTAGAGAATATAGTGGTTTGCCATGAAGCCAAACTGTATACACCTAAAATCAGTCAAGACATTTATTTAATTAAATACTAGTTATTTAATTAATATTTCATCTACGTATAAATAAATTTTCAATTTATTTATATAGTTCATATCATTTAATTCTCCAAATCTAAAATCATATTCTTCTAATTTAATTAAATAAACAAATTTCATAAGCTTGTTTTATTTAATTAATTTTCACTAACCTCAGATTAGGAATTCAAGAACATGTCTACAACTTTTTTATGCCACCTCACCAAGGTCACATGAAAATAAATAATTCTAATTTTTTAAATTAGAATTATCTTCAACAAATTTTCAAACACGTCGCTTATTCCTCACACACTTCTTCAACAAACTTTGAACACATGGTCCTTTTCTCACCCCTTGATTCCTCCATCCATTTGGCATGTCAACTGTCTTTGGTTAAGGGAACATCCTTCTTGATTCTCTCCATCTCCACTGTTCATCCCTCTTGCTTGAATCTGGACCGTCGATCATTGCCACATCATAAGATGCTTGGAAAATCCTATAATACAACTCTTTGCCATAATATTTTGCATCCCATATTTGAGTAGAGTTATCATGTAGGAATAGCTTTGGAGCATTGGACCATTTGGAGTGTTATAGCTTTGTTTAGCATTTAAAAAGTTTGCATTGTAGCATCATGTTAACTTAGAATCATGTTTTTCTTTATAGTTGCATTTTAGATTATCATATCAATGGTTATTTGAGCATATGCAAAATCATTTTAGCTTCTTATCATAGCATTTGCATCACATAAGTTAGCAAACATTATCCATTTATCAATATCTCTATTATCATAGCATCATGGCTTTCATCACTTAGATTCATAGAGGAGCTTAATTGGCTTGTATGTTGAATAACATCTCATTTTTCAAGTTTTCATTTTAACAAACATAGTGCACATCTAAAATTTGAGAGCCAAGATGGTTTAATAAATCCTTGAGAATAGAAAACAATGGAACGTTTTTAAAATTTTATTTTGCTGCAATTTAGAGTAGTTTATTTGATTCAAATCTTTACTATAATATGTCTCATTGGTGTTTGTGTTGATTTACTAACTCTCCCACATTTCACACACACACAAACCACTACATACTTTTGTAACATCCACAAGCCTTCAAGTTTCAAGGGTTTCACCTTTGTAGAACTCGAGGCTTTCCATTTTTAACATTACTCATAAATCCCTTGAGACTTTAAGCGAAATTTTTTTAATCTAGATTGCAATGCTTTGGATATCAAAGTATCTCATAAAATCTTTTTGCCCAAAACAAGAATTAAGAAGAAAAATGAGCATTAAGGGTATTCTAAGTTTGATAGGGAATTCCATTTAAATTATTTAGTATTATAATGGCCTAGTTTTAGTCTTGTGGGCCAATGTGCAACAATAAGATGGAGAACCTACTGTTCTAGTAGCCCAAAAAATGATCTTTGGCAGGCTGGTGCTACCTATGATAATGCAGCAATCGAGTATTATTTTCTATTTCTCAATCTCCAATAGTTCTCTGAAAGACTTATTTGTTTGTGCTGAAATAATCTGCAACAACAATATATTTCTAGTCTTATGTCATAGATAGTTAACTTGATCATCTACTCCTTATGAAGAACTTGAAATATCTCTTGCTTTACACTTTGATTGAAGGAAAGTGTATTTTCATTTTCCCTGAAAAAGAGTCGAGACATGATGTGTATGCAACAATTGCTTGCATCTCTTGGCTAAATTGACTCAGGCACTGCAACTATGAGTTCTAGAGCTAGATATGCTTGTCCTAAAACATTTGTGGTGGTATTCCACAACCATCGGAATAGGGCCTATTTAAATTGATGAACACAATTTAAAAGATCTAACTGTAACTCTCAAACTAGGTTCAAAAAAGATCATATAGAGGTCTTTTTGGGCTGCTTCAAGTCGAGTTCATCACTGCTTTAAAGGATAATTAGATGCATGTATTAGATTCCAAAATAAGATGGGGAATGGAACATCCAGTTTCTTCTGTTACATGCTCAGGTGGCATGAAAAAAATTCAGGTTCAAGATAGTTTATGGCTTGTAAGTATCTTGAAGCTTTGGATATGAACATGCCTTTGCAATCATTAGGAATTAGAAGACTGTATCAAGATTTTGTAAAGCCTGTTCAACACTATGTACTATGGTCTAGAAGTTGCAACAGATTCAGATATTTACTTCATAAATTATATGTTATTACTACCAAAAAAGGTGCCTCTCCTATAGATTGTAGCATGTTGTTTTCTTGAGCATACAATTTTTAGAAAAAAAAAACAGTCCACGATAGTCTATTCCAATTAAAACACATATTGTAAACAGAAAAATAAATAACAGTGTGTGATGTGCAAACAGTATTATATTTAGTGCAAATCCATTTGGTGCAGCTAAAGTTAATTTGACAATCTTCTCTTTATTGAGCATTTTCGGGTAGCTAGGATTTATATTTTGCATCTTGTGTGCTAACTTATAGGTTAAAAAGAGGCAAGCATAGTTGTCCAGCTCATTCAGACAACCAGCAGTTGGAGCTCATGGACAAAGCACCTTTGTTCTTGCTATCGTTTGTTGGCTTAATATATGTCTTAGAAGAGCATCAAAATCCCACAAATAAATGGAACAGAATACCCACTGCATTCATCAACTACAAAACAAGGCCAATTAAAACAAAAAGAATATTCAAGTACAAAAGTCCAAAATAAATTAATTGGTCTCTATAACTACATTTGAGCAAATATTGATTATATATGTTATACATCTTTTAAAATTTATAAATCACAATTAAACTTGTTTCAAATCTAACATTCAATTTCCAATCTTCAAATGTATATTACAGACAATTTATATATAATTCAAACAAGATTGTATATATTTTACACTACAGTTCTTTTTTATGTTTAATTCTATATATTTTCCTATCGACATAACTTGCACCCTGGTGCAAGTGCTAGTTTAGAGCCATTGAGAGGTGGGAGCTTTGAAAGAGAGTCTGCTCGTGTGAGGATGATGACCAAGTCAAGGAGGAAATGTGAGCTAGTTTGAAGACCTCACAAACTTTACACTCTAAAACCAAAAAAATGCAAAAATGAGGAAGCCGTTGCAGTCAATAGCGGAGGTGGTTGGGTAGATCAGGTGGACGCTTGGAGTTGCCTACAGGACTTTTTTAAACCAAATCTAGATGTAGACCAAGTCTCCTTGCCACTTATACACAGGCATCTAGCTCCATCTAATCTAGTCGTTCCTCTCCACCCACGTGGTCTCTACCACGTTAGCATAGTCTGCAGCTGGTGATCGCGCCAAGTGAAGAATTGATGGCTTTTTTTAAAGTCCAACCCCAGGTTTCTAAGCACCTTGACTGCACATGGAAGTTGGCCCGAGTCAAAGGGCAGGTGGAAATACTTTGGGACTAGCGCAAATGATCCATGAACTCCCATAAAGCCTCAAGTCTTTCCGCAGATATATATTAGGCCAAAACAAACGGTTGGACGCCCCGAAAATTATGGAGGTAGCATCTTGAACATTCCTGTTGGAGGGAGGCCAAGATCTGAGAAACAACAAAGAAACCTTTGTTGATGCTGTGTAGGGTGATGATGTTGGTCGAAAGGCTCAATGTTGCACAGAGGGAGCGTATAAGACTTGTGACTTGTATTGCTATAAAAAAAGGAGTTAACTGTTGATGAGGGCACAAATGGTAAAAATCGGCCTCTTCAATAATTTGCATAAGCAGGCCGCCAATATCCTCAAGCAATTAATGAGATTAGAGGCCTGCAAAAAAATGAAACTCACGCCTAGCAGATCGCCCTTCAATATGCAAATCAAAGTCTCTTTCATGCCTTGCCACGCTCACATATGAGTGAACATACAAATCGATCCAATACCATGTGGCAAATGGCAGAGTCAAAGTGAAGTGCGCCTAGCTGATGGAAGAGGGCTGCGTCGTAAATACTACCTTCAAAGTATGCAGACTGCAATTACATTCACCTCTATCAAACACAGAAGACATCACTCACAAAACCTTGCTTGCCTTTGAACCGCTTAATGCAGATCCACAAATGAACCAGTAAACTACAGATTGCATCCAACATGGGATATTTTTTACATGTAAATCAAATTGTATGGAACTCTAAACAAGACTTATGCAGGTTTTTGCGAAGGGTTTTTGTTGTACTGCTCTAATATCATGTTAGGATTTTCATCCAAGATCATAACAAAAAAAAAATTGTACTTCCACAAAAACAATACTTGAATACAATGATCAGCCTGATTCACATTAGAGTTAATTTGAATGTACAATGTGAGCTTGCTTAAATAAGCAAGGAAGAGGCAATCCACCCATCATGTGGATTGATAAGTATCCCATAACGTGGCACAAATGAGTAGAAAAGTGTCCTATAGATGTCAACCTTAAGATCACTCGAAATGTGCAAACCAACAACCTATTTGACCAAGTCATTGACCTTGATGCCAAGTGTTGAGTGACATTTGAGGTGAGATAGAAAGCCTTCAAACCTCAAAAAGGTAGCACATAAAATTTACCAAATAACTTGGTAACCTCTATGAGTTCTAAAAGGTTGCACATTCAATTAGACAAGATGTTGTTTAACCTCATCAACCTAAGTACACTTAAATATAGTGAATAGATAAATTATTCACTCTAACAAATACTCCTCATTTATTCATATTTTCCATTTACATCCTACATGACTTGTTCTGCTACTCCATGATTCATTGACTAGACACCACATATCATATCTTCTCCTTTGATTATTTCTTCTCCCTTAAGATCGGGAAGAGTACTATAAAATTTATGCAAGAACTTACAAGAGTTTGGCAGTTTCACATAATCATAGATATTCAAAACATTGCAAGCAAAGAACATTTTATTCAAAAATGATATGTTAAGCAATATATTTCCTAAATCATGAAGATACTTCTATTAAAGATCATTTTTATTGTAAGCTAGTTGTGTTTAAGAAAAAATACTAAATGGTTAAATTACTAAAAATATCTTTTGTAGGAGATCAAACCAACAAATAATTTGAATGTGCAACAATACTTGCATGAACAATTGAAACTAAAAATGATAGATAATTTTGATTAAAAGATGATGGAGAAATTGCTCAAGCAACCAAAGTATCAAGAACATTGGGAAAATAATCAAGGAATTCTAGATTTTCCCATTATTTGTATGAAATTGAAACTTTCAATGAAGCAATTCAAAGATATATAGGTGTTAGAAAGCATTCAAATGGATGTTATGGTGTAGAAATCTATTTCCATAAGTATAACCAACATTGATGACTATGGACCTTTGATACAATAGAAGATGTTACTTATGTTTATGATATAAGAAAGTCATATCCATGAAAGGCATCAACACAAATACCAATTTCTTCTACAAGAATTTAGAGGCATACAAGTTCATTTCCAACCAAGTTGTTGTTCCGCTATCACATTTTTTTGTCCTACCTCTAAACTAGAATTTGATTATATTCAACCCACCAATATATTACAATCAAAGCTTCAAGACTTAGGACAAACCACACATCAAAGTGAAAACATGCACTTCAATGCTTTGAAATTCAAACACTATGCAATTACAGATAAATATAAATGTGCTAGATAATGACCATGTGGTTGTTATGTTCCAAAAATTATGGACCCAAACTCCAATCAACGTTGATGGCTTGGAACATTCAATACTACATAAGAGGTTGCTTAATTTTAGATATTGCTTCCAATATCAATGAGCCATCAAAGAAATTAAATGTTTAAGCATGTGAATTTAGATCCATATAAGTTTCCATGCAGTCTAAAACTAAGGGCCTTATTAGCCAGTCAATTTTGGCAGCCCAACAACACTAATTTATGGAACAACGATATCCACAATCACAACAATAATAAACAATTTCAAATTTATTGATTCCTATCGCAACATCAAATTCTCAAGATTACAATTTAAAAACTATTACAGTTCCTTCTTCAATGTCGTATTTTCTCTCGCCTAGTACCTCCTCTCCCCCGTCTCTCCAAAAGATAATGCAATGTGCCTTTTATAACACCATTTTAGGATCTTGAACGATCTAAAGTTATAGGAACCATCACAACTGAATCATCTTACAAGGAATATGGTTCGAGCTTCTAATGACATGTCTTAACAATTTTGCAATCGTATAGAGCTATTGAACTTTTTATTATTATTCAATTTTGGTAAATCAACGTCATGGTAAACTTTTCAACTGCCTTTAATGTCTCCTTTTAGAAAAATACCCATACGTGAGCTATCTTGTATGTCGGCCTTCTTCAAATTTGTTTTTTTGGTGAATTTGTGTTTCGTGAACTTGGAGTTCAACGAACTTATATTTGTATGTACTTTCTCTTTTCTGAACCATTTGTCCTTTATTATTCTTTTACTTTCGAATTCATGAAGTTTTTACAGTTCATGATAATATTGTGAAAAGATTTCTGGATTAAAACTGTGTGCTAATTTTGACATCAATGTTTCGGATCATACTCCATGATCCATCATCGGGATGCAATGCAGATAGAGAGAAGAGTGATGATGGATCATAGAATATGATCCAAAACATTGATATAAAAATTAACACACAATTTTAATCCAAAAATCTTTTCACAATATTCTCTTACTCTATCAACTTCTTATTTGTTAATTCAGTGAACTTGAAAACTTTTGAACCTTTCCTTCACAACATCTTCGGTGATTGGTAGTGTGGACGAGCCCAAAACTTTCATGCCTTCTTAATAATTTCTTTCAACTGGCTTTCAAATGACACTGTGAACTTTCCATTCAACATCTAATTGACGAAAAGGCACTTTTGAGAACTTTCTAAACCCTTGGTGAAAATAATGTTCATTGAGAAGCTGATTTGATGAAAAGAAAAGTATAAGAACTCCTAGTTTTGCTAACAAGAGTTCATGAACTCAGACTTTGTCAAGATATCTCTCTCTTAACCAAATGAATTTGAGGTTTCTCCTAAAACAAAATTAACAACCCAAGTTAAACAAGTAAAATTAAATAATACTAAAATATGTTAGAGTAATCAGTTAGTAGTTAATAATTAATTAATCTTTAATTGATTATTAGGTTAATTTCACTTTATACACTCAAGTTAAATTTAGGAGTGTTTTTTTTATTAGTTTGAGTTATTAATAAATTATTTTGTCTCATCACATAGAATGATGACACTTGTTATGATCTAATTCTTTTATCATTTAGGGTTTTCTCTTATAAGCACTCTATTTCATTGCTTGATCTCTCTTAAGATTCATTATATATGTTTTTTCTTTTTTAAGAAGTAGCAAATTGCAACTCTCCTACATGTAAGGTGATAAATCGTTTGTTGTTTGATCTTGTTTTGTGTGTTTTTCACAAATCTAACATGGTATTAGAGTGTGGATTTTACAAACCCCTTCTCAAATTTTGAGGGTTTTCTTCAATTAGGATTATAGGGCATCAAATCTAGAATATTCATATTTTGTTTGAAAATTTTGGAGTTGAAAAAAAAATTCATGCTTTTTGGAGCAAAAAGGACCTCACCATTGTGCTCAAGAGGTCGAATAGACAAAATTTGATATTTTGTTTTTCCAATTTTAGTGTTAGGAGCCTATAATGAAAAAAAATGCACAAGGGCCTATACGAGATGTATGGCCCCTATTTATTTGTTTTTCAAAGAATAAAAACAAAAAATAAATAAAAAGAAAGCTCTATATAGTGATTTATCTATATATGGTGGCCAACACTATACATAGTGTCTATCTGTGTGCAATTGGTCACCTGCAACTACTATGGCTTGCTAGTTGCTAGCAACTACAAAGTATTGGCAACTCTGTTGATGCTTGCCACCCACTCATGGATCCACTAATAGAGAGCTAGCAGGATGTTTGTTTAGTCCCAACACAATGTTAGGGTCACATAGGTGATTAGCACCAAGCCCCAAGGGAGCCCAATTTTTCTCCAATTCTCTAATTGGGCAACTTTTTTTAGGTGTAATTTTTTGTTTAAGTGTTCAAATTCAAGAAACAAAATTTTGTCGGAAAGATAGTTGCATGAAATTTTTAATGGTGTGGGTCTCATCACCATTTTTTATTGTTGGTGCATTCTATAGCTGTCAAAGTCAGATGTGTTGTTTTTCAGATTTAATTTACCTAAATAGACAAAAGGTTATGCATTTTTTCAGATTTAATTTAGGTATATTTTATTCATTTTTTTGTGTTTTCACATTATGGTGAATTAGTTGGATGTTTTAGTTGGATTGCAATCTTTTTATTTACGTGGGATGACTTACTTTAGTTTGTTCTACATGTATTTCTAACATTTTTTCCTATTTGGCAGACATTTTTTGTATGCACTTTGTCTTTTGTAGACACATTAAGATAAAATGTCACTCTAGTGTATATCTTTTTGTAGACACATTGAGATAAAATGTCACTTTGGTGTATATCTTTTTGGAGATTTTGCACATTCTTTTGTGTCATTTGTACTTGCACTATGCTATAAAGTGTCATGAGGGGTTGTGTAGGAAAAAAAAAATCCATCACACCTTTGTCAAGTGAATGTTCCTTCCACGATATCATTGAATCCTAAATATTCTTGCCTCAAGTGTGTGTGTCCTATTTGTACACTCTTTTTTAACTATAGGTACTTTCATGTGCATATTTAGATGTTCTTTGTTAGACTGCATGCACTTTTTGGTGACACAATTTCAATAGACTTGTCATGGCTCTACCTTTTCTGCATTATGGGGGAGGTTTCTACTATTGGTGCTAATGCTTCCTTAGTTTTGTTTTGGAGTGAGCTACATATTCATTTTTTGCTCCTATGTACTAAGCGGATGCAACGGTTGGTTACCCATGCATTTTGGTGAGATGGAGCATTTACCATATGGACACTCTTGCATTCCTATGTTTGGAGGTGACTTATTTTCACTTGATCAACTTTTTTAAGATTATGAGTACCTATATGTTTGAATTGCATCTTGCATGGTTGAGTAGTGTCATTGGGGTCACTCATGGGGATTCATGTACCATGTCTAACTTTGACTACCAGATTTTTTTCCTTTGTTTGTCATCTAATTCAAGTAGTGTTGTTTAGAGAACTCATGCAAATTAGTGTCTTCTTGTTCCTGATCATTATATGTTTTAGAGGAGGTTCATTTATACACTATCTAGTAGTCATCATTTGATATTTTTCCATAGATTTTTCATGCTTTTAAAATTCTCTTTATCTTCCAATTCTTTTTGGGGTATTATTTTGGAGGATTTAAAGTTTTTCATTTTCCTTTCTCTCTTTTGGAGAGGATTTTTTCCATGAGTTTTTCTTTTTTTCTCCAATTTTGAGAGATTAGGTAGTTTGTATATGGGTAACTCATCAGGCCTTGTTTGTCAAGACCCATTCATGTATTCACTTTTTAGGGTTTTTAGCTACTTCCTATGTTTTCACTTAAGGGGTTGTTAGAGTAGTCATTTATTAGCTAATAATTAATAAATTTTTAATTGATTACTAAGCTAATCTCACTTTAGCACTTAAGCTAAACTTAGGAGTTTTTTTTTTTCATTTATTAGTTTGAGTTATTATTAGATTATTTTGTCTCATCACATAGGATGATGACACTTGTCATGATATGGGTAATCCCACAATAATGAGTCCCACTTTTTGGCCAAGATGGGCATTGATATTGATGCAAACAAAAATCACCCCAAAATCGATAAACTCACACCATCACAGAGATCAAATAGAGAAACCATTTAATTCAAATTTGAAAATTATTTTATTCATGTTGAAAAAATTACCAATTTATTCAATACAAATTAATAAGCAAAGTCTTTGCTCAACAAATGAACTTTTCTTGCTCTTCTTGTAGTTCTTCTTGCTTCCCCAAAACTCTCTATGATGTTGTCCAATCCTTCATACAGGTCCTATCTCTCTTTCCCCTCTTTTCTTCCTCTCTTCCACCTTCATTTTCCTCTATACATGCTATGCTCTACATATACATAGGCCGACAGTTATAGTGGGAGGATGAGAACAACTATGTAGAGATATATGATAGTCGGCTCCCCTCCCTATACAAAGATCTATCTATATGGATGGCATGGAATTTTGATGATCGGGATCTCATTGACTCAACAGCTGCAATACAATATATCAATCAATATTGAAATAATATTGAAAATTTCCCTCTCAAACTTATCTACCTTAATATCCTTCCTCCAATTCAAATGCTTCCTAGATTAAATATGAAATGGAATCTAAATTGGTCCAAGTCCAAGTGGTTTAGCTTGAGCACTGTTGTTTGGAAATCAAAAGCTAAGGCCAAAGCACAATTTTTAGCATGAAATATTATTCATTACAAAGTTGTTGTGGGAGAACGCCTCACCTTTTTGCGTAATCAATCCACCAAATGTCCTTTTTATCACAAGTTGGAAACCATCAAACATGCTTTTTGGGCATGCAAGCATTCTCAATTAATTTGGAATGCTATTATGAGTCTTATTCCTGACATGTTTAGCAAAATATTAAAATGGAAATCAACTCTTTTAGGGTTGCATTGCTCTCAGAATGTTGTTTTAGAATCTTTTCGTCAATGTATTCTTCAATATATTTGGTTGCTCATATGTAAATCTATCTTCTCTAATGATTTTCTCCCTATTGAAGTGATCTTGCACAGTCTATTCTCTTAAATTATTTTGCAGCAATCAACTCTAGCTAAAGCAATGAAGGAAAAACACAGCAACACTTCTAAGGTTCAATCCCAACTATCTAAAGTTCAGTCTCAGCTGGCAGCAGTTGTAATAAATTCTAATGGAGCTCTTCTTTCAATGTTTAATATCATTACGGATGACCATATACTCCTCACTCTTGGAGAAAAATGAGTCTCATGTCAATTGTTTGTTTCCCTTAGCAACGTTTCTTTATGTTGTTTTAGCTGGTATATGCTCTGTTTTTTTTTTGACAGCTTCTTACAATTATTCGGGTTGGGATGTGCCTCTTTTATGCACATTTGTACTCTTGTAAATTCTTTTTTTATTAATATAATGCTTTTCTCAATTAAAAAAAAATCAATATGTTTGCGGGGTGGGGGTGACTAGGCGGCATTCTAGTAGGTAGTCCCTATATAAAGAATTGATAGATGGCAACCCCTATCTATACTCTATATGGGGTGGGGGTCCTATATGAACTATGGGGATATATGGAATCTATATAGATCTCTCAAAGCAAGGCATTTAATTAATTACATCGAAGGCATTCCCTCAATGAAGTTTGTCGATTCATTTTCTCTATCGGCAGTCAAAAATGGACGCAAGACCATCTAGAATAGATCTTTACCGTTCATTATTTCTTCTCATTTTTTACGTTGTCTAGTTCGTGCATTTAATGTGGCTGGGAATTGGTGTACCCTGTCCCTGTGTGTTACAACCGCCTTCTCTCTTGTTGTTGCAATTCAATATCGATGTAAGTGACCTCTCCACTCCTACAGGGTGTGTGAAAGAAAGGGCATAAAAGCGGACGGCGTGAAGATAGTAAAAATTTGATGGAAACTGAATGGTTGTAGACATTTCAATCATCTCCAAGCTTTGCAGAATCTTGAGGTAAGTCATTTTCCCTATTTGATTTCTCTGTAATTCTTTCTTTGGTTCGTCTCTATTACGTAATCCCTCTGCAAGAACAGTGGCATTTTAATTCTGTGTGAGCCCATTGAATGTTATATATAGTTTTTTGTTATATCCAACCATTACCATCAGAGAAGGCACAGACGGTAGTGTTGTAGCCCTGCACCCTCGCCCGCTCAAACACTAATCTCATAACACTACACGCCCTTACCGCATTCCCCTCTGTTCCCCAGCTCTCTCACCAAATACCCCCAATCCCACTCCTCCTCTCTTCCCCTCTAGCAGCTCCTCAAAAATCACTTCCATTCTTTCCCTTGCCCTTGCCCTTGCCCTTGCCCTTCCCCTTCCCTTTCCCTTGTATTTCTCTCTGGTACTACTTGGTCGCCCTCTGCCCACAAGCATTTTTGACACAAACCTCATTAACCTACGCCCACAAAAATCGGGCCCAAGCTCTCCCTATCTAAAGGAGATAGAAGGGAAGATTGACACGTTGTTGCTTACGTTCTTGCCTTCTCCACCCACCACCATCCTATGTGGGTGTTCCCATTGATGCCCATCTGAATATTCTCGTTGCCCAAATCGAGTCAGCTATGAGTCTGTAGAATAACCATGGTAGAAATAATTGAAATAGAAAACATAAAGAATGTTATGAAAAAACAACCCCTAAAACATAGGAATTATATATGCACTCTAAATACCCTTGCAAATACCCAAACTCAAGAAACATGTAAATATTAGCATTGGCCACAAGATGCAAGAACAGGATTGAACAGATTATGAAAAATGCTAACAAAACAAATGAATGTAAGTTCCTGGACAAGGATTCTACTCTCTTTTACATTCGATGGAAAAGCTTTAGCGCTTCTACATGATGGCCATTGTGAACAAACCCTGAAATAATTGTTGTCCAATAAATTAGGTAAAACTTCATACCTGCAATTTGCATTTGATTCAACTAATACAAATGCTCACCATGATTCCCAATTTCAGAATAACCCACAATCACAGCAACCACTCCTTTATTTACTACAAAAAACATCTTGATAAGTCTGCATTCTATCTATTCAAACATTTTTTCACCAAGTTTAAAGGATGCAGATTTGGGATGGCAAAAAAATTTCCAGAACTTGGAGATGGCATGGGGATTGAAAAATTAAATAAAAAAATTAAGCATCAATACAAAATGCTGCAATATATCATTTATGTAAGAAATATGAGTAGAAGAAAATGAAACCTATACAAAATTTGACAACTAATAAATAGACTCACCATGATTCCCAATTTCAGAATAACCCACAGTCACAGCAACCCATAAAGCCCTCTATTTTATAGACATTTTGTCAAATAGTTCACGTGCATCCTTTAAACTGTGACATTTTTCCCTCTCTGTTGGTTGAAA
Organism: Sequoia sempervirens; assembly: GCA_007258455.2. NCBI lineage: Eukaryota > Viridiplantae > Streptophyta > Pinopsida > Cupressales > Cupressaceae > Sequoia > Sequoia sempervirens. The sequence goes on from VDFB02058242.1 coordinate 338,490,226, forward strand.
AATATTTTGGGCCTTATATTGAAGGACTCATTACATACCATTTTTTAATGGTAATAATATTGCAGTTAGGAGGTGGGTACCTATTTAGGCTGCCTATCAAATTTATTATAGATTCTATTGGAATTTTCATTGTTTGATAATTAGAATTTATACATCCACTAAAACCATAAATTAAGTTTTTCTACATCTGAAAGTCATTTCATAAATTTGTCATGTTCCAAAAATGGGAACTATGCTACTGCAAGAAGTGAATGATTTATACATGATGTTCAGCAAACAAGTTTTCTAGTCTCCACATGTTTGGAGAAGCTGTAATTATGGGTTTGATGTAGTACGATTTAGAACACCGGGGTCAGTTCTTCAAGAATACATTAAATCAGTAAATCAAAACATTAGGCTTTTCAATTAGTTAAAAGTTGGTTAATAAATCAATTAAAATAGAGTTTTGGGACTCAGCCCGACCAAGTCAATTTTAGGCTTTGGCACAACAAATTAGAAAATTGTATTTCTGGAGAAATTAGATTTTTATTATTTCCATTTCAGAATAACATCAATGACATGTATCGAAAGTGCAACTCCTCTCAATTTAAATTTAAATGAACAGGTTGGTGTCTTACACATAGCAGATACCCAATTGGAGAAAGTGCTCATGATTCAATGAATTTGAGATAATTCATAAATTAAACAAATTGCTGAGGGTTTAAAAATTTAAAGAAGTTGCTGCTAAATATATGAATGCTAAAAATGACGATGAGTGTTTTCAGTTTTAGTGTTTATGATTTTTAATAATGTTATTGACTTTTTTGAAACAAGGTGGTCTGAGATTGATTGAGTGTCAGACAATTTCTACCAAAAACACAGAAATATGATGGCTAATCAACTCATTGTCCAATGCAAATCTTAAAGTATACTCCTCATCATTGGAACTGCTAGACTAATCTAACTTCAGCAATTGAAACCAGACCAACACTATTGCTCCTCAATCTAAATTGAATCCTCGCAGCTTACATCCCACTGTGCTACTGGAATCTCCCTGTGCTCAATCATCTTGACCCATTTTAGAGTTACTAGAGAATAGCATGTTTTTTTATGTTAATCATATGGGTGTCCTTGGTTATGTCACTAAATCATCCACCAAACACTCAAGTTCTTTATAATAGTGTAATAGATATTATTACATCATTCTTTGTAGGTGAAATTCCATGAATTATGTTACTTAAAATTCAAGTTAACTAATTAATTATTACATTGAAGTCAACTTATATGCAACAGGCAGTTTGGTCAGATGCATTCTAAATAAGTGTATACTGATTATAAATGGTAAACATATGAGCACAAAATCCAACAAATGCATAGTAATGATATCACATAAAAATTGATAATAAAATGGAAGAACATCAGACAGGTTATACCCTAAATTAATAGATGCACAGTTTTGAATTTTAGGGTTAGTAATAGATCATAAATTATAATTGTTAGTAATTGTAGTTTTAAGGATGGTTATGTAGTTGAAAATAGAAGCCTGAAACAAATAATATATTTGCAATTACGGAAAAAAATTGTCTGTCACAGTTTCCTTGTAAGTGCTTTCTGGGCATATGTTGAATAAAATAGTAGGCTTTATTGGCACCACGTACACCTAGAAATTTTGAAGCTACAACAGTTAGCATTGACAGCTAAAGTGAAGCAGGCCCTATCCATGGGGACAATATTATAGCTCTTCTAAATACCCAAATAACAGAAATAATTAACAGAATGAAACAAACAACATACCTTTGTTAGCCATAGTTTCTTTGTTCTGTAACAGAGTTTGAAGAATATGTGATTCTGTTGAACATCTTGCAGTGCTCTAGAATGTAACAACAACACAACAAAATAACTAAATAATCCTAAATAAATGGACCAAGTGAGCAGAGGCCAATTTGTTTGCAGTTTAAAAACAAGCCTATTTGACATTAGACAATTATGTGGTTTTGTATGCTATTAAAACAAAGCCCATTTGATATTGAGCATTTGGCTTGTTCCTCTTTTGCTTTGTTGCTGTAATGAGTGAAATGTAATGGGAACCAGGAACCCTTCTAATGCTAGATTAGAATGCAATGCAATGATCTAAATTGCCCCAAAACAACAACAAAGAAATCTTTCTAGCTTTGGAGAACCCTTTGGATTCACTGCCACCACTCAACCAATGTGTTTTATAATTAGAATAATGGTGATAACAAACATGGATTCTTTTGTCCTGCTTTTTATAGGTAGAAATTCCTGTTTCTTGAGAGTTCAGAAAACTGTAGCAGTCAAAATATGTCCCAAAGTTTATGGGCTACTAATATTTTGTTTTAGCCAGATTCTCTTTAGGAATTCTTGTTTTCTATTCGAGCACTTGATGCTCATCTCAAACGAGTGATGCAAATTTAGATTTAAAACAAAATTAATATATGAGATCAATTTAGGAAATGATGTTGTTTGTGCAAAAAAGGTCTCAATGAAGAATTGATACCTTCAAAACAGCTAAGCATCCACTTATAGTTAGGCTGGAAGATATAATTGTGATTGGGCATAATAAACCCACGAACATAGGCTGCCCCACTTATAGTTTTCCTTGTAAATTTTTTGTAATGAAAATAGGAAACTGGTGTCTAACTAATGTGCTTGTCACACTTCAAAAATCATTGTGAAACTAGAAATGATTGGAAGGCATTAACCAAATTAATTGCAAATAACATGAAAATTTCTTTATGAAGATTTTTTTGTTAAAATGATAATAATAATAGTAATTCTAAAATGGTCTCCTTCTATATTGAATCTCTTGGCTGGGAAAAGGTTGCAATATAATGAATCCTCCCAATTCATCTTCCTACTGCTTGCAAACTCACAAATTTCCACATCCATGGCTAACACACAAATCTCACAAGGCACACTAATAGTAACAGGTGCTAATATGTGCACACACCAGATGCTCATCTCAAATGAGTGATTGCAAATTTAGATTTAAAACAAAATTAGTATATGAGATCAATTGGTAGGTTCTTTACGAAATGATTTCATTTGTGCAACAATAGGTCTCAATGGAGAATTGATTCTTTCAAAACAGCTAAGCATCCACTTATAGTTTGTCTAGTAGATGTGTCTCTAAATGTGCATTATAAACTCATGATCATAGGCTTCCCACTAGATTGATTTACCATGAACATATTTTGGTTGTACCCAAACTTTGCTTACTGAAAAATTTCAGAAATTTTTACAAGAAATTCGTCAGAAATACAGTTTTCAAAAATTCAATGGATTCTTTTCTTTTTCAACAATCTGTAAATTTTTTGCTTTTAATTTTCCTTGTCAAAATTTGTATTTGGTTACTAAGATTAAAAATAAAAATGATAATATCCTTATGCTGGTGAAGATCAAACAATATTGCCATCTCTAATTCAAGATTGTAGAAATTAGTCAAAAAAATAGTTTCCAGAAATTCAATGGATTCTTTTCTTTTTCAACAATCTGTAAAATTTTTGCTTTTAATTTTCCCTGTCAAAATTTGTATTTGGTTACTAAGATTAAAACTCAAAATTATAATATCCTTATCTTGGTGAGATCAAACAATATTGCCATCTCTAATTCAAGATTGTAGCAACTCAACTGGGGATTATATGTTTAATACCAAACATTAAATACTACTCAAAAACTTGTTTAAATGCAACCTTTCTATGATGCAGTAGATATTTTGCTCAGATGAATTGTAATGGCTTTGTTCATAACCCAGAATGCATGGTATAAAACTGTTTCCAAGACATTCACTTGTGATTCATATATCATTTATTAGGCCTTTTTACTACAAAACCATTTCCTATATCTTTTTTTAGTACATAATACAACTTCTGTTATGATCAACAACACAAAGTTTAAACACAACCACCCTCACTCACCCATATATTTTTTAAAAGTTTAATGATTTTTGCCTATGTGAGAAGTTAATGTCACACTCCAAAGTTATCTCCAATAAATTCTTCTAAATATTAATATTGCTTTGCTTTGTTCCGGCCCAGCAATCCCCGTCATGGAAAATCAAGCAGAAATTTTGCAAACAAAGCGTTCTCATTGTAACCATCTAGAACGATTAAGGTACCATGCAAAGAAGGATTCCTTTAATAGAGGGAGATGAGCAAACCGTCACAACCTCCATGCAGGAGCTTCCACATCCACACCCTCTCTTTCCATTAATCCCTCTCTGTTACAATTACCCACATCACATACGCATTCTATATTACAACCCAACTCCCCCTCCCAAACCCAACATCCTCCACTATTTCCTCCAAACTATTACACTGCTAGAAATTCATTCCGTTCAAAGTTGGATAGCCTATCAAACTTATCAACATGCCAAGTATGCATGGAACAATATCCGGGAATAAAAACTAGGCAATTCAATGGTAGTATTGCTTGTTCAAGGTGCATTTCAGAAGAAAAAAAATGGCAATCACTTCTCAAAGTGGAACAACATTGACCCTGGTGAGCAGCCTGCATGTTTGCAATGCATTACTCAAATCAAGGAGACGCTTATAGCACGTGCCAGCTCTGTACTCCAAGTTACTTATGCAAGAGGGGGCCAATTAAAATATAGTGGCCACACTATTTGTTTTCCTCGGGATATTATTGCAATTGCAACTTATTTACCATGACATATACATGACCTTGATATACTCATAGTCAACAAAAAAAATGTTTCGTCCTAGTAGTATAGCTTCTATGTTTGTAGAACACATGTTCATGAGGCTTTACAATATATAATATTTGTAATGACCCTTACTACAAAGATGTACAATTAGATGAGGCATCCCTCTTATGCTTGCCTATTGCCTCCACTAACATCTTAGACCTTCTACATGCAACAACCTCAAATTTAGATCCCTCTAATGTAAGTTTGATGGAAATAAATAATACAGATGAAGAGAAAATTGAAGAGAATGTGCAAGAAACAACATTGTTTATGGCCAATCTTCCCCCTACCCATACCAAAGTGGAAGAATTGTGAGCCTTGTTGCAATTAGGGGAAGGACGACCAACTCCTGCTATTGATTGGCCACCAGTTTCTTTAACACCCATCAATGAATACACCATTGATGGATTATTTGTTATGGCATTCCCCACATTGTTTCCAAAGGGCACAACTACATTCAACCAACAAAATATGAAAGAGGTCAAGTTGCATGAATATGCTCTCCACCTTAGAGATACCATGATAATAGGTTTGGCCAACACCCACGATTTAGATACTTCATACTTAATATTCTTATGAGCCATCGAAGCTAGTCCACAGCTTATGTTTTTGTTCAAAAACACTTGGAATGTAGCCTACCAACAACAATACTTGCCTTGCGACAAAGATTGAAGGACCTTCCCGATGACAAGCTTGCAAACCAGGTTATGCGGTTTGGTTCAATTATACGTGGCACACGCCCCTTTTGGAGTCATCGTAGGGGGGAGTTATCTGACATGGCTATTCAAGTTGGTTGCCCAACTCTATTCTTTACCCTCAGTGCAATAGATACTAAATGGCCTAACCTACACAACATCATGCTGTCTACTGCACCAACAAATCCTACAGCTACATATTGATGGAGGATCCAAAATATAATGCAAAACCCACACCTCTCTGCACTATACATGCATCATAGATTCACTGCTTTTCATGAAGAGGTTTTGGAAAAGATCCTCTGCACAACTAACTACTGGTATAGGTAAACATATTTCACATCTTTTTTAAAAATTATTTTCCATACACCAATTGCTTACTAAGATCTCCACTCTCCAGGTATGAATGGCAACACCGAGGATCTGCACATGTCCATGGCTTTGTTTGGCTCAAACAAGCACTTGATATTGCTAAACTACAATGGAATAATCTTTCATCAATATAAAATGCACTCAACTACATTAACAAATATGTCTCTGCATGGAACCCACACCACCATCCAATTTCAAATGATAGGGTTGAACAATCTACCTTTGCCAACCCCTACGAAAAAAAGGAGCCACCCTTGAATGTCGCTACAAAGCCCCTTGGCCCATCCAAGATACCTCAACCCTTTAAATTGAGAGCGACATGCCAAAGCACACCCCTACTCACAATGACGATCGTTTGAGCCTTTGCAACCCCATAATCCTCTCTTTTGGTGAGAAAATGTAGATTTCCAACCTATTCTCTCAATAGATCTAGTGCTCAAATATATAGCAAAGTATGCAGCAAAAGCATAAACCAAATCCGAAACATATCATGCAATGCTTTCTCATATTTCGACTAGCTTAGATCCTGACAGGCCAGCACCTATAGCTTTTAGAAAAATGCTTGTTGACAACCTTGTTGACTATGATATAAGTGCCCAAGAAAGTTGCCACCTTTTATTAAAACTACCCCTTTGCCTATCCAGCAGAACGTTCATTTCTTTAAATGTAAACCAAAAACACTATCAACACATTCCACTCTCACCCACATCCACATCAACAAACACAGCCTACATTGATGCATACTTGGCCCATCTTGCTTGTATGGAGACATTGCTACTAATTGAGGTCACACAAAAATGGAGCTTCAAAGCAACTCGTAAAAAGTACCAATGAAAAGAGCGTGCCAAAAACGCTATTGTTCAAGTATCTCCATGCTTCACAAGCATTCCTACAAGGGATGACCCACAATTTCACTACTTCTGTTGTAGTGAATTGCTTCTCTACAAACCAATTCGTAACCTTGCATATGACTGTGGATCATCCACAACTGAAATTGTTGCTAACTGGGAGAGGCTACCATGCAGCTACCATCCATGGCATGTGTGACGCATTGCACCATAAACATTCACCAACGTAGAACCGGGCACTCCTTCGGATAATGAGGAACAACCACATCAATGTAACCAATCTAAATGGAAAGTTTTGTCAAGTGTACATCCAGGCCATCCAATCTAGCTTTCTGAAATTGACATGTTGAGTGACCGTGAAATAGACCTTAATCACGATTGGGAGACTCCTTCCATAAATCCACAACATCACAACTTGGCTACTAGCTTTGTAGAGTTTAACCGCAAAGCATTTCAAGTCCCCCACCCACCCAGTGTAAACACCACACATGCCCTTTCATCTGAACAAAAAACATTGGATTTAGTGTTGTCACACCTATCTTCCAACACTTACCAACCACCACTAAGAATAATTGTTCAAGGAACTGCAGGCACCGGAAAGTCACACATCATAAAAGAAATCAGGTCTACACTCAATGGTTCAGCTCCAAACAGTCAAACTTCTCTCCTACTTCTTGCACCTATAGGTGTTGCAGCATTCAACATTGGAGCAACAACTATACATTCCGCACTTCGCATTCCCATCAAAGAGATGGCTCCCTTGCAAGGCCAAATGCTAGCAAAATTCTAAGAAAAAAATGTGCTTTGTTCGCTACATTTTGATAGACGAAATGAGCTTCATCAGTCCAAGGTTGCTAGAACGTATTGACATTCACTTGCGCGAAGCCTTCCCTTCACATAACCACACTCTGTTTGGAGGTTGTTCCATCCTGTTCTTTGGAGACTTGGGCCAACTACCGCCAGTCAAGGACATTCCTATGTACTCTTCTTCTTCCTATGGTGGGACACTATGGTGTAGCATCGAAATAGTGATTACACTTACCAAAATGTTCTGTCAGAGCTGTGAGGATCCCACTCAAATTCTATTTCACCAACTCTTGTGCAATATAAGGAAGGCTCAACCTACAATTACAGATTAGCAACTGCTAATGTCATGTTCAAGCTCAACACTAACGGCCACATAACAAAGTCCTTTCTTATCGTCCATACATATTTTTGCAATGAATGAAATGGTGTCACTCCATAATAAGTGCATGTTTTTGTCTTTGGCACAACCCATTGCCTTATCCATTGCAGAGCAAACAGGGAGCTCATCACACTTAAATCCAGATGATGAACAACTCCAACCTATGATCCTATTATGTGTCAACCAAAAGGTGATGCTAAGTTGTAATCTATGGACTGATACGGGCCTCATCAATGGTGTTCTTAGATAAGTCAAACACATTATCTACAAGGAAAGCGAAAAACCACCACAACTCCCCTTGTTTGTTGTTGTTCACTTCAAGCAGTACATAGGGCCTCCTTGGGATCCAAACAATCCAACAGATGTCCCTATTACCCCTTTGAGCCATGGTGGGCAGCGGAAAATTCCATTAAAAATGGCATGGGCCTTAACCATCCACAAATCACAGGGCCTTACACTTGAAAGGGCCACCATTGACATTGGCAACATTGACCGCCAAGGGTTGACATTCACAGCAATTTCTAGAGTCACTCATCTTGGAGATCTTCATATCCACCCTTCACTCACATTCCACATATACACACGAATGCAACACATCCCTTATGTTGCATGAAGGATGAAAGAGGAGGCTCGACTGTCAACACTATCAGCTTCAATCACTTGACATTCTCAAAAACTTTTGAACAAGAAATTATAAGTTGGTTATATAATTCTTTACTCCTTTCAGTTTCAATTGTTAATTCACAATTGTTTAACATAAATTAAAAATGGTTTATATTACAAAATCTACAATCAAAAACCTAAAGACATATCTGGTTTTTGGCAAGGATCCAATTTTGGATGGAATGGAAGCACTTTTTTATGCACCAAATCTTTTCATGCAAGCTAGATCTCTGTGGAATACAAACTGCATATAACAATGACTGATTTCTTAAGGTTTTTTCTAGAATTAACAAACCTCTATGTTTTGTGGTATCATAGTTTACTTATCATTTTCTTTGTATCCTGTCACCATGCCTATCTTCCCCATTTGTGTGATAGTTTTCATATGTCAATGCTAAAAAATACATATCTTTATTATAGTTTATATTAAAAGATACATGTGTAGCATGTTTTCCTTGAAAGCTGCTCTTTTACGAAACTCTTTATGCTGCTCATTTTCAGCTCACCTACACTATATTAGGAGTCTCCTTTCAAGACTACCATGAAGATTTTTCCTACAAACTCTGCCTATTTTTCTCTTTGCAATCCTTCACAATTTGACAAAATCTATGATGAATCTTAAGGTAACTCACTTGCCATTATTTCAGTCATTTTTTTTTCAGAGTCTATACATTTAAGCTATTTTTCATTTACTATTTGCACAACACCGTCGAGGGAGAGAGAGGTCATGATTGCAGGATATGTACAAAACGGATTTGTTGAAAAGGCTTTACTAACTTTCAAGCAAATGTAATTGGCAGTTGTACAACTAAATTCCACAACCTTCACATGTATCTTCCTTGCCTCTGCTAAAATGGGAGCTATGGAAAAAGGTATGGACAACAACCTAGCATCGTGGAATGAGGTTTTTTTCCTGATCTTATAGTTGGCAATGCATTGGTAGACATGTATGCAAAGTGTGGAAGAATAGAAAAGGCATGTAAACTATTTGACATAATGCCTCAAAAAGAGGAATTTTATCATTTGTTGCAGTTGCAACTGCCCTGGTGGACATGTATGTGAAATGTGGAAGCATAGAAAAGGCATGTTCACCATTTGACAAAATTTCAATGCAGACAACATCTATGGCTTTACCACTTTTCTTATATTTATTGTATTATTACAGTTCTGTTAAGCTTTCCTACCAACATCTTTTACTATTAAATACACATCAACTGTAAATGCAATGGTTGCCATTAATATTATGTTCACATAAGTTTTGTTGTGTTTTATTTCATTATTACAGTTATGTTGTTATCTGCTAAATGAAGGCATTTATTTACCTTCTACTTGACGCTATGCTGCTGACAGTTTTCCTCGCAACATTTTTTACTATTCAATGTAAAGCAACTGCTACTGAAGCTGCAAATTCAATGGTTGCTAGACCTATTCTTCCAATACCTACAATACATATCATATCATCTTCATTTGTTAATCTCAATACATTGTTCTTAACATACCTTTTGAATTATACAGTAAATATTTCCTCAAAATTTTCAGCCATTTTACTGCTTATTTTCCTTTGCAAAAAATACAAATTATACTGGTTCTTGAATGTCAAAACTGTATAGCAGATGTGGCTGCACAGTTGAATTTGTAGTTCAAAATCATATTCTCTTAATTAAAATGAAGTGACAATAAATTATATATGCATAACTTCATTTATTTAAAAAACTTCAACACTTCACATTTTACAATTTCTATATTTCAAATACAATAGTACCATAAATTAAAATATTCATCTCCACAAATCTTCGACGTACCCATTGCACACAAAGGTGTTATTACTAGTAAATAATGTGTTGTTCCCCCTAGTTTCCCATTCAGGTTTATCTCCTTCCGGGTTTTAGGTGGGAGGAAGTAATTGTGGGAAAGGTAGTTTCCAGTAGTTGGTATTTATTGGAAGATTGGCCTCTCGCCTTCATACCAGAATTTCTATTATTGTATTGTCTCATTACTAGCTCCTAGGTCTATAGTTTATACTACCTCCTCTCCCTATCAATAGGTCGAGTGTGATCAATGATCACCCAGCATAAGAAGTTGATTGAGTGCATCCTCACATGAATTTGTATGCTCTCTCCACTCCCAGCGGTATAGAGTCTATTGTAGTCGTAATATGACTCACATCCAATGATTAGACAACTGCCCAAACCACACTCCCCTCACTCAAGAACTTAGGATGTGGCTTGATCTCAGTTACCTATCAAAAAAATAGGGGAAGCACTTGATAGCAGGCCTAGAATTTGACGGTCACCCCTACCTGTCATATAAAAAATTTATGACGGTTTGGTCATTTAAATGCCTGTAAAAATTGTTTAATTTATGAATTTGTATATAACTTTTTTTTATAAATGCAATATCTTGAAAAATCAAAAAACAATGAAAATTATTAGTAATAAATATAAAAATTTGCTGTTCTAATTAACAATTAACAAAAGTTTCTAAGTTTATATTAAAACAAATCTTGTTAAATATATTAAAAAAGTTAAAAATAATTATATTCTATTTTGAAAAAATTCTAAATTAATATATATTTTTATAATAATATTATAAATCACATATATTAATATAAATAAAAAATAACTATTATAAAAATGTCAAAGTTTCTAAATTCATATTAGAAAGTATTCAAAAAAGTTATATTCTATTCTAAACTAATTTATCATTTTATAATAAAAATTATAAAATGATATATATTATAAATTAAAATACTATATTATATTTTGCTTATAATAATTTTTTACAGTTTAATAAAAATATAACAAGTCAAACTATATGGTCTAATAAATTATATAACTGTAATACGGTCTAAAATTGAAAAAATAATCAAATAGACCATCAAATTCCAGGCCTGCTTGATAGTATTATATAACTTCTCTTTATTTAGCCGATGGTTTAACTTCTCTTTATTTAGCCGATAAGCTATATATAGTGTCAGCTGGCACCCGAAATGTTGTCTCACGCCCGGAATGTTGTCTCACGCCGGGAAATTGTTTTTCCTACATCCGTATTCGGTCTTCTCCCACTGGTATACCATTTAGCGGTTTTTACTGCTGGCAGGCACTTTTTGAATGATAATTCTTAATGACCTGTAGATTCTGACGGTGGCAAATTCCAAGGTTCACGGTGGCAGCTTCAAAGTTAATGGCTGCAAATTCCATTCAAATCTCATGTAATCGTGGCAGTCTTATCGGTATCTTATAGCACCGCCATTGTGAAGCAGGGGCAACCAGTACAGTATTACGGTATTGAAGCAGCAGCTACAGGTCCAGATGATCCAACGCAATGATCAGCCCCGCCATTTCTGCACTCCCTTCACGACACAGGGCCTTCTGCAGCATTCGCAGCAGTATTGTGTCCAGACCGTCTCGGGTTCAACTCTCACCATGGACGACAAGTTGAAAGGTGGCAAGACGTACCTACTTTCGCCGCTTCCTAGGTTATTTCTTTCCCCTCTAGGGTATTGGTAATGCTTTGTGGATTATGTATTTATCAAACCTGTTCTATTACTGATGAGATCTAACTTGACTTTTTGGTATGCTATTTTATTCAATCATAACCATTCTTCATGCTGCCTTTCCGAAATGCATGCTCTGAGCACCAGTTGGAGATAGGGCAGGGGATTGCAGGGAAAGCTTTTGCCCTGAAACACCCATACTTTTCTAGCGTCAAGAGCTTCGACATCATGGAATATCCTCTTGTTCATTATGGACATGCTGCCCTTGCTATTTGTTTGTAGAGCAATTACATTGAAAATGATTATTATATGTTCAAATTTTATTTTCCAGTTACTTTCAATGGCATTTCAGAACAGTAACTTTTGTTGAAGAAATTTCCTACCACCATACAACTAATGTGCACAATTTGCTCTACAAATAAAATTAATGCCTGTCTTTTCTTGATCTCCAACCATTTTTCTCTAGATCCCCTGAGGTTTCTTTGCTGTGCAAGTTTTCTGACTACACGTTGGTCTCAGACAGAACTGCCCTCTACCACATTAGCTTCTTCCGTTTACATTAGGTTCTAGACACCAAATAGTCTTCAAGGAATATCCTTAAAAGCCTTGGCTAAAATGTAGTTTCTAAAAATACAGGACACAATTGGAAAATTTCATTATAAAAAGTATTGATTATAGATTTAAAATTCAAAGAACAGCTTGTAAACTCAGTAGTTTAATCGCTGACATGAATTTCTGGCTTGTCTGTGAAATATCCATTTCGTGCATACTGTGCAGTCAATGAAGTCCGTGAGCCTTGGCTGCAGGTTAACATTTCATGAAGTATTTTGTCAAGCAGTTTGCCCGCCTTGTCTGTGCCTCCATGTTCTGCATATGTGTCTGCCAGGGCAGCTGCAATAACATTTGACAAAAATCTACTCTCAATTACGCTATGATGGACGTCCAACCCTGTTCTAAAGTTCCCAGTTTGGCACAAGCAGGGAGGGAGCTGGTAAAGGTTAATAAATTTGGCTTTACTTCCACGTAGGAAGTTAGCTTGGCTGTGATTTTTCGGTTCCATGCCTTCTCTGTTGATTTCAGTTTTGATGGTTGAACTACTTGATGTTTCAGGGTCATCATTTCTTGATTTTGACCTTAGATTATGATCCACCAGATTCACACCTTCACTAACAACGTAGCCTATTGAACTTCCTTCAGTCGAGTTTCCACTTGCAGATTTACAATGCCAAAACCTAGAGCAGCCATTAGCAGCCCCTGGCTTGTCACATGAAGGACTACGTTCGGTCCTAGAGTATGAGTCATTCCAGTCCATGCTTTCAGAAACATTATAGGCTGTTTCAGATGCCTCAGAACACAAATTTGGGGCGCTTAAGTCATTTACTATTGCTACTTGCTGACAATGATTTAATGGAGGCTCTAAGTCCTTATTTTCTTATTCTTCCAGTTTCTTGCATCTGCCAACCCAGCATTCAGTGTTGTTAATAACTGATACAATATTATAGTAGGCCATATAATAAGAAAGCATTGTTTGTTAATTATATTCTTTTGTTTTATCTTTTGTAGGATCACTATTCAGCATCATGGGTTGTCAGAAACAGTTGTTGATTATCTCAGTGAAGTTCTTGATACCGAAGATTGTGAAATTGAGGTTGTAATATGGTTCTTTAATCCATTTTCAAAAGATTTTTCAGCTAATACATGTTTATTTTTAATGAGAAATTTAAAATCTTATTTTCTTCGTGTTGGTGCACATATATCTAAGTCTGAATCAGAGCTGAATTTCTTTGCAGGCAAGATATGATTCTCTTCTCATGCAAGATAAACAAAAAGACACAATTGATTTACGCAACTATTAAACTTATTTAATTTATTTGTTTTTGTGGAAATCATAACTTATTTACATCATAGAATATGATATACTATTGTCTTTAGTCTTTGCATGTGTCTAAACTATAGGCTTCGTAGCATTTTGATCCTTTCATCCTTGAAGCTTTCATGTTTTTTGTCTTATAGATTGGGGATGTCGGGATGTCTTTTTTGTGGAGGTTTTGTTACATATACCTTTTTCACTTGTCTATGAGCCTCATGTTGCAATTACTTTTCTTATGTTCAGTGATGTTAATATACATAAAAATAGAATGTCTTCTTTGTGTACACCTTTTCTTTCCATCATTTGGTTCATGTTCATGATACTTTATCCTGAGCATATCAATAAAACAGAAAAAACGTTATATATCAAGAGTATTGGCATTGTGTTCTTTTGGACAATATTTCAAAAACAGATTTTTGTACACATAGAAAGGCAGCTTCAGATGTTATGAGTTGTGATGCCCCCACATGAGGAAGCCCAATTTTATATGTCTCAAACACTCTTTTGGTTGACTTTCAATTACTGGACAATATTTCAAAAACAGATTTTTGTACACATAGAAAGGCAGCTTCAGATGTTATGAGTTGTGATGCCCCCACATGAGGAAGCCCAATTTTATATGTCTCAAACACTCTTTTGGTTGACTGATGGATTTCACAAAGTGAGCATGGGCATCAACAAAGGTATTAATTCTATGAGAACTCCAAGGCCAAATAGTTGTAATGCATAGGCTCCTTGAAATAGGAGTAATATTTTGGTGTGTAGTCAATGAAGCCCATGAGACCACATTTCTTCATGGCATTTTATGAAGTAGTTCATGTGCCTTATTCATGCTTATACATTTTACATAGATGTCATCCAATGTCCCTAATGTCCCTAATGTCCCTACTGTCACCCACATCTATTGAAAGAGGAGAACACTTGAAAAGCCGGAGGTTAGGAATAGGTTTCAGTAATGATTGGAGAGGCCATTCTTTTGTGTTTCTCTTATGACCTCTACTTTTACATTTTAGACAAAATCATTTTGGTATCTCTATTTCAATAGTTTGGAGCCATGTTTCAACTGCAGTAGCTTGATTTGTGACAGACTGTCGTAAATCTAGGGATAATCTTGATTCATGCATAAATTAGGTTTTCTCCATTACACATACCAACTTCCAAGGGAGTGCCAAACTGGTTATCCAATTTTAATCGAACATTCCATGGACCAGTATTCTAGTAGAAGATTGTACAATTTTATCCATGTTGGACTACCCATAGGAAAGATGTCTCTAGGGTTCAAGTTATGCATCTATTTTTGTATATATTATAGTTGTTATACTATTGTTATACTCTTTATCTATGCACATATTGTCATATTGATATTGTTGCACATATTTGATATTTCAAATTGTTCTCTTTCTCTCTATATATATAATATATTTTAAAAAATTTATACATATATATGAATTGTATATATATATATTTTTTGGAAAATCCTTATATCGTCGTCCTGTCGTTGTCCCCAAAAATCTTCCCTTGGAATGTCGTCCTCGAAATGTGTCCCCCCATCCCCATCCCTGAAATGTCGTGGAACATAGGTATTATCCCTTTGATTATGAATTTGAAATACATCAGTGAAAAACCCATGAACAGGAAGTTGAGGATGATGTCAAAATCTCTGTTTGCTTTGATCCATTCCTCTAATCTGGCTCTCAAAGGCTTAGCGTCAAGGACTTTCCCAATTAGGGCATTTTGGCTTAGTGAAGCAACTTGTTTATTCACATACATTGGCACATCATTTATGGGGATTTCCTTCTAGTCACAATGAGTCACCTCTCTATACTGCTCCACAAGTCACTTTACACATGCACCCTTTTTTATATATACAAGTTAGATATTGGAATTTATGGCCTGCTAAAGTTTGTATTCTCTTGAGTAATGTATAGTTAGCCTAGAGTCTAACAATAGGAAGAGGCAATAAATTGGTTATAAACTCTTATTATTTCTTGTATGCAACCCCTTAAGGATGCTTTTAATTCATAATGGTTTTGAATGGAATTCAATTTAAGATTTAGTACCAATTTTCTGCTATAAGTATTCTCATAAGTTTTATTGCCACAATCTATAATAATCGGGACACAAATGGTTGTCCCTAAAAATGGCTTGAATTGGCATTAGCCTACATTGGAATTGTATGTAGTATAAGTTATGTTGTTATTTGGGCACTAGGCTTAACTTGGAATTAGGGTGAACAACTTCCATATTTATATCAAGCATTCTCTCCACATTACATGTACAAATTTTTGAAGAAGAAACAAAGAGGAGAATGGATGTCCTTAGGAGGCATTCTATTGTGCATAACAGGCAAGTTTTTAGTCTTGTTTGATAGTTACAAATACTATCAAAATAGGACAATGAGTCCAATGGAAAATTTGGGATGTTTTTGTGAAAAGATATGATCTTGTCACTAGCGATTTCAAGTTCAAAAGTAATGTTTGCAAATCTTGGGCACTTTTCACAGTTATCAATCAAGGTTTGCTAGATTTGTTGAAAGACCAATAAATCTAGCATCACCAAAACAGCCAGCTACAAAATCAAGTATTGTTGGAATCTATGTGGTAGGAAACAAAATCCTTTCTATTTCTTGTATTATGTATAATAAAATTTTGGATGTATTAGCTACATGGTTGTAGACAATAATGCAACTGAATATACAAAAACAAAATCCCCAAGAGAGGAAGTCAAACTGCCTTGATGGCAATGGTTTTAGACCTGGGTCATACTCTGATATACCCTAATTTTGTTTTTAGGAAATTATATAAAACTATCAGCGTATTCCTTGTAGCTCCCCCGACTACAAGTGCTAGTTATATATTTCATGATTTATTGATTAAGGGAGGCTGTAAAAAGAAAAAAAAATTCTCACCCTAAGGTGAATAGGTCAGTGGGGTTTGCCATAGTAGGGGAAAAAATAATGATTCTACTTTGTTGGAGGGCAGAAAATTCTAGACACTTTAAGACGTATTAACAACCCATGCCTCTATGATTATTACTATTTTACTATCATATATCCTCTATTGGTTACTTTCCAAAAGTTTATTATAATATGTATTAGAATAAAAATTTGTCTTAACAACTTCTCTCGTACCCTATTTTGTTCTTAATTTGTCACCTGTAAATAGAAAATAATTAGTAGGGGTGGGTGGAATAACTATTCCAATCTTTCGTTTATAACAGAAGGAAGGGTGACTCAATGATCATGATCTGACTATGGAAACAAGGTGGGTGGTTTATTCATCAAAGAAGCATGGATTGGATTAGTAAGCATTATTTCCATTATGATATCTATGGATTTCTATGGACCGGGGTATTTCTATAGAGTTCACAATCATTATATGATACGTGATCAAAATAGTAACTATTCAGTATAAGAGGTTGAAACTACTTATTGAAGTTTAGGCAATCCTGATCTTTCAACATCACTGAAAGGTTTCCAAGCAAAGATAACTTTCCCCACCTACTCTACTCTCCTTGATTTGTCTGGGAGATATGGACGTTAGTGCACTGATCGAGTATCCCAGAGGGGATATCATTCTAGTTCCACATGAATGTTGTAAAAAATTGAATTGAAATTTTGAATTAGAATGAATGAATAAAAGTTGGTTGAGTTTTTCAGCTATGGAAAAATGAGGTAGATTTGGCCTATTCCATTTGTTGGAGTAGTGGGTTCAGTAGTTCCATTACCACCCAACTCTTTCTATAAATAACTTAGCACGCAACCCAGTTCCTCATCACTCAGTTTCGACACCTAGGTTCTTCATACTCACCCCAAACTAGTCTATCAGTTAGATCCATCCATCCTTTATTGCTTGGTTAGCTCGTGCAAAATCCCAAATGAATAGGGTTGAAATTTGTGTTTCCAAGTTCTCTGTTTGTGGTCCATTTTCTTCTATATTCGGTGCTAGTCAGAATGATGATGAAATAAT
>VDFB02058242.1:338508131-338549210 GCA_007258455.2 Sequoia sempervirens
CTCCTTTAGGTGTTCAAATACCTAGTCCTTCAGGTGTTGTGACACTTATCAAAAATGATGTATAGCTCACAACTGCCTATACATAAAAATGACAAGTACATATGAAACTACGAATCTATGCCAATGTATGCATAATCAACAAAAGATCTTATAAATCTTAATTCATTCAAATTTGAGTTTAATTACCTTTCCCTTATCTAACATTGTGCCTCCATAGTCTGGAGAGCATCACACCTTGCTTGCACTAGGTGTTTCCTACAAGCAGACAATAAGATAAACATAAGGTTGTATATAACATTAATGACAATTCAAATGACAAACAGTATCACGGTAAAAATGTAAATGGGTGAGTGCGAAAATACATACTGTGTGCATCTCGAGGCCAAATGAAATGACCTAAGGGTGCTATCAGTCACCATGTGAGCTCCTCCTCAGACATTAACTGTTAAATAGACCATGTAAATAAATATTAGTACTTGATACTATCTCTCATTAATATTCTTGATACTATCTCTTATTAATATTCATTTTTTAAAAATGCAGTTATGAATTTACACCTTAAATACCATGTAACTATTCCAATGTCCACCTCTCTAGTAGGAGAGGACTCTGTAGGGTGTGCTCCACTCTCCTGTGTGTGATCTTCTATAATCTCCACATCCTAGATGTCATAATCAAAAGTGTCTAATGGATGCTCAAGGGGTTGTACAATAAGACCCAAGCATATTTACTGGCACGTATTGCAAATATGTCGTACACAAATATGTGGACCCAAGGAGGATGATGTAGCAGCACTGGATCCATCGCCAAGATCACCAGACTGTGGCTGAGCTATTGAAGAAGCATGGGAAACCAAAAGACCACTCAAAGAGTGAATGGCCTAGATGTTTGTGTGGCTACATCCTCCGTAATATCTAGATGTTGTACTGGAGGTGGTGGAGGAAGGGGAGGACGGGGAACATGTGGGCGCCTAACTACTCTAGCTGCCCCTAGCCTATCTTGAGGCATACCTCCACCAACGCCCTGAAGGGTTTAATGTCAAAGTAATTGACATGATGCCCTAACAAAAACTCAACATATAATTTTTTATTAAAGTAAAAGGTACATCAAGATTATTTTTTGGTGGTTTATCAAAACCATACAACAACGATCCCAAAAGTTATCTACTATGCCCCTATGCATGCACCATTTTATAGAAAGTTTTGGTTTGTTAACATTAACTAGGAAAACCAGTGCTGGGGTTAATAAATAAAAAGGGCTTTTGTTATTTGGAGAGACATCATCATAAGACAATCCACATGCATAATATTCCCTCAATGAATGCTCCATTTTTTCATGAATTAAGTCTTCAATTGATGGCTGTAGAGGTGGTGGAGCATTTGGCATTTCTACATTTTGATTCTCAATTGGTGGATTTTCATTCTCAACTGGTGGAATTTGTGCATTCTCATTCTCAGCAGCCATAATGCCTGATTAAAGTTAAAAAATAATTAATCTAATTAAAATTAGACAATATAAATGAAAATATTATAAAAATACCCTAGTTTTTAAAAATCCAAAAAAACCCTACTTTTTAACAAAAATCTATAAAATTCTCTAATTTTTAATACAAATACATAAGCAACACTATTTTTAAATCAAAATCCATAAAAAACATTCATAAAAATCTTCAATCAATTGTTTCATAAAAATTCAATCAAAAACCCTATTTTGAAAAAAAATCCACAAAAAACATTCATTTTTTTATCAAAATCCATTCTAAATTCAATTTTTTCATAAAAATTCAATCAAAACCCTATTTTGAAAAAAATCACAAAACAATCATTTTTATCAAAATCCATTCTAAATTCATTTTTTCATAAAAATTCAATCAAAACCCTATTTTGAAAAATCCACAAAAACATTCATTTTTTTATCAAAATCCATTCTAAACTCAATTTTTTCATAAAAATTCAATCAAAAACCCTATTTTGAAAAAAAATCCACAAAAAACTATTTGAAATTATCCAAATCTAATTCAAAATTGAATCAAAGCAAATAAAAATAAAAAATCTTACCTTTTCAAATCGGATATTGGCAAAATTGGATATCTGTTACACAAAGAACCTCCTCATTATGCGCCTGTGGGTCATTGACTGTCAAATGACTTTAAAACAGCGACAGATTTTGTATATATATGCCTTTTACAAATCAGATATCCGATTTGGATCGGATATCCGATATGGAAAAATAGGATTGGCGTTTTCTTTGGTGGTGTGTACTAACACCCGGGCCTAAAAAAGTCAACATGGTATTTTCGCATTTTTAGGTCAATGAAAGAAGTGTTTTTTTCCTCATTGCCACTTTTTGGCCCACCATGATCCTACACATACCCGGTAGTAGCATTCTTCTAGATCGGGGAGCAATCCCTAGAGGGAAGTCCATAGGTTCTTTGAGGAAACTCTACGATGAAGCTAGATTGTCAATATGGATGGCCCTTTCCTGATGTTGGTGAATGATCAGTCTGAATCAACCTCTCAACTGAACAAAGGTCTAATAGATGGGTAGTGTAAATCCTTGTTCCAATGTAGTGTGGTCCACTACACCATAGCGATTTATTCGATCTAGAGGGACTTGATCCTAGTTCATTCACCTTGGAAGGCTAGGCAACTAGCTCAATCTCAAGGGGTTATTTGTTCTCTTTGTTAGTGAGTGAGGCCCTTGCCAAAGTTGGAGTATTATGACTAAGAACAAAACTTGGTCTGATCGATCATAAATGTTTGGGGGAACTGAACTCAACATCAAGGCCCCTATTCTCTATCTATGGGCGGGTTATCATTCATTATCAAGGTTGGGATGGCTACCCATATGGGTCCCTATATATATATATATATATATATATATATATATATATATATATATAGTAGGGGATATAGGGAGGTAGCTCATAGGGTGGAATCATTGATAGAGATGGCCCCCTTTCCCATATGGCTGACTACATGGGGATCTATATCCTATCCTAACTACACTATAATTCCCCTCCACACAACATATAATCTTTGTTTGTTCCTCTACCAAAGGCCTATAGGGTGGGGGGACCTTTCCCAACCACACAAGGCAAACCCCACCACCCAGGGTCCATCTTTATATCCTCCCACACCCTTGGTGGGGCTTGCCTTGGTCGATGGGGTTGGGACTACCCATATATTTCTTTAGTGGTAGACCCCACCACCTCAAAACCCAACCCCACCAATCAAAGGAGAGAATGGGTGGTGAGGTTGGGGCCTAGGTTGATGGGGTCCAATATCCCCATTATCCAAGGCCCATCTCTATATCATCCCACAATAATAATCTACCTCTTGGGGGGGCAATAGGGTTGGGGCCTAGGATAGTGGGGTTGGTGGCCCCTAGGGTGATGGGGTTTTAAATCATAGGGTTCCCACCAACCCCACCACCTGTAGCAATAGACCCACCACCCAAGGCTCTAACCCCACCATCCATTGGCCAAACCCCACCAACCTCTGGAGAGTTGACCCCACCAACAAAGGAATTTTCCACCACCCAAGCTCCACCACCAGGGGGTGGGAAGATATAGAGTAAGGCATAGCCAGTTTAGCGGTGGCGAAGCACCTTAGGTGACGAAGCACCGATTCAGTGATGAGAAAAGCTCAGGTGGTGGTGAAGCATCTAAGAAAGAAGCCTTGGTTGGTCCCAAGGGCCCCTATATCTCCCACCCCCTGGTCCCAACCCCACCATCCATATATTCCTTTGGTATCGACCAGCCCTTCAGGACCAACCTATTCGCCTCAAGGACGTCATGAAGCACAGGCATATATGGTCGATGTTGTTGACTTGGGTGGGAGGATATAGAGATGGGAATTTTTCTCTATTTTGGGCATTTTAAAAACTCTAAAATCTTGATTTTTTCCTCTTTTATGTTTCAAATTCCCTCGATAATATTTATGCAATATACAAAAAATTAATGAAGGAAAAAAAAAATTATTTAATTTTCATGATCTCTATAATGCCTTTCCAAAATAAAATTGATCATATTAGTGTTTTGGAAGTGCGAAATTAGGTGTTGGGAGGTGAAAAAAAGAAAGTTATTTTATTCACATGAAAATTTGTGTGTAAGATTTGAATGGTACCCCATGAACCTCTATGAAAGAATTTTACTCTAGCCCTCCAAATTATGAGATATTAAACATTTTTTAAATTGATAAGCTAGAAGAGGAAATTTTAATATCTCCAAAATGATGAATTCTATGACTGTGAAATATTCACCATTAGCTCAAAAAATATCCTTAACCATATTCTCATCAAAGCATTTGTCACAAAACCTCATTAGTTTCTCTGAACAATTGTTTCACTCAAATTTTCTTTCATGTGCTCGAGTTATGTCAACAGGTGAAAACTAGCCTCCCACAAATCTAACTACTCCAAGAGCTTTCCAAAGTTGAGAGATGCCAAATGAACCCAAAAACACACCAAAACTGAAATTAAAACCTGAAGCTTGTTTTTGGTTGATGTTGATTGCTAGTCTTCCAAGATCCTCCTACATTAAACACACTAAGTAGGAAAAAATTGTGAATAAAACTCAAAAAATGGAGTGAGTAGTAGAACTACTCTTTTAGGTTGTTGACAACCTACAACAAAGTCAATCACTGATTTAGATAGAAATGATTTCTTCCTCCACCTTTTCCAAAACTTAGCCAAGACACTTGTTTTCCTCCTCCACCAAGTGTGCACTCTATTCCTACTTCTTGTGGATTTACATCGCTCATAGACCATCCTCTTTTGCCACTTCTCTTCTTCGTTTCTTTCCTTCTTCATGAGATCCAACCCACCAAAAATTGACCACCTCCACCAAGTTTCTCCTACACCATCATCCACAATCTCTACACACAAATAAATGCAACATTCATATACCCATTTGCATCTACAACTTCACTTTCCACTATTGCAATCTCTCC
This sequence comes from Sequoia sempervirens, assembly GCA_007258455.2. Lineage (NCBI taxonomy): Eukaryota > Viridiplantae > Streptophyta > Pinopsida > Cupressales > Cupressaceae > Sequoia > Sequoia sempervirens. The sequence goes on from VDFB02058242.1 coordinate 338,513,084, forward strand.
TTTAAATAGTAAATAACCATCATTGGGTTAGTGCAGGATTATGGGGTTCCAAACTAGGCCTCTAAGTGGCAATGAAAATACATAAAAATAAAGTTAGAAAACTTGACATAAAAATTTGAATAGGTTATTAACATAATTTTAAAAATATGTAAGAAAACATTTGTAACAAATTGAATGTAGTTTCTAAGCTATTAGTCCTTTTTTGAAAAATTAAATTCTTTTTGCAAAAATTTGAAATTTCAATGTAGTGGAACTAAATTTTTAGGAAAAAGATAAGAATCAAGTGTATATTTGACCACCCTAGGTACAAGAAAAAAAAAAAAAAATTTTGAATCTTTCAATATAAGTAGAGGACACATGCCCGAATGTGCTGGAACTTTTTTTGTAATTTTTTTCCATGTAAATAATGAGGACGCATGGGATTACTTGCCCATAGCTGATTTTTTATAGATATCATGGGCAATCATAGCAATCAAATTTGGACTTCTCCTAATATCTCTCCTATTTATGGCATTCATTGTTTGGTTCTTCTAAATTGTCTTCATCACAAGTAAGGGAGTGATCAATGGTTGGATTTTCTTGCTTATCAATGATAACATTCTCTTGTTCAATAATATTTTTCCTAGGAGAAGAGAGGAAAATAGGACTCTCACAACTCTCATCAATTGGAGCTTCTAACACAAAAGTATCTTCATCATAAATAGGAGATATATTAGAAGGTCAAATTTGATTGTTATGATTGCCCATGATTTCATCCTTGTTTTCTAAGGTCCCATTCTCTTGTTCCATGATATCTACCCTGGTGGGAGAGCTTTCAAGAGATTCATCACATTCCATGATTTGATTTTGTAAATTAGCATCACCACAAATAGGGGATGCCTCAAGAGAATAACAACTACGAGTTTCATGATCACTAATGATTGAATTTTTTTGTTCAAATAGATCTTCCCAAATGGTAGGGGCACTAGGAAAGGGAGAAACAAGATTCTCATTAACTGTCAATAAGTGTATCTTCTAACACCAAACTATCTTCTTTGTATGTAGAAGAGATATTAGGAGAAGGATAAATTTGATTGCCATGGTTATCTACAACTAAATCCCCATGTTCTATAATGTCTTGCCAAGTAGGAGAGGTAAGATTGGCATAGCTCTCAATCATTGGATCTCTTAATACCAACATACCCTCGTAAATGTGATTTGAATGATTGTACAAGATTGTTTCCTCTTTCACTAAAGAATTCTCACAAGTAGGGGAGGTGTTGGGAGATAAATGGAGACTAGGTAAAGTAGTGTCAATGATCTCATCATCTTGTGTCATTATATCTTCCCAAGGTGGAGGAGGAGAAGGAAAAACAAGATCTTCATGATTCTCAACGATTGTATCTTCTTTCACCAAGATACCTTCATCACTAAAAGGAGAGGTATCAGGAGAAGAAGAACTATGATCATCATGAATGTCCATGTATCCATCTTATTCTATCACATCATTCCCACAAATAGGAAGGATAAGAGGAGGTGTAGGTTTAAGACAAGCATCAATATTTTCACCCTCTTTCACTAAGAGACTCTCATAAATAGGAAATGTATTATGACTAACATGCTTATTGACTAACTTTCTCTTTGCTAACTTGGAAAAGATGGATACTAACATTTTTGATGTGTAATACAATGACGTAGAATGAAAATGCAATTGTTCACATTCTAAACAATGCAATTGATTGATTACACAATGCAATAAGATAAAAATAGAATGTTTGAATGTAATTTTGAATTTTTGACAATGTACTGAAATGGAGCAATTTAAGCTAAATGCAATGAAATTGATGAAACAACAAACTAGGAAACTGAAACAAAAAGCTAACAACACCAAATAGAAGCTAAAAAAAAAGTTTCAAATCTCAAAAAATCTAGATTGGGATCTAACATGGACTTATTTTCCGGTAAGGGTGAATGGGTCCTAGATAGGTATTTTTGAAATGTTTCTAGTGATTTCTAAGTAATTTTTTATGCTTTTCAAATGCCATAAATTTCAGGCTCAGTAGGCTTAGCCTAATCAGGGACTCATTCACCATAAAGGTGAATGGGTCCTAGATTAGGGTTTTAAAGAGATAAAAACTGTAAAAAAAAATTGAAATGTTTCTAGTGATTTCTAAGTAATTTTTGATGCTTTTCAAATGCCAAAAAGTTTAGGCTTTGCTTGATCAGGGACTCATTCACCACTAAAGGTGAATGGGTCCTAGATCAGGGGGTTTTAAAGAGGTGAAAACTATAAATTTTGAGTTGTTTTATGTACTTTTCATGCCTAGTTTCCAACTACAATTCCTATGATAGAAATTTCAAAAATTTGATGACCTAATGTAAGTGAAATGAAGGGTAAATAACACCTTTTGAAATGAAATTTTGATTTTGATTTTCAAATGCAAATTTATATGATCTAAATGATATGCAAAGTGACTAACTTGTTTTTTTTTTTCTTCCAGATTTAAGAAATGTAAAACAATGAAATTCTAAACCCAAAATGAGATGCAAGAATGCAATGCAAATCAAGAAACCCTAAATGATATATTTAATTCAATGCAAATTTAAATTCAAATGAATGCAAGATCTACCCTAGGATGCAATGAAAGACTTCAAAATCGGAAAATTGCAATATTCAATGAGTCGGGTTCAACAAAATGAAACATAGAAAAATGGATTCACCAAAACAAGAATGATGAATCACTATTTTTCTAAGAGGTGTTCCACTCAATTATGTGCAAAATATGATGCTAAAAACAATTAGAAATGATACATAACTATTATAGCAATAAAAAGGCAGGCTTTAAGATGGTAAAATGATGTGTACCTTGTTGGAAATGTACTATTTTAGGGCCCATTGAGGACTCATTCGCCTTTAGTTATGAATGGTTCCCTACTAGGGCTTCCAGAAAGTGTCTTTTGGTTTTGTTCCACTATAAGAGAGGGGGACCAGCCATATCAAGGTTCTAGCTAATGGAGAGTCGAGAGCGGAGGGCTGCCCTAACTTACCTCACTGTAAAAGATGCCTTGGGATAAGGATCGAGAATGATGAGCACTATAACATACTTCTATCACTCTATGGACCCAAGTCTTAACTTTGGGCTAGGTGAGCAAATTTTTTGAGTCAATAATGCACCTCAAACAACTCTCTATCTAAGGACGACAACACAGTTCTAGGATGACAACGCGATGCACCACATCTCTCTAACACACTAGCATTCGTACGGCCAAAAAATAGAGAGTACAATAGAGACTACCCAAAAACATACTAACAGCCTAGCTAGTTGGATTAGATGGAAAAAATAGAATATTGAAGTACATCAGATAAAGATGAATATGATAAAACAAATAAAAGAGAGCTAGGGTGACGAAAATGATCTCACACAAGTGTCAGTTCGCTAGCTAGCTCCAAATGCACATTCACCTACACACAAGAAAGAGGGGAAAATTGTTGGGGATGTATAGGGGCCTACTTTAGTGAGACCCTCGTTTTGGTGTTTCCACCTCCATGGATAGCCATAAAGAAACAAAGTAGAAATATGCGATAAAGGAAAGAAGAGAGAGAACAAAAGCACTAAAAACAGTATTATGCTACTTCTATCAAATCACAAAGGAGAGGAGTGAAATGTTACCACCTCCACCCAAGAGCTCACTAGCCAATGGAGGAGTTATGGACTTGGCAATGTCACCGCAGTTGTAACTATGATGAAGGAAGGTCTCGCAAGACTCCAAGTCCACGTTTTTATGGATTGCTTCACACTTGCAATGTGGAGTTGATGAAGCTTCAAATGTTGTTGTAATGGAGTGTTGGAATGTTGCTTGAGAGTGAAGTGAAGTGGAGAAAATGCTAAGAGAATGTGAATATGCTGCTTAAAGATTGAAATGAGATGAGAAAGGATGTTTTTGAAGGTGGGATGGGAAGAATCTATCATTTTGGGGTCATTTGGTCGAAGAGGGATGTTACAATTCATCTCTAATCAAGAATGTAACACCTCTACCAACTTCAAATGCAGGAATCCATTAGGAATGATAGTGTGTCACATGTGCATCCTCGACAAATATTCTCTCATTGACACAAAGGATAGATTCCAAGTGGATGGAAGGAAGGGTGATGTGGAATTTCACCTTCGAATTTGATTTTCTAAGGTGAGGGTGTGTGAAAGGGGAATTTGCGTAAGGGGTGCAAATTTTCTCCTACACATTTTACCCCCACTTTAATGAGCATGAATACTGACGAGTGCTTCGATAAACTAGATCAAAGAGAGAAGGTTTAGAAATTTATACCTGAACCATCAAGGAAGCAAACCATGATCTAGCAAGCTTATAAGTGTAGGATAGGAAAAGGACTCAATAAGTACTCTTCCTAAGGAGTTTCGAACAAAAGACTCCATAGCCCCTCAAAACTATGAAGTTGCACAAAGTACATCGAAGGCCCTCAGACCAACAATGGAAAAATCCCATAGGATAAAAGTGTATCACAGGCCCATAGACTTGCAAGGAGACAACCCCAAAGATCTCTCACATGAAGGAAGCCTCGAGAAGTATGTGCCTTATAGGTCCATAGACCTACAAGGAGGCATCGCCTAAGATCTCTCACATGGAGGAAACCCAAAGAAGTAAGCGTCTCATAGGCCCACAAACCTGCAAGGAGGCATTCCCCAATATATTTCACATGGAGGAAACCTTGAGAAGTAAGCACCTCACTGGCCCACAAACTTGCAAGGAGGCATCCCACTAGATCTCTCACATGGAGGAAACCTAATGAAAGGGGACTCTATAGAGTCAAAAAGTAGCTTCATAGGTGCATTGCGAAGTGACATGTTAAGATTTCTGCAGATAAAACATGCCAAGAAATACAAAGCATGCCCATAGGAAATCAAGTGGGCAGTCACATAGACCATCAACAAATTGGAAGGCTTTCAAAGGGGTCCCTTAGGAACCCGACATGAAGAGGGGTCCACTCTAGGTACACACTATTTGAAAGTGAAAAAGATATCGATTCATCATCAAGGAATCCTTTCGAAAGATGTTCACTTCATCAAGGAATTTGAAAGGAAGTAAATGCTCCCCTCACAAGGGGAAGGTCAAGGTTGCTCCCACCTCAGAGGAAAGTTTCAAGTTCTTTCTTTATGAACCCATGATGAAGGAAACACATTCTATAAGGGGTCCAAGTAGAGAATGCAATTTTTGAAAGAAAATGTTTGCGAAGATTCTCAATTCTAAAATTACAAAGCTGTGTCACACTTTTATAAAGGAAATGGCCAACACTGATCTAACTTTTAAACTTGAATTACTAGAAAGTGGCATATATGTTTTGAATTTTGAAATGATGTAAACTAATAAAATGTGTATTTTTTAGTATATTTTATGTTTGTATTTTTTTCACAAAATTAAAAATTTATTTGAATATATCTTTTTATAAATTAACACTATAAATTAGTTGTTGATAAAATGCTAAAAAATGATGTTCCACTCGACGTCAAGCTTTATATAGTAATTTTTCTTTTTTTTCCTTCATTTCTTTTGTGTATATTTATAATTTGAAACTTTAGGGCATGAATATTTTGTTTTAAAATTTTAATAAATATATATATTTTTAAATAAATATTTAAATGTGTGTGTATTGAAACACAGTTGTTTCCACTCAACACCAACATTTATATTGAATATTTATCTAAAATAGAAAAAAAATGATACTATCTTAATCTAGATTCTTTTGTCTAGGGCATCATATTTTTCTTAATTTTTTTAATAAGTTTTAGTATTTTTCTTAACATGGTAGTCAACCTAATATTTTTGTGTTGATAACCTACTTTTAGTAAAATAATAAAAAATTAAATAAAAATAATAATTGAACTATTAAAATAAATATATATTTGAAAACTACACTTATGAATCTATGAAAGGGTATTTTTACATTTTTAAAAATATGTTATTTATAAGTAGGAGTTATTGAAACATTATTTTTTTCAAATATTTTAATTTTTTTAGTAAATTGGCCTCAAAGTGGTGCTACATATGCATTTAGCCAACAATTTGAGTTGGAAAAGTTGTGGACTTATTTAACTTATCTACAATGAATCTTAATAGATCATATGTTTGACCAAAATTGATTTTTAGTTATAAATACTAAAATTCACTAACTTGTTGATAGGTTGGCCAAAAAGTGTGACACAACTTTGTTGGCAACAAATGTGTTTTCTAAAAATTGAAGAACCATAGAAATGGTGTTGTTGCACACACAAAGGAAAACTCAACCAAAGATGAGAGAAAGATAAGAAAAGAGTGAAAGAGCAATAATCACAAGCATAGGACATAAGGGAATCCGGTTTCGTGAGGTCATATGTGCTCATGCTTATGTAAATAATAGGTAACCATGGTGCAAGGTGAAAGATCATCAATCCTCACCAGATCAAGAAGAATGCATGGAAAACAAAGTAAAAATTAAAAAATGGGTCAACATAGAAGGGAAGCATAAATTCCCCCAACACTTTGCATTGTCTCCAATTTAACAAAAAACAAACACAAACTTGGAAGAATGACGATACAAATAGAAGAGTATTCATGACACAAAATAACTCATGTATCCAACCACGAACAAGGGTAACAAGGGCCATCCAGGAACACATAGCACAAGTATAGGGGAACACATTAAAACACCATGATACACACACAATTCTAATCTAAAGATAAAGAAGAGGCTTCCCCCTAACGCTCATCAACCAAGAGGTCATATGCTTCCCAATCTAGATCATTATAAGGGGAAGATAGACAATTATGTAGTGTTGTAATATTAAGGGGAGGTGCTTTTCAGCCTCCTACAATAAGGGCTAAGAAAGAAGCCCCTGCAAGGTCTTCTCTGCTAGGTTCTTGTGGAGCTAGATCAACGATTTCATGATCACTGACAAGGCCGGAACTTCATCCAAAAATTTGAACATGAACTTCAAAGATGTGTCATGTCATACCTCAAAAAATGAAGAGGATTGCACTCAAGATTCACTGCTAGGCTTAGAGTGATTTGGGAGCGGTGAAAAACTCAGGGGAAGATGAGGCTTACTTTATCACTAAGACAAAACAAGCTAGCACAAGACCACCTTTCAGAGAAGGTGGGCTCCTCTTACACCCTCCATTGCTAGAAGGGCCAACCTTTTCCTTCTAATTCATTAGGGGATGTGAGCTCCCCATGGATGAGGTAAGAGGCATGGAGGAGGAGGAGGAGGAGAAAAGTGTGGCGGACACCATCGAGGTATTTGGCATGTCCACAGGTTTAGGGAATGGTGGGATGTCTGAAAGGCACATCAACAAGGGCAACTCGATTGAAGGAGTGATGAACACCTAGACTTTTTGGGGGTTAGGCATACTCACAACAAGAGACAAAAGTGATACGAAGCTTGGTTAAACAGAAGAAAAGGGGAGGAGAGAGGAGGACACAATAGGAGACCCCAATACAGGGGTAGTCATCTCCTCTTCCTTCTTTTGCAAAGTAGCCTACTCATCTGGCAAAGCATTTTTTCGGTACTTGTGCTCACGTGCAAGGCAATTTCTACGACTCTTCGAGCTAGAGGCCGAGTGCTACAAAGGGACAGAAGGCTCCTACTCAACCATAAGGGTTTCCATCACAGTCATTTCTAGTGGAGGGTTAGGCTCCTGAACGAGAGCAGGAGGAGCAAGTTGAGAAACAACGGGGGGGAGTCGACTTTAGTGCCTCGACAACAGACCTCTTCTCATTTAATACTTTTGAAGTAGGAGTGGTGGGAGGCCATGGAGGCCAAAACATAGAATATTCCCCATGGGGACCCTTTCTTCTATCATACCGAATGGGCCTAGGTTTTGTGGGTAGAAAAAGAAGCTTGAACGTGGGAATCTTTGGCTTTCACCAAGTGGGCACCGTAGGATTCTTTTGCAATTGTTGAATAGAATCTAATGGCACAACAACAAGACAAGAGGAAGTGTTAGGTTGGATAGCTGAAGAGGAGGAAGAGGAATCATGAGAGCGCTTCTCTCCATCCCTTCTAAATTTCTCGGCGACATAACTATCAACTTTCAAATAGGCCATATGTGAAACAACATAAGGTGATGGAGGGTATCTCACTCTAGGCATTAAACACCATTTCTTGTACTTATGATAAGTCTTATACAAGAGGTTTATCCTAGGTGGGAGAGGACCAACAGGTGCTGGCCAAAAGTGGCCCTAAGGAATAGCTACCATGCTCAACTGGTAGTCTGTAACTAGTGTCATGGATTGCATGCATAAAACCCTCATGTATAAACTTCAAACACTTATGCACAACCGAGGGAACTATGTTCATAGCTACTAGTTAGGGGATACCCAACTTCACTTTGAAGAGTTCAGACCCTAGGATTATGTCAAACAACAGGTTTATGGATTTAGGTCTAACAAGGACTGACAAGGACTGACAAAATGATACTACTAAGAGGAGGTATGGAAATTCCATTGTGCGTACAGATGGTGCTTACAGGTGCATCATACCCATATTTATGCAGAAATTTAACATGATCTCCTCGGTTATGATATTCACCTAAAACATCAACTTAATGAGAACACCTGCTACAGTGTTTCCGTTGATTCGTGCAGGGATATAAAGAGGAGACAGTTCTCTATTCAAACACATCAACAGGTCCTATGAGGTGAAGGTTATACCTGTACTACTACTTGCAAGCTACACAAAGGGGATAGGTTGATGTAGAAAAGAGGCCATCACTCACACTAAACGACCCTCTCACAGATCCCCCAAAAGGTTTACGATCAGACTGTGACCCAACTAAGGCTTCATAACACAACACCTATGAAACCTTCCAACTACACCTACTAAGGGTTGCAAGTTGGGTTGTAAGGTAAAGGCCTCACAACACTCACACCTACAACGCTCCTAGAACATGAGGAAAGGAGCTTTCAGTATTGCAAGATGAAACCAAAATGGTTCACATCAAGTTCACCAAAAATGTAAGAGAGGGGGACCAACCATGTCAAGGCTCCAAGTCACAGAAAGCTAAGATCAACTTAGGGCTGCCCTAACTTACCTCACTCTAAAATATTCCTTGGAATAAAGATCAATAATGATGATCACTATAATGTACTTCTATCACTCTATGGACCCAAGTCTTAAGTTTGGGCTAGGCAAGCCAGTTTTCAAAGTCAATACTACACCTTAGACAACTCTCTATCCGAGGATGACCACACAGTTCTAGGATGAAAACATGGCATGTTAGCATTTGTACAACCAAAACAATGGAGTATGATAGAGACTACCTAAAAACATACTATCAGCCTAGCTAGTTGGCTTAGATGGAAAAATAGAAGAATTACAACGGATAAAGACGAATATGATAAAATAGATGAAAGATGGCCAGGGTGACAAAAATGATCTCACACAAGCACCAATTCACCAGCTAGCTCCAAACACATGTTCACCTACACAAAAGAAAGAGGGGAAAATTTTTGGAGCTATATAGGGGCATGCCTCAGTCAGATTCCCATTTTAGTGTTTCCAACTCAACAGACTAGGTGAAAGTAATGAAGTAGAAATATGTGATAAACGAAAGAAGAGAGAGAGAAAAAACTAAAAATAGTATTATGCTACTTCTATCAAATCACAAAGGAGAGAAGTGAAATGTTAACACCTCCACACAAGAGCTCACTAGCCAAAGGAGGAGTTATGGACTTGGCAATGTCACCGCAGCTAAAACTATGATGAAGGAAGGTCTTGCAAGACTTCAAGCCCACGTTTCTATTACTTGCTTCACACTTGCAATGTGGAGTTGATGAAGCTTCAAATGCTATTGTAATGGAGTGTTGGAATGTTGCTTGAGAGTGAAGTGAAGTGGAGAAAATGCTAAGAGAATGTGAATATACTACTTAGAAATTGAAATGAGATGAGAATGGATGTTTTTGAAGGTGGGATGGGAAGAATCTTCCATTTTTAGGGTCGAATGGTTAAAGAGGGATGTTACAATTCATCCCCAATTGGGAGTGTAGGGCCTTTTCCAACTTCAGACGCAGGAATCAGTCGGGGATGACAATGCACCACACGGATGTTTGCACGTCGTGCATGTGTCCCCAACAAATATTCTCACTAACACAAAGGATAGATGCCAAGTGGATGGAAGGTAGTTGGGTGATGTGGAATTTCTCCTTCAAATTTAATTTTCTAAGGTGAGGGTGTCTGAAAGGGGAATTTGTGCAAGGGGTATAAATTCGCTCCTGTACATCATGTTAATCTATAACTCCAAATTCCAAATTTTCACTGCTTCATCCCTATTGAGGACTCATTTTCCTTTAGTGGCGAATGGGTCCTTTTAGGGTTTCAAAAAACTAATTTTAGGGTCTTGTTCCTTGATATCTACACTTACATATCTTTCATTATCAACTCTTGAAAGTCTGAAATAAATTTTGTAGAGCTCTTTCCATGATCTTGCACTTTGAATGACAACTTTGCAACTTTGACAACTTTTCTCCAAATCTTGCTCAACTTAAAAATCTGCAATAACACACTCAAGGATGGAAAAACTTGTTAATTTGTTAGTGAATGGGGTTTTTCCTTAGTCAAACCCCTTGTAGGTAATTAAACCAAATGATGAAATGAAGCATGAAACTGCAATAATGTAAATCATGTTGCCTTGGAAGTTGTCTTGTGGATCAAATCTACATATTAACATGTAGTGGCCATGAAGAATGTAGATCTTGGATGTGATATGATGCTTTTAAATGAATCCTTAATGTGACATTCACTTCTTAGCTCAACACACATGAATGCATTAAACCATTGACATGATGATAAGACCTTGAATTGCTGCAATAATGACTTGAAATTTTCCTTGAAATGTCTTGTGAATGCATTTGTAATGCTTTATAATTCTCTTGTAAAGTATTAGGATTCTCTCTTGAAATTCTTAGAATGCTTGATAAACTTGCTTAGGAGAAACAATGTGAATTAAACCCTTATTTATACTAAATTAGGAGATTAACACTGAAATTCAAAGAACTAAGGGCAACACCATATCCGAGAAGAAATATAATTAAATTCTTCCCAGAATGAAATTCAAAAAATAAGGTCTCATTAGGGAGGACCCATTCGCAACCAAAGGTGAATGGGTCTTGGCTAAGTTTCAAGGACCGAGCTTCAAGGAGCTGAAAGAGGGCCAAAAAACCATTCCAAATCAACTTTAAAAACGGGGTCTTGTTAAGAGAGGACCCATTCACCATCAAGGGTGACTGGGTCCTAGCTTAGATTATCAGGACCAAATTTTTCCCAATGAAATAATTTCATGTTTAATTTGTGATTTTCGGGAAGGATCCTTAGAAGTCAAAATGAAGGCCTAAAAGGGGGGTTAATAACTCCACTTAACCTTAATGAATTAAGACCACCTAGATAAATGTGAAAGTGCTTTAAAACACTTTACAAACACTTAAACAAGTTGCAAATTATGTATTTTTTTTTTAGAAAGTGGCCCATTAGGCTTAATTAAGCAAACAAGTCATAGAAAAGTGTGAAAGTATGTTACAAAACTTCACAACACCCTTGCAAAGGACTAATTAATACATCATTTAGCTAAATATGAGTCTTAAAATAGTTTGAATGTTTACATGACATTACAACACTATTCCAAGACACCATTAGTCCAATTTTAAGGTCAATTATCCAAGCAAGCAAGGAGAAGGAAACTTTTTCCATTACTACACATACCAAGGTTTATATTTTTCAAAATGATATTTGATTTATGGTAATATTTCTAGGTAACACTAAACCATCTAAAAATATATATATAATTTAGTTTGAGTTGTATCTAATTAGAAGACACTGTTGTATTATCATGCCAATATTTTTCAACCAAAGATTTGATTTCAATATTCAAATTCATTTTAGACCTTGGGAGTTGACCATTAAAAATCCAAAATTGGTTGATTGGATCATTTTCAATACTTTGTCTTCTCTTTGTTTCTCTTACCGATGTTTTAGTATGTATGTTTAGAATTCCACTAATGTTGCTTAAAATTATTTTATTCACAGTGATTTGATTCACGCTCCAACACAAGAGTTAAGGCCAATCACTTCTCCTTGGCCTTTCACACAATGGGGACTTGATCTCGTGGGAAAGATTCACCCTACATCCTCCAATGGACACAAATTCATTATCACCGCCACTGAATATTTTATTAAGTGGATCGAAGCCATTCCACTCACTTACATTACCGGAAAATAGATCTCCAAGTTCATCCTTAATTACATCATTTGTCGGTATGGCATTCCACAATCCATCATCACGGATAATGGTCATCCCTTCAAAAATCAGAAGGTCCATGAACTGTGCCAACATTTCCATATCAATCACCGCTTTTGCACACCTTATTACCCACAAGGAAATGGTCAAGCTGAGGCATCTAATAAAACCATTATCAAAATTCTTAAAAAGACTGTCAGTGATGCTGGTCGTGACTGGCACATCCAACTCAACCCTGCTTTGTGGGCATATCGCACGAGCATCCGTACCCCCACCAGTACCACGCCTTTCGCCCTTGTCTTTGGAACCGAAGCCATCTTGCCCATAGAGGTTGAAATTCCATCTTTGCGAGTCTCCATGAAAGGCCTTACCACTGATGAAGAATACAAACAATCAAGACTGCATGAGTTAGAAATGCTAGATGAACATAAACACAATGCATTGAATCATTTGCAAGCATACCAAACTCGTCTATATAGAAGTTATAACAAAAGGGTGATGACTCGAAAGTTTGACATTGGCGACCTAGTTCTCATGCCGAATCCCAAGAATCAATCAGATAGAGAAAAACCAAGAAAATTTGAGCCCAATTGGCTTGGCCCTTACGTCATCATAGCATCATTTGGTTCTGGAGCATATCAATTAACTACTCCTGAAGGTGAACAATTGACAGAGCCGATCAACAGTCTACATTTACGCAAATTATTTGCATAGCATCAAAAAGCCTGTCCGAAAACCAGTAAAAATACAAAAAAAATGGAAAATCAAAAAAATCGTCACCTTGATGAAAACCTGGCAAACAGGTGTCCTAGTGACACCAAAAAAAATGAATAAAATGATAAAAAATAAAGAGAAATAATTCGTCCAATAGTGAAAACCTGGTAAACAAGCGCTTTGGATAGGTACCATGGTGAAAACCTAGTAAACAGGCACCATGTGTAGTCAGTCATTGTTGTGTCATCTATTGTCTATCTACCTTTGTCCCTAATGAACATACTCTTTTCTGACATTCGTCATAACACTTCATCCTGATATCATGATATTTATGTCCATGGCTGACAATGGTTGAAATCAAGTCTTGCATACTGTCAACTGTCCATACTAATCATGTCTTTTTCATTCCATTTTTCCTGGCTCATTCTCAACTTGACTAGGGGAAAACTTTTATCATGAGACTGTAGTGGGTACCGCACGTGATCCTAAAAATTAGAAAATGTCCTGAAAAAGGACCTAAAACTTAGAAAATTTCCTTAAAAAAGACCTAAATATCAGAAAATGTCCTGAAAAAAGACCTAAAAATTAGAAAATGTCTTGAAAAAAGACCTAAAAATCAGAAAATATCTGAAAAAAAACCTAAAAAGAAAATGTCCTAGACCAAAAAATTAGTCCTAAAAAAAAGACCTAAAATTGAAAAATGTCCCAAGAAAACACAAAACTTCCAAAACAGAGTCATGGTAGTTAGCATAGTCACATCAATTCAAGTCTTGATTAGTCTTTGTCATTGTCGAACTATGTTGTCTCTGTGCATTTGCTACGTAGGCAAGGCTCATCTTCGAGCCCCCGAGACATTAGGTCAGTCCAATTAGGTTTGTCAAAATAAATCATGACTCAATCTTTTGTCAACAAGACAAAGTATTTGGTCGTGTCGAACTACGAGGTCTCTGAGTGCATGATGAAGGCAAGGCACATCTGTCGATGGGCCTCGAGGCCGCACTAGGTCAGTCCATTAGGGTTCATTGCACAATTTTTGCACACACATGAAACAGTCTTTAAATTTGAACAAACAATCTACCCAAGTGAACTTCGACAATCTGTCAATGGAACATGACAATCATCTTGGCATATCAAAATTAGTCAATCTCAGTCAAACTTAGTCAAGCTAGTCAAATCTTGCTTACTCTTCAGATGTGTCCTTCTAAAGGGTAGCCCATCATTTAATCATGCCCTAGGATGTGTCCTTCCTAGGCATCGTCATCATCATCATATCCGACATTTTGAGCAATCCTCTTGACATTTAAGGATCCACTCCTCTTGACATCAATGTTCTTTCAGATGTGTCCTTTTGAAGAACAACCCCCATCATTTATGCCTTAGGATGTGTCCTTCCTAGGCATCCACTGTCACCTAGAATTTTGGGGATCCTCTGACTTTGGGGTTTCTCCTCTTGACATCAACATTATTCAAGATGTGTCCTTCCTGAATTTGGAAATCTTCGGCACTCGTCATCTTGGCATCGTCAAAACCTTGACACCCTGGCTCTCGACATCAAACCAAACATCTCGACATTAAAACACTTGGTATCCAAAAACACTTGGCAAACACTTGGCACTTTTCTGTTGATTTTTCATCATGTTACTAGTTTTTCAACGAGATCCCGACAACAGGATTTAGAGAAGCAGCGACGTATCATGATGTTTGTCTTGTCTTTTGACACTCATGTTACTAGTTTCTCAGTGATGTCCTGACTCCAGGATTTAGAAAAGCAGCGACGTATCATGATGATGGTTTTGGCTTTATTTTGTCCTTTTTGGTAATCATGTTGCTAGTTTCTCGAGGATGTCCTAGAAACAGGATTTAGAGAAGCGACGACGTTTCATGATTTGTCCTTCTTGTCTTTTTCTGCTTGCGGTTGGTTATGACAAAAAGACTGGGGAAAATGTTCCTTTTTGTATGAGTCATGATCATCCTTGTTTGTGATTGTTTAAGTCAAGTGATGGTATGACCTTGCACACCTTGATTTACGTCATATCATGGTGTTTGTTGGCCATCACGATAATCTGCTCATTGATGATTAAGAGCAAAAATTAGTAGTCCTATGGCAATGTGTTGAAGGATCTTTTTCATCTTACTAACATGTGTCTCCTTCTATTTTGTCATCTTCCCTCATCCATCTCATATAGGCATTGCATCCATATCATCATCCATATCTTTTGCACTAACATTTCATTGTCTCTTCATATTCTAGTCTTCTCATCAATTTCGAGAGCCCACCCGTGTTCTTGGAACCCATCTGTCCTCTCGAGGGGGCATATCGTAACCCTCCTCGTCATTCTTCCTCATCTTATTTTGCACCGAGGCATATTTTTGACTTATTTGTCCTTGTCACAATGCGACAGGCTACATTATGACAAAGAGGGGCAAAATGTAGACACTAAAATTGACCTAGGCCTGCAAGCTCCATTTCTCGCCACTTTCGTCCTAGCATAATTAAGATACTTAATTATGTTATCCGGTCCATTTTCATCTATTAATTAAATAATTTTAATTATTTAATTAATTCATGTCTATTTATTCTATCCTGATCGATTAAATAAACTAATTGGTCACTAATTTCTTCCTCTTCTTCAATAGTTAAATAAATTATTATTTATTTAATTATTTTGTCATCTTCATCTATAGTTAAATAATTACCATTAATTATTTATCTATTCATGGTCCTTTAATTCTTCCATAGTTAAACAATTATTAAAATCATTTAACTATCCCATGCCACCTCCCCTAATTAAATAGTTAATCTAAATTAATTATTTAGGTCTAATTTTCATCTCTTTTCATTTTCTCCAAATAAATAATTTGAATAAATTATTTATTTTCCACTGTCTATTTCCTCCATTTCTCCAAATAAATAATTTGAATAAATTATTTTATTTTCCACTTGCCCATTTCCTCCATTTTCAAATAAATTATTTATTTTCCACTTGTCCATTTCCTCCATTTTCAAATAAATTATTTGAATAAATTGTTTATTTTCCACTTGTCCATTTCCTCCATTTTCAAATAAATTATTTGAATAAATTATTTATTTTCACTTGTCCATTTCCTCCATTTTTGAATAAATTATTTAAAATAAATTATTTATGCACCACTTGGTCAAAGATGCCCTATCATAATCCCCTGTCATAACATTCATTTCTTGTCATAGTCTGCATGTCTGTCATAGCCTACATGTCTTGCATGTCTGTCATAGCCGTCGGCATCATAGTTTTTGCCATGCATGGCATATTCTTGGTGCATCAATTCTAGACCGTCGATTCGACCTTCAATCTCATCCGTCCATTCAAAATTGCCTTTTCTTATAAAATGGCAATTTTGAATTCATTTGGTCTTCTTCCTCTCTCTCTCTCAAGCATTCAGGCGAACTTTTGATCTTCATTTTCACAACACATTTTCATGCATACTTAGAACTTCTCTTAGGCACTTAGAGTCATCTTTGCATAGTAAAATCCTTCAACACTTGTGTAGGACATGGCATAGTCTTAAGTTGCTCGAAGAATCTGAGAGCACTCTTCAACTTGCAGCAAGCTAGAAGGTGTAATGGAGGTCAACCGTGGAGATTGAAGATTTGGGTAACTTTGTTTTATTTATTTTCATGTTTTCTCCTTTGCACTCCATTATTTTCTTTGGATTTTTAGATTTAGCAATTCTAACCTAATCAAACATAAATTTCCAAAGATACAAGAAAAGGTCAAAAAGTAAATAGGATCTTGTTTTCTTTTTTTAAAACAAGATCATATATCCTAAACAAGATCTCATTTGCTTCTGGACCATTCAAAATATTAAAAAGGAAAACAAGACCTTGTTTAGCATGTACACAATTTCATTTCTAGAACAAGATCTCATTTCTTAAAATTTGAATTTTTGACTTGATTTCTACTATGGGTTTTGGCTTGAAAAAACACTTGCGGACCTAACCCTTACCTTTGGACCTTCTTTGACCTAAAAATTGAAGGTCATGTTAGTGTCACTAGAAAAGAGTGATATTGGACATGTCTGAAGATGTTTTTGTAAAAAAAATTAACGAAATTAAAACCCATTATGGATGAGACTATGTAGACTTCAAATATATAATTTTTCTACAATTAGATTATTGTTTTGTATTTTTTAAATATTTTTTGATGAATCTAGTCCATAAACTTGAAATAATAGGTTTTCTTGTTTTCTAATTTTTTATTTTTTACACATTTTGAAAAAAAGTTAGATGTCAAAAATATTCATCTAATTATTTTCAATTTTTTAAAAAATCAAAAAATGATAAGTTTAGGTCTACTTATACTTGTCATACATGGGATTTTCAAAATAACAATTACGACTAATAAAAATTAATAAAAAAATGTTTAGAAAAAGTTACAAGAAAATATTCTCAACAATCTTTAGTATCTTATAGATTGTTTCCCAAAAGGATTCGGAAAAATAATTTTATTTTGGTCAAAATATGGTTGTCGTACACATGCATAGTATGGTCCTAAAATTGGCTTTTAAACAGTGACTTTTAGGCATGCCTATTGAAAATAAGTTGTATCATCTAGATATTAAAAGGAATTACATCTTGAGATACTAGACTCCAACTAGTACATTTCATATTAGTGACATTTTTTAAGATTCAATCTTTAAGTGCTTCAAATTTTTAAGTCAAATGTGAAAATTCTGAAAAGTCAAGAAAAACACTTCCACTTTTTGGCCAAAAAGTGGACTCAACTTCTTGCACACACCCTACTACTGAGGTGATCCGCATCCATGATGAGTGTTTTCAACCCACTGGTAAGCTCAACCAAAGTGGGATATAATCATTTTTTCCTATTTCTCAACTAAATATCAAATTATTAAAAAAAAATATTTTAATTATTTAATTTTTGAATAATATGTAAAATGATTATATTTTTTATGACTTGTAAAGTTCTATAATGGATAAATAATAGATTTAATTTAAGGATTTATATTTTATCCATTCTAAGTTAAATTGTAAACATAACCATTTTTGTGTTATATCTCTCTTGTGTTCTTAGTTTTTAAATCTAAATTGTAAACATAACATTTAGTAAATGAGAAACTATAATGATTTATTTTAATAATGTTAATGATTGTTAGACATTAATGAGATAAATAGTGATAGTAATACTAAGTTGAATTTGAATCATCTATTTGAATTGAAGTGTCTTCTTGTCTATAGAAGAAATAGAACAATAATTGCAATGGTATTTGGAGAAGGATAGACCATAAGAGAGTGGTGAATTTAATAATCTAGTTAATTATGTATTCTAGGAAAGTTTTCTTTTGTCTACATGTAATCTTTCACGATTTTTGGGAAAAAGTGTACTCATGTAAGGTCTCCTTTAAACTTGGGACACTCCCAAAATAGGGCTCAAGAGTGTTATGTGTACGTTGGTTCCTATGAATTGATGCATAATCGGATTAGGTACCTAATGAATGTTAGTTAATCCTAGCAGCCTTATACTCAAAACCAATTACAACCAAATCAAAAAATAAATAAGAACTAAAGTCCATTTCATAAACACATTATGGAGGAAATACAATTTTCTCATATTATTCCAAATTCATATTGCATGCTACCTTATGTGTAGATAGCCAAATAATAGGGACATTTCTATCAATATCCATACTAATGAATATAGTGGAATGCTTTTCTATTCAAGGAAACACCTATGTATCAACCAATTATAGAAATCACCAATGTTCTATTTCCATTATGGCTTAAGCCGAGGAGGAAGATATTTATTCACTTCACTATTTTCTCTCTAAGTTCACAAGCTAAGTAATATATAGTGAATTCTGTCATGAAAAAGACCACAATTTTCTTTAGTAAGTCTTCATCTTCTACTAGAAATAGGAGTCAATAATAGTAAATACCCATTAACATGTCTTCAAACAACCCCACCTTAAATGTCTTCACACAACCCCACCTTAAATGTATTCGCTTGTAATTATTGTAATTATTTACTATTTGTCATGACCAACCCCCTCCTAGAAAGCACAACCCCCTTTTCTTATGTCATTTAGTTATAAATAAGAAATACTAGGTGTAAGGAAGCTAAGATAGCGGAACAACTTCCTACACTAATCTTGAGGGGGGAATAATGTAAAAAAAATTATAGACCTTGTACAATTACAAAAAATTAAACAAAAATAAACATAAATATCATGCATACCACAACATAGTGATTTATGTGGGGAAAACTCTTTCAAGAGAAAAAACCCACACTCCAAAAGTTGCCAAATTATATATTATTCAAAAATCATTAATATTACAATATACTTGCAAAGAAAGCTTCTTATAGGAGTATCACCACCAGAGATCAAGAGAGAACATGACTGCTATCAGACTCTCATAAAACATCATTGTCTAGGGTGATCCCACAATAGTGGTTTACACTTTGGCCTAACTGACACGATATTTTTTTTAACACAATCTCCACATTGGCACCTATAGCGATTAAACCGTAAGGAATTTGAAAATGATGTAAACTAGAGTCTTGTCACATTTTGTCTGTAGATTCTAAAATAATTTTTCAATTTTTGGAATCAGATTGCACTTTTTCCATCTCCCACAAAATTGGTTTTCAAAAACAACATTTTTAAAAAGTGGCGCTTTTATAACACATAACTTTTTTTCCATGAAGGATAAAATTCCAATTCTTTCAAATTTAGATTTCTAACTCCGATATCGAGTGCTTCCACTTGGTTAGATAGTTTTTAGTGAATATTTTTTCTTTAATCAAGTTTCAAAGTCAATCAAATGGCAATTCAAACCTAGCCACCCATAACGATAACTTTTCGTATGTATCGAAATTCTTCTATTTTTTTTGTTGGATCAAGGACTTCAATATCTGGTGCACTCATATTTTTAATTTTTTTTTTTTATAATCTTCTATTTTTCCACTTGTGCAAAAAAGATTTTTGTTTTCGATGAAAAACCTATATTTAATAAAACTTAAAAAATAGATAGATAATAAAACCAAAACATACTAAAATTATATTCATTGGATAGCTCGTTCTGAAGGCTACTTGATTCCAAGTTTGGTTTCTAAATATTCCCCCATTTTCATCCCCAACCGGAGCTTGAAAGCGTAAAATTTTAGGTTTTTTGTGTGTACAAATTAAATTAGGGAAAAAGAGGGTTCTAGAACCGGGTTCTAGCGAACCTTAGCGAACCGGGTTCATTCGAACCCTGGTTCATGAACCCCCTAATATGCACATTTCCTTTGTTTTTTGGGAAAATGGGCCCAATAGTAATGGGTTCGCTCGAACCCTAGTTCGGTCGAACCCCTTTATGGTTCGGTCGAACATGTAGGTTCATGCGAACCCCTAAAACCAATTTTTTTGCCATGGGGTCATTTTTTCTCAAATTTCCTTCCTCTTCAAAAGTGTAAACCACTTATGTGGCTTCACCCTACCACAACTATAAGACAACACCATCATAAAATAGGGTTACTTTCTAGGGTAAGACAAAACCAACAAAATATCCACCATTAGATCTAAAACCTAATAATTAATGGTCTAGATTTACAATGTATCATTTATTTAATGTATGTTAGCCATTTTAGGTTTAAAAAAAACAAAAAATTGTTTCACATGTATCCCACTCTTCCACTTGTTGCCATTGTATATTACACCCATCGTAATTAGAATATATATATATATATACACGCAATAACCTTTATAGAATTTTAAGGTTGATACATATTTTCCTAACAAATCTCTTACTTTTTGAACACCTTGCAAGAGAAATAGGAGGGAGTAAACATTGTCTCTTAATTGCTAGGGGCCGAAAGGCCCATAATCTCTTAACACTGGATCTAAACTTCTATGTGCTTACAGATTTAGTTAAAGAATCAACAAAATTAATCAAAGTCTCTACCTTAACCAGCTTCACCCTACCATCTTTGACCATATCTAAAACAAAATGATACTATACATCAATGTGTGTGGTCCTGGCATGAAATGTCTAGTTCTTGGCTAAACATATCACACTCTGACTATCACAATAAATTGTCACCACACCTTGTTTTATTCCAATATCTGAACACAATCTCTTTAGCGAAATGGTTTCTTTACAAGTATAAGTAGCTTCCATATACTTTGCTTCAGTAATGGACAAAGAAACCACAACCTATACTCATCCAACTGATTGCACCACCGAATAATGTAAACACATAATCATTGGTGGATCATCTACTATCAATATCACCTGCCTAGTCTGAATCCACATAACCATGAATATCAAGGGAAATCTCATCTTTAGTCATATTACTATGATAACAAAAGGAATAATCTGAGGTACTGCACAATTATCTAAAGAATTTTTAATTGGATCCTAATGAACTCTACAAGGATTAGACATATATCTAGAAATAACTCCCATTGCTTGGGAAATGTCTGGTCTAGTATATAAACCATAACATACATCAAATTTCTAACTGCACTCTGGTAAGGCACTTTGATCATGTCTTCCATCTCTGATGGGGATGTTGGACAATCTAAAATAAATAACTTTGTTCCAACAGAAAGGGGAACACACAATGTTCTACAATCTTGCATGTTAAATCTCTATAAAATTGAATTGACATACTTACTTTGGCCAAGCCATAGCTTTCTATTCTTTTTATCTCTTTTAATTTCTATCCCAAGAATGTGTCTAGTTGCACCAAGATCTTTCATTTCAAATTTAGTAGCAAGTTGAGATTTCATTTCTAAAATCATACCTTTCCCTTTCATGAATATATTTAATGCAATAAACATAAAATGATCACCATCATTTTTATAATAAACACAATGATCTAATTTAGAACACTCAAATCCCAAATTCAACACATATGTATCAAATTTCTGGTACCACATCCTAGGACTCTATTTTAAGCCATACAAAGATTTCTTCAATTTGCAAACCAATTTACTTTTACTTTTCACCATATAGTTCTCTGGTTGTGTCATATAAATATCTTCCTCCAAGCCACCATGAAGGAAAGTAGTTTTCACATCTATTTTCTCAATCTTTAAATCATAAACATCAACAATAGCAATCAAAAATCTAATGGATGCCTTTTGTAATAGAAGAGAATATCTCACCATAATCAACACTCTTAAATTGAGAGTAACCTTTCACAACCAACCTTTCATTGTATTTATCAATACCTCCATCTGAACCAATATTTTTCTTGAACACCCATTAGCAACCAATAGGTTTTCATCCTTCAAGAAATGGTACAGGATCCCATGTATCATTCTTTTTCAAAGATTCCATTTCTTCATCCATAGCAATCTTTCAGGATTTTGCATCATTCATACATAATGCCTCTTCTACAAATTTGGGTTCATCCATGTTAGTATTCAAAACAAAATAGCATCTCCAATCATCAGGTGGTTTTATATGCCTTGTAGGCCCAAGAACAAGTTGAGTTGGAGGTTCTTCCTCCTCTTTTGAAGATTTAGAGCTAGATGAGCTCTCCTCAACTTCTTGTCTATCCATGGGCCTCAATTCAACTTTCTCAAGTGTAGAAGGAATTTGAATCACATCTTCCTATTTACTTCTTTTTGGTTGCAATATAACAGAATAAGGCTTAGTTTGTCTAAAAATAACACTTCTACTATGTATTACATTATGTGCAACAAGATCCCAAAGCTTTTATCCTTTCACACCATAACTATACCCAATGAAGATACATTTCGCAACCTTGTTCTCCATCTTTGTTCACTTATCCTTTGCACATGTGCATATGCCTCACAACCAAAATATTTAAGATGTCTTAGTGAAGGCTTGCGACCAATCCATGCCTCTATAAGCATCTTATCAACAGGAGCTAATGTAGGAGACCTATTAATTAGGTAACAAGAAGTGGCAACAACTTCAGCCCAAAAAAATTGTTATATAGCAACACTGTGCTCAACATACTCCTAGTCTTCTCTATTAGTGTCATGTTCATTCTTTCTAAAACTCCATTCTTCTATGGAGAATACCGAGTCATCTTTTTTCTATGAATATCACAATATTTACAGAATCTATCAAAATCATTAGAGAAAAATTCACCACCATTATCAGTCCTCAAACATTATATTTTCTTTCCAATCTGTGACTCAACCATTGCTTTAAATTCATTAAATCAAATAAAAACTTCATATATTCTTTAGAAAATATACCCATGTCTTACTATAATCATCAATAAATGAAACACAATATGTGGATTAATCTATTGAAGGAACATCTATAGGACCAAACACATCAAAATGAATAAGATCCAATACACCACAAGATTTATGAGAACTTGAGTAAAATTAAATACAGTTTTGTTTTCCATAAATGTAATGCTCACATAAATCAAATTCAAGATTACAATCAAATAGACCTTCAACAAGGTTTTTATTTTTCAAGGTCCTTAGACCCTTTTCTCTAATGTGGCCAAGTCTATGATGCCATAACATAGTTTTATTTGCATGTAACTTTGACTTAGAAGAAAGAGCACCGTTGGGTACCCAAAAGCCATGACCATCTACTGAAGATGAAACCCTCACCTCTTCCATAGACTTGCTTTTCACAAAATTACTATTTCACTCAATAGTGCATGCATCAAGCTTATACAATGTGCCATATCTAACACCTCTAGAAATCACCATAACACCTCTAAGCATCTTGCATCCTGCATCAAAAAATACTACTTGCACACCCCCATCTATTAGTTTTCTTCTAGATAAAAAATTTCATACTAATCTAGGGATACACAACACACCATTAATCCTTTTTATTCTACTATCAGGAAACCTAATTTTGAATTTCCCATGGTGAAAAATGTCTAAATGATAATCATCACCCAAGTACACCTTTCCTTCATCAAATTCTTTTTATTCAAAAATCCAATCTTTATTAAAGGTCATATGGAAAGATGCACCTGAGTCAATTAATAATGCATCATTACCTGCATGAGTTGCCAAAGTTGTAATGAATTCATTGCCATCTTCCTTCTTGTACTTAGAATCAAAATCAAATTTCTTCTTTTTCTTCTTATTTTCTTCTTTGCATTCCTTATGAACATGTCCAAGCTTACTATAGTTCCAACAAATAATTTTGTGCTTTCTAGGAGATATAGATCTCCCCCTAGACTTGGTTTTGTCATGCTTTTCATTTTTCTTTCCTTTTTCCTTAGATCTTCCATGAACATTTAGGGCCTCCTTGGAAATGACGAATACCTTTCTCCTCATCTCTTCAGAAATCAAATAACCCACCACATCTTCAGTCTTCAAAATTACAAAAGTACTCCCAATAGCCATAATAAGAGAATCCCATGAATCAGAAAAAGAATAAAGAAAGATTTGACATTTTTCCTCCTCATCCATTTTGAAACCAACTGATGCCAACTGAGCCACGAGAATATTGAATGCTTCCAAGTGGTTTGTGATTCATCCACCCTCTTCCATTCTCAAGGAATACAACTTCTTCCTCAAGAAAATCTTGTTCAGTATAGATATTGCCTAGTACATATCATCGAGATTCTTTCATAGTTTATGTGCAGAGGTCTTCTCATGGACATTAATTAAAAAAAAATCTACCATGCACAATCTGATTAGACCCTTGTCTTTATGGTCCATAACATCATATTGAGTAGCCTGAGTAGGATTTGTAGGCATTGAAACATTCTCATCAACAACATCCCACAGATCTTGATCTATCAACAAATCCTCCATCTTCAACTTCCACATTTCAAAATTATTTCCAGAAAATTTATCCACCTCTATTCTCCCAGATGAACTGGCCATCTAAAAATTCTTGCAACAAGATCACAAAGTATCTTTTGCACAAGCTCCTAGTCAAACCTATATTAGTCCAAAAAACTCAACAACACAACTAAAACCAAACGTGATCAAGATTTGATACCTCTTGTAAGGAAGCTAAGGTAGCAAAACAACTTCCTACACTAATCTTGAGAGGAGAATAATGCAAAAACTTTTATAGATCTTTAACAGTTACATTTAACTTAAACATAAATACACATAAATATCATGCATACCATAGCACAGTGATTTATTTGGGGAAAACCAAGAGAAAAACCCCACACTCCAAAAGATGGCCAATATATTATTCAAAAATCCTAATGCATATCCTAATGCAAAAAGTTCAGGAGGTATCTTCACCATTCATATACTAAGAAAATTATATTAGTTAAGTGAATTACAAACTATGAACTTTCTTAGTGTGGACCTTTGGCTAACACATGTCTGTTAAACTATGAGATTAAGTTTTATCTACAATATCACTTGCTTAATTTGGGTTCAAGAGCTCTTATTTTTAGCTAAAATTTATAAGGACCCATATGTTTGAGGGTGTCTACAAAACGATATTGTCACAAATTATAAACTCTGTTTTGTGAATAAATTCTAATTGTGTGGAGATTTTATACACCAATATCCATTAATCCATCATTAATGCACTCGTTATATAAGGTTCTTCCTACACATTTGACCAAGTACATTTTTGTACAAGGCATTGAGTTTTACACCACCTTGCAATTGATTAAGATTTAAGGATAGGAGTTTTACTCTAGGTTGAGAAAGAATGTGACATATGGATGTTTTGTGAGGCACTTTAGAATTCAAGATTACAATTTGGACACCAAATTCTCTTCCTACTATAGATTCTATAAAATTCAAATGTCTACAGGATGCTTGGGATTAAAAATATTAATACTTCGCATGTGAGTCCTCAAAGATATTTTGATCTAATAAGACTCTAGGTTTGGAATTTAGGCTTCAATCAACTAATAGATGCAAGATCATGATGTAAGAAGACTCTACACTCCTCTTAGGTTTGAAATGTGAACACAATAGTAGCTTGCAAGTCATGGATGTGCTTGGAGAAGACATGTGCTACTCTACTTAAACATCATCAAGTTCAAGGGTAAAACAATCAATATCAATTTAACACCTCATTCACACCAAAAGTGACAAATATTTGATCTTATTTTATTGGCCAAAAAAGATCATTGATTCTTGAACTAGATAAATTTAAGAATAGGCAACACGTGGAGATGGTGATACTCAAACTAAAGACCTATATAATGCTTAGACATAAGGTAAGAATAAAGCAGATTCCACTCAGTGTCTAGTCTATTAACTAGATCAAATTCTAACATTTTTTACCTTGGATGTGAAGAAGAAAATAAAAGTTTGCCAATAGCCCCAAACCTCTAGACTAAACATTAGACCATCTAAATATGACACATGCACACTCTAGAAGTAAGAATTTGAAATAATAGACACAAAATCTTCACACAATTAGAATTTATTCAAAAAATAGAGTTCATAATCAATGGCAATATATTTGTATAAATTCTAGTTGAATAAGGGTATCAGATCTAAATGCAACATATAAGGTTGTAGATAAAACTTAATATCATACTTAAATGAACATGTGTTAGCCAAGTGTCCACCTTAAAAGAGTTCATAGTCTATAATTCACTTAACACATCACGTCTTAAATTTCATTAGCTAACTTAAAAGTTAAACTATAATATTTAATCTATAAAAAGATTAGATGACTAGTAAAATGATTGAAGACTACAAAACTTTCAACTTCCATGTATCTATATATTATAAGCTAAGATAATCGACATCTATAGAGACTATAGAGGATTGTCCCAAGACTCCAGATATTGATTCTTAAGGACTGAATTTTATAATATGATCCACGTTTATCTAGGAACCATAATTTAAAGTACTTTATATAGGACTATCATTTCTATACATAGTATAGACGTCAACCTGCCAACGTAATTTTATAATTTCATGGAGATTATACTAGTCTCTTAAATCTGTTTAACTAGCCTTATGCATTGCATTAAAGACTAATCGATGAGTATTCCACTCATACATATGCAAGTGTTCAAGCAAATGCCTACCAACATCTAAAAAAGTCCTCCTTGCATCCTTAAATTATACAAGCATTCTAAATGTATCGATAATTGTTGAAACTAAATCTAACGCCTTCCTGGGTATTTAATAGGCAAGGCACGCTTCCTCTGAGTATTTAATACTGAAGGACATGGTGGAGCCTATTCAGAACGTAACTCCCTAATCCGAGCAGGATGAGTTGTTTTTCCTAGATTTTGTTGGATTTCCTCTCATAAAACATCATGACGAAGTATCTTCATAAATTCAGCTGTCCGAAACACTCATTCAGCTGCTAAAATTGGTAGACACATTGCATTTAGACTGTTTTGTAACCGATGAGCACGTTCAATGGCGGGCACAGAAATTTGAAAATTATCTTGTATGTTTTTAAATCGAGAGGATGAGAGTTTAGTTCAACAATACGAAACTTAGCAGGAGGAAAGCTAGAAACCAGTAAGGAAGGAAAGCTAGCTAGTAAGCGATAAAGTAGATTAACTTGTTTTTGTTCAATGGATACACAACAATCAGTCCAATGTTCAGTAGCAGCACGGAGCGCTAAGGAGGAGAAGGTAGAAATGACAGATAGAGACAATGTGGAGGTTTCGTGTTCGAGTCCCAGGAATGGCAAATATCTAAACCCAGATGCTCCGGACTTCACTCCTGCTCCCGTAGCCTTATATCCACAGCCCATATTCAGTCTGCTTGTGATCCCTCATCATATCTACGGACACATGGCCGCCATTGTGTCCGCCATCCACATCAGTGGTGAAATGCTGCCGCAGCAGCAGGCGATATTATGGTATGGGGAGGCGGCGCCTAACGGTCTGATGCACCATTTGACTGGTAACACAGCAGCAGAGAAAGGTTTGGGCGCTCATTACATCTTTGACGAGAAAGCAGCCGAGCTATGTCAAGGCACTCCTCGCACTACTATCATGGTCAGAAATATTCCCAACAAGTACAGGTACCCAATAAATTCCACTTTTTTCATTTGGGTTTCGTTTGCTTTGGTTTGAGAAGCACACTTTAAGTTTTGATTTGGGTTTGGTTTGGTTTAAGAAGCACACTTAAGTTTTAGATAATTCATCTAAAGTTATATTTGATCATTATTTGACAGTTTTAGAAAACTAAAATGGACAAAATTGCTCACTTACCATCTTTGTGCCGCAGCCAGCTTGAGCTGATAAAATTGCTTGATGAGCACTGTTTACAGCAAAACAGTCAAAGCTCTGGTTCAAATGAAGCTGATTCAGCATACGATTTTGTCTACTTGCCTATTGATTTCAAGTGAGTTATGACCATTTTACTTCATTTTCCATTGAAACGAACAAATCTCACTGTTTGCATTGGCTTGTATAATCTATGTGAACAAACTTTTGGTCTGTAAACAGAAACCGTTGCAACTTGGGTTATGGGTTTGTGAATTTTACCAACGTTGAAGGGGCAATGAGGTTCTACAAGGCTCGCCATTTAAAAATGTGGGAATGCTTCAATTCAAGAAAGATTTGTGAGATAACTTATGCTCGCCTACAGGTGCGTAAAATTGATTGTTATGCTTCATTTTTTGGAGTAGTATTTTTTTTTGACAGTAGGTGGATTTGAACTTGGTCCCTTTCTTTCCTTAGGGGCAAGCAGCTTTGGAAGAGCATTTTCTGAACTCCACGTTTCCATGCAACATGGACAAATATTTGCCGGTCAAATTCTCACCACCGCGCAATGGAATCCAATGCACGCCACCAACTGTTGTAGTGGGTCATATGGCAAGGAAGCGTAGTTTAAGAAATGACTCTGGATGCACAATCAGTCAGATTTAAGTGGATAATTGTTATTAGTTCTTGTGGGAGGTAGGAAGGATTTTATTGGTGGGTAACAAATTAAGGTTGATTAGCTTTCTTAATATAGACTATTTTCAAATTCATTTTAAAATATGAAAATTAATTTATCGATGTTCTATTGAATAACAGTTCTGATCAGTCTTATTAGTTCCTGCGGATAAGCAGGTTACTGTTGCAATTGTTTGATATGCATTTTTTATGCTGCGCTGTCCAATCGCATTCTATTAATTATTCCATATTATAGAGAATTTAGAGGCTTTTAACACCATTGTTTACT
The DNA here is from genome assembly GCA_007258455.2 of Sequoia sempervirens. Lineage (NCBI taxonomy): Eukaryota > Viridiplantae > Streptophyta > Pinopsida > Cupressales > Cupressaceae > Sequoia > Sequoia sempervirens. The sequence goes on from VDFB02058242.1 coordinate 338,542,124, forward strand.
TCATCCTTGCTTGGCATTCCAGTTTCTTGGGCACTTGGTTTGTTTGCTGGGCACTTTTCAGTGTTTTTATAATCTTAATAACCACCCAATCTATTATAATTGCAAGTCAGTGTTTTGATAATCTTAATAACCACCTAATCTATTATAATTGCAAGTCAGTTGTTCTCTTGGAGACACTGAGAGTACTATGGTACCTTTGCAGTATTGTCAAGACACAAAAACTATCCAATTTCTGCACAGGCGCGTGTTATTAGACTTTCTGGGTGAATAAGTGTTTAAAAATGAAGAAAGTGACCATAATCAGTATAAACGCTCACCATAATCTGATGCCCTAAAAAATGAAAAGTAAAAAAAAATCTAGAAAGAGAGCTGGTGCACACCATGACTTTCTATTCCAAAATTCATGGGATAATTCTCATTTTTATTTGCCTTGTATATCTCTATTCTAGTAAAATGCCTTTACATTTAAAAAATAGCAGGTTGTTCTCTTTGTTTTTTTTGCATTTTTCGAAAATCTGATTTGTTCCCATGTAATCCTAATTTTTTCGAAAATTCTTTAAGACCGATTTCAAAAAATTGGGTGATTAACTTTATGGGGTGCATATAGGGCGTTCTAGATAGTTTTGATTTCACAAAATTTCTACCCTGTTTGCTTTATGGCATGTACCCTAGCAACTTCCTGTCATTTTTTGCATTTTAACCTTTTAGGGCATCCCTGATTATGGCGTGCACAAAAGCTTAAAAGCAGCTATTTTCTAAGTTTGAATTTTTGTTGACCTATTTAGGGTTGGGGCACACGACTAGAGTTTAATGAGCAACTTTTTCTGATTCTGAAATTCTGACCTTTTTGCTCAGGAACCCTAATGATGTGCGCCACTGGGTCATTTGACCTATTTTTCTGACTTTTCTCCAGCCCTGTCCAAGCGCACTAGGGCTTTTTGGCTCTTGTTTTTTTTCAATATTTGCAAATGATTAAATGGATAGAATTTGCAATTCTGATGATTTGATTACAATGATTTTTGACTTTTTTGGCAAAACTGCTTGAAAATCGTGCCAGCCGATTGATTGATAAAATTGCAATTTTGCAGGATAAAAATTACCAAAAATGGTTGTTCGTGATTACTTGATTAACTGTGATTTTTTCACAATTTCTGCTTCTCCATGCATAAGCTTCTACATGAGCAGCATAATGACAGAAGACTCAAAATGCTTTCTCCCTCAAATAGTCCAAAGACAGTGTGGCGACTTCCATTCTATGCAGTTAACTTCTCGTTTTGTCTTATCTGAACGTATTTGTCAGGAATTGTTGAGCCCTTCTTTGTTTATGATAAGATAACTCTACTTTTAACAGCCACATTGGCCTATAATGGTCATTTGTGGACATTGGTAAAATTTCTTTCTTTCTGTATTGTTTGTCTGCTATTGAGCAAGAATTTTGTGCAGCCAATCTTTGCTCTTGTTTATGCTAACAAGTGTGGTTTAGTGTTGTAACCCGAGCATATCAGCTCCAAATAAGGCTAGCGTTTGAGCCCCAAGCCTCGGTATCTCCAAAGCATAGTTTATGACTTTTGGGCTATTTTCATAAGAAAGACATTTGAGTAGTGGATGCTCTTCATTTTCCTCTGCTCTTCGCGTGCCACAGTGTTTATGGGTTTGGCTATCTGCTTATTTCACATTCATTAGCCAGCTATGGACCACACAGAGTACAAAATTTACCTACACTGAAGTACTCCGCTGAAATATAGACTCATGCATTTTATGTTATCAATTACTATCACATGCCACATTTTTCTTTGCTATTACATGACACATTTCTATGGAGTATTTATTCAATTGTGTTCAAAGTGCTTATAATGTAGTCTACACTTCTATTCTGTCTCTGTTTCCATTCTTTTCATGGAAGTTTTTAGGGTTCTAATTAAAAAATTGCAAATAAATCCCTAATTTTAATTGTTATGCAAGGAATTCTGAAGACTTTGTTTGTGTCTTAATTGCTTTCCTTTTGTTGACAGGCCTTTAATTGCTATGTCACACAGATTGCTTCCCTGACCACTGCCCCTGTACATAACTTTCCTGTAGGCTTTGACTAAGCAGTTCTAGTAAATTGTTTCATAGAATAAAAAACAACATCCTTGCTTTTTAAGCTTAGGGTATGAAGAAAACAGGGAAATTCCTCTCAACAGTAGGTTGTAGAACATGGAATCACTGTCTTTCAATACTTGACATTTGTAGGATGTTAGTATCGTTTGAATTGTTGGACTTATGGTTTTTTAATGCATGATTGATGCATGCTAATGGTTATGTGGATTGTTTTTCATATGGGTTTGTATGGAACATCTCTGTTTATGTCTCTGTGTGTGTTTCATATGGGTTTGAAACAATGTTGGATACGTATGTATGTATGCTTTTGCGTCGTGTTTTCAGTCGAATTCAGGGTTGGATTCACCGTCTTGGGGAAGGAATTGATCTTCCTTATAAGAATATAGACTTTGCTTTGGTACTTTCTTTTATATAGGCAACGTGGACTCTGACTCGCATTTTCTTGAATAAGATTTCAAATGCCATCGAATTATTGCTGCTTGGATTTGATTAGTTGACGGGTTTTAAATTATCTGATTTTTTTTCGTTCCTGTGTTTTAGCTTCTATAGAAACTGACAATCATGATTTTTGTTGGCCTGGCCTTGGCTTCAACTTCAAGCATGTGGCATTTACCGAACTATTCCAATTGTCGTGCTGCCTAGAAAGACCAGAAAGATTGATTGTTTCTTTATGAACGATCAGGTGTAGATTTGCACATGTAGATTTGCTCATTATTGCCTTAATATTGCCTCTACAATGATAATAGGACATGTTTTTTCAATGAGTTTGAACTGGAATATGACTCCTTGTGGTGTAGGATAAGGATTTTGACTATGACTAGGACCTTGGAGTTGAATGGAATCATAATTTTATGCCTTCAAAGTCTTTAGCTCTGCATTTTTATGCCATGCACAGATGAATACTTCCTTGTTTGACTACCCATGTACTCTACCTGTATAGGAATGCCTTTTCTAGTATTTCCATGAATTGTGAACTTGTTTATCAACTTTTGTGGGTTTGATATTAGGATTATAGTTAGTAGTTATTGTGATCGGTGTTAATTTCCGTATTTAGTTTAGTTTTTTTCAAAAAAATATATAAAAAATCAGATATTTCCAAAAAATTTAAAAAGGGGACATTGCATTCTTTTCAGCACTGTCAAGGGATTAGACAAAGAAGTCGTTTAGTTCCTTTCTTTGGTCACTAAATAAAGCTGCTTATTTTTATTAATAGCAGAATCTCTTGTCATTTAATATTTAATAATTTGCTTGCTTCTCTCATGGAATAATTTTTATACAATTCATTGATGACAATGTTAAAGGTATCTTTCCAAGTTACATGTCTTTGCAGTTCCCTAGAATCATTAGGTTATAAATGACATCATCAGGAAGAAAACCTTTTTCAAGCATTAAATTCAACATTGAACTAAGTCCCCATCCCCTGGTTCACTTTTTTATGAAAACTTGAAGCTGCAAAAGTCAGTGCTTGCAATTGCAAACTCGCCTACAGACATTTGGCTTCTTGTTAGTTTTGTTTTAACTAAAATAGAAAACACAAATCACAGACTATTTAAATTTTTTCCAAATTAAATGGGTTTGATTGTATGAAATTTTATAGTTACTAATTTTTTACTTATAATAGTAAAATTCCATGCTTCTATAATTGGCAGCATCATTTAAATACAGTAAATACAGAATAGATTATTTACAATCATGATTTATGAATGATTTTTGTGAATTACTTATTCACTAAAAATATTTTTATGTATCATTATTAATAAAATATGGTACAAAATTATTTTTTATGAACTATTAATATCAAAGATGATAAAATAATTTGTTATGAAACAAACATTCTTAAACATGAAACTGTTCAATAATGAAAGATAAATATGGACCAATAAAAATAAGAAAATTATACTTTAATACAATTTTTTGATTTATTCACAAAAGACGTTCTATTTATTTTTAGTGTAGATTTTTATGAACCAAAATGAATCTTTATAAACAGTTATTCTTAAACATGAAATCATTCCTAAAAAAAAAATCTTAACTAATAAAAATAAAAATTATAATCATGATTTATGAAATACATTTTTTTATGCATTATTCACAAAAATAGATTTTTCACCTACTATAGATTATTATGAATAGTTTGCCTAAAAATATCTTAAACATTGAACAACTCCTTAACTACTTTTATCCTTTTAATTGATCACCAGGCGGCCTAAAACGAGGTAATTAAAACTTGTCCAACTATTACACATCACTTTTTTGATTCACGCAAACAGTATTTAATTAAACTAGTTCCAGTTTTAACACAATTTATTTTCATGTAATAATGAAGATATAAAGTTTACAAAATGTTATAATTTATTCTTCATCATGGAACATTTATTCTAAAATTGTAAGGCACAATAATTGAAAGAGACAACACACATCAAGATTTGATGGAGATCATGTTTTGTTAGATAATCTTAAACAAATTATAATTTCACTTCAAAGTTATATTTATTTGAATTTAATATATTTTAAATTTATTATCTCTATTTTTCTATCTTATTAATATTAGAAAATTTATTTGTGATGGTGAAAATTACATATCTTTATTTATTGTATGTTGTACATTTATTTATACTTGCTAGTGACAGTATCTTCATGGTTATTCTCATACTTTCTCTTTATCTTCATTGTTATACATGTATTTATATTGGATGATTACGATAGATGTAATTGTTAACCTTCTTTAGAATGATGTTATGTTGTGTACCATGTCATTCTAATAATTGAGCTATTCATACCTCTTCTATCTCTACATTTCATTCACAATAATGCTCATTTCTTCATATTTTTCATTTGCATCCTATGTGTCTTGTTCTACTACTCCATAATTCATTGACCAGACACCACATATCATCTCTTCTCCCTTGAGTCTTTCTTCACCCTTAAGATCAAGAAGAGTTCATTGTAAAAGTTATACAAGAACTTATAAGAGTTTGGCAATTTCACATAATCATAGAAATTCAAAATAGTGCAAGCAAAAAAAAAATAATTCAAAAAAGATAAGTTAAGCAATATATTGCCTAAATCATGATGATACTTCTATTAAAGATCACTTTTATTGTAAGCTAGTTGTGTTTAAGAAAAATTACTAAGATGGTTAATTTATTAAAAATATCTTATGTAGGAGATCAAACCAACAAATGATTTGAATGTGCAACAATACTTGCAAAGAATAGTTAAAACTAAAAATGACAGAGAATTTTGATTATAAGATGATGGAAAAATTACTCAAGAAACCAAAATATCAAGAACATTGGAAAAATAATCAAGTAATTCTATATTTTTCCATTAGTCATATGAAATTGAAACATTCAATGAAGCAACAAAGATATATAGATGTTATGGTGTAGAAATATATTTCTATAAATATAATCAACATCAATGGATATGGACCTTTGATATAGTAGAAGAAACCAACATCAATGGATATGGACCTTTAATATAGTAGAAGATGTTGCTTATGCTTATGATAAGACAATCATATCCATAAAAGAAATCAACACAAATACCAATTTCTTCTACAACAATTTAGAGGCATACAAGTTCATGTCCAACCAAGTTGTTGTTCCCCTACCAAGTTTGCATTGTCATCCTTATAGTCCAAAACGAAAAAAACCAAAAACATAGAATAGTGTCATTATCATTTTCCATTTTCATCTTTAGTTTGCATCTTCATCTGAGTTGCATACTTTCCAAAAGTCTCGACATCTAAAGGTCACAAGTCACATATGGTCTTAACTAGGTCACAAAGAAAATGAAAAGACATGGATGACTCATATGACCTCTATATCAATCCAACTAGCAACATCAACTTTGGGTCAACATCAAACCAACCTAAAATAACACAAAGCAAAATTTCAAATCCATTCGATAATTTTACATTGAAGGAGGTTAACCAAAATCTAACACTTGAGGAAATTGAAGAAGCTTCCCAAGATCCTAAGATAGTACGAATTGTAGAGGAACTAGTCAATGCGAATCCTAAAAAATATTTTCTTGCACTTTCCAAGAAAGGTGCTAAGCTCCCCTTTTATTTTGACACTTCCACAATTGTAGAAAAACACACTCAAGGTCTTGGTCATAACACATTTTTACAAGGACAATCCTCCTCACAAAAAATGCACACTATTTTGCCACTTGGGGGAACAACACATAATGTCATCATCATACATTATCTCTCAATCTTATCCCTTCATTTGAATGGGATTTCTATTAAAGAAATTTGTCACCTTCATTTCAACCTTACAACCAGAATCTTCAATATTTTTCTTCTCATATCATTCATCTTAAACAACCATAATCTTTAAAATTTTAATATCTTGAGATCTAGAGCTATCTTGCATCATTATCAAGCTTAGTGAGTATATTTCATAATAAAAATATGAGAACAAACAAAAGAAAAATGGAGAAGAGCAATGGAGATGATTCAATTATGGCATAAGAATTAAGGTTGTATTTATTCATTATTATTATGATTTCTATTGTCATTTGTGCTTCATTGTGTTGAAAATTGAAGGTGAATTTTGTAGCTTTAAACTTGTAATCCTATGAGACTATAAATTAAACTAAGTATTCTTTATCACAATTTCTATGTAGGTGATTAATCTGATTAATTCATTTTAACCGATTATAGAAGTAGACAGAAGATTGTAGGAGAATGAGACAAGAAGATAGAAGTGGCATAGCATATACATGGAGAAACCCTTTTGGAAAACTCACCACTAGAATCAATAGTGGTGTATTTAACCTTAGAACACTTGATATTACAATAATTCTTAATCAATCCTTGCTTGAGATGCTTCTTTTTCCTTCAACCATTCTTATTCACAACCTTTAATAAAATATGATAAAACTCTCTTCAACTTGCTACAATTTATAGACAATAATGAGCCTTGTAATTTATAAGATAAAGATCCTCCACAAATATCTCATGCATAATGGTGCA
>VDFB02058242.1:338549310-338591522 GCA_007258455.2 Sequoia sempervirens
GTTTTAGTGATTGAAGATTGTGAAGTTTGAATTTTATTCTAAGACAAATTTCAAAGTTGTATAGAATTGTAGAAAATTGGTTCAAATGAATAAATATGTTTCTTGAAATTTCTTGAAATTTCCAGTTTATGGGTTGTACCATATTATGTTTGTATCTTTTGAATGGATTAAGGTGAATTTTTTAGTATTTGAGCTTTGCAGTTTAATGCCTGGTAATTATTTTTTGTGTATTTAAAATCAAATTTACTGCAGTATTATTACTTCTAGGTTAAGTTGTGCATCTTTAAGCTATTGTGGGTGATATCTTTAGTGTATTTTGTCTAAGTACTAGTGCTAACGTGAATAATTTGTGAAATTGTGTCTCTTAGGCATAACAGTTCAACTTTTATGATACTCGTAATCCAAGATAAAAAATTTGTGATTGTCGTTGTGTTATTGATGATGGATTAAGATTTTCTTGAGGAGGTGGATTAAATAAGTTCAAGAATCCATATTAAATCAGCTTCAATAATACCTTCAAAAACATTATATTTCTTGAATTTGTTCACATTATGGAGATGGTGATTCATATTATGGTGTGGCAAAGAGTGTGAATGGGAGTATTGGTGCCTACTGGAAATTGAAGATGTCGATTCATATTGGAATCATAGTGTTACGAGAATGCTAAATTCCTTATTTTACAGCCTATAAATTATCTTTCCATAAAGATTAGTAGATTGCAATTTGAGCTTTAGGGAGTTGCTTAATAGATGCCAAATTGGTCTTAAAACTACCGGCTATATCTACCTTGGTCTTTACTACACAAGTGAAAAGGAGTAGTAACCAAGAGTCTGGGGAAGGTCATTTGGTGTCAACATGTCATCGATGTGCAAAAAGGAAATTGGAAGATATTGACGATGACGGGAGGAATTAAGAAAGCACATGAATTAGTTGAATGCTTGAAATCAACATCAGTAGCTTACTTGGTCTCTATTTCAAGTGATATTTCATGGAAGCTTTGGTTCGTTATAGACCGTAGAATTATTTTCATTACTGTCGCTATATCCTTTAAGGAGTCATGGCATAGAAGTTGGAGCACCTTATCATATTAAAATTCTTTGTGATAAAGATTATGTTAAGAAACCATAACATTTATAACATAGCCACTGTAAATTAGAAGAGGACAAGTTATGTGGTGACATGGGCTAAGGAAGCTCAATATGAGTTGGTGTAGTTTCCTTTAAGTGGAACGCCCTTCTTTGAAGATGCCAAAGTAGTCAAAGTGACCACCATATTTCTTATGAGGTCTGCCTTATCAAATTGAGGAGAGTTGAGTAGCTGGTGGAGACTAAAAAGCTAGAAAAGGGGACACCATTTGTAATAGGTTAGCAAGCTTCGTTGATATAATTGTGAATGATATTTCAAGATTTAATGATCACATTCCTGAGACTAATATTGTCTGTAAACATTCTTGTTATGCTAAGGAATCTCTGTTCTTTCTGCTATTTTTGTATTGTTACAATCTTTGACAAATACCTGTAGCTATATCTAGAAAGTAAATATCAAAGTTATATATATTTGAGTTGGATATTTTAGCCTTGTAAAGAACTGAATACACAGTCTATGTTGCTTGGAAATTTATCATATATCAAAATTTGTAATGTATGTATTGAAATAAAGTATCTTTCAATTTGGTGAATAGACTGAACATTAACATTCTGAGCAGCCTAGTTGGTAAACAATTGAAAAAATGTATACCAATTTGGGCTAGACAATGACAGTGGTATCAAAGCCGTAGATTCTGCCATCTAGTGGGTTCTACTACAAAATTTTAATAGCAGAAGTTTTTTTATCAGCTTGGGGGTTATCAGCTATTTGCTTGCTCATTCTTGGTTAGTGTCCAACATTCATCATTCTTTGTATTTTTGATATGTTGGGTGTTTTAGCAGAGATGATGAATTCCATGCAAGAATCATGAAAAATTGATGCAAAGCTTAAAAAAAAATGAGAAGGCTTTAATGAAATTATTACAGCATTCAGAGGAGATAGACTCTCTCATTATAGATGAAGAGAAAAAAAAAACCTAAGGGAAATGAATCTTTCAATACAAGGAAAAAAGAAATCAGCGGGAATGAGCTTAGAAGACAAAATCGTTGTTTCTCATGTAGAGGAATTCAGGAGCCTAATCACCAATGCACAGATAAAAAGGTGAAGAAGCTTGAAGAAGAAAAGTCAATCACAAAAGAAGCTCGGTTGGAAAAGAGTTGCAGGTTATTGAAATTGTTCCTAATAGTTTTGGTGTTACAAATATTGAAGAAGTTAGTTCTTCAAGTGTTTCCATCAATGAAATGGGGTACATTGATCTTCATGATAGCATTAAGAATGAGCAATCTGCTGATCTGAAGTTCATTGAATCAACAAATGAGGAGATAGGGACAAAAAATCAAAGGAATGATTTTCATAATGTCTTCTTGCAGCAGTGTAATACCAAGGAAATTGAGGAAAAAGAATCACTTGAAGCTTCTACAAATGTAATGCGCAAAAGTCTTCAGGTATGCTAGAGATTTGGTCTTCAGGTATGCTAAAGACAAGGCAAGAGAAGCTGAGGATCTTTGTTTGTAGTTAAGTATGACTCACTTTTCATTATACAAAGCAAAAAACTCTATTTCTATTGCAGTCACTTCTAATGAACAAGAAAGTGATGCAAAGATAATGAAGACTAAGAAATTATTTGAAGGGATTGAGAAACTTCATAGATGTGAAACAATGTGCAATGATTCTAGTATTCCCCATATTGGAGAGATTTGGGATGTTGATAGAAATTGGAACCCACATCAAGAATTTGAATTCTTGAATTTTGAGGATCAATCTTCACACACAAGTACAGATAATAGCCACAATTTAGCATATATAATAGGTGATAAAGATAGCTTTCAGCTTGATACAATTCATGAATCAGTACTTATTGAGGAGCTTTCAATGTTGGATGAAGGAGTACATGAAACCTATGATAATACCATTGAAATAAATGAAGAAGATATGGATACTATGAGTGTTAACAACAGACTAATGTCTTGGTATGAGCCTCATACACTATTTGTATCTATTAATAATGTTGAACATATTGAATTGAATGAAGATTTACATGAGATAAAAGATGATGCTGACAAAAGTATGAAACAAATGTTGATTTCATGATGTTGAACAACAATCTTTTATCCCTATATGATTTTGTTTATCATGAGATGGTAGATAAAAATATTAAGTTTGACATTGGTAACAGGTCTTGTTGATACCAGAAATTTTATGGATAGGGATGAGATAATGTTTTAGGGTCCAAGTCACTTACGATATATGATACTTCATAAGGAGTATGCTATTCTTCACCTCATGAAAATGCATAACATTGTGCACTAAATTGGGGAGGAGTTTTCAGATTTGATGCTTTGGTCTCCTAGACCTACACATTCATGTTTAATGGTTGCTCTATGGTGTTGATCATAAAATTCTCAGACTTCGCATTGATGTTAGCAGTAGATTGTTTGGATTGGTGTGCACATGTTTGTCACTATGGCACTTGGGAACTAAATGTTGATGATATTTCTATCATTGGGGAAGAATCTATAATCGATTTTTGGTGCACAAACCCTATGAGTACAAGAAGTTTTCTTATTTGTAGCTGCTACTCAAAAATCGTAATTCTAATTTATACAGTTTGGGTTGATGAGTTGATTAAATTTTAGAATTTGATGACTATATGAAAAAAAAGTATAGAATAATATGATTAAGATATGATTCAGAATTTCATATTGTCATTTTGTTAAGTAATGGTTATGGAAATTCTTTCAATTAGCTAGTCCATGTATCTTTTGATGTTACTTTGTTGATTGTAGCCATTTGGATTTGGTATGAGGAGTTGATGACTTTTATTAGAGTGGCACAACAGTAGCTTGATGAGTTATTTCAAAGATTGGTTTGGGATCCTGGAATCACAAATGGTTTCAATTTTTTCAGTCAGGAGGGTTTGGGGTTGTGCTGACATTGCTTGAGGACAAGCAATATTTGAGAACTTGGGCATAGTGTAATGTCCCAAAATTTTATGAGTTAGAATAAAGTACAATAATTAATTTAAGTTGTCAAAATTAGTTAAATTAGAAAGGACAACTTAAATTAATAGTGCAAAAGTAACTATGAGTTGGGAAAGTTAAACAAATTAACTTTAAGTTACTTTTCAAAATGAATTTCAAAAGAAAGAATTCAAATTAAAAGTGAAGGATAAGGAAGAAAATTCAAGAAGTCACACAAGGAGTTATGAAAAAAAGAATAAAAGATTTCAAGAGGCTTATTGGCTTGGTTTACAAGAGCTTGGGGACGAAAACCCTCGGGTTCTCAAGAATTGGATGAAAACCCAATTCTCTTTTGAGTGAAGTTATTTAGATTTTGTAATTAGTTTTAACCATTGAAGATTTTGAAATTTGAGTCTTATTCTAAGACAAATTTCAAAGTCGTATAGAATTGTAGAAAATTGGTTCAAATGAATAAATATGTTTCTTGAAATTTCTAGTCTATGAGTTGTGCCATATTATGTTTGTATCTTTTGAATGGATTAAGGTGGATTTTTTAGTATTTGAGCTTTGCAATTTAATGCTTGGTAATTATTTTTTGTGTATTTAGAATCAAATTTGTTGCAACATTTGTAAGGAAGCAAAGGTGCGCGGAATCGCTTCCTACGCTAATCTTGAGAGGACGATTATGCAAATTCAACTATTACAGAGATTTCAATGGACAAATAAACATGCATAAATGAAATATCACAATAAACACATAACACAGTAATTGCTGTGGGGAAACCCTTCCGGGAGAAAAACCCCACCCTCCAAAACCCGCACAATGTATTATCAAATCAAGAAGATTACAATACACTTGCAATGCAATTTCTTACAGGAGCGCATCATCACAACTCGAACTCGGACTTGGAGAGACTCCTTCTAGCACGCAGTCTTGCAAAGTGAACTTGATGATTCAAACACCTCCCCAAGCCCTCCTTTTATAGTGATTTACAACCTGAAAACCATTTGTGGTTTTACAAAACCATGGGCAAAACAACCATACCACATGTTACCCACTTGTCATTTGTAACTCCAAGATGGAAAAACAACCAAGTTAAAATAGCATTTTCGTCCATAATTTTGTCCTCTAGTTTAAACCCCCATAAAAGTTATACGATAAGTTGTTTATACTCTAAAAATAGCCCTCCTATATTCTACTAGGGACAAGGCACATTTTTTAACAACTCATACACCTTTTTCCAACACATAAGCATGTGGAGAATTACCACAAACAAATTCTAGAATTTTCTGGAAAAAGCTTGCAAGGTTGAGACACAATTCTCAACAGCATTATTACTTCTGGATTAAGTTGTGCATCTTCAAGCTGTTATGGGCGATATCTTTAGTGTATTTTGTCAAAGTATTGGAGCTAATGTGAATAATTTGTGAAATTGTGTCTTAGGCATAACAGTTCAGCTTTTATGATACTCGTAATCCAAGCTAACAAATTTGTGATTCTCGTTGTGTTATTAATGATGGATTAAGATTTTTTGGAGGAGGTGGATTAAATAAGTTCAAGAATCCATATTAAATCGACTTCAATAATACCTTGAAAAACATTATATTTCTTAAGTCGTTCACATTATGGAGATGGCGATTCACATTATGGTGTGGCAAAGAGTGTGATTGGAAGTATTGGTGCCTGTTGGAAATTGAAGATGTTGACTCATATTGGAATTGCAGTGTTACGAGAATGCTAAATTCCTTATTTTATCGCCTATCAATTGTCTGTCCATAAAGACTAGCAGATTGCAATTTGAGCTGTTGAGAGATGCTTAATAGATGTTGAATTGGTCTTAAAACTGGCGTCTACATCTACCTTGGTCTTTTTAGTACAAAGTGTGAAGGAGTAGTAACCAAGAGTCTGGGGAAGGCCATTTGGTGTCAACATGTCATCGATGTGCAAAAAGGAAATCAGAAGATATTGAGGATGACAAGAGGAATTAAAAAAGCGTAGGAATTAATTGAAGGCTTGAAATCAACATCAGTAGCTTACTTGTTAGTCTCCATTTCGGGTGAGAATCGTGGAAGCTTTGGTTCGTTATAGACCGCAAAATTAATGTTAACTGGAGCCGCTGAGTCTGTATCTATTTTCATTACTATCGCTTTATCCTTTGAGTCATGGCATAGAAGTTGGAGGGCCTTATCATATTAAAATTCTTTGTGATGAAGATCATGTTAAGAAACCGTAGCATTTATAACGGATCCAATAATATAAATTAGAAGAGGACAAGTTATGTGGTGGCGTAGGCTAAGGAAGATTAATTTGAGTCAGCGTAGTTTCCTTTAAGTGGAACACACTTCTTTGAAGACGCCAAAGCAGTCAAAGCGACCACCATATTTCTTATGAGGTCCACCTTATCAAATTGAGGAGAGTTGAATAGTTGGAGGAGACTAAAAAGCTAGCAAAAGGGACACCATTTGTAACAATTCAGTAAGCTTCGTTGATATAACTGTGAATGATATTTCAGGATTTAATGATCACATTCGTGAGTCCAATATTGTCTATAAATATTCTTGTTATATCGAGGAATCTCTATTCTTTTTGCTATCTATGTATTGTTACAATCTTTGACAAATACCTGTACCTATATTTGGAAAGTAAATATTAGAGTTAAATGTATATATATTTTTGAGTTGAATATTTTAGTCTTGTAAAGAGTTGAATACACAGTCTATGCTGCTTGGAAATTTACCATGACTAGTAGAATTTAGTAAATAAATGACTACGTGACTAAAACAAAAAATGATTAAATTTTAATTTTTTGCAACACGGCTATAAATGACTAAATAAATGACTAATTTGATTGTTGAGTAAAAACACAGCTATAAATGACTAAATAATTAGTCACACAAATAAAAATTAGTAAAGTGGGTATTGGGGGGAAATAGAAAATAAAATAAAATATGGGCGCCAAAAGTGAAAAGGAGGAGGCTTTCAATTTTTACTTTGTGAGATTCATGCATCACAGAGTTAGGGTTTCTTTGTTTTGGTGTTAAAGGAGCTACAATGTTGGCTTTGGCACCGCATTGTAGAAGCTCCATAAAAATTTCCTACCATGTTGTAGCATAGTAATCAAGGCATGTTACATAAGATAGAGGAAATATGGTGCATAACAGAGACCAAAAAATGTAGTGGTAGTTTGGGGAAGGTTGGAGAAGTTTTAGTTACACCTCTAGTTGCATTTAAAAACTTGAACCACTTGCAGAGATTTAACGGAGTTTTGGCACATTGCTTGCATTGAAGAAGCTCCAGGCATGCATTTCTATCACCCACGTTGTTGGACTTGTGCATGTTTTCTCTTATTTTTTTGTCGAGCATTTAAGATTGTTGAAGTATTCAAAGAGCTAGTGTTAGGATTTAGGGTTTGTGAAATTTTTTCAAAAGCTTCTGAGTTTAATAATGAAATCCTTGGGTAGCATAGGAGAAACCTTTGAGAGGAAAATAAAACTATGGGTTATGTTTTTAGATGTTTATTAAAATCCATAGATGTCATTGATGATACATGGTAGTCCTCAAATCCCATTTATTTTTGAAACCCTAGTTGGCTACATGTTGAGAGATTGTGTTTACCAAGTGCTAGGAAATGATGAAGAAATCAATCACAATAGTTATCTGATATGAGACAAGAAGATTAAATATCCAATGACTTCTTTCATTTATCTTTGATTGAATTCCAAGTGATAGTAAAATCTTGTTATTATATATATTTGAGGGGTCTAATTAGAATTTAAGACAGTTGTCACATAGTTGTCACAAAATATGGTAATAGCATTCTTTAGGGGATTGAATGATATGGATTAAATAATAGGTTATGAGAGCAGAGAATAGGTGGAAGACAATGTTATAAGTGGTAGAGTTATGCATGAATAAAAGGAAAGTTGTGTAGAACTCAACAAGGATCAATAACCATCATCCAACTTGTAGAGAACTCTAATTGATAGAAGATAAAAACACAGTGAAATGTGTAAGACTTAGACAATAACCTTATGTTCCATGGTTGTATGGACTGTAATGAATGTGCAATGCAGAGTGACAATGCCATTAAAATGATATCACAATGGATAGATTTTGCTAGCAAGAAGTAGAGTTTTAATGTGAAGGTTTGTGCAAATAAATAACAATTTGAAGATTCTATGTTGACCCTCTGCATAGTCACACAACCCTGGTGAAGGGCAAGGGTCAAGTTGCAGATGGTGGTGCAAAGTTTTTGGAAACAAATGGAGTGCTTAAAGGTTCACATAGAAGAACATGTGAAAAAGAACAGATCACTCCAATGATAAAAGGTGAGAAAGTGGATAGTAGAATGAAGAGTTTGATGCAAGTAATAGGAGTTATGATAAATAAAGAAGCACAGGATATAATAAGTGCATAGAGGTGAGATGTTCATGGTAGAGTGGAAATGGCATGTCATGAAGTTGCTTGTCCTCAAGTTCACAGACATAAGCAAAACCTATATGACTCTTATAGAAGAAAAGGAAAACTTGAAGATCTGCTTACATAATTAATATATTTAGAAAACATATAAGTTTATATTGATTATCAATTTTTCATAATTAAAAGCTTACATATGTCATATGACCCTCAAGCGCTCAAAATTTGAAAATTCAAATGAAAATTATTGAATTGAATAGGTTTTTAATTATTAGTAACTGAGCATGGTAATAAAACAGTTATTTTATAGTTATGGGAAAGTTTTCTCCTAGGGCTTTTTACATTGAAGGCGTTTACTAACCAAAAAGAAAAGACTTTTGAAGAGGCATCTTCAGTTCAGCTCAATAATCAGTCAGCATTATAATTAAATTCATTCGTCCTAAAATTTATCTAATGAAAACCAAACACCTTAGCAAAAGAATATGAATACCATGACCTTTTCAATAATGGACTGGTGTTTGAGTTGAACATATCTATCTGCATTGAAATCATCTACCTTAAAACAATTTCATTTTGTTGAAGAGAGCATGTCTACATACACAGTGCCATTAGCGGTCACAACCCCTAATGGAGACAAGGCCCTGGAATGCATAGAGTGCTTCAATGAACCCATTTTTATCCAATTTGAACGATTCCTTATTATAACAAACAAGTCCTAGTCTCACTCAAAAAACCTATAACCCCAAATAACCCACCATTGATGTGGAGTGCAATTTGTTGATTGCAAATCCTACTTATTAGAGATGCACCTTTTTATCATGTTTGCTGCAAATTAATCAGCGAGAGAAGTCTGTACCTCACATCTGTTGCTATCTAGTGTGCTCTAGTTTAGGGTTGACCATGAACGTGAAGTTAAATGTGTAAGTGGCCAATAATAATTTATTAGTTACGACAAAATTTGCATTTTCTAGAACACATGTATCCACAAGTATTTTTACCATTCATTGCATTTCCCACTCCTCCTCCTAAACTTTTATCATTCAATTTTTTTTTGCAGAAAATGCATTTAATTCTTAGTTCAATATTGGAACTAGGTTTATCTAGTATGTAATTTGATAGATCTTCTTGTTCTGATTTATTTTTAATGTCCTTTGTTCTTTGCAGCTAGTGTTCACACTCTTTTTGCCATGCCAAATCTTCACACAATTGGGGAGGGTTGTGACACTACAAAAAAATGTTGGAATGGTAAACTAATTTTAGTAAACCTTTTATGTTTTTACTCCTGTAATGTAGGTTGTTTTCTTAGTGAGGCATTTCATTAAATTTTGTGCCTTGTTTGTTACCAATACTAAAGTTGAATGCTATTATCATATGTTCCAATTTCAGATTACAGCTTGAAAAGAACTAACATCTAAATCTGGGTCTGATTTTTTGACTTGGAGCTTGGGTCATTTTGGCTTCAGAGTCTCTAATCCCTTTTCTGAAACATGTCATGAGTTATTGTCATATTTCCTTAGTGAATGAATTTTAAGGACTCAATTTCTTTTATAATTGTAAGATGGTTAGTTGATTAATATTTTAAAATCTAACTCTTAACCTTTTTATCAATCTCTTTCATAAAGTGATCCTAAAGTGAATTAGGATCATTATGTGCAAGTGTTTTTGTGGGAACACAAGGTTTGTGCTGTTATGATCTTAGATGAAAATCCTAACATGATATCAAAGAAGTGCAGAAAAAACCCTTCCCAAAAACTTGCATCAAGCCTAACTAGAGTTCCATGCAATTTGCATGTAAAATTTATCTGCGTTGGGTGCATGAAATCTGTAGTGTAATCTTGCAAGAATTTTTTTTGTTGTTTCGAAGCATTTCAAGCCTGTTTGCAACAACTTTTGGCCTATTGGGCCTCTTTATAGGTTATATTTCTCTGTTTGTGACATTGGTTGGGTTTGAGGATCATCTACTCTTTATTCTATCGATCTAAGATAGAGCCACATTCATGATGAGGGTTTGAAGCTCAGAATATGAAGCACGCCTCTCTTGCAAGTTGTTGACCTCTGTGAGAGGCTGAAAATGATTAATCCAGTTAATGTTTGTTAGATGTGATTTGTGTCTATATTCTTAATGTTGGTTTTGGCTGTACCTCTCTAACTGTTTCTTTTGGCATTCATGTGGTTCATTCCTATGAATATTATGTGGCATAATTTCTGGATCGCTTATTGGATTAGGTGTGGTATTATTTGTTCGACCACCAAAGGATTACTTCAAATTTACAATTGTGCAAATTGGAATTGGTACAGATCATTATCCATGTTTAATTTTTTTCATTTTTTTTTATTGGTATCACCGAGAGCATGGAAATTTTGGAGATCAAATATTAGTTCGAAGATCCATAATGAGATTTATTCTATCCATTAAAAGTTAGGAACCTTAATAAAAAATTGTTTATGATTTGGGATTCTTTCACAAAAATCCTTACCATTACTTAGATCTACATTATCTTTGTCATGCATATGCATTTTGGACCTTTATAGAAAGTTTGAATTTTTTTTTGTCAGAATTACAAGACATCAACTTGTCTTGAATTTTGCTTTTATCATGGTTAGCTAGTAGTCCTATTGCCACTTGCCTCAACCCTCTTTCCTTATTTTTGTGTTTCTTTATCTTCCATAGTTGTTAGGTAAAAGCACAAAGTTGTGTCACACTTCTAGCCAATTTATCAGCACAAATGAATTTAAGTATTTCTAACTAAAAATCATTTTTGGTCAAACATATGATCTAGTAAGATTCATTCTAGCTAAGTTAGATCCATAAGTGTAGTTTTCAAAAATATATTTATTTTAATAGTTTGATTATTTTTTATTTTTACTAAAAGTAGGTTATCAGCACAAAATATTAGGTTGATTACTATGCGAAAGGAAAAAACTAAAACTTATTAAAAAAAAATTGAAAAAAATATGATGCACTAGATAAAAAAATCTATTTCTAGATGGTATAATTTTTTTTCTATTTTAGATAAATATTTAATATGAAAGTTGGCGTCCAATGAAAACAGTTGTTTTTTTATTTATGCATATTTTAATATTTATTTAAAAATATATATTTATCAAAATTGGAAAAAAATATATCCATGCACTAAAATTTCAAGTTATAAATACACACAAAAAATTTGAAAGAAAAAAATAAAATTTACTATAAAAAGTTTGACGTCCCATGCAACTTCATTTTTCAACAACTAAATTATAGTGTTAATTTATTAAAAAATAGTATAATTTTTTTTTTTTAAATACAAACATAAAATATACTACAAAAATACATATTTTACTAGTTTACATCATTTCAAAATTCAAAACATATATGCCACTTTTTAGTGATTTAAGTTTAAAAGTTGGATCAACGTTGGTTGTTGCCTTTATAAAGTGTGACACAACTTTATGCTTTTACCCTACTGCCTCTGGCTCCATATCTGTTTGATCCAACCAAGAAAAGTCCATTGTAAATGCAGTCTCCATTGTCTTGGTGTTCAAATCCAATTATGGATTATTTTGACCAAATTTTCATTTCTTTTTGGATTCTAGGGAGGACGGTTGTTTATTTACCTTCAACTAAGTCTATGACACAAATTTGGTAAATTTTCCTAAGTTTGAATGAGTGGGGCCCAAAATATTATGATTCACAGCTGAGTCTCAAGTTTTTAAACAATCTCAGCACTTGGTTTTTTTTTTTTTTTTTTTTGTATTTTTAATGTTGCAAGATTCCATATTATTCTACACGAATATGGTGCATACCTGAAATGATAGTGATATTTTTTTCTTGTTTTCCATCTCATTTGAGAAAGATAGTTATGAAGTGACTTCAATGTTGAATATGCAGTCCTTTTAGATGCAATCTCATGGGAAGGATAGTGAAAACCTATACATGAATGGAAGATAAATCATAAATCTCTTTTCAAGGAATACAATCAACTAAAGACAATCCAGTGATCAAATGATAAAAGATTGTCTTACCATATGGGCAGTGACAGACCTATTAAGGGGAAAGCTCCAAATATTAAATGAGGTGTTATTTCACCTTTATGAATATGATACAACAATCACTCCAAGAAGATCAAGGGACAAAAGCAGGAAAGGTTGTGACCATCATAAGGTAGCCACCCCATAAGTGGCATTTCAAATAGGGCAATGTGAGAAAGGAACTACCAATGCTTCATGATTATATTTCAATGTGAGATGTCGCGATAGCCCTAGTACTTGTAGGCAGAGCAGACCTTAAGTTTGCTTTGTTTGGAACCAGTCTAGTTGCTAGAGTATGACACTCATTTATGAGATTGATGAGAGAGTGACATTAATGGCAGAAGGCAACCTTAATAGTTTGCAAGGATTTATGGAAGATGAAGGGAATTGCAAAGTTGTAATGACACTCCAAGTACATAGAGGACAGTTAAATGGAGAAGATAGTCATGGGACTGTCATAAGGAAAAGGATCATTTGTTCCATTTGGTAGCAACTATCATTCTATTAATGGTGGGCATACTTCCATAAATAATGGTGAAGCAATATTTCATGGATTGAATTCAAGAAACCCAAAAGATTTCCTTAGAAAAAATATGATGCCTATGTATAAAGTGTCTATGTATGAAATCAAAAAAGAAGATGGCCAAACAAGAACTATAGTCACATAAGGTAGAGTATGGCCAAACATGAACTACAATCACTTTTGGAAAAGCATTGTAAGCTGAAACAAGCTTATTTCTATCTTTTGGTGCATTGTAACTTAAAATTAGATTATTGCTCATTCTTTGAGCTATGTATTGTAACCATGAATGTTTTTTTTAGCAAAGAGAAAGCATTGTAACTTATTTTCAGATCTATATGTTGTTTATAAACACTTTTTTATCAATAAAACAAACTATTTTTACCAGTTGACATAAATCAGTGAACAAAAACAATTAAATAAACTATCAAATGACAAAAATTAAAAATTAAAATAACTAAATTTACTACCAATTTGGGATATACTATGACAATATTTTATTAAAATATTAGTTACAATCAATTAAAAGTACATTTATGTCCTCCAAATTAAAATGTTGTTTAAAAAACAGACAAACACGATCCAAATGCCATTTGAAAAAAAGCATTTTGCATTTTCCAGTCCTTTATATAGTACTTGATGTGCAATACTCTTTTATCTCCTGGTTATTATTGGTTTAACCTTAAGCTAACCGAGTGAAGTGTGGCAGCGACTATCTAGTCTCAGGAATGCACCAAGGCATGGATGTGTCACACCAACATGGCATATCAAACGAAGTACAATCCATCAATCAGCAGTCGAATGAGGAGTTTAGTCACCGGTCTGGTCACATCAGTGTTCACACTTATTTAATCGGCTATCCACGTATTATTAAGTTAAATGAATTTTTTTAAATAAATATTTTAGTGAGAGAACTGATGAAAAGGTGTTTGGATGATTTAAAATAATTATTATTATTCTAAGGTTCATATATATATTGAAGATTTATTAAAGAATAAATAAATTAAATTGAAATTAAATTAATTTTATTACTAAATTTTAAATAATTAAAATATTTAAATTTTTTAATTGATTTTGAATTTAATGTTTATCTTTATTAATATTAATCAAATTATTTGTAATTTTTATCAAGTTTGAAATGCTCTAATTTTTAATTTAGATTTAAGTTTGAAATTTATTTTAATTATTTATGTTTTTTATTAAATTATAAATACTACTTAAAAATTATTTAAATTAATTTTATAATTATTTTTCTTATTAAAATTTTAATTATTTTAGAATAATTATATTTATAATTTTTATTTAAATTTATGTAATAAAAATAATTTCAAATTTAAAATCTATATCTCTTTATCTCCCCCTCTCTCTTCCTCCATATCTCTCTATCTCTCATTTTCCCTCTTCCTCTATATCTCTCTATATTTGAGAGGGACCCAAAGATCCATGTGTGTTAGTCATGAACCTATAACCCAAAAAACAATAAAAAAAAATATGAATAAAATAGGAAAACCCAACCTAAAAAATCTAACTTTTTTCAATGCAAGGTTGAATTTTAACTTGGAAAAAATATACATAAACACTTGACTTATTTACTTGTAATTTAAAAATGAAAATCATGTTACTTCTTCATTTTTCTCCTTTCTTTAGTGTTAGTGGCTATGCATACAAATCTATGGTATACATATAAACTATTCTATATTTAAATTCCCTCTTCTTGGATTATTAGCATAGATTTATGTGAAACTTCACTTTTTTTCTTAATTTTACTTTTAGGATGTAGTTATTGATGAATTTTCCAAAACTTTAAATAAGCATGTCCATCTATTTTTGTAATGGCTAAAATGATTAGTTGTTAGTTAGAGATACAAATTATGTCCCCAAATTATAAAGGGTAGTGTACCATTTTTTTTCAATTAAGTTTGAACCTACACTTTCTTTTTCCATTTCTCTATATATATTATTAGTCTATTTTTTCCATCTAATTTCTTTTTTGATTTAACCCTATTTCCTCTCCTTTTAACTCCTTGCTCTCTTACCCTTGGTTTGTTTATTCTCTTGCCACCTCCCTTCCTTTCAAGAGGTTCATTATATCCATATTAGGGTTAAACCAAAAGTGAATATAACCACTAATGTATATTTTGGGGCAGCCCATAATATATTAAAATTGAATGTAACCCTAATTAGATTAAAACTTTATTCTAACCCTAATCCTACCCTAACCGTAATTCTAACCATGGTCCACTCCTTATAAATCATTATATTTAAAATATTATAATAATATATTTAATATATTACCAAATGAACCCTAACTCTAACCAAAATATAAGCATAATTAAATACTAACCCCATCCCTAACTCGAAATGAATCATAATGTCAAACCTAACCCTAATCCTTATTGAACTGTAATAGTAATTGTAACACTATACAAATCCTAACCTTAATTCATCCTCGAACCCTCATACTAATCTAACCCTAACCTTGCAAATTGTAATTCTAATCCTAATTAAACATAGCAATAATTATAAACCTATAAGAACCCTAACCTTAATTCATCCTAGAACTCTAACCTTAATTGAACCCTAACCTTGCAAATTGTAATTCTAATCCTAATTAACCATGGCAATAATTATAAACCTATAAGAACCTTGACCTTAAGTAATCGTAGAACCTTCACACTAATTTAAACCTAACCTTAACCATAATTGAACCATCAACCTCATTGAACTTTAACCCTAATTGAACCTTAACCTTGACAACATTGTAATCTTAACCCTAATTAAATTGTAATCTAACCCTAACCATAATAATAATATTATATAAATTATTTTAAAACAATATGATAAGTGTAAATGTAATTATTTATTGCAAATTTTTTAAAGATAGATGTGCTAGTTTTAAATATATTAATTTAAGAAATTATTTTTATTTGTTATAATAAATTTCTTATATTTTCTTCGTATTTAATTTTGCAATTGTTTAACATGAGATGTGCACTAATTATGAAAAGTATTTTTGTTAGATGCATATTTAAGTTTCTATGTTTTTGTACAGTAAAATATTTAGTGAAACCTTTTTCCTTTTTGAAATGTTTTCAATTTTATTTTAAAAAATGAATACTTTTTATGATTTAAATATATGAATTTAGAAAACATATTTTTGTGTAATTGTAAATTTCATATTTTTGTAATTTAATTTTCTAATTTCTAATTTTAAATAATTAATTTAGAATTTTTAAAAAGAATAATTATTTTTCATTCTTTTATAATTTAATTATTATTCTAGTGTCAAAAAAATATTTTATAATGATATCAAAGATTTTTTTTTTTTTAAATTAGTATATTAATGTATAAACTTATATGCAATAGTAAATTTAACAAAGTGCATTCATACTTAATTATCTAAACTTTAGAAACTTCACATATTTTTCAATATCGTATCATGATAAATAATATTTTTTATTGGAAAAGATTGCTTCAATAAGTCTATATAAAAAGGGATATCCTATTTTAAAAAATCTTGAATATTTTTTAATTAGCATATTAATTTCAAAAATTACTTTTATAAAATTTAGTAAGTTCTTTTATTACATTTCTAAATTTATACCAAATATATATTAAAACTTCTAAATTAAATTTAACTTAATTTAACCTATATATTTATTTACTATGTGTAATTTAATTTATCTATATATTTATCCTATGTGTAATTTAATTTTTATAATTAATATATTAACAAGAGCTACATGCAACGAAGTTCGCCAAAAAGTTATAAAATAGTTATGTTTTAAAAAGTTAGAAATGAAATTATTGATGACAAAAAGTTATAAAATATTTATGTTTTAAAAATTTAGAAATGAAATTATTGATGAGGTGGGACTGTTGTGTAACAAGAACAAATGATTAAGCTAAGGATTGTATTTGTTGTCATAACTTTAGTTCTAAGAATTCTTAATTACCAATTCTTATTTGTGCATTTGGATATGAATCTAATTGAATGCCTTTCCATATCATTATGGAAAATTTTATTATTGTAACCCTAACTCTAACACTAATTAAGCCCTGACCCTAACCTGATTGAAATCGTATTATAACCCTAACTCTAAAACTAATTGAATTGTAATCATAACCCTAGGTATCGTTGAAACCTAACCCTAATTGTATCAAAACCCTAGAGAACTCTAATTGAACCCTAACCCTAAAATAAACAATAACCCTTACCTTAATTGAACCCTAACTCCAATCCTAGCCCTAATTCAAGACTAATCTTAACCTTGACCTTAATTAAACCCTTATTGAATTGTAACCCTAATTGATCCCTAAGCCAAATTGAATACTAATTGAACCCTAACCCTAAGTGAATAGCAACCTTAATTAAACTCCAACCGTAACCTTAATTAAACTCTAACCATATTCCTATTTGAATTTTGACCCTAATCATAACCATAATTGAACCCTAATCTTAAACATGAGTTCAATTAAGTTTAAGGTTCAAATAGGGTTAGACTTTAATTAAAATTACCTGTATAGGATTGAATTAGGATTAGGGTTGGGGTTGGGGGTAAAGATTGAGGTTCTATGATAAAGCTTGGGGTTAGTGTTAGGGTTCAATTAGGGCAAAGGTTAGTATTAGGGTTTCATTAATGTTGGTTTTAGAATTTATGTTTAGGGTTCAATATAAAATTAGAGTTAGGTTTGAAGTTAATTAGTGTTAGTTTTAGGGTTGGGGTTACAGTTAGACTTATAATTAGTGTTAATATTGGGATTAGATTCTATCACTCTAATAAAAATAATCTTCTATAAATTCATTCATTTTTTTTTGAAATTATATAATTTAAAATATTTTCAAATTTACCTATGTTGATATATGAGAGATATAGCAAATCTAAACTCTATCATTTATAGTTAAATTTAAATTATTTTATTAAATTGTTAAAAAAAAAAAAATTGCTTATAAATAATTTTATGTCTTCTTATAATTAACTTGACATTGTGTATAAAAGGTTTAAGTTATGAATGCTATAATATACGAAAATGTTTATTTGTTAGTTTAAAAGGTTCAATGGGTTAGAATTTAATTAAAATTAGGTATAAGGTTGAATTAGGATTAGGGTTGGGGTAAAGATTAAGGTTCTGTAATAAAGCTTGGGGTTAGTGTTATGGTTCAATTGGGGCAGGGCTTAGTATTAGGGTTAGCGTTATGGTTCAATTACAGTTTTATTAATGTTAGTTTTAGAATCATAGTTATGTTTAGGGTTGGATATAAAATTAGAGTTTAGTTTGAAGTTAATTGATGTTAATTTTAGGGTTGGGTTATGGTTAGACTTATAATTAGTGTTAGTAGTGGGGTTAGATTCTATCACCTTAATAAAAATAATCTTTAAATATTTTTAGATTTACCTATGTTGATATATGAGAGATATAACAAATCTAAACTCTATTATATTTTTTTAAAGAATTTAAGTTGCTTATAAATAATTTTATGTATTTTTATAATTAACTTGAGATTGTGTATAAAAAGTTTAAGTTATGAATGTTATAATATAAAAAATAAATTTGTTTTCTTATTTGTAGTTTAAAAGATGTGCTAGAATAATGTTGCAATCACTAATGATTAAATTTTTCTTGATAGTTAAAATAGATTGGTAAGTAAATTTATCATTGATTTTTTCATAATATAAAAAAATAAATTTGTTTTCTGTTATGAATGCTATACAATATAAAGAAAATTATTTTTAATATATTTTTAATGCATTTTTATATTTTATAAACAAACATCTAAGTGAAATTATAAAACAAATTGTAAATTTATTTTATTTTTCTTTTATTAAGAATTATCTTTTAATATTATAAATGTTAGTCTATTAATCTCTAATAAAATTTATAACTATTAAAAATGATTACACACAATAAATTATAAATTCTCAAATCAAATTAAATTATAAATATAAAAACAAATCATAATAAAATGTTTTGGACTAATATTTTAGTAATAAATGTGTTATTTATAAACTCTCATTAATAAATTATATTAGAATAAAATACTTTAAACTAGTGGTGCCTATAATTCCCTGGTAGGAACTAAAAATTATTTTAAAATATTTAGATAATATTGTTATTATTTTAATTTTATCTCGATTGTTATGTAAAATATCTTAAGAATTTTATTTAAAATATATAACTTGATAGTTATACATCTTAAAAATTTATATATGATAATTATTAATTTATTTGTATTAAATTTATAAAAATATTAAAAATACCTTAATTTTAATATTTTATAGAGTTATAGGATGAAATTATTATTTCTTCTAAATAATAATAATTTATAAATATTTTTAATAACTTATATTTGGTATTTTAATCATCTATAAATATATATAGGTAAAAACTTAAAATAATAAATAAATAAAAACTGGCTTTCTATTCTACATGTGTATTCTACGGCGGGCAGACTACTATAGGATGTCCCTTCGTCATACTGCTATAGGATGTCCCTTCGTCTGACAAACCGTTGGAGCAGGTCATAGGTGTGTACTTCGTTTGATATAGGTGTGCATGGCATGGCATGGCAGCATTCCATTTTGTATGTTGTGTAGCCTGCTCCATTTTTTTATTCTCAAGAGCAAATTCGTGCAATCAGTGAATAACTATATATCTATAAATATTTGCTAAGGATTTTTTAACTTAGGAATAGTACTAGCAATTGCATCTTAGTGTGCAATGGGTACGCTGAAGAGGTTTGGAAAATCAATTAGAGAAAATTTTGGTTTCTTTGATATATGTGAGGTCAATTGGTAGGTCATTTGTGCAACAAATATCTCAACATAGAAGTGATAGTTTCAATTATATATTAATAAAATATAATGTTATAAAGTTTTATAAATAATATATTATATTATTATATATAATAAAAAATATTATATAACTATATATTGTAAGAATATAATATTATAGTATATACAAAAGAAAGAGAGAAAAATAACTTGAAAATTAAAAAACGTTATTACTGCACACCTTTATTCATTTTTTTAACAATCTACTTGATAGATCAAAATTGTATTACATCAAGATAAGGGTTGTTTGCAAATCCTAAAAATGAAACACATAAATCTCATAAATTATGTGAGCAAATATCAACTCCTAAGCACCAAATCTAAGATGAAGAGTGGCTTTAGTGGCGAATAACAAGTATAAATTGAATCAACTTCATTATGAAAATAAGTAATATATAAGGTATAAAGTAAGCATAAGCAAATCAATCTCCACAAATTTGATAGAGAGCTCTCTCAATCATATACATTAAAAAAAACATAAGTGTTTCCAATGAAAAATGAGTGGAGGTTTATTTGGTAAAACATTTACTAAGTAGCTAATTAGTCAACCAAAAACCCTTTAGAATAGTGTAATAACACATGGAACATAAACTAATATAAAATCTTTGGACCACTTTTGTAAATAAAAGAGGTGATGAATTCGACACATGGTAGAGGGAGAGAGAGAAACACCATAAACTGAAAGATATATATAATGAAAAATACTATGAACAAAAAAAATACATATGAAGACAATACAATCCTCTATGAATTCACGAGGATGTGTAAAAAGCGAGTTACTTTTACAATAAATAAAATTTATCATGTATCTTTTTATTTTATATTGTTACATTTATATATTATATTAAGCTATATATAAATATATTAATATTTATCAACTTGTAAGTATATGCTCTATAATTCTATTATATTATTATAATAGTATTATTTATATACTATTTAGTAGATCTAATATATTATTGATTATATATATATATATATATAAAAGATGTATATATTATTTATTATATTTATACTTTAGGAATAAATAAAATTTACATTTTTAAAACTTTATAAAATTCATTCTCATCACAAAATTATACGTGTTAGTTTAAACCAAAATATATATTTTAAATGTGGGTGGTAGGGTAGGCTCCCCTCGCCCCTCACTTGGACACTCGGAACCTAGGGTGGATATGAGGTGGCGGTTGGGTTGGACACAGTGCTCGTGGATGTGGCATTGCCATGTCACTTCTAGTTTTCTAAAAATAGTCGAAGGAAGGAGTTGGGTTTATGTTAAGTTTGTCGCTCTTGAAAATAGCGGAAACCTTGGTGCATGTCAGGGGGTATGTATGGCACAACATTCAAAGCACCGTTAGCGTGACACGTTGGGCACGAAAATCATAGAAATGATAGATGAAGGGATGAGTGGCAACTCACTTCAATCGAAGTGATAATGGTATGTAGTCAGAAGGACGGAGGCCATAGAATATCTTCATGGCAAAGACGATATGATCGCTTCGCCATTATTCAGATTCGTGTGTGAAGGCCTGACTGAACATCTTACAGGTGTATTAAATGAACTGATGAAGTCATTTTTAAAGTATGGAATTCAAAATTTGGTATTGTCTTATGTTTTTTGCAGGGAACGGCTGTCAAAACTTTGCAAATGGCGAGGACAACGAAGTTGAAATTCATCATCCACATCTCGGCGAAAGGTTTGGAAAGTTTTGGTGTCGACACACCAGTTTCTTTGGTGGCCACAGAGAGGCAGATAGCCTTTCGGGAAGTTACGGACCAGAGGTTAAAGCGAATTTTGCTCGTGGATGATCCGGTGTCAATAGTTGTTGTCAAAATGGTCTTAGGCAAAGAACATTTGGAAAGACAAGAATTTTCTAGAGATAATGCTCATATCTCCTCTCAGTTTCTTGCAATGTTTTTGGACCTGGATACCCCGAAGGCGGAGGCCAAGGAAATGATGGTGCGTCTGTTTCGTGATGACTTGCTCGGAGGTCTTGAGAAGACACTAAAGGCAGCCTTCATAGGCAAAGGTATTCCACGCCCTGCCAGCTTGGCTCTCCTATGGGAATCAGATGAAGTTGTTAAAGTCTTTTCCTTCATCTTAGACATTAAAGGGCCAGCATTGTCGAGGCACAGAAAGATAGCAGATGTGGCTGTGGATTTCTTGAAGAGAAAGCTAAAGCTGGTGCCAGAGGAGGGGTTGGAGTGGCTGGAAGGTTTCATAAGGTTTGCAGAAATAAATGGCTTCATGTGAGGATCGGCTTTTGTTGGTTGATGTTTTTTCTAGTTTTATTGACTATTAGCTTGTCAAGTTTTGGTGGACTTAAGCATAGTAGCATGTAAATTTTGTTATTAGCTGGATGAGGCTCGGCCTCTGAACTAAATCTTTTGCATCAAAGTTTTATAGTGGCTCGTTCTTTAATACTCGCAATGGGACTGTAAGGATGAAATGATGAAATTTTTTCTCGGCTAGGAAGGTTTTTTGTTCGGCTTTGAGTCCAGGATGGACCTTTTTTCCCTGCTTAGCAGATGCTTGTAAATTTCTATAAATTCAATATAAATACTACCTTGCGTATCAAAAAAATATATATATTTTTTAAATGAAAAATAATTTTATATTTTATAAGCTAATATAAGAGCTTTAATATTTTTTTAGTACTATGGAAAACAACACACGTATTTTATAAAGTGTTGTAAAAAAGTGCAGCGAACAATTAGGGTAGAGGATGAATAGTTGAGCACCCTAACTTGGCACTTTTCAAAATCTTACGTGGAAATTTCAAATATAATGCCACATCAGCATGCTTTTTGTCAAGGTGTCCAAACAGGTCCAAAAAAAAAGTTAGACCAATACTTACATCTACATCATGTTTTATTGGGTGCTGATGTGGCATCACATGATTTGTTGCTTTTTAGATCTAAGAAATACATTTCATTCATCATCAACACTAACAACTTTAAATCGCAACTATTGATCTAATATTGTTAAAAATATTGCACATGCTACCTATATTATTATTTAGAAGTTATTTAAATTTAATTTTTATAATATAATATATATATTTTATTGTTTTATTTATATATAAAATAAAAGAATATTTTTATATTTAATAATTTTGAAAATGATTTAAATTATTTGAATTTTATTTAGATTTAATTTTTTAATTATTTTTTATATTTAATATTATTTTTATAATTTTGATTTGAATGTGTATTTGTATTTATAGTTTATATTAATATTTTTAAAATATTAATAATATCTTTAAATTATTTGTATGTTTATTACAAATTTATAATATGGACAAGATAATTTAGAAACAAATAATAAAAATCATCTCATTGCATGGGCAAGAATACCACAAAAAAAAATCTGACTGTATCTTTCATCATAATAATAATTATTTTAATATATATTTTGATATTTTGTAATAATTATTATTTTTTATAGTTAACTTTGATTTTGGAATTTTGTAATAATTATTATTTTGATATATATTTTAAATTTTGTAATAATGAGTTCACATACGATAAAATTCTAAATTTGTAATTTATCCTTCTAATACCACTAAGTACTTGAGAAGATCCAAATAAAAATCAATTCAAGGATGACCACAATTCCATTCACATGAATATTATTGACTCATTATATTTCCAATCGAGAACCCTTCCTTATCCAAATATTTAGATATTATTGACTCATTATAAATAGAAAAGAGGATATTATATTAAGAAGTGGTTGAACGTGTCATAATAGTTACCTCTATAACTCACCTAATTTTCAATGCTTATAATTTTTTACGAACAAAACCAAATAACTCATAAGTTGTAGTAAGTAAATCAAATAAAAATGTGTATTGTAAATAAATTAAAACATTAAATAAATAAATCAAAGATAAAAGATAAATCAAATATATTAACAAATTAAAAGATCAAATACGTAAATAAAAATAAATAAAATTAAAAGATCAAATAATTAAATAAAAATATCTAGTTTTCAAAGATAAATGATAGATATATCACAAAGATAGTTCAAATAAATAAATCAAAGGTAAAAGATAAATCTAATCCTAACCTTAATTAAAAGATCCAATAAATAATAAGATTTAATCACAAAGACAAATCAAAGATAAATGAGAGATTTGATGAGAAAGATAAATCAATAAAAAAGCAAAATCAAATATTTAAAATATAAATGAATAAGAAATATTAAATAAATATATGATCTCACAAACATTTGAATAAGTAGGTTTAGATTAAGGTTATGGATAGGGCCTAATTAGGTT
The DNA here is from genome assembly GCA_007258455.2 of Sequoia sempervirens. Classification (NCBI taxonomy): domain Eukaryota; kingdom Viridiplantae; phylum Streptophyta; class Pinopsida; order Cupressales; family Cupressaceae; genus Sequoia; species Sequoia sempervirens. Next base: position 338,573,421 of record VDFB02058242.1, read on the forward strand.
TAGGATTGAATTATGATAAGGGTTTGGACTATGGTTAGGGTTAGGGTTCAATTACAATTACAATTCAATTAAAATTTACAATTAGGGTTATGGTCCAACTAGAGTTTCAATTCAATTAGATTGACAATACAATTAGGATTAGGGTTCAATTACGATTATAATTAGGGTTTGATTAGGGTTAGGTATATAGTTCAATTAGGTTTATTGTTATGGTTAGGTTAGGGTACAATTGGGTTAGGGGTAGGGTTAGGATTGAATTAGGGTTAAGATTACAATTCAATTAGGGTTAGTGTTCACTTAAGGTTATGATTAGGGTTAGGTTTTGGTTTACTATTCTATGGTTAAGATTGAGATTAGGGTTACAATAGGTGTCTCTATAATGATAACTCTTAGCCTATTTTATATATATCAATATTTATATATGTATGCTAGTTATAATTTTCATTTGAATGTGTATTTGTATTTATTGTTTATAATAATATTTTAAAAATATTAATAATATCTTTAAATTATTTGTATGTTTATTACAAATTTATATTTTTCTTTAAATATTTTTTTATATTTAACAATTTTTAAAAGAGATTTATTATTTGAATTGTGCTTGTATTTATTTTTTTAATTATTTTTATATTTAATAATTTTTTATAATTTTGATTTGAATTGTGTTTATATTTATAGTTAATAATATTAACAATTTTTAAAAGAGATTTATTATTTGAATTGTGCTTGTATTTATTTTTTTAATTTTTTTTATATTTAATAATTTTTTTATAATTTTGATTTGAATTGTGTTTATATTTATAGTTAATAATATTATTTTTAAAAATATTAATATTGTCTTTAAATTATTTGTATTTGTGTGTTTACTACAAATTCTTCTTTAAATAATTTTTATGTTTGAAAAATCTTTTTAAAGAGTCTTAAAAATAATTTTTATAATTTTCAATTTAAATTGTATTTAATGTATATCTTTTTATATAATTTATTTATATGTTGACTAAAATATTCCATTCCTAACCAATTAATTAAATGTTTAATAATTTTGGAAAAATAGTTTAAATTTAATCACATATTACATTATTAACTAAGTTATTTATATGCTTACTATAAAATGATTTCTCCTCTTAATAATTTTTAAAAGTGATAAAATTGGTTCTATAAACTATTTTTATTTACTTTTGAGTGCACTATTCTTTAAATTATTATTTTATTTACTTTTTTTAAGAGCTTGTATCTTTATTTAAATTATTTATATGTTTAATAATTTTGGAAAAATAATTTATTTAAATTTAGTCTTTACTAAATTTTTTCCATGAACCTTAAGGTTTTATTTTTCATTGCTTTATTTGTATATAAAACATTTACAGAACATTTTTATCTTTAATAATTTTGAAAATGATTTAAATTATTTTATAATCTAAGTTATTTGAATTGTATTTAGATTTAGTTTTTTTAATTATTTTTATATTTAATATTATTTTTATAATTTTGATTTGAATGTGTATTTGTATTTGTAGTTAATAATATTATTTTTAAAATGTTAATATCTTTAAATTATTTTTATGTCTTTTTTTTTTTGGTAAATGCTGCCAAAGGGGACAACTCCCAATTTATTTAATAAGAAATAGATTACAATCAGCCCGTAAGCATGCACTAGGACAGTACAAAGACCCAACCAAGGCTTGATAAACATGTGCAAACAAGAGAAAACATCTTGTCGGTGAACAGGCAATGCCAATACAAGTATAGCGGACGACAGGCAACGCAACTATTTCATTCTTGACTAAAATTTTTGTTCAAGTCCATTCTTATGGCCTCTAGGAGATTATCCAAAAGCACCTTATCCCCATAAATAGCTTCAGAAATTCCCAAGGAAACACCAATATTGGCCAGCAAATCAGCAACCATGTTTACTTCATGGTATACATGTGTGATTGAAAAGTTTGCTAGTTTGGCTAAACTTTGTTGTATCTTGGAGAGAATACCCTTTAGTTTCCAATCCAATACCAAGTTTTTTCTGACTGCGTTGATGCAGATCATGGAGTCACCTTCAAATTCAATTTTATGAAACCCTTTCTCAATGCACAGGGAAATTCCACATGCCAGTGCTTCAAACTCTGCCTTGTTGTTGGTGGCCTCCCCAATTCCTTTAGCTATTGCCCACAAACATTCCCCATTTTCATTCTTTATGATGGCACCGCACCCAGCCGAGCCTGGGTTTCCTTTCGAAGCACCGTCGAAATTCAATTTTACTCTACTAGGTCACGGATTCATCCATCGTGCATCGCCTCTTTTCTTGGCATTTCCAGCTCCCACCATCATAGGTGGCTTTAGAAGCTCCCATTTCTTTCTCAACGCACTATCCCAGGTAGTAAACTTTGAGTCTTTCTTTGAGTGGAATTTGGCATTTGTTACTTCACATATGCTAGCTTCCAATCAATTAATCAATTAAGGAGCTTCAAGACTCTTATCGTTGAACACTTTGCAATTTTGTTCCTTCCACAAATGCTAGGCAAGCATAGAGGGAGCAATCAACCAGATATCTCTCCACAAATCACAACCAAAAGGCCTCGGCCAGCTCCATAGGAAGTCCTTTAAATCTTGTTGTCTTAGAGCAAACCAGCTCAAGGACTACATTAACCAATCCCAGCAGGTCACAGCAAAGGAGCAAGTAAGAAGGATGTGATCCACGGTTTCCTTTGCAGCCCAACAAAGCGTGCAAATGGAGGGACCATAAATTTTGCATTTCTCCAGCCTTTCACCAGTTAGGATCTTTTTATGTAGTGTAGCCCACAAGAAGGCGTTGACTTTCGAAAGTAGAAATGAATTCCAACATAGCCAGGACGACCATCCATCTTGTGAACCCTGTACACATTGGATTTCATAGCCCAGTTTCATTGAGAATTCCCCTAACCGTGACCCACACCATATTATCTCGTCTGTCTCTTGAGTTAACAAAAAAAATCGTTCACTCATAATGGTTTTCAGTTTGATTTTATCTTCAGCTGGGATGTGGAACTCATCGTAGTCAATCCAGCCTATCTCTAGATCACCTCCATCTCAGACGTAGTCCACCACTTTATACCCACGACTATGGGCCACAACCATAATCTAATTATTTGCATTAAATAACGAGTCAAGTGTTGGGAGGCCATTCCATGAATCAGTCCAGAAATTTATTGATCTTCCATTCCCTATCCACCATGAGATGTGATCAGTTATCAGCCCCCTACTCTGCCATATAAATCTCCAAACAGTCGAACCACCTTTAGTATTATCTAATATCAAGATTTGATTCGGATCATCATTATCTAAGTACTTGCCATGAATGATTCTGCACCAAAGTCTATCGGGTTCCCTATAGAGTTTCCAACTGAGCTTGGCCCCCAAGGCATTATTCAAAAGCTCCATTCTTCATAGCCCAACCCCCCCATCATCTCTGTCCAAGTTTCCCAACTAATAATGGAATTCGCTTCACCTCCTTAGCACCTTCCCACAAAAACTTCTTCAAAAGGCTCTCAAGACTTGCGTAAGATTTGGCAGGAATTTTAAAGCAAGACATGACGAATATTGGAACAGATGCCAAAATAGATTTGATCATTTGTATTCTTCCAGCAAGTGATAACCACTTACATTTCCATGATTCTTTCTTCAACCTACATCGATTTAGCACTTCCTCCCAATATGAAGATTTGCACATGCCATGAAATAAGGGTGCCCCCAAGTTCTTAGAAGGGAGAAAACTAATTGAAAATCCAAGGAGCCAAGAAATTTTCCTTTGTATCGACATCTTAGTGTTGAAGAAATATATTTCAGACTTTTCCTTGTTTAGTATTTGACCCGAAGCAGCAATATATTTGTTCAAGGCATTTTTAATTACCTCAACCTCCCTCAGTGAAGATTCTGCGAAAAGTGTGGTGCCGTCAGCAAATTGGTTGTGAGTGATGTTCTCAACTCCGTCCGCCACCTGGATTCCATGCCAAACTTGTGTATCTCTTAATCTTCTGAAGTGACGCCCCATGGCCTCAACCATAATAACAAAGAGAAAAGAGGATAAAGGATCGCCCTGTCACAGGCCGTTGGTAGCATTGAAGAAACCGCACATCGATCCATTGACAAGAATGGAATATCGAGGAGAGGAGATGCACTAGCTGATCATTTCAATCCATTCAAGGGAAAAATTGAATCTTCCCAATATTTCCAATAGAAAATCCCAGTGGACCCGATCATAAGCCTTACTGACGTCCAATTTTATTACCATGCTCTTCATTCTTTCTGAGGTGATCAAGTGAACAACCTCCATAGTAGTGATTATGCTGTCAATTATCTCCCTTCTAGGCATGAACCCATTTTGCTCCACCGAGATTATTGACCCCATCACCAACTTTAACCTGCTAGCCATGGCTTTTGCCAGAATTTTGTACACACTATTGCATAGAGAAATCAGACGATAATCTACAAAGGAAGAGCAATCCAATTTCTTGGGAACCAAGGTAACCACTGTATTATTGATATCTTTAACGAATTTCTACTTTTTCCTAAATTCTTCTATGAATTTCCACACATCCTGACCCACAAAATTCTAGCACTTTTGGTAGAATCTGATGGGAAACCCATCAGGCCCTAGAACTTTGTCTAGGTTTAATCCAAAGACCATAGCCTTGACTTCTTCAATGGTGAATGGTGCGCATAACATCTTGTTGTCAATGTCCCCAACAATCTTGGGGATGCAGTTTAAGTAATCCTTATCCCAAGACTCAACTTCCATCCTGACAGCTAACAAATCTAAAAAGAACCGAATTGCTTCCTTTTCCAGACCCACCATGTCACTTACTATAGATCCATCAGCTAATTGAATATTGGAAATCTTGTTTCAGTCTCTTCTAGACCAAGTGGCAGCATGAAAAAACTTTGTATTTGCATCTCTATCTTTAAGCCAAGTTTCACGGGCTTTTTCCTTCCAGTACAATTCCTCTCAGGCCAGAATCTCTTAATGCCATTCTTTTAGAACTTTTTCTCTCTTAAATTCTTCTGCAATCATGTCGAATTTGATTACTTGTGCATTTAGCAACTCCAACTCTTCTTCTACTTTAGCTTTCTCGATAAAAATATTTTTGAAACTTTCTTTATTCCAACCTTTCAACTTGGTTTTGATGTAACCCAACCTTTTGTGAAAACGAAAGCTTGCAGAACCCCCATAATTTATTCTCTCACACCACCAAGTTTCCATATTCTCCAACAAACTCGCCTCCCGCCACCACATTGATTGGAGCTTGAAGAATCCCTTGGATGATCTCTCACTTAAAGTAAGCTCCAAAAGCACGGGAAGTGATCGGAGACAACTACAGGGGCGATAGAAGCAAAGTAGCAGAACTCATCACCCCACCAACCAGTGCCTAGGAAAAACTAATCCAAACGCTCATAAATATTAGTGAAACCCAAACGCCGATTAGTCCATGTGAATGCACCATTACCTGGTATGCAATCAACAACTGATAGATATGAGACAAAGTCCCGAAAGTCTTCCATCACCCTATTGACTTTCTACAGTCTGCCACTCTTCTCATTTAAATTCAAAATAGCGTTGAAAAACCCTCCCAGTATAGCCAAATCTCCACCAACTTTTGCTACATGTTCCTTGATTTCATTCTAGGTTCTTAGCTTCTCATCCGTTCTTATTGGCCCATACACATTGATTGGAGGAACACCAAGGCCATTCGACCAAAAAGTAACCCAACAAAACATCCAATTGGGATGAGCCTCCAACAACTTTATATCCACTGAGTTAGGTGCCCAGAGGACGCCCAATCCCCCAACTGAACCCATACAGTCACAAAAGATTCCTTTCCATATTTTGTAGTATTGAACAAACTTCCCGCCAGCAAGAGAGTCAATCTTGGTCTCCTAAAGTAGGATAATGTCAGCCTTCATTCTATCCAAATGACGCTTAACCAAGCGTCTCTTGTTAGGGGTCGATATACCCCTGACGTTCCATGTTAAGAACTTCATTGTTGTCCAAGGGAGGACTCCACTCCCTTGGATGTTAGGAAATTCTTGATGCTCTGGTAGCCCTTCTCCCTAGCCTCCTCATCCCTCTTTTGTTTGTTGGATTTTCTTCCCCTATTTTTCTTTAATTTCCCTAGATAAGAAGTGACCAATTGGGTATGTGTAGGTTAATGGTGGGCCAAAAAGTGGCAATGAGGAAAAAAAAATGCCTTTCATCGACCGAAAAAATGCGAAAAGAACATGTTGACTTTTTTTAGGCTCGGGTGTCACCATACCAAACACCAAAGCTACTTTTACAAATCAGATATATAATCCAAATCGGATATCTGATTTGTAAAAAGTATATATTAAAAACTTATGTCACTTTTTTGAAGTCATTCAGCTAAGAAGAACCCGCGGGCGCACAGTGCATCCATTCTTCATGTAACGGATATCCGATATAGGCTAAATTCGATTTGGAAAGGTAAGTTTATTTATTTTCATTTGATTTGATTCAATTTTCATTTAGATTTGAATAATTTCATATGGTTTTTGTTGATTTTTTTTAAAATAGGGTTTTTGATTGAGTTTTTGTGAAAAAATTGAGTGTAGAATAGATTTTGATAAAAAAAATGAATTTTTTTTGTGGATTTTTTTCACAATAGGGTTTTTGATTGAACTTTTATGAAAAATTTGAATTGAGAATGGATTTTGATAAAAAAAAATGAATGTTTTTTGTGGATTTTTTTTCAAAATAGGTTTTTGATTGAATTTTTATGAAACAATTGAGTTCAAAATAGATTTTGATAAAAAATGAATGTTTTTAATGGATTTTGATTTAAAATAGTGTTTCATTTATATTGTCTAATTTTAGATTAATTATTTTTTAACTTTAATCAAGTATTATGGTGCCGAGAATGAAAATGCACAAATTCCACCAATTGAAAATGAAAATCCACCAGCTAGAATCAAAATGCAGAAATTCCAAATGCTCCACCACCTCCACAGCCATCAATTGAATTGTTAATTCATGAAAAATTGGAGCAATTGAGGGGAATTTGTGATGTTTATAGGAAAATCCCTCGATTATCCCGTATGTCAACCACATTGACAGGAATAATTACAAATGTAGAAACCCTCTCCACCCAACATAATGCATTTCATTCATGGCGAGAAACCATGAGGCAATATTATGCATGTGGAATGTCTTATGATGATGTGAAAGATCTCCAAATAACAAAATCCCAAATAGCCTCTTTATTTATTAACCCCAGCACTGGTTTTCCAGTTAATGTTAACAAGCCAAAACTTTCTATAAAATGGTGCATAGGGGCATAGTAGATAACTTTTGGGATCATTGGTGTATGTTTTGATAAACCACCCAACAATAATATTGATACAACCCTTTTACTTTATTAAAAAATTATATGCTGAGCTTTTGTTAGGGCATCATATCAATTAATTTGATATTAAACCCTTCCATGAGGGCGTTGGTGGAGGTATGCCTTAGGATAGGCGGCGGCAATTAGTTAAGAGCACCCACATGTTCCCCAGCCCTCCCCTTCCTCACGCCCACCTCGATTACAAACACATCCATATATTAGGAGGATGTGACCACACAAACTATCGGGCCATTCCTCTTTGAATGGTCTTTTAGTTCCAATGCTTCTTGATGGGTCGACCCGCAGTCACAGTGATCTTGGCGGTGATCTGCTACATCATCCTCCTCAATTCCACATGTTTGTGTGCCACATATTTGCAATCGTGCGACAAATATGTTTGGAGTCTATTAATGCGACCCTGAGCATCCATTACACCTGATTATGACATCGGGATGTGGAGATTATAGAGATCACACGCAAGGGAGTGGAGCACACCCTACAGAGTCCTCTCTTGCTAGAGAGGTGGACATTGGAGTAGTTACACAGGTAACATTTAAGGTGTAAATTCATAACTTGCTTTTTTAAATGAATATTAATAAGAGATAGTATCAAGTACTAATATTTATTTGCATGGTCTATTTAACAGTTAATGTCCGAGGAGGAGCTCTCACATGTGACAGATAGCACCCTTAGGGCCATTTCATTTGGCCTTGACACACACATAATATTTATTTTCTCACTCACTCATTTACATTTTTTGATTGTATATTTGCTTGTCATTTGAATTGTCAATAATGAAATTATATATTAACTTATATGTTTATCTTACTCTCTACTTGTAGCAAACACCTAGTATGAGGAAGGTGCTGACACTCTCCAAACTATGGAGGCACAGTGTTGGATAAGGGAAAGGTAATTGAACTCAAATTTTGATTGAATTAAAATTTACAAGATCTTTTATTGATTATGCATACATTGACATAGATTTGTAGTTTCATATGTACTTGTCATTTTATGTACAAGCGGTTGTGAGCTATACATCATATTGATAAGTGCCACAACACCTGAAGGACTAGATATTTGAATACCGAAGGAGGAGTGTTGAAACACCTCAAGGAGGAGGTGTTGAACACCTAAAGGAGATACAGAAAAAGATCAACCTAAAGAGGTATGTGTTTATTTTATTTTGTGCTTGGTAAATATGTTCTTATTACTGACAATTCTATGCTAACTTGGATCAATTTCATGTTTTTGTTCACATATATAGATTGATGTTACAAAAGTTGGTTTGGTTAGTTCTTTGAGAGGGGTATATTCTAGGACTCCTGACCCTTCAAAGAGACATATATTTCAGGTAATCAAGATTTCAATTTTAGAGTTCAATTATAATTTAATGTGTATTGATTTTTATGTTAATTATTCAATTTTAAATTATATAGTATAACTAATCTCAATTGTGGTTTGACTTTTTCTTATGTAGCTACCTTCAGAGCCAACAAGTGCTTCAAAGAGGCTCCATTTTGATGATCCACCAGTAGTTTAGGATGAGATAGACATTTTGGCATGTAAATTTTGAATAGATATCAAGATGGCATATGCCACATATTGTAAAACTTTGTTTGAGTTGGCGTTGATGCCATTTTTGTATATGGACATACACTTGATTATTGGATAATTTGATATATATAGAAGTTGACAATCAAATTTAATTTCCTCCTCATGTGCATGATTAAACTCTTTGAAGCAATGGTTAAACATCAATGTACAATAGCATAAAAAGAATGGTTAAATATTATGTAGTTTATATTCATATTGTTGATTACATTGCATTGCACATCTTTCAAACTCAAAGCATTATTTCACATTGCATAAGTAACAACTAGATACTCATATGATTAACCCTACACCATCTGATTTTCTTCTTTGTCAACTTTCCCATGCCTTAGTAAATTTGGTGGTCCATTTGTAACCATCAATTTTTTTATATAACATAAATTCACCTTTTAAAAAAAATTAATATGGCTAGACTCCCATATGAATACTAATAATATATCATATGACCATTCTTCATATAATTACTGGCACTTTGTGTCTTCTTAGATGAGCCAAAAGTTGTTTCCCAACTACCTCTGCCTTCATCAATGTTCCATATTTTAATCATTCCATCCCAAGATGTTGTGACCATTTGTTGACTAGAAGATTCAATTATTTGTATAAACCGCTTCTCCATAATGGCTAGTATAGAAAATAATTTCATTGGTAGAACAAAACTCCAAAACATTTCTGATTTCCTTGATTAATTGAATCTTAAGTAGAATCCCCACAATAATTATGTTTTACATAAACTGATAGGAAAACAACATTGCTTGGAAAGTGCATCTCTAATATTTTATGTTCCTTGTACAATAATTTAAATACATTTGAAGAAGTTATATGAAAATATAGCTTCTTAAATTCTTCTTTAATTTGAAGGTTAGTTTTGATAGTGAGTAATTTATTTCATAGATGGATTTTAGCTTTTGCTTGATTGTTGTGCACTGTACTTTCTTCTATAAATAAAATGAGACATGCTAATGCACATTTTCACTATAATTTCTCTATTTTCTTCCTCAACATATCTCTCTCTTGGGCTTTGATACAACCCTGTCAGGGCCTGTCCTAATCACATTTAGCCCAAATCAAAAATAAAATTTATGCATTGCTTCTCCCTACACTAGCAGACCCTGGCTGGAGGTTTTATTTGATATTGTCAACAAACATACATCTGGTTGTCTGAATGAATGGGGGAGTTACAGCCTTCCCAATCAAGAGGTCATGACTTGTCAGAACTGATTAAAGCAATTCAAGACTTATGTCATAGGATGAGAACATTTGACCATAGGCTCAATGATAAAAGCAATGATCCTTAACTAAATTATTCATACAAATTTCTTAGATTTGGAATAATTCAATGAAAATCAGCCAAAACATTTAAACAAGATATTTAGATCTAAAATATTCGCATATGATAAATAGATCTACACATATAACTTGGTTGGAATAGAGTATTTAATTCAAATAACTCACTTGATGATTACAATTTTTTTGCTTCAATTGTTTGCTCATAACCAAGATTACAATGATAAAAAAAAAATTTAGAAAAATATTGGGATGCTAAAATCCACTATGCTTGGTGTACAAATGCAACCTTTCTGTGAAATTTCCCTCACAAATCCAAACAAGTTTCATCCTCCAAACTGGTGCAGGAGCACCTTAAGGTCTTTTGGAAGATCTTAGTGAGTTCTGGCTTATAGGTGGTTCTAGCCAACCACCAAGGAAATAAGGACTATGATATAAAGTCCCTAGGTTTTTTTTTGAGAGTGTGTTATGGTAGGTTTGGCTTAGAGTCTTGAACTTTATGAGTTCCTAGACAAATCTTGGCAATTTGAGCATTTTGGCAATGTTGCCTTGGCAATTTGGCCTAAAAGTTCGAAAATAGCATTAATGTTGTTCTAAGTCTGACCCAAGGGTCCTAGCATGTGGGAGAAAGGTATATAAGGTCATCCAAACCCTAATACCTGGGTTGGAAGTTCATTTTCACAAATTGAGACTTGGAGAGAATTTTTGTGTGATTGGAATTCAACAACTTTTGAGTGCATTTTTGTGTTTGAGCCTTCATCTAGTCAAGAATGGATTGAAATGACTAACCTGATGCTTTTAGTGTTTCATTTTTTTCATTTACTTACTGTACCTAGCATTAGATTAGTCATTTAGACCAACTGGTTAAGGTTTTGCAAGTTTTTGGTTTTTTGGACTCACTGCCAGTTTGGGCCAGTTTTGTGAATAATGAGTCCCACTTGAGTTCCCATGGCATTCCTCTCATGGACACTTGTAATAAAGCTAGGTACTATGTAAATAATGTACATACAGGTTTAGGAGTGTTTGTTTGTAGGGGAAGTGAAGAAACTATCAAGCACTAGGTGAGTGCAAGTGCATTCTGGCTAGTGGCTTGGAGAGGAAAGCAGTAAATAAAGCTGATAAATGGATTTTTTTGTGCCAATAAATAGCATGGGAGTGTGGGAACATGTATTCTAGACATGTTTGTGCAAGGAGGAGAGTTGAGGAGGTCATTGAAGCCCTCAAAGTTGGAAAAAGGAGCTAAAACCCTTGAAACCCTTGAAATTAGGGAGGTATGAGAATAGTCATATGAACAGCCACTTGGGAGACCTTACACCTGGTAAATATTGAATCCTATGGTACCACTAGAAATAATATCAAAAAATATTTTGGGGTTGTTAAGACCGTTTTTAGAAAAGCCAAGAAAACGGGTTCTAGGAGGCCTAGTTGGGGCAAAAGGCTACAAGGCCTAAAATGGAGTTTTTCAAGAAAACGATGGGAGAATGGTGAAAGAATCCAATGAGATGGATCAGTGAGGTTTCAAATCAATAAATATATAGTAGAATAACCTTTCCTAGCCCCTAGAGTGGTTAGGACACTTTAGGTCAGTTTGGAGCCCAGGGAAGCCTAGTGGCGAATTGAGAGTAATGGAGAAGAATTTGAAATTGGTGGAGAGTCTTATGAGGTGAGATGGGTTTAGGAGAGATCCCTGAATAGGGTAGAGAGGAATACCCTAGGAAGACCAAATAATAGGTCTTGGGAAGAGCAAGAGTGCTCTTGAAAGGTAAGTCTCCCCATCAAATTGGTATCAGAGCCATACAAGGCTTGGGAATTGAGACGTGAATGTCAGAAAGAAGTGAATCCATAGGAGAGAACACCATGGTGACCAATGCAGAGCTAGCTAGAGACTTGACAGAGCAGCAAGAAAAGAATAGGCGTCTTGAAGAGGCTATGGAAGAGATGAAGCACAAACTAGAAGAGGTGGCAGAGATTGCAAGCAAGATGAAGGTACAGTTAGGAGAGGATAAAGATAAGGGTTAGAATCAAATAGAGGAAGACATAGAACCAAAACCTGACCCTCCATTAGCAGAGGAACCCTTCCTCAAAGCATTGAAGGCTTTGAGTGGCAAGGCACTTGAAGGTATCCCTGTGTTCACAGGAAGAATGGATGCAGAGTTGGTTATGGAATGGATTGAGGGAATGGAGAATCACTTTGAATGTGATGGGATTACAAAGGCATAAAAGGTGAAGATAGCCAAATCAAGGCTAAGAGGACAAGCACTAACTTGGTGGAAGTTTCTACAAGAAGAAAGAGAGAAGGAAGGCAAGAAACCCATAGGAAGTTGGAAAACTATGGTGGCTAAAGTGAAGGAGAACTATCTACCTGAAGACTATGATATTCAATTGCACAAGAAGAGACAAAATCTCAGACAAAGAGACCTAGATGTAGTTGCATATACAGAGGAGTTCCAAAAACTAAGCCTTAGATCTAGAGTGCAAGAAGTTGAAAGCATCAAGGTTGCTAGGTATCTAAACGATCTTAGATGGAACATACAAGAGGAGTTGAGTCTTTTCACACTTACTACCCTCCATAGTTGTTATCAAATGGCTATTAAGGTGGAAAAGAAACTGAAAAAGAAACAAGATTCTAATACTAGAGGTAAAGGAAGAGGTAGAGACTATAGAGGTGGGCATAGAGGAGGTTTTGGTGGAAGAAGCCATGAGAACAAAGGTCAAGGGGATTCCAAGGTTGGAGAACTATCCCATGAGGCAAATAATATAGGGGGATACAGAGGTAGAAGCTCTAATGATGGTGGAAGAGGTAGATTAGGAAGCTTTGGGAGAAGCTCACACTTTCCTTCCATGAAATGCTACAACTGTGGACAATTGGGTCATCTGGCTTATAGGTGTCCAAACAAGCCAGCATCTTCACAAGGTGAGAGGAAGATTACATATGTCCAAGAAGAGGACTGCTCTAAAAACTCAGAAGTAAGTTTGGATTCAGAGAAATGAGAACAACTCATGTTAAGAAGGATTTTGATCAAAGCACCTACCGAGGATGAACACAAACAAAGGAGAGCTCTTTTTAGAGTCGTGCAAGATACAAGGTAAGGTTTGCAAGGTCATCATAGACTCAGGATCAACTGATAATGTCATCTCAAAGGAGGCAGTAAAAAAGTTGAAATTCATCAAGATACCCCATTCTCAGTTGGCCTACTCCAAAGACAGGGACAGAAGTTAGGAGTTTCCATGGATTAGCTTAGTTCTATAGGAAATTGTGAGAAGGTTTAGTGAAATTTGTGCATCGGTTCTTGACACCATCAAAGGAGGACTAAAAATAAAGTTTGTGTGGACCAAAGAAGCCAATGAAGGATTTGAAAGGTTGAAGAGGGAGATAGCTACCCAACCTATCTTAGTTTTACCAAGTTTTGACAAACCATTCATAGTAGAATGTGATGCAAGTAACATAGCAGTAGGAGTTTTCCTAAGCCAAGAAAGTTAAGGTGATGTAAGTAACATAGCAGTTGAACAATTTTAGAGAAAACAAAGTTGTTTCACGGTTTGCATTCAATCCAACAAGCAAAAATCAAAGCTCAGCCTCTTCGAATGAAAATGTTTGTTTGCAAAACAAATGAAGAATGAGGTAGTTAAGGTGTTTGAAGTTATTTAGAGGTCACTTTTAGGGTGGAAGTCTTAAAAATCCATTTTAAATGCACAAAAAAGAATGAAATTACTTCAAACCAAGTTTGTGAAGAAGTTAACTATGTTGCCCACTAGTTTCCCTTAAGAGTCCAAAGTGCTAAAAGACACCAATATTTGAAGGTCTATTTCTCAGAGATCGTGATGCTTACAGACTCTCCGTCTGAGGCTATGGGATCGTGTTGGGACCATCTACAAAAACCTCTCTCGATTTTTGCTATTTCTGAGGTGTTTTCCTGTGGTGATGACTTTTCAATGGAGGGAAAAGTTGTCAGATGCAAGCAGTGTAAAGTTGCAAAGTGGTGCAACTTTCACTCCGCAGCTCGTACGACCTAACAGACTGTTCCAACACGTCCGGATGGGTACGTTTATGCTAGTATGGTCCTCTCTTGCACCCAAATACGCCAAATCACTCCGAGCTACATTGGACCAGCGATTTCCCTTAAGAGTCCAAAGTGCTAAAAGGCAGCAATCTTTGAAGGCCTATTTCTCGGAGACCGTGAAGCTTATAGACTCTCTATATGAGGCTATGGGATCGTGTTGAGACCATCTACAAAAACCTCTCTCGGTTTTTGCTATCTCAGAGGCATTTTCCTATGGTGATAACTTTTTAGTGGAGGGAAAAGTTGCCAGATGCAAGCAGTGTAAAGTTGCAAAGTGGTGCAACTTTCACTCCGCAGCTCGTACAACCAAACTGACTATTCCAACACGTCCGGATGGGTACGTTTACACTAGGGATGGTCCTCTCTTGCACCCAAATATGCCGAATCACTCTGAGCTACATTGGACCGGTGATTTCCCTTAAGAGTCCAAAGTGCTAAAAGGCAGCAATCTTTGAAGGTCTATTTCTCAAAGACCGTGATGCTTACAGACTCTCCGTCCAAGGCTATGGGATCATTTTGGGACCATCTACAAAAACCTCTCTCGATTTTTGCTATCTTGGAGGCATTTTCCTGTGGTGATGACTTTTCAGTGGAGGGAAAAGTTGCCAAATGCAAGCAGTGTAAAGTTGCAAAGTGGTGCAACTTTCACTCCACAGCTCGTACAACCAAATGGACTATTCCAACACGTCCGGATGGGTACATTTATGCTAGGGATGGTCCTCTCTTGCACCCAAATATGCTGAATCACTCCGAGCTACATTGGATCGACGATTTCCCTTCAGAGTCCAAAGTGCTAAAAGACAACAATATTTGAAGGTCTATTTCTTGGAGACCGTGATGCTTACAGACTCTCTGTTTGAGGCTATGGGATCATTTTGGGACCATCTACAAAAACCTCTCTCATTTTTTTCTATCTCGGAGGTGTTTTCCTGTGGTGATGACTTTTCAGTGGAGGGAAAAGTTGCCAGATGCAAGCAGTGTAAAGTTGCAAAGTGGTGCATCTTTCACTCCGTAGCTCATACGACCAAACGGACTACTCCAATACGTCTGAATGGGTACGTTTACGCTAGGGATGGTCCTCTCTTGCACCCAAATACGGCGAATCACTCCGAGCTACATTGGACCAACGATTTCCCTTAAGAGTCCAAAGTGCTAAAAGGCAGCAATCTTTGAAGGTCTATTTCTTAAAGACCATGATGCTTACAGACTCTCTGTCTGAGGCTATGGGGTCGTGTTGGGACCATCTACAAAAACCTCTCTTAGTTTTTGCTATCTCAGAGGCGTTTTCCTATGGTGATGACTTTTCAGTGGAGGAAAAAGTTGCTAGATGCAAGCAGTGTAAAGTTGCAAAGTGGTGCAACTTTCACTCCACAGCTCGTACGACCAAACGAACTATTCCAACACGTCTGGATGGGTACGTTTACGCTGGGGATGGTCCTCTCTTGCACCCAAATACGCCAAATCACTCTGAGCTACATTGGATCAGCGATTTCCCTTAAGAGTCCAAAGTGCTAAAAGGCAGCAATCTTTGAAGGTCTATTTCTCAAAGATCGTGATGCTTACAAACTCTCCGTCTGAGGCTATGGGATCATGTTGGGACCATCTACAAAAACCTCTCTCATTTTTTGCTAGCTCAGAGGTGTTTTCCTGTGGGGATGACTTTTCAGTGGAGGGAAAAGTTGCTAGATGCAAGCAGTGTAAAGTTGCAAAGTGGTGCAACTTTCACTACGCATCTCGTACGACCAAACAGACTGTTCCAACACGTCTGGATGGGTACGTTTATGCTAGGGATGGTTCTCTCTTGCACCCAAATACGCTGAATCACTCTGAGCTACATTGGACCGACGATTTCCCTTAAGAGTCCAAAGTGCTATAAGGCACAATCTTTGAAAGTATATTTCTCAGAGACCGTGATGCTTACAGACTCTCTGTCTGAGGCTATGGGATCGTGTTGGAACCATCTACAAAAACCTCTCTCGGTTTTTGCTATCTCGGAGGCGTTTTCCTGTGGTGATGACTTTTCAGTGGAGGGAAAAGTTGTCAGATGCAAGCAGTGTAAAGTTGCAAAGTGGTGCAACTTTCACTCCGCAACTCGTACGACCAAACGGACTGTTCCAACACATCCAGATGGGTATATTTACACTAGGGATGGTCCTCTCTTGCACCCAAATACACTGAATCACTCTGAGCTACATTGGACCAAGTCAAATTAGGTGAAAAATTGATGCAAACACAAGGGCACAATCACAAACTCTTTGCAACTTGCCTATTTGAGCCATCTAACAAGATTATTCTAACCTCTTTGGACATTCCAAAACTCCCTTAAAACTTGACAAGCAACTAAATACACATTTCCCTCTTTAACCCCCTTAAACCCTTGTAATAGTGAGAAAGTAGTTTTTGTCCAATTACTCCCCAATTTTCCAAAACACCAGATGAACACATGACTGATTCAAACACCCATATCCAAGTTAAACAACATATATGAGAAACAACATAGACTCCTTTGGACCAGCGTTGACTTCCTATACATTCACCCTTGAACAGGCTACTCATTTAGCCCAAAAATGCAAAGAAACATACCTTCAAACACCACACAAACCCCTAAAACCTTGAGATAGAAAATAAATTGCCAAGAAAACAAATATTCTGCAATTGGATTCCATTTGTACGGATCTGTAACCGTCAAATAAAAAACCCTTGTTTTTAGTGTAATTCTTGAGGGTTTATTGGATGTAGCACTTCCACAACCTTTCAGAATTTTCCACCACCTTAGAAACCTTTATTTAGGCCCCAATATGCTTAGAAAACAAAGAAACTTCTAGTATCTCAAATATTTTTGCAAACCCTAGGGTAAAAACTCTATTTTCAAGTGAAAAAAACCACCATTTTTGGACCTTTAACTCTTCATTTTATTTCAAAACCCAGTTCTCCACACCTTCCACTCTTGAAATAACGTCAAGACATGTAATAACATTTCTACATAAAATTTTTATACAAAGCAATGGGAAGATAAAACCATGTAAGTGGTTTCCCCAAACTAATTGCCACCAAAACCATTCTTGATAGTTTAAAACCACAAACCACCCCAACGTGTAATTATGATAGCACTCAAGATAGCCCTCCACCATGAACATATAAACTAAGTAGGAACCCATAACATTATGGAAAGATGATCCACTTCTCCCAATGTAACTCCCAAGCATTACATGTGAGAGATGGTCAATTTCATTGATGGCAACGATTGTGTGACTCCCATTGATGACCTTCTTTATTCAATGCCATTACAACAATATCCAAAGCATTCCAAAGAATACTAATGAAAACAATATTTCCCTCAAAACCTCATGATCATTCAAGTACTCATTCTAACAATACAAGAGATTTACACTTCAAATTGCAAGTGAATATAATTTACAATATCTTAACATAAAAAATGCAAAACCTAATAGAAAAATGTATCAATGAGGTACAAGGATGTATAAAATCCAATCAATCAAACACAATCAAAATGTCTCACTATTAATTGCTCCAATGCTATAAGATAAATGAATGTTTTCATGATTATAATGAATATATTGTATGTTATTAATGCTAGTGTATATCATCAAATTATGCCAAACATGTGTTTAGTCAACTCAAAGTGGGTGAATGACACCACTTAGCGAAAAGTTTGAATTTTGAATTTTAAAATGAAATGGAATAGGTTTGTGACTATGAGGTCACCCTTGTGAATTAAAGAATTGGGTTTGAGGAGCAAAAGTTGCAAGCCACTA
>VDFB02058242.1:338591622-338882370 GCA_007258455.2 Sequoia sempervirens
TGTAATAAAAATTCATAATTAATTATTAATTTGGAAAAAAATTACAAAAAATATGTGTCACATCAGGACATGAGTCACTCTACTTATATATAAAATCTTATAAAAATATTATCATTTTATTGTGGTTAGAATTAGGGTGGTTAGACAAACACCTACTTCTTAATTTTCCTCTGAAATTTAAGTATTACTGCATTGAAATTTCAATTTTTCACCAAATAGACTTTTAAAAAAAATAAAATAAACTTAGTAGTTTAAAAACTAAATTCAATCTGCCACTGATTCTATTCTTACATATTTTTGAAATAATATAGATAACTTATTCAAATTTTTATGTCAAGTTGCCTAACTCTGATTTTTCTGAATTTTCATTGCCACTTAAGGGCCTATTTTTTCCATGATAATCCTGCACATACCCAATTGGCTCAGACATCGGGGTTCAATAATGTTCAGAATATTTGCTTTAGAGAATACCCCATCCAGGTCTAAATCATCACAACCAGCCCAAACATTCTCACCACAGGGCGCATAAGGGACAATATCAAGTCTGAAGATCATTATTTTTTCTTTGGATGGAGGGGCCATGTGCACCCTAGGAAATGAGGTCAGGGGGGAAGTAGCCCAAGAGATAGTATTGGTACTGTTTGTTTTTAAATCAACCTCGAAGTCACTCTGATCCTTGTTCAAGGTCGTTGACATATGAGTCAGAGTTGGAGCCCTTGTTGGGCCATGAGAGCTCAACTTTTTTGGTTTCCAGACCTAGCATGTCTTTAGAGGTTGATGACATGAGTCTAAATTATGATCTCTCCCATGGCACCATGAGTAGAAAAACTTATCTTCCTCGACCTCTACAGCCTGAATCCAATGCTCTCCCTACACACATAACAATATTTCTTTCAGAACCCTTCTTATAGCAATGATTTACAATCTGGCATAGATGTAAGTATCACTTTCGATTATGTCAATATCAGCATTTACCAGCATGCCAAGTGAGCGTTCGATCTTAACCAATCAATCCTCAGCCCAATACTCCATTGATAAATTATACATGCGTATCCAAATGGGCTTTTCGTAAGGTTCTTGTTTAGCTGCATTAAAGTTAAGGCACCATTTTTTAATGTAAAGAGGATGTCCATCGATCTTCCATAGCCCTCTCTCTAGGACATTGTTTCTAGCCTCCTTGGAAAGAAAAACCACAACAAAAAAGCTATTCGGCAGAAATTTGATTATCTCCATGTCTTTCCAGACCCCCTCAATCCAGTTCTTGATTTTTCCGTGCTCGAATCTTGGACTAGCCACTCTGTAGATGAATGCTAACTCTTCAAGCATATCACTCTCTTCCTAGGATTCCATGGACAAGTCTATAGGTAAGAAGGTCTTATGGCAAGGGGTGTCGCATGGCTTTCCCAACCTTCCATTCATCTATTTTTCCTTGTTGTTTGATGCCCTAGCATCATCGCACCTGTTATCTTCCTAACTTCGAACTTCCCCAGAGCTTCGTACATATCCTGTGGAATTTCACTCCATTTCAAGTTTTTACTCATTATAATATAGATTTTATATATTATGCTTATTATTTATTTTTATGTCTATTAAACAATTATATTTTTTAAAAAATATTTTTTTAATAAATTATTAAACATATAAATAATTTAAATAAAGACACAAGCTCCTAAAAAACAAATAAAATGATAATTTAAAGAGCAGTGTAAGCACTCAAAAGTAAATGAAAATAGTTTATAGAACCAATTTTATGTCACTTTTAAAAATCATTTTATAGTAAGCATATAAATAATTTAGTTAGGAATGTAATATGTGAGTAAATTTAAATTATTTTTTAAAAATTATTAAACATTTAAATAATCAAGTTAGGAATGTAATATTTTAGTCAACATATAAATAAATTATATAAAAAGATAGAAATTAAATACAATTTAAATTGAAAATTATAAAAAATTATTTAAAGAAGAATATTATTTTTTTATTTTTTTTTATAGATGAGTACTACCAAATAAGGGGGTAGCTCCCGGATATAGTAGCAGATTTAGGCATGGGAATGCCATAAACATCCCAAAGTGTTGACTTGTAGCTAAACAAACCTAAACATTCAAGAGCTGATAAATGGTTGCCATAAGATTACCCATCCTAACAAGCTTGTTAAGACTACCCACCCCCATCCAAGAGAGATTAGAGTCCATGTATCTTGCAAATGCCACCAAATCCCTGTTCCTGACTCCCATTTGGAAAACCTCCCATGCATTGGATATGAAGTTAAGAAAAGCCTCGTGCTTGGTATTACCCGTTTCACTACCATTACCTTCATCGTCGCTCAATATTGCAAGATCAAAGTAGACTTTGAGAAGACTGACCCAACCATCCGTCCTTAGCTCCATTGTAGCATTTGCAAAAGCATGTACATAAATCAGCACCATAAGCTTGTCTAGCTATGCCACCACACGTTCCCTGGACTTAGTGATGTCCGCCATAATGCCAATCAAAACCTCGAACAACTTCCCATCACACCAATGTTGGTTTACGCTCAAGAGGGAGGAAAAAAGATCGACAATAGCATTCAGTGTATCCTAATTTTGGACTAGGAACAGACCCCTACACTGCACTGGAAGAGCTTCCTTAGCACACTGGTAGAGTACCCTGAATTGAAAAACCATGTTTGCTCTGCACCCCACACCCCAAGACTGCTGCTTATAGGAAAACATGAGTCAGAGTACCAACGTTAAATAAGCATAGAGGGTTACTTAAAAACCATTGTATTTCAAATATCCATCAGTCGTTGCGTAGCCCAAATCACCTGAAATCTAAACCACCAGTACACTTTGTTAATACTCACATTCCAAGGGCTTCATGGGCACAGGTGTGAACATTAGGTGAGGCTCAACAGCCCAAAGAATCATTTAAAATTACTTCTTGCAGACCCGACCAAGGTACAAATGTTGATCCCACAACTACTTTTTCAGCTTGCACCACGCCCGAATTTTCCAGAAGGTCTGCAACCCGATTTGCCTCTCTATAAACGTGCAATAAGGTGTACTTTGTTAGCCTGCCTAAACATTCCTTCACTAGACTGATCCAGTCATTCATTCTCCAGTTTTGTGATCTCCTAGAAATGATTGCGTTTATGCAAAGCAAAGAGTCTCCTTCGATCTCAACTTCCTCAATACCCTTCTCAGTGCAAATTTGTAGACCAAGCCAAAGCGCTTCCATTTTGGCCATGTTTTTTGTACATATCCCTATATTTTTTGAAGCTACCCACACACACTCTCCTTTTGAGTCCCGAATTATGCATCTTGCCCCAACATTGCCCAATTTGCCTTTTGCCACCCCATCGAAGTTTAGTTTCCATTTTAGTCGTACCTGATCGGTCCAAAAAATCTCTTTCCTATTCACTTTTGGATTAGATGGCCGACAGAGGGAAGGTATCCTAAGCCCACTCCATTTCTTCATAATTTCTTCATCCCATCTTGAAAATTTTGACTTGGGGCCCACAATTATCCTGTTATTCACTATTTCTATGATAGCCAACTGAATTTTCTTGAAGAGGTGTTCCCGTGTCAGTGAGGTACCTTTAAAGATCCATCTGTTCCTCTCTTTCCAAATGTGCCATACTACTAATCAGGGTGCAAAACTCCAGATTCCCTTCCAGTACCCAAACTTACACATGACTGGCCAGCTTGCCAAAAAATCCCAAAGTTTGTATTGTCTTGGCCCAGTAAGATTGAAATCACTCTGCAATCTATCCCAACAAGATGCAGCGTACGGACATGATAGAAGCAGATGGTCTAAGTCTTCTTCTGCTTGTTTACATAAGATGCACCGTGATGGGCTGAGAATACCTAATCTCTTCAGCTGCTCACCAGTTAGGCACCGTTTATGAAGAGCAGTCCACAAGAAAGCCCCAGCCTTAGGCAAAATCTCTTTTTTCTAGCAAATTCTAGCCATCCAAGATTTGTGTTTACTTTGCTTTAGTTGGATTTGGTAGCCTAGCTTGGCAAAATACTCCTTGGAAGATGCACCACACCACAAAATAGAGTCTTCCTGATCAAAGAGTCTTATCGGGCGGTTACCTAACTCCTTACAGATCTCAAAAGTCAAGATTCTAGGGAGTTGTAGGGATGAAAAGTTGATCCAAGAGTACTTACTGTAAGTTGAGTTGTTATCTGTTCTAACATAATCCACCACCTTTGTGCCAAAATTGGAATGGAGGTGGTCTAAATATTGATCAAGGTCAAAAATTTCTGCCAAGCTTGGGTGGCCATTCCATGAGTCCATCCAAAATAATGCCTTCTTACCGTTTCTAGTTTGCCAAGACAGGTGCGTTGTTATTAGGTGTCTGCAATTTGATATAAATTTCCACGTAGCCGACCCACCTTCAAGATTGGCGACCATTAGTATTCGAGACAGATATTCATTGTCCAAGTACTTGCTTTGTAGTATTCTACACCATAATTTATCAAGCCTTTTGTACATCTTCCATATCAATTTTGCACCTAATGCATTATTCTGCAACCACATTTTACGCAACCCAGCTCTGCCGTCATTATTTGACATGCAGACTAAATCCCATCTAATTAAAGGAACTTTTTTTTCCTCCTTTGAACCTTCCCATAAAAGCTTTTTCATAATTCCCTCCAACTCTTTTTTCATTTTTACCGATGCTTCCAAGCAGGACATTGTGAAAATAGGTACTGCTGCCAGAACCATTTTTGCCATGGTGATCCTGCCTACCAGAGTGAGCCAACTGTTTCTCCAGGCCATCGCCTTGTTCTGACATCTTTCCACTACCTCACCCCAATGATTGGCTTTACACAAGCCTTCAAATATTTGGACACCAAGGAACTTGGATGGTAAGTTCTCGATTCGTATTCCCAAGATTGAGATGATTGCTTGTTGCAGTTGGTCCCTTGTATTAAAGAAAAAGACACAAGACTTGTCCCTATTCATTTTTTGCCTTGAATTGTCTTCGTAGTCTGCTAGCACCTTACTTATACTTCTGGCTTCTTTTATGCTTGCTTCCCTTAGGAGAGAGGTTTCGTCCACAAACTGAACATGAGCGATTGGTTCAGTATTAGGGGCAACACATATGCCACGCCAGCGCCCCTGCATACTACATTTTTTTATAGCACAACTAAAGGATTCTTCCAAGATGACAAAGAGGAAGGGGGATAGCGGATCACCCTGCCTAAGCCCATTTGTTGCTTTGAAGAAACCTTAAAGTGAGCCATTAATAGCAATAGAAAATCTCACCATAGAAATGGATTGGAAGATTAGTTTGCATCACTGACTACTGAATCCTAACTTTTCCATGACTCCCATTAGGAACGGCCATCTCACCTTGTCATAAGCTTTACTTACATCCAGCTTTATAATCATTACCACCTGTTTGCTTGATCGAAGTGAATGTACTGCCTTCGAGATGATAAGTATACTATCTAATATTTCTCTACTAGGCACGAAACCATTTTGTTCAGCCGAAATAATCTTCTCCAACGTAGGTTTTACCCTGTTAGCTAGCACCTTCACCGCAGTCTTGTACAATGTATTGCAAAGTGAGATAGGCCTGAATTCATTAAAGGATGTGCATTTTTGCTTCTTTGGGATCAATGCTATTATCAAATTATTAATGTCCTTAACAAAGTGACCAGTTTTGCAAAATTCTTCAATGAACTTCCATAGCTCGTTACCCATGAAACTCTAACATTTCTGGAAGAAGCTTACAGGGAAGCCATCGGGTCCTGGAGCCTTGTCAGGGTGCATTTGAAATAAATCCTTATGCACTTCTTCCATTGATACCTATGCGCACAGTCTTTTGTTGTCATCTTCATTGATTAAAGGGCGAACAGAATCTAGGAAATCCGTATTCATCTCTTGGTGATGTTGTTCCCCAAGCAATTTAGAGAAGTACTCATAGGCCACCATGCCAACCACATTCCCACCACTGACAATTTGGCCACTATAGTCGTGGATCTCCTCAATCTTGTTTGTCACCCTCTTGGCTAGAACAGATGCATGAAATAATTTGGAGTTGGAATTTCCTTCGCTTAGCCATACTTCCTAGGATTTATCTCTCCAATAAATCTCTTCCCTTTTTAATAGCTCAGCTAATCTTTCCTTCAGGTGCTTTTCTCTTGTATATTCTTCATTTTTCATGCCTTTCTTTATTATCACCCCACTAAGAGCTTCTAGCTCGATCTCCACTTTCGCCTTATCCATAAAGATGTTCCAGAAATGTATCTTGCTCCATTCTTTCAATTTTTGTTTAATTAACTTCAATTTCTTGACCAGTATAAAACTAATAGAGCCACCTACCTTCAATTCTTTCCACCATTGCTCCAGGAGCGAGAGAATATTCGAATCCCGCCACCACATATTTTGAAACTTGAAGCTTGATTTCTCTGCAACTTGCCTAGATGTTATTGACAATTCAACAAGGAAGTGGTCTAAAATTGAGATGGGAAAAATATTGGCTAACAACTTTACTCATGTTTCAAACCAGCAGGGTGATAACAAGAAATGGTCCAGTCTTTCTGAAATAGTCATAAAATCCTTACGATGATTTGTCCATGTAAAAATTTCGTTGTCCGTTGGGCAATCCACCAAACCACAATCCCCTACAAATGCTCTGAAATCAATGATGGATTGCGACACCTTCCTAATGCCACCACTCTTCTCAGAAAAATCAAGTAAGGTACTAAAATCTCCCCCAAGTGGATTTTCTGAACAGGAGAGTACGAATTCTAACACCGAGCACCATAATGCAGCTTTGTATACTATTTTTGTCGAGCCATACACATTTATAATCAAAAACTGTTTGTTCAGGGTTAATTCAAACGCTTTTGCCGCCATCTAGTTCGTAGAGGTGAACAAGACCTCCACAGAGACTTCTGCCACCTTCCATAATAGTCCTAAACCACCTACTGTGCCAACCAAATTTTGAAAGAGATCCATCCCAGTATCGACAATATTTGAGGAATTTTGTGCAATCTTTGCCTGCTAGCTTTGTTTCTTGCAACAAAATAATACTACTTATGCTTTTTTGCAATTGACGCCTAACCAAGCATCGTTTGTCAGGGGCCATTAGGCCCCTGACATTCCATGTGGTAATCCTCATTGCTTGCCAAGGGAGGATGGTCCTCCTTTGGTACTCATAAATTTGGTGACGCTGGTATATTTCTTAGCAACCACTTCTTCTTCCCTTAATTTTTTTAGGGATTTTCTACCTCTTGGATTGCCAATGTTGCCAATTTTTCCCAGACCCAGATGATTGATTGCCAACTGAGAGATATATCTTTCATCTATTATGTCCAATTCATCATCATCGCAGGCTTTTGAATCTAGGTCATCACTTTCTCTATCTACATCCTCTACCTCTGTACTTACGAATGGTTGATTCCCTTTCCCCGGGGAAGGTAGCTGGGTATGCGGATCCAACCCCGCTTTGCTTTTGTATGAATCTTTGGTGGATTGAGCGCCTTTCTCCTGAAATCGTTCTTTTGGATCAATTGTTTCAGGTATGTGTGTTTTTTGCTTGATATCATCTAGCTTAGTTGTGATGGTTTGGGATGGGATAATTCCAGATGGCTGATCATTCCAAACCTTTTCATTCTTTGTGCAAGTCTCAGCACTGTGACTTCTATCTCTGCATTCTACACAAAAGAAGTGTGGTTCTTCAATCTCAACATCCTACAACCATCTTTCCCCCTTCACCAGGAGACAAATTTTGTGCGGTATAGGTTCAATTGCAGCAATACGAAGCCTGGAAAACTTATACATATCACCTTCCAAAATGTTTGAATCCACTTCCAATAAGGTTCCCAATGACCTACCAATCTTTTCTAAACAATCTCCTTCCCAATATTCTATCGGTAAATTATACAATCGAACCTAGATCGATTTTTCATACGGCTGCTTTTTTGTCTGATCAAAATTCATGCACCATGGTTGCATATATAGAGGCATGCACTTCATGTACCATAGATCTCCTTTCGTTATTCGTTGTTTTGCTTGCTCATCTACAAACACCACCACAAAGAACCCCTTCAGCATGAATCTTATTAACACTTCCATGTTCCATTTTTCTGTGATCCAATTTTTAATCTCTGTGCGACTTGGTGAGCCCCCAATGAAGCGACAAATGCAAGAAAATTCACTAAGAAGAGTGGCATCCTCCTTAATTTCATCTGTGACATCAATCTCCATGGGGGGCTTGTCATCTCTCATATTACTAACTGTTAATGCTTTCCTTGGTGTTTCCTTCAGTGCCTCCGAGCCAGTTCTTCTACTTCTTGCGATTTGGTGGCTATGAGGTTTATTTCGCCACTTGATTTCTTCTCGGGCATTCCATACTCCATTGCCTCTTTGCTCAAAAGGCGATGGGTGCCCTAGATGTGGGGCTCGGCTTTTAGTAGGAATTTAAGAAGTATCATGTCATCGCCTAACTTTGTATCCTTTCTTATCAATCCTTTCCTACGACAGGGCTGGTAGGCACTTGTCGACCCATTCTCCGCTGATGAAAACCCACTGTGGAATGTGAGCCTTCGCTTAGCCCTCGACTCTCTCTTCCGACAGTTCATCACCCCAAAACCTTCTTCCTTCCCCTTTGGCCTTGCATTTTGAAGCAACCTTTCTGCCTTCTGAATTCACACCGCTCTGCTCCATATTGAAGAATATAATTTTTTAGTAAACATACAAATAAAATAATTTAAAGACAATATTAATATTTTTTAAAAAATAATATTATTAACTATAAATACAAACACAATTCAAGTCAAAATTATAAAAAAATATATTAAATATAAAAAAGAAAAAAGAAAAAAGTACAAGCACATAATAAACATACAAATAATTTAAAGATAATATTAATATTTTGAAAATATTATTATAAATTGTAAATACAAATACACATTCAAATTAAAATTATAAAATAATCAAAAGCATGGTGTCGTCAACAAATTGGTTGTGAGTGATGTTCTCAACTCCGTCCGCCACCTGGATTCCACGCCAAACTTGTGTATCTCTTAATCTTCTAAAGTGACGCCCCATGGCCTCAACCATAATAACAAAGAGAAAAGAGGATAAATGATCACCTTGCCACAGGCCATTGGTAGCATTGAAGAAACCACACATCGATCCGTTAACAAGAATGGAATATCGAGGAGAGGAGATGCACCAGCTGATCATTTCAATCCATTCAAGGGGAAAATTGAATATTCCCAATATTGCCAATAGAAAATCTCAGTGGACTCGGTCGTAAGCCTTACTGACATCCAATTTTATTACCATGCTCTTCATTCTTTCTGAGGTGATCAAGTGAACAACCTCCACCATAGTGATTATGCTGTCAATTATCTCCCTTCCAGGCGTGAACCCATTTTGCTCCACCAAGATTATTGACCCCATCACCAACTTTAACCTGCTAGCCATGGCTTTTGCCAGAATTTTGTACACACTATTGCATAGAGAAATCAGACGATAATCTACAAAGGAAGAGCAATCTAATTTCTTGGGAACCAAGGTAACCACTGTATTATTGATATCTTTAATGAATTTTTGCTTTTTCCTAAATTCTTCTATGAATTTCCACACATCCTGACCCACAAAATTCCAACACTTTTGGTAGAATCTGATGGGAAACCCATTAGGCCTCTGCGCTTTGTCTAGGTAAAATCCAAATACCACAACCTTGACTTCTTCAATGGTTAATGGTGTGCATAACATCTTGTTGTCAATGTCCCCAACAATCTTGGGGATGCAGTTCAAGTAATCCTTATCCTAAGACCCAACTTCCATCCTGATAGCTAACAAATCTAAAAAGAACCGAATTTCTTCCTTTTCCAAACCCACCATGTCACTTACTATAGATCCATCAGCTAATTGAATATTGGCAATCCTATTTCAGTCTCTTCTAGACCGAGTGGCAGCATGAAAAAACTTTGGATTTGCATCTCCGTCTTTAAGCCAAGTTTCACGAGCTTTGTCCTTCCAGTACAATTCCTCTCGGGCCAGAATCTCTGAATGCCATTCTTTTAGAACTTTTCTCTCTTAAATTCTTTTGCAGTCATGCCGAATTTGATTACTTGTGCATTTAGCAGCTCTAGCTCTTCTTCTACTTTAGCTTTCTCGATAAAAATATTTTTGAAACTTTCTTTATTCTAACCTTTCAACTTGGTTTTGATGTAACCCAACCTTTTGTGAAGAGAAAAGCTTGCAGAACCCCCACAATTTATTCTCTCATGCCACCAAGTTTCCAGATTCTACTTGAAGAATCCCTTGGATGGTCTCTCACTTAAGGTAAGCTCCAAAAGCATCGGGAAGTGATTAGAGACAGCTATAGGGGAGATAGAAGCATAGTAGTAGAACTCATCACCCCACCAGCCAGTGCCTAGGAAAAAGTGATCCAAACGCTCATAAATATTAGTGAAACCCAAACGCCGATTAGTCCATGTGAATGAACCATTACTTGGTATGCAATCAACAACTGATAGATCTAAGACAAAGTCCCAGAAGTCTTCCATCACCTTGTTGACTTTATGCAGTCTACCACTCTTCTCATTTAAATTCAAAATGGCGTTGAAATCCCCTCCCAATATAGCCAAATCTCCACCAACTTTTAGTACCTGTTCCCTGATTTCATTCCAGGTTCTCAGCTTCTCATCTGTTCTTATTGGCCCATACACATTGATTGGAGGAAATCCAAGGCCATTCGACTAACAAGTAACCCAACAAAACATCCAATTGGGATGAGCCTCCAACAACTTTATATCCACTAAGTTAGGTGCCCAAAGGACACCCGATCCCCTAGCTGAACCCATACAGTCACAGAAGATTCCTTTCCATATTTTGCAGTATTGAACAAACTTCCCACCATCAAGAGAGTCAATCTTGGTCTCCTGAAGTAGGATAATGTCAGCCTTCATTCTATCCAAATGATGCTTAACCAAGCGTCTCTTGTCAGGGGCCAATATGCCCTTAATGTTCCATGTTAAGAACTTCATTTTTGTCCAAGGGAGGACTTTGCTCCCTTGGATGTCAGAAAATTCTTGATGCTCTAGTAGCCCTTCTCCCTAGCCTCCTCATCCCTCTTTTTTTTGTTGGATTTTCTTCCCTTGTTTTTCTTCAATTTCCCCAGTTAAGAAGTGACCGATTGGCTCAGACATCGGGGTTCAATAATGTCCAGAATATCTACTTCAGAGAATACCCCATCCAGGTCTGAATCATCACAACCAGCCCAAACATTCTCACCACAGGGCGCATAAGGAACAATAGCAAGTCTTGAGATCACTCTTTTTTCTTCAGATGGAGGAGCCATGTGCACCCTAGGAAATGAGGTTAGGGGGGAAGCAGCCCAGGAGATAGTATTGGTACTGTTTGTTTTTAAATCATCCTCGAAGTCGCTCTGATCCTTGTTCAAGGTTGTTGACATATGAGTCAAAGTTGGAGCCGTTGTTGGGCCATGAGAGTTCAACTTTTTCGGTTTCCAGATCTGGTGTGTCTTTAGAGGTTAACGACATGAGTCTAAATTATGATCTCTCCCATGGCATCGTGAGTAGAAAAACTTATCTTCCTCGACCTCTACAGCCTGAATCCAATGCTCTCCCTACACGCATAATAGTATTTCTTTTGGAACCCTTCATACAGTAGTGATTTGCAATCTAGCATAGATGTAAGTATCGCTTTCGATTATGTCAATATAAGCATTTACCAGTGTGCCAAGCGAGCGCCCGATCTTAACCAAATAATCCTCGGCCCAATACTCCATTGGTAAATTGTACATGTGTATGCAAATGGGCTTTTTGTAAGGTTCCTATTTAGTTGTGTTAAATTTATGGCACCATATTTGAATGTAAAGAGGATGTCCATCGATCTTCCATAGCCCTCTCTCCAGGACATTGTTTATGGCCTCCTCAGAAAAGAAAAACCACAACAAAAAAGCTCTTCGACAAAAATTTGATTATCTCCACGTCTTTCCATACCCCCTCCATCCAGTTCTTGATTTTGCCACGCTCGAATCTTGGACTAGCCACTTTGTAGATGAATGCTAACTCTTCAAGCATATCACTCTCTTCCTAGGCTTCCATGGACAAGTCTATAGGTAAGAAGGTCTTATGCCAAGGGGCGTCACATGGCTTTCCCAACCTTGCATTCGTCTATTCTTCCTTGTTGTTTGATGCCCTAGCATCATTGCGCCTATTATCTTCCCGACTTCGAACTTCCCTAGAGCTTCGCACATATCCTATGAAATTTCACTACATTTCAAATTTTTACTCATTATAATATAGATTTTATATAGTATGCTTATTATTTATTTTTATGTCTCTTAAACAATTATATTTTTAAAAAATATTTTTTTTTTTATAAATTATTAAACATATAAATAATTTAAATAAAGACACAAGCTCCTAAAAAACAAATAAAATGATAATTTAAAGAGAAATGTAAGCACTCAAAAGTAAATTAAAATAGTTTATAGAACCAATTATATGTCACTTTTAAAAATCATTTTATAGTAAGCATATAAATAATTTAGTTAGGAATGTGATATGTGAGTAAATTTAAATTATTTTTAAAAAATTCTTAAACATTTAAATAATCAAGTTAGGAATGTAATATGTGAGTAAATTTAAATTATTTTTTAAAAATTCTTAAACATTTAAATAATCAAGTTAGGAATGTAATATTTTAGTCAACATATAAATAAATTATATAAAACGATAGAAATTAAATACAATTTAAATTGAAAATTATAAAAAATTATTTAAAGAAGAATATAAATTTTTAGTAAACATACAAATAAAATAATTTAAAGACAATATTACTATTTTTTAAAATAATATTATTAACTATAAATACAAGCACAATTCAAGTCAAAACTATAAAAAAATATATTAAATATAAAAAAAATAAAGTACAAGCACATAATAAACATACAAATAATTTAAAGATAATATTAATATTTTTTAAATATTATTATAAACTGTAAATACAAATACACATTCAAATCAAAATTATAAAAATAATATTAAAAATAAAAAATAATTAAAAAATTAAATCTAAATGCAATTCAAATAATTTAAATCATTTTCAAAATTATTAAACATAAAAATATTATTTTATTTTATATATAAATAAAATAATAAAAAATACATATATTATAAAAAAAATCAAATTTAAATAACTTCTAAATAATAATGCGGGTCTCCAAAACATAATACTATTCCTAAGTTCAAAAACTCTTAGCAAATATTTATACAAATATAGGTATTCGCTTGTTGTATGAATCTGCTTGCTCAATAATAAAAACAAGAGCTACAAAGCAACGAAGTTCCTAGGAGAAAGTTTTAGAATAGTTTTGTTTGTATTTTTTGTGTTTGCTATGTTTTAGGAACAATTGGTTAGGATAAAGTAGTTGTCACCTAAATTTAAAAATTTGATCATTAATAGAGTCAACTTTGTCTTCCATTAGAAAATGACCCTTATAGCAAAATATTTTTTCTCACTTCAAAATTCTAAGATGCTCTAGTTGTGCTTTTGTCTTCCATTAGAAAATGACCCTTATAGCAAAAGAATTTTTCTCACTTCAAAATTCTAAGATGCTCTGGTTGTGCTTTTAGGCCATGAAGAAAACACAATTTACATGTTGCCAACATTATGTAAATATTAATGAGTTCAAATATTTCCTTAACCATTCAACATACATGATAAAAAAATACTCTTTAAAAAAGTAAAGATCTTTAGAACTTTCATTGTACGCAGAGTCATGTATAACCAACCTGCTTAAATGTTATAGTTTTCTGCACAAATGAAAATGAAAGCATATAGTTCTAAGTCCTCTTATAGGTGCCTAATGTCTCCAAAAAATGCTTGACAATAAAAAATGATCTTTTTATTCCATTCAGTAATAGATAACTCATTTTTAAGCCTCATAAAACTTTGAATGTGAAGTGTATTACAAAAGGCCTAAATCAAACAACAAAAATATCAATTGAACCCATATGCCCTGTAACACCCCTCCTTTTTGCGCTCTGTTAATCAGGCAATGTTTTCCTATGTTATGCTTCGATCATGTTAACATGTGAATTAATGATGCTTTATTCTTTGATTATGTTAATAAGGTTAGCTTTGTCAGTTAGTGATACTGTATTGGTGAAGGGGACGGGATCACATCACTCGCATGCGAGCGCCCTGTGATTCTGAGATTTCCTCTTCACGGTGTGATTGATCATATTATGTGTATATGCACGTTCGACATGCTCTTTGTTGCAGGTTGGTAGGTACATGACATCGACTCCACCTGGTTTCCAGGTCTGAGCGTGTCCATTGACCAACGGAAATTAATTGGGAGATAGTAGCTAGGTTTTTCGAACCAGGTCGTCACCCTAGTCATAGCGTGTTGTTGGGTTGTCGTCGGGGTCAGTTGTTTTAACTTGGTCAGTCCCCCTTGAGTGTTTATTTAATTTTAAGTTTAAAGTTTATTAAATGACTTGCGTAGTCTAATTAATGATTAAATGTGTTTAGTTGCAAGCTAAAAGTGATTAAATAGCTTTTGGAAATTATAAATGATGAATGTTTTGTCTTATTGAGATGTTGGAAAATTAGTGATTAATTAATTAATTTAATTGAATTAATAAAATAATCTAATTTTGAATTAGATTTGTTTTATTGATAATTTAAATTAATTGTGTGAATTAATTAAATTATCCCTATGAATTAAAAGTGTAAAAGAGTTAATTCTTTTGTTGAATATAAAATGCTAAAATATTTTGAATTCAAATTGGAATTAGAAAATTGTTTAAAGTTATTAAAAAAATTCAAATGTTTTCTTATGCAAGACTTTGGGGTAGAAAATATATTTTCTGAAATAGTTGACTATTTTGGGGAAAGATATTTGTGAAGAGTTGAATATGAATTTGAAATTGAATTTAGTTTGAATTTGAAAGTGAGTTGCACTTGTATTTGAATTTAATTAGAATTAGAATTTGAATTAGAAGTTGAATTTGAATTTGAATTTGGGAAGTTTGGAAAAAAGGATATATTTTATTTAGGGTTTTCTTTTCAATCTCTCTATGGATTCTTGGTTTTGGATTTTGGGTGGAGAGGCTTGGAGGAGGCTATGATGGTGGAGTTGAAAGGGTGCTTGGAAATCTCCATGGTTAAATCTTGCAATTTTGGAGGAAACACAAGGTTTCCATTATTTCTCCCTTCATCTTCTTGCTCACTTTGAATGATTGAAAATATAGTGTTAGATTCAATAGAAATTCATGGA
The DNA here is from genome assembly GCA_007258455.2 of Sequoia sempervirens. Lineage (NCBI taxonomy): Eukaryota > Viridiplantae > Streptophyta > Pinopsida > Cupressales > Cupressaceae > Sequoia > Sequoia sempervirens. The sequence continues at coordinate 338,606,897 of VDFB02058242.1, forward strand.
AAAGCTCTTAAATTTTGGTAAATGGTAGATAGATTTGGAGTGGAAACCAAACAAGAAATGTATACCAAGTTATGGAAAGAAAATCCAAGAAAACTCAATGTTAAAACTAGATTTTGAAAACCCATTTCCTTGTTTTGAAATAAGTTCTATTTTCCTGATTTGGGTTTGGATTATTTATGAAATCAAAATTTGGGTATATGTATTTGTGAATACAACCATATATTTCAATATATGGAGATACCCACAAATATATATACAAATATATATTTGTTATTTTAGAAAATTGTAAATTTCGGGTTAACACCCCATAAAATTTTATTGTTTTTCATTTTTTTATTTGGTTCTGGAAAACGTAGAAATTAAATTATTATAAAATGTTTTTTTTGTGAGGTGGGAGGTCAAACCCCACCCCACATCCGCCGCGGCCGCCGCCCGGTGGGAGGCGTCCGTTGTGTGAGCACACAGCAGTCGCCGCCCGCAGGGGGCGGGCTATGTGTGAACACACAGCCGTCGCCGCCGCGGGGGGGCGCAGGCTGTGTGTGAACACACAGCCACCGCCGCCCGGCGGGAGGCAGGGGCTGCGTGCCCTTCGGCCCATTTCCCTATGTGTTTCTTTTTAATAATTTCGAAATTATTCTTAATTCCAATTAAAAAATTTATGAATATTATTTTATATTATATTTTATATAATATTTATAATATTTAATATTATATATTATATAAAATATAATATATTTAATATATATTAATTAATTGAAATTTTGTATAAGTTAGAATATATTTTACTTTATATGTTAAATCATAAGGATTATTAAAGATGATTAATGGAAATATATATGTATATATATTAATTGTTATATTTTAATTAATGGGGGTTTTAATTATTTGTTAAAATTATAGTTATTTAAATCAAGTATCTTTGTATATGAAGGTATATACATACTTTGAATATTGGTTTGTAAATAACCTTGTCATTATGCTTTTATATTTAATTGTATGGATTTCGTATTGGTATTTTATTTTTAATAAATGCGTTAAGGGGTATCATAATTCAAAGGTATTAAGATGCTTATCGTTGCACGCTTTTAGAGGCAAGAGTGGAGTTTAGATAATCTAATGTCTTATTTGAAATATCGATTTTAGTTGATTGAGTATCCTATGTTGCTAAATGGATTAAGTGATTTGAATTTAAATATTATTTATTAAAATATCTTGAGTTTGATTATGTTAGTGAAACTTAGAGTTAATGAATGTCTTATTCATATTAGACGACTTTATTGTCAAAGGTTGGATTTGTTTATAATTTGATTTGATTATCTTAATATGACTTTTGGTCACGTAATCGAAGCTAAAGTAGAGTTTATATTCGAATGAGTTATTTCAAATGCTGAATCTTAATAGTCAAATGTTTTATTTTAAAAATGTAGATTTTAAATGATCAAGTGCTTTCATTTTCAAAGGTTGACTTTATTAATAAATGTAATTGGGAAAACAAAATATAATTATTGGTTTAAACTCATGTGGTCAATATGCTTAACTCACTATTAGGTATATTCGTTTGGGATATAATGGAATTCAAGTAGAGATAAGATTTAGTTGACTTATTTAATGCTAAGTTGAAATCAAGACTGAATTATGTAATCTAGATGCTTATTTTTCAAGATGTGTAATTATAGAATATGATTGCGGAACTGAGAGTAAAGGATGAACTTATTATCTAACCTGAATGATTTATTAATCAAGTGATTTGTCTATGGTATGTGATCATGAAACTTAGGGAGAACGGTTGATTTAAATTTCAACCAGATAGCTGCATTATTAACATGTTTTGATTATGAATATGGTTATGAGATTTAGAGTAAATGATCTGTTCTTTAAATATCTCAATGTCATGAAAAGAAATGGGATCAATTGATTGGATAGATGCGAGTCATGAAATCTGTGTTTGAATGGATTTAGGAAATCCAAACATTAGCTTTCCTATTTGTCTGAAATACTTTCAGTGTTTAATTGTTCACCTTCGATGTTGTGGAAGGAGGGTGAATGTTTTGTGAATCTTCCTGTTATGGGTTCATTTATTAGTATGGGTGGTTATACATGAGTTCTTATGATTGATGACTATAAGTCATTTCTTGTTGATCATGTAAGTCTTCCAGCAGTGTTTTCTTGAGATGATGTTATGTCTCTTATGTTTTTCTTTGTCTATCTGGAATTTTGTGTGAGTTAAGCTCAAGTGGCTACCCGGTCCTTTGAACGGGTTGTGTGACCTTGTGATTCATGGTTGAGTCGAGTTATCAGTTGTTATGTGGGTCTCATCATGTTAGTCAACCTTGTGTTAGCCTTGGGTAGTGCACGCTTTGGTTTCAGTTTTGGGCATCCGTAGGGATGTGTTACCTGTTGAGGTGTTTGATTAGTTGTGATAAGTGTTGGTGCATTGTCTACCCATGGTCTGTGGTTGAGTTTTGTGTTGTCGATAGGGGAGTGGCTTTCAAACGAGCGCCGGGCCCAAAGTGGTTCCAGGATAACTCATGTGGAAGTTAGTTAATTAAGTGAAAATTAAAATAACTTATGCTAGGGATAGAGTAGCTTGAACATTAACAAGATAATTTAGCCTCGCTCATTGGCTCAAGGGCTTGTACGAGACTTGAGATGAGTCTGGAAGGCCTGGAATGGCAAGATCGTTATCTCGTCTTTACGAGAGATAATCGATTCTGCCCTGGTGTGCATGTGGGGCCGGAAGTCAGTTGAGGTTTCTAGGATATCCCTAGAGGGGGGCCGGGACCTAGGAAGACTTGCCAGGAGATCCCATGCAGCCTTTGCGATGACACTCCTCCTATGACAGCAGTCGGTATGGTGTTGTACTGTTGGTTTATTTTGTACAATGATGGTACTCGATTTTGTACTCTGGAAGCATTGTAACTATGATGTTAAGTGATGTGGTTTATGTTCTAGTCTCAGTTTAGTTTATGTGTTAGCATGTGTCTAGTGGTAGATGGTCTTGTCTAGGAAATCCTTGTTACTATCTCCTAGCATGGAGGGAGTGGGGCCTTTGGGTTCCACGTGGTCGGGTGGCGTGCGTCTTTTTCCGTTGGTTCTTCTTCATGTTCGTGTGTTCGTGATTTCTAGTTGGAGAGCTCGTTGGATGCTGTTGCTTTTCTGGCTTCGTTCTTTTCAGATGATCTTTATTTTATTACCCCTCTGTTGTTATCGAGGTGGAATTTGTATTATGTAATCTTTTGGTTGGAATTGCCTCATTCAGGGAATGAGTGTTGTAATCTTATTGTTTAAATGTTAATTGGAATCTTGAGGTATTTTATATCCTTGTTGTAATTTATCTTGTATGGAATGTATGTTGTCCCATTTCCTTAAGTGGTTAATGTTTCAATTTATGTTAATGTTAATTGTTGTTGGGTTTTTAAGTAATCTTTGTCTCGTGGCCTTAGAGGTTGTTGGCAATATGTATTCATCTTACATGTTATTTATACTTAAAAAAAAATAAAAAATAAAAATGGTACTTTTAAGTGGTGAATTGCAACTTCCTCTAGGGTTGCGTGGCGGGGCGTTACATGCCCATTTTGTTGATTGTAAAGTAGTGGAAAAAAGCATTGTAATAGTCATTGGACCAAGACCACAAGGTATAGGATTAATTGTTGAAGCTATTGTTGAAGCCTCTTCATAGGAAACATGACTGACTAATTGGTATTCTCTTTTAGCACTAGGATCCTGCAAAAGTGGAAGCAATAGTTTTACTTTGCTATATATTAACCATCTTTTACTTACAAACTTGTTTTGAAAAAGGCAATTAGAAGGTGCCATACCTCTACTGCATTTAAACCAAGATCAATTAGTACTGCACCAAGTTTTAACCAATCACCAAGAACCAAATTTGGCACACTTGCTATAGCAACAAGAATATCTACTTCATGAGTAAAATTTGTAGGAAATTCTTTATATTTTGAGTAGCTATGGTCTAAATAATATTTTTTTGGAAACATGGTTTAAGACTTTAAATTAATACTTAAGTAAAGATTGTCTACTATGTTTCAAATTTTAGAGCTATTCAATAGAATATGGCCCATATTCTAATATGTCAAACACTTTTTTAAGAAGAGAAAATGTAGTCCACCCTTAATCAATGTGTATTTATTTACAGACTAAACATTTGTACTTATAAATTTATAGATATGTGTTTTGTCAGATCTTTTTCAGTTAAAAATAAAGATTACGATATTTCTTGTAGAGTATGTAAAAAGTGATCTATGAAAATTCAAATCTACCCATTTTGTTTGAAAATTTTGTTTTTAAGACATTTAACTATTATTGTTGTTGTCCCTTACCTTCAAAATAAAGTGTAAGCTAAAATTTTGGCACAACTAATTCTCAAGCAAAAGTTTTTAGTATTTTAAATAACGACATAAACTTTAAAATTATCCTTTGTAGCTCAAATTTTGATGCTACTCATTGGATTGCAAATATTTTACCCTTAAATAACTTGCTCTTCATGTGACAATTTTTACTCAATATTGTGGTGGAAACATTAGATACTTCAACCATAATGATTCAAGAAATTGATGATTCAAATTATTTTATTCCTTACAAGGTGACCACACAATGCTCATGCATTTCTAGGATAGTATAGTTATAAGCCTACTATTTAGAATCATAATTTTGTATTGTTAACTCATCAAATGTGTGTGAACTAATATTTTTCTAGGGTATTCATTTTTTAACTTAGATATCGAAGTGTATACCCTTAGCCTCCAGATCTACTTGTCTCATTTGATTTTTTGTCGACATCACTATCTCTAGATAAGTCATAACCAAATTCTAAGGTCATCTCTAGATGGGCATGCTCTTTGCCAGATATGATGAAATAGGGCATGAGTGCACTAAATGTGTTACATATCCATCAATGTTTTATTTGGATGATTAGACAAAATTTAGGAAATCATAGACATAAAGAGAAAGATTAAATAAAAGCTAAATGATACACTCTTGACAATCTTTGTTTGGGATTTTCACTCCTATTTGGTTCTATGTTATATTCTTTTCAAAATTGGAAGTTTTTTTGTTATGATCAATTGGAATAGACTCTACAAGAAATGCATAAATATATTGTCTTGTGTAAGAAGTCGATGAACATAAATAATAATTTTTTGATAAATCACAAGAGATAACTCTTTGTAGTCAAACACAAATCTCCAGATTTTACACACAGATCCAATAATTATTGCCAATGAATTAGAACACTAGTATCAATCTCAGTTCAATGATATGTGTTAATATCAGATTCAGAATTAACAATAAATTCTAGATACTCCACATTAGGCATTGAATTTTTTTTTGAAAAGTTTTCTTTATTTGCATCTCCTCTAGAAACTCGTCTATCTTGTAAGTCAGGTAACATCTATGAACTATATGTACTAGCTTGTGCTACTAGAATTGGTAGTCATGTAAATTTTTATAACATACTGGCTAGTATAAGTTTTGTACTAAGGGCCTCTACCATTTTGATGGAAAAAATACATGATAATGGGTCTCTTTAACTTAATCCCCTACTTGGTGAATAAGACCCTATAGGGGATGATTAATCGAATTGAAAGAGAAGAAGATTCATTATGCAATTAGTACTCCCCTAGTTGAAGTTGACAAGAGGTACATGTAGTATAGAAGTTGCTAAGTCAAAGTTTATCAAAGGCTTTGGACACATCCAATTTGATAATCATTCTAGGATAAAAGTCAATTTTTGAGAGATTGAATGGTTCTCTAGGGGTAGGTGGAATTGCAAGTTGTACTTAACTCTAAAGCATTCTCATGAGGTTAAACACAATGATAAAAAAATCTGAACAATATATAAGGTATGTAAAAATAAATGCCTTGTGGGCATCAACAAGGGGTCTTTTAAACCAAATTGGCATCTATCATGGTCATGACTTAAAAAGTAACAAATATTATTATACCCTTATTGTACCCTACCCTTTATTGAACCCTAATTTAAGCCTAACCCTACCACTTACCATAGCCCTAACCTTAGCTCCAAGTTTTATTCTAGATTTATAATTTTAATCCTAACTTAACATTAACCCTAACCCTAATTAAACAATAATCATAACCCTAATTGAATCCTAATTGAACCCGAATCCTAACTCTAATTGAATCTTATTGTTGGGGTAAATTAGGGTTCAATTAGCATTCTAGTTAAACCCCAATTGTAAGATTAACCAAAATAAGCCTAACTAAACCCTAACTGTAACTTGGACTTGACCCTAATCATAACACTAATTGAATGCTATCCCTAACCAAGTAATTGAACCCTAATTCCAACCATAAACCTACTTGAACCCTAACCCTAACTCTTATTGAACCTTATTGTTATAGTTCGATTAGGGTTTAATTAACATTCTAGGATGGAGATTAAGGTTAGGTTAGGGTTAGAGTTGTGAATATCTTAATATTAGCTTATAAAATTGACCCTAACTATAATCATAATTGAATCCTAACCCTAACCCTAATTAAATCCTAATTTTGACCCTAAAACTAACCATAATTAAATTCTCGCTCTAACCCTAACTGTAATTAAATCCTATTGTTAGGGTTGAATTAGGGTTACATTTAGGGTTCAATTAGAGTTCTAGTATAAATCTTGGGGTTAAGGTTATTTATTTCTTGATATTAGTTTATAAATTTGACATTAATGATAAATATATTAAACCAAGAAAAGTTAGTACATATTTTTATTTGTATGTGAAATTAAGTACTATTAGGGTTATAATTATTAATGTTTTGACCTTAGTTTATCAATTTGGCATTAATGAAAAATATTACAAACCAAAATAAGTATTTTAACCTAGAATTCTATTTGTATGTGAAATGAAGTATTATTAGAGTTAGAATTATTAATCATACAAAATAATTAATCAAATCACAACAATATTTGTAAATCTTAGAATTAATTATAAAATTAAACTAAATTTTAATTTCTAAAATTTATAAAGTATTTATCATCTAGTTTTGAAAATAATCATTTAAATTATAGTAATTATCTACTACAAATAAATTAAATTAAATCTAAATTTTATTTTAAAAATAATTCAACAATTATTAATTATAATTTTAGAATAAATTAAGAATATATATATTCTATTATTTTTTGCTTTGCATCCAAACTATTTTATTTTCTAAAATTACATTAAATTCTAACTTCAAAAAAATTAGAAATTATTTTGCATGCCTACTTTTGTATTTTTGAGTTCAATTAAGTATATTGTTCTTTAAATTTGAATAACCAATCATAATAGAGTAAATTAATAATAAAGTCACCACAATGTGTGTGTATATATATATTAAAAAATAAGTATTTAAATCTAGAATTCTATTTCTATATGAAATGAAGTATTATTAGGGTAAGAATTATTAATCATATAAAAAAACTAATCAACAAAATATTTTAAAATCTTAAAATTAATTTTAAAATTAAACTAAATTTTAATTTTAAAAATTTATAAAATATTTATTATCTATTTTTAAAAATAATTAGTTAAATTAGATTAATTATTCAATACAAATAATTTAAATAAGACTACATCTTGTCTAATGTATATGCCTATACATCTGTAAAGGTCTGCTTTGGTGTATGCAGGGATTATTTGCAATGCATACAATGTAAAAGGTGAAGTGGTATACCTGTAAAGGTACTTTATCAGAATGCTTTTCTATTTTTTTGTGGATGATTGAGGATGATTGAGCATAATTCACAGTTAAGAATTATTATGGGTAATTAAAAAATTAACAATTTCTAGTTTTAATTTTGTCATAATTTTTACATTTTTGGATGTGCAAACATTTAATAAAAGTGGCGAAAAAAATACCTAAAAAAAGCCAACAGAATTGCAAAATATGTTATGTTATGGTCAATGATATTCAAGAAAAATAATTTTGATTGATTGAAGTTCAAAACAGTAATAATAGTTAAGGAAAAAGGCATGCCTATAGTTCCTTAGTAGGAACTAAAAAACTGAGGCTTTAAATGCTATGCTATGCTATGCAACATGGAGCAACACATCCATGCCCTGATGCATTCCTGGGGCTGGATAGTTGTTGTCGTGAAGTACATGATGGCCTTAACTTCAATCATTTCTTACTTGTTTTTATTTTTATTTTTTTATTTTTATTGAATAAAAGCATAATTTACAAGAATGAAATTATGAAAGGTTGTTGAAGAACATAATTGTCTTTGTGGCTAGTTCTTATTGGTTTTAGGAAGGAAACTCTATTAGCTTATATAGATTGAAAGTGAGATTTATGTCTAAGTTTTGGGAGGTTATAGAGCTTTGTGTGGCAAACCTTGAGTTTGTTTAAAGTCTATATATAGAAATAAAGAGAGTTTGGTAAGTTCTTTTTTTTTTGAAAATATGCATATATTAATAATGAGAAATTTTACATTTACAAAAGAAGGAACTTTCAAGACAATAATCTTGTTCAAGAAGTCATAAAGGAAAGGATTCAACAACAGAGCAAATCAACATGAAACAACTGCAAGTGACAAAGAAGCTACAACTTGCAAATTACACTACAATAGAAACCACTTTTCTCCAAGAGTATAAAGTACTTGCTCCTCTGTAACAACATCCATAGATGTGAAAGTTATTACTGCATATTTTCTATTAGATTAATTTTAATTATTGTCCTTTTATATTTATTAAGTCTAGGTATAGTTGTGGCAATATTATTGCATTAAGTTACATTTAAATTTTGGGGTTCTATTGAGTAATCATAAAATAAATGGGCATTGGTTTTTTAATTGTGAATGCATCTATTATTGGTTGTGTTATATTGATTAGATTCTATTGTATTTTCTCCAAGTCATAGTCTCAAATGAATTTGTAGACACCTAAATTTGGACAATTAATTTATCCAAATTTATCATCTTTCGTCTAAACATCCTTTTATTTGCATTAATTAAGTAATATTACTATTATTTAATTAATACCCTTAATTCTGCCAAATCCCTAAGGTATTTAATTAAATACACCTTATCTCTGCAATCCCCCTTTTATCAAATTTAATTAAATAAATATGACATTTATTTAATCCCTCACATGTCATTTCCATCTAATCCATCTCCTAATCTCTTCATTAAGGATGTGCACATGCTAATCCTTAATTAGGATGTGTCGAATCTTCCAACTTTTGCAAGTTGGCTTTTAATCCTCATTAACCCTTAATTATCCTCTGATTACTGATTAGTTAAGCCTAATCAATACCTTGGTCAACTCTCCCCATCTCCCAAGGAAATTTTAATTCCTTTTTATTCACCCTAGGTTCCCCTCTTCCCCATGTGAATTTTTAATTCACATTTTATTCCTCCTATAATCCCCTTTTCCCATGCATCTTCTAGAATTTTTGACTTGTCACATCAAGTCACATGTGACAAACTCTCACCTTTTTGGAGACCCTCTCTTATCCACTAGATTTTCCTAAGCATGTGAATTTTTACATTTATTCCTCTAAGGAATCTTCTTATCTCTTAATGTACTTCCAAGGTACATGTCCTTACACATCACTTGTCCTTATTCCACTTCACTTATACATCATCATACCCTTAGCCATTTCACATTCCACATGTCAATATGTGAGGGCTTGTGAGTCATCAACTCACTGTAGCCCTTCATCTTGGCCTTGTTGGATAAATCTCAACCTCTATAAATACCCCCTCCTCTAAGGCATTTACAACACTTAGTCATTTTGAACACTTGACTCACAAGCATTTCCTCTTACTTAGCCAAGCCATTTTAGCTATTTGCAATTGCATCCCATCATATAGTCAATTTTTCATTTAGTCATATCAATAACCATCCAAGGAGCACACAAGTACCCAAAATCAAGGGCCAACCTGTAATACCCTTCATGTTGTTGATACTCTTTGGTACTCTTATGTGTTGGTTTGATACTTGGCTTATGATGGTGATTAGTTCACCATCTTGGTTATGTGTGGATTCATAGTTTGGTTGGTTGTTGCACTTGACATTACTTATGATGTTTGATGATACATTATGTGGTGGTTATATTATTTGGTTATGCTATGGTTTTCCTTAATAATATATGTGGTGATGTTGTGATTCTATGTTGCTATGTTTTCTAATGTGTTTGCTAGTGAGTCTTGGTGAAAGGACAAAGTGGCATCACTCGCTTGCGAGTGCCCTACTACCCCGTGATTACCTTTCACGGTGTGTCTGCAATGAAGATTTACATGCTACTTGACGTTTGTTTGTATGCAGGAATTACAGGAACAAAGTCTTGATTCCACCTACTTCGGTAAGACAGGGCAAGTATTAAATTAACCCAATGGGTATGATGTTGAAAAGGGAGTTGATAAGGAAGTGTCCCATCCCAAGTCCGTCACGTCATTGTGAGTTTTTCAATGTTGTGGTTTTGACCTTGTCTTTGTCTCAGTATTGTTGATGTTTATTTATTTTATTTGTGGATAGTTGTTATTTAATTTATCTTTATTTTTATGAGATTAATTTATGTTATTTTGTTGATATGATTAATTGTATGTAATTGTAATTTAGTTAAATGTTGGATTTAAAATATTGTAAATTAAAAGATTTTTAATTAATTAAAAAGGATAGAGTAATTAATTTAAATAAATAATGTTTGTGATAGTTGTAATTGTCTTCTTCAAGATATTAATATTATTAAATCTAAGCATAATATCATGTGAAGATAAATGTGAAATTAATGAATTTTTAATTAAAATATGTGAGATAAGTGTGAGCTTTTAAAGCAAGAAAAAGAGTCAATGCATGGGTTAGAAAAAAGAGCTAATGCATGGGTTGGATTTTTGAGGAGAGAATAGGAGCTTTATTTATTTTTATTGTGGGAGGAACAAGTTTTCTCTACACACATAGGATGGTTTTTGGTTTTGTCTGGAAAAGAAAAAAGATAGGTTTTTGTGCTTCTTTGTTAAAATTATTCTTGGAAGAAATAGAATATTGATCCAAAAGTTAGCTGAAGGAAGGAATTAGAGAAGGAACTGCAGAGGGATTCTATTTTTTAAAAAGGAAGAAGGTTGTTGTGTTTGGATTCGTCAGCAAACGAAGGACTCCAGGTTATTTTCGATTAATTTATTCTTTTGTTTTGATAGATCTATATGGGAAAACGAAAATCATCTCTGCCATTCTTTAAATTGATATCTATGTTTTGAAAAAAGGTTTTGTTGTGGAAAATTTCTTGTATTAAACCTTTAAATCTTTTGTAGGAATCTATTGTGAAAACCTTATGAATTTCTTCAATAAATCTTGTTTGCTAAAATTCTTGATTTGAAAGAAAATCAATTTATTAGGGTATTAAAATTGTATATCCATATTTATTCTGTGATTGAAGGAAAATGAATTGGATATGGTTTTCATCCTATTTGTTTATTTATTCTGTATTATTTGGGAAAATATAATTATATATACATTTATGTCTGTACATATGTTATGTACTGTCCTTTTTAAAAAAAAAAATCTTTTTGATACAGTACAGATTCTGAGTTTATGTTTTGGAGAAAGAAATTATATATATTAAAAAAAATATACAAATGGTATTTTGTGTTGAATGAAATTTAATATATTAATAATAAAATATATATATTTTTTATTAGGGGTGGAGTGGTCGGCCGAAGCCGTACCACCCACAGCCCCTGTGGCAAGCTATATGTAGCCACCACAGGCTGTGCACAATAGCCAAGGCTGCGCACACAGCCGTGTGGGGGCTGCGGCCTCCCCACAGTGGGAGTACAGAGTACCTCACATTGTGCATGGATGTATAAAGTTTTATTTTATTTTATTTCGATTTCTTTTAATTTTATTTATATATATAATATATATATGTTATATATATTATATATATACATGTATGTATATTAATATATACGTATATATATGTATATATATATATAAACTGTTATAAGTTACAAAATGTTTATATGGGCAATTTTTATAAAATGATATAAATGCATAAATTTTAATATATGTTTTATTTTATATGTACATATATATGTGTATATGTATATACATATGCGATATATATATATATATATATATATATATATATATATATATATATATATATATATATATATATATATATAGATATATATATATCTATATATATATATATAAAGGATTTTATATGCTGTGATTGTGAATTAATTAGATAATTTCGTAAGTTGCAATGTTATAGCGTAGTTGAGGGAATTAGAATTAAACCTTGTGATTTAAATTAAATTGAATATTCTTGAGAAATTAAATTATTTATTTGGTGAAATTATTGTGTTTTGAAATGTGTTGTATGGCATTGTTCAACGTAATTGTGTACTCTCAAGATTATTTGTTGAACCAATTGTGGTTTTCTTTTTATTGAATTTATGTTGTGGGAAAGCCCTTGTGTTAGTTTATCCCTCTGTAGGAGCTTAAGTTATTGTTAGGGACTTCCAAAGGTGGGGAAATTGATGTTTCATATTTGATCTTTTAATTTGATATTTGTACCCATTTTGGATATAGTTGTGACTTGAGTTTACACATAGGGTTGTATTGTTTTATGGATGTTGTTTCATATGATTTTGGCGAGATGGTTTTACCTCGTGAATGTTCCATTTGTTGGTTCAATATTCTTGTGGTACAACTTGGTGTTGGATTTTATGTTTTGGGTTCTAGGGAGAGTGGCTCTACGTGGGGGCCGGTGCACAAAGGGGCTGTCAGGGTAACCCACGTTAGAGTTAGAGTAATCAGTGATAACCTAATTAATTAATTAGGTGGTGGCTAGTTAAACATTAATCAAGATAATTATGGATGTCTCATTTTTTTGTTAGTGCTATCATAGACTAAAGGTGGGCCGAGAAGGCTGTGGTGGGCATGATCTTTGCCTATTCTTCACGAGAGGTTAACGGTTTTGCATGAGTTACCCTATGGAGCGATGCCTTGAGATAGGCAGTCAGGATAACCATAGATAGAGGTGGCACCTTGTGATAGGTTGTCTGGATAATCCATGTAAGGCCATGCGATGACACTCTCCTCTAGCGCTCCCTTTGAGTTGTTTATTCAAATCCTCTAGAAGTGGTCTATTGTTATGTTTTGGAGATTTATTGTTGCTATGAGATATTTCTTTGTGTTCTCTTACTTTTCGTGTCTAGAATTTAACCTTGTCTTACTGTTTGGATGTGCTTGGTTGGGGATCCTTCCTTGTTTACTCCTAGTATGGGGGTGGTTGGGTGGAACATGCTACGCACCCCATTGGGTTGCAATTGTACCATTTAGTGAAGAGTTTTGCTGATGCAGATTGATCCAAGATTCATTATTACCAGATGTATATTTGTACTCCAGATGTATTTTATATATTGATGTATCACTCAAACCACGTGCGTTGGGAAGATTTATAATGTAATTTTGTCTATGTGTTCATTGATATGTATTATCAAACTGATGTAATGTATTATCATACCATGTAAATCATTCTAGAACTACCATTTGTAAATAATGTTTATGTTATGTTGTATATGTGGAAATATGTACTTAATATCTTCATGATCAAATTATTGTATTTGCATGTATGGTTTTATATGGATTATTCTTATTATCATTTTGGTTATCATGAATGAATGTTTAAATGATGATATGTGAATGAATGGATATGTAATTGGTAATTTAATGTTCTTTTGTTAACTTTGTTATGGGTTAGTTTGGTAATGTCACCTCATGTACCCCAAGGGACTTTGATGTGCAACTTGAAACATTAGTTATGTTGGAATACTTAAAGTGCATTCTTTATGTTTAAAAAAAAAATGTTGCATTCTTTGTTGTTCCTTTAGGGTTTATGTGACGGGGCGTGAAAACTTAAAAAATAAAATAAATAAAATAAAAGAAATTAAAAAAAAAAAACTTTATACATCCCTGTGTAGTGTGAGGTACTACGTACCTCGCACTGTGGGGAGGCCGTAACCCCCACACGGCTACGTCCAATAGCCTCGGCTGTTGTGCGTAGCCTATGGTGGTTGCGTACAGCCTGCCATAGGGGTCGTGGGTGATACAGCTTCAACCGACCACTCCACCCCTAATAAAAAATATAATTTTTTTTTTTTTTTTATTATTATTATATTAAATTTCATTCAACACAAAATACCATTTGTATATATCTTTTTAATATATATAATTTCTTTCTCCAAAACATAAACTCATAATTCATACTATATCAAAAAGAATATATATATATTTTAAAAGGATAGTACATGACATATGTACAAACATAAATGTATATATAATTATATTTGCCCAAATAATACAAAATAAATAAACAAATAGGATGAAAACCAGATCCAATTCATTTTCCTTCAATCACAGAATTAATATGGGTATACAATTTTAATACCCTAATAAATTGGTTTTCTTTCAAATCAAGAATTTTAGCAACAAGATTTATTGAAGAAATTTAGAAGGTTTTCACAATAGATTCCTACAAAAGATTTAAAGGTTTAACACAAGCAATTTTCCACAACAAAACCCTTTTTCAAAACATAGATATCAATTTAAAGAATGGCAAACATGATTTTCGTTTTCCCATATAGATCTATCAAAACAAAAGAATAAATTAATCGAAAAGAACCTGGAGTCCTTCGTTTGATGACAAATCCAAACACAACAACATTCTTCCTTTTTCAAAAATATAATCCCTTTGCAATTCCTTCTCTAATTCCTTCCTTCGGCTAACTTCTGGATCAACATTCTATTTCTTCCAAGAACAATTTTAACAAAGAAGCACAAAAACCTATCTTTTTTCTTTTCCAGACAAAACCAAAAACCATCCTGTGTGTGTGTAGAGAAAACTTCTTCCTCCCACAATAAAAAAAATAAAGCTCTTCTTTTCTCCTCAAAAATCCAACCCATGCATTGGCTCTTTTTTCTAACCCATGCATTGACTCTTTTTCTTGCTTTAAAAGCTCACACTTATCTCACAAATTTTAATTAAAAATTCATTAATTTCATATTTATCTTCACATGATATTATCCTTAAATTTAATAATATTAATATTTTGAAGAAGACAATTACAACTATTACAAACATTATCTATTTAAATTAATTACTCTATCCTTTTTAATTAATTAAATATCTTTTAATTTACAATATTTTAAATCCAACATTTAACTAAATTACAATTACATACAATTAATCATATCAACAAAATAACATTAATTAATCTCATAAAAAATAAAGATAAATTAAATAACAACTATCCACAAATAAAATAAATAAACATCAACAATACTGAGACAAAGACAAGGTCAAAACCACAACATTGAAAAACTCACAATGAGGTGATGGACTTGGGACGGGGACACTTCCTTATCAACTCCCTTTTCAACATCATACCCATTGGGTTAATTTAATGCTTGCCCTGTCCTGCCGAAGTAGGTGGAAATGAGACTTTGTTCTTGTAATTCCTGCATACAAACAAACGTCAAGTAGCATTTAAATCTCCATTGCAGACACACCGTGAAATGTAATCGCGAGGTAGTAGGGCACTCACAAGCGAGTGATGCCACTTTGTCCTTTCACCAAGACTCACTAGCAAACACATTAGAAAACATAGCAACATAGAATCACAACATCACCACATATATTATTAAGGAAAATCATAGCATAACCAAATAATATAACCATCACATAATGTATCATCAAACATCATAAGTAATGTCAAGTGTAGCAACCAACCAAACTATGAATCCACACATAACCAAGACGGTGAACTAATCACCATCACAAGCCAAGTATCAAACCAACACATAAGAGTACCAAAGAGTATTAACAACATGAGGGGTATTACACAACCAAAGAATTTCAGCTGCAAAGAGAAGGTATAATCATTTGCAATCCTCTTTCATTTTATCTCTTTGTATTAACAATTCCTTAGGCTAATCGTTGAGGTGTTCTTTGTGTTTTTACATTACATTTTAATTGTTTTGCACATTTAGAATAGGTAAAACTCAAAGGTTCACAAAATTATATGAATGTTATTAATCTTAACTTTGAAAGTTGGAGCCTAAGGTATTTAGAAATCTTGAAAGACAACTTTCAAAGTTGGAGCTCATAAGTTTCACTTGAGTAGTTGTTAATCAATTATGTTGGCTAATGTTTTGTTTCATGTCATCCTGTGTTTTGTACTTGGAGAAGGTGGCTATGATATTTCTATTCATGGATGGGTTAAAAGGTAAATAATGTTTTCAAAAATTATTTGAGTACTTTGGAGAGCTAGTTACTATCCTATTGCAAGTGGTTCTCCCTGTTGTAAACATCATTCTTACATTTTTGTTGATAAATTATGATAAATTTAAAATTATATTTGTTTACGATTATAACAATATTTGTACAAGATAGTTTAATTGGAAACATTAAGTCATGTTTGTAGTTATATTTGAAAATTATAGAAAGCATAAATAGTTCTTATGCTATTTCAATAAGTCAACTTATTATAATAAATTATAAATAGTTTCACTTAAGTTTTAATTATCTAATTTTGCAAGAGGCATAATCCTACAATGGCAGTGCTTTTAGGAGGTTATCACAACTTGTCACTATTTTTTCACATGACATTAACTCTGGTGCCCTCTGATACCACGAGGGCGGTGGGGAGACTAGACCTCGTAACCTCTTGCCTACAAGAGGATGCTTTAGCCAATTGAGCTAGGACCGCCGACCAAAAACAAAATAATAAAACAAATGTATTTTATAAAAACAAAAAATAATAAATATTTTAGAAAAAACAAAAATAGATAAAAATTATTTTAATAATAACTACATTAGTTGGTATGAGTTTTCCATAGTTCATGAAGTTAGAATGCTTAACTTTTAGATTCAACTGTGTGTATTTTTGTGTCAGTAACTACATTTCAAAAATTAATTATTATTTTAAATTTATAGACTAGTAATTACATATTTCCTCTATATATTTATTAACTAATTGAATGTAGGAAAAAATAATGTAAGACAAACAAATTAAAATTGTTTATTCATTATTTGATTTAATTATCATTTCTTAATTTAGATGATTAATAAGAATTATTAAATAATTTAATTTGAAATCAATCTACCAATACATTATGACATACATTATGTATTATAAAGTTTTAAATTATAAACTACTTATAACTTGTAGGACAATTAGTGAATGAAATTATAATTTATTTATTGATTAAGTTCAGATTTTAAGACCACAAGAAAAAATTATTCACAAACTATTTAAAATTAGTCACTTCCTTTAAAAAAGTATTTTTAAAAAATATTTTTCTTAGTACCTTAGTTGTTCTTGTTTCATTAAAACGGTTAGAAAAACAATCTATACACACATATCATAATGTTCGTCGCGTTAAAAACATTTATAAAAGAGCTGTCTCCTTTTCTGTCCCCTAAATTAAAATGCGGTTTAAAAAATACGTGCGTTTAAAAAAATATAACGGATGAACACGATTCAAATGCCGTTTTAAAAAAAGCAGTGGCACATTTTACGAAGCATTTTGCGCTCCTTTATATAGTACTAACGTGCAATCGTACTCTTCGTTCTCTGTTTTTCTGAGTATGATTTATGAGGGCTTCTGTATCATTCGTGCGAACGGATCCTTTGTTTCGCAGGGTATGAGATTTTTGAAGATTTTCAAGCTGTTCGTGCCAACATTTTCCTGGTTCTATAGGTACAGTTTTAATGAAGATTTGTGCGGGAACATTTTCCTAGGAGTTGCATGGTATAGTTTAGTGCAGATTTTCTTGATCTTTGTGCGAAGAATTTTCGTAGATTTTAGTAATATTTTTGGCAGGGCATTCTTTAGGCGAATTTCTATGACATTTGTGTAAACATTTTCTTAGATTTTCCAGGTTATAACTCTATGAAGAGCAGTGGTGGGAAAACACGGACGACTGGACATCATGTTTAATAACGCAGGAATCAGCGATAGTGAGAAAGGCAGCGTGACAAAGTAGGAGATGGAGCAATTTGAATGAGCCAAAGGAATAATGCACGACATTAAGTACACAGCCCGCGTTATGATCCCAGATATGTTTTCTAAGTTATGCATAGTCAACTTTGTATGATATCAGGGTTTCCTTTTAAATCTTTTGACCCTGTTATCCATTAAAGGAGTCGACATTTGCTGTTCTATATTTCATTTTATTTTTGCACAAATTAGAAAATAAACAGACGTGCATCTTTTATAAAAATTCCAGCTAAGGACATTATAATTTCAATAAACCCATTGAAACCCACACACCTTTTAAATGAAAACAAATGCAAAAATATGGATACCAATCGAACAACATGGGAAAGCATAATTGAAGGGAATCCCAACAACACTAATCGAAGAAAACATGAAAACTGATCAGCAATAGAACATGCATTGAAAGTAATCTTGACGAACATTGATATAAAGGATTGAAAGACAACACCTAGAAGTTGTGAAATGGGTCAACATGTGAATCTCACCCATCTATGGCAGAACTGATCGATTGATAAATGCATTGGTTAATTAGATGGTGTATAGGATAAATGACTTGAAATATATGGAGGTTCTCTTAAGGGAAGGGCTTATTGTATAAATATCTTTTGCATCTTGCATAATTGATAGGCATTGGCCCCACTTTCTCTATTTATGGCACTGCTATCACCATCTTTCGCTTATGGAAGAACCAAACATAGCGGTCCAGTGAGGTGGCCTGTGTTGGTGAAATGTGATTCGCCGCTGCAAAACCATGATGAATTTATCTGCCTTCAAATTATGATCAATTGGCTTTGAAACTTGAAGCTAGTGTTGAAGCATCCCCTATAGATTATATGGGAAGAGTTTACCCTATTCAATTTAGTAAGGTCCTGTTGAAAATAGTTTGGAAATCCAAACAATTCTATGGTAGGATAGGTTTGAATGCAATAATTTACCAAAAGATGATACGCTACCAATTTTATCTTTGAACGAGATTCTATAGCTTCTTTTTAGTTGCCCTACCTTTATAGTGGCTAGGGTCAGATTTGGGTCCGCTATTTCTCTACCCATCCTATTATTATATACAGGCCCTAGAAAAATTGACCCTGAAATGACATACTGCATGCAGGGGAACTTGCTAGTCGTCCCCAATCTAATGGTTGGCCACCCATTTCTACAGGCCTAAGAAAATGAGTATGTTGCCAGTATAACAAGTATCATAAGAATCGATTCATTTGTATTGACATAATCAAACTAATTTTCTGTTTTAGTTCGATAGACATAACTTCTTGTTATAGTTGGCGATTCATCCATATTATAATGTTATCAAAGTAACATGTTAATAACCAAGCTGAGAAAAATTACCACCTTGAACAAATTTAAAGTCAGCCATAATTGTGATTGGATTGAGAAGAATGCAAACTCAAATCAGATTTACAACAGATGAGGAGTAAATTGAAGCATCTAGTAGACACTTATTAAGAATATTTTAGGTAAGAATAACAAGAAGCTTGAATTGGAAATTTGGAATACCCATATTATAATGTTATCAAAGTAACATGTTAATAACCAAGCTGAGAAAAATTACCACCTTGAACAAATTTAAAGTCAGCCATAATTGTGATTGGATTGAGAAGAATGCAAACTCAAATCAGATTTACAACAGATGAGGAGTAAATTGAAGCATCTAGTAGATGATTCATCCATATTATAATGTTATAAAAGTAACATGTTAATAACCAAGCTGAGAAAAATTACCACCTTGAACAAATTTAAAGTCAGCCATAATTGTGATTGGATTGAGAAGAATGCAAACTCAAATCAGATTTATGAGGAGTAAATTGAAGCATCTAGTAGACACTTATTGAGAATATTTTAGGTAAGAATAACAACAAGATTGAATTGGAAATTTGGAATATAACACAATGTGGAAGGCAATTTGGAATATAACACAATGTGGAAGGCAAAAGTTTGAAGGATATCGAGTTTGTTAGAGTGTTTAAACACTCAACATGGCAAAATAGATGGATAAGAATCCTCAGAACAAATTAGAAGTATTGATTAAAACCCAACATCATGAAGGCGTTTAAATTTATAAGGAACACAACAACATTTATAGAGAGGAAACGATCTGGAATTGAGTTGAGTGGTTTGAATTGGGATGGTTCTAAGTTGAGCACATAGTTTGGGCAGTGTTATAGACCAGTTGCAGAGTACTTTCAATAATGTATCGATTGCTAGAATGAATAGACGGTGAGTTTATAAGGAGGATAGATCTACAATATTCTTGATGATGGTCACGAATATTGTCACAATGCTAATGGAGCTGTAATTTGTCAATACTTGCTGTAGGGAAGTTCCGGTATTAATATAATGCTATAGTGTTGCTGTTGAATTGTCTTTAGTTGCTGTAAAGGGTATCCTTGGTTGCCAAAGATGACAATATTGCTACTGAAAATGGAATTTGTCGTTGAAGTATTACTGGTGGCTGTCAAAGTGCCATTGAAAGGCATGTGTTGGTGTTGATCATCTAAGTTGCAAAAGTAACTTTAGCTGCTCAAGTGTTGTAGAGGCACACGATGTTGCTGAAGTCTGGAGGCACACGAGTTGCTGAAGTCTGGTTGGCTTCCAAAGTGTTGTAGAAAGGCATTCATGGCTGTTGAAGCACGCATGTTGCTGCTAAATCAGCCTAATCATTGTTGAGGTGCATGAAGGTGGGGAAAAAACAGTTTTTCTTATTTTTTGGCTGTTGATTGGAAAAGGTTGTCTTTTGGTCTTCTTGCTAGTGTGGACACAAAAAGGCGATAAAATGCCAAATGGAGTGGATTTTTCTTAGGGAAACCATTTAGGGAATCCATTTTGTAAGGGTGTAGTTGCATATGTTGTCATATCCCCTTTTCATAATAAAAATAATATTTTAAGTGAGCTCAATTATCTTTTTTTTTTTATATTATTATTAGTATAATTACCATGTACAACAGATATATCAGATATCAGTTCATCTTAGTTACAAAACCTTAGCTGAAGTGCAGAGGACGAACAGTTTTTTAACTGTTTATACAGCCAGAACGGTATAAAATAAGGAGTCTTTTAAACATCTATCCAAAAAATATATGCATGCTATAGGATTTTAAACCCAATTCTCCTACAAGGATCAGCTTATGTTGTTTTGTTCACCCTAGCCACTATCTGCCTCGCCTTTCCCCCTGGAGCCACTCCCAGCTGTCTGCCTAGACTCCTCCCTTGCCGGACCTGTGACCGAGAAAGCATCATCATCCTGCTGAGCATGCTGGGCATGCTGGCAGGGACCCCTGTGCCTTGAATGCCTGCCCCTTCTTGCCTCATTAAACGCTCTCTGGAACTCTCTGAATGCCCTCAAGAAAATTTTAGTATCCTTGTCATTGGAATGGCAGGCATGCCCGCATCTGACTTCTTCCTGGCTAATACTGACTATCCCCCACTGCACGGATCCACAAATTTTCCAAGAGAGACCTCGATGTGAAGAGACGGCTCAATTATCTTTCAAAAAACTATTTAAAAACTATTTTTAACACTTTATTTAAAATATAATTTAAAAAGGGACTGTTGGATGTAATTTAAAAGTATTTTAAAAATATTTCAAGAGAAAAAACAAAATAAATAAAAATTAAAATAATTAGAGGGTCCAAGGCAAGCGGTTATAAAAGAGAAGTCAAGATCCATTATTCATTATCATTGTTCATCTTCATCATCTTTTAATTTTCAAAATTCAAGCATGGAAACCCTAGGTTGACAATCTCCAGAGGATAAAAATCCTCTTGGATTCAATCTTGGATTTTGAGAGGAAAACTCTCATATTCTTTGAGGTGATTCTACTCAAAGAACACATTTGTACTCCAAATGGAAAACAATTTGAATTTCTAAAAAAATTTCAATGACTTATCAAAAGTTTGAATTTCGTTCAAAATTATTGATTCTTATGATCTTTTTCATTGTTAATTTTTTTCTTTTTTCTGTTTAATACCACTATTTTAATTTTAATTATCAACAAAAAATACATTAAAAAGGAATTGTTTAATTTTCTGCTGTTATTAAATGTTTATTAACTGTTTAAATAACCCAGCCGCAGCCTAAAATTCGAGCTGCACCCCTATAATAGTGGATCGCAGCCATGTGAAATACCATCGCAGCATTATTAATAATTTAAAAATTTTGAGAGTTGAAGCTTATTATTTCAGCCTGCACTTTAATACTACTTCTTATTTCTGCCTTAGCCTTGAAGATTGTAAGTAGAATTTTTTTTTTTTTTTTTATGAGCAGCCGTACCATGGTTGGCTACCTGCAATCCTTAAAGGGAGGAAACATTTAATTCAAACCTTATTCATTATTATTGTTCATCTTCTTCATGTTTGAAGTTTGAATTTCGAATTTCAAGTTTGCAATCAAGGACAACCACCCTTGTAAGAAACTCTGGGCGATGAAAACCCTCTTGGACTCAATCTCGGATTTGGAGATAAAAACCCTCATATCCTTTGAGCGCGCAAACAATTTGGATTTGCAAGCAAATTTCATATCAGCAACATTATTGAGATTTTAAATTCATTCCTATGTTTCTGGTTTCGATTTTCCATTATGAAGGATTTATTAGTATTACTAGTTATTTGTGCAAGATCTTATTATTGCTAGAGTGCTCATTGTTATTCTAAATATTATTATTATCTGCTGTTTTAATCAGCAGAAAAATCTTCCGCACCATTGGCTGTTATGATATTTCTAATATCTGTGCAGAATTATGACTCTAAGACTGCCGTATCATATTCTTACTTTATTATTTCTTGCTGTTTTTGTTATTCTTAACAGCAATCTGCGGTACCACTAGCAGCCTAATAGGGAAAACAGGGAAGGATTTAATTAATGTAAAGCTGCTATATGTTTCCAGCAGCAAAGACAAGACATATTATTATTGGGATTTAATATTCTCCCGCCGTATCTTCACTAATTCATTAGATTTCAGCATTACTAATATATATTATGTCTTTTGCTAGGTTTATTTAATTGTGGTTGTAATTTTGGCTGACTGCTTTATGGATGTTAAGTGGAATATTCAGACTGTTTTATGCATTTTATATTTATAGTAAGGAAATACAGTTGCTTCTTAATATATTATTAAATAAATTAGAATTTATATATTATGGTTTGATGGTTAATATTCCGCTGATTTTTAATTGATGAATCAACTTGGATTTATGTAATTTTCTGATTATCATTGCTGATAAACTATTCTATGCTTATTTCAGTTTTCAATAAAAATCACAAATTGTCACATATTACTTAGGGTTTGATTGCATAATTTGGTATTTATTTGGCATTTGTTATTAACATCTGGTTTTAGTCATTTTGATAATTAGAAAAATAAAAAAAAGGGATAATTTAAAAAATCCTTAAGGTATTAATGATTATAAAATTCATTCAAGTAGTTTGATATATTTCCAATCAGAGTCACGAATTTAGAGATAAAATTCATTCATCATTATCGCATCTATAGTTACTTATAATTCATAAATTGTAGGAACAGGTATTACCAATTTATTGCTAGAGTGCAGATGACTTTTCTTGAAGGAACCCATGTATCAGGCTTGCTTTTCCACCTCACCACCCTCCTAGTGGGGCGCTCTTTTTCACAAGGGTGTTGATGAGGTGCTTGGCCATTCCAACAATTACAACTAAATCTGGTCCTTACATAAACTTGGCCATCTTGAACAATTCTATAGCCACTCTTATTAACCAGTCCAATAGTGCAGATTCCACACCAACCCAATCAAGTCTATGGAAACCACCACCTAGTCACTCCAAGGGCCCAACACTTTTCTAATATCTATCAATCACACACACATACAAGATACAATATCTAGACGAAGACTGGACTCGCACTTTATTCATGCACACACCCACACATGACTCCACATCCAGATCCGACTGAAATCACTTGTCATATATGCATATGCATCCCTACAGGATTTAACATCCAAACCTAATCAGACTTGATTGCACAATTGGGAGGACTACATCCACTCCATTTTGGCCTGAGCACAAGTGAACGAGGGAACACCATGGTAAAACAAGGAAACACTACCCAATTGTTAACTAAGATAGCCGTCATCCCGCTTCCATGAGGATGGCCATCGTCCAAATACCTGTCCCATTGAGATGATGATTGTTCAGCTACAACAAGGATGACATAGAGCTTTTTTTTCCAGACAGTGGTGGCTATATAGCTCCACCAAAGCTTTAAGGCTTATCAACAATTGTTAATTTTCCCCTGCCATCTACAACCTAAGGTACTTAATTCATGGAATAATCCTTGTCATTGCCTCTTACACACACTCTACTTATATGAATTAGACTCGTACACATAAGATCATATTTTCCTACCTGACATCATGACACATGGTTTTACATAGATAGAACATTACTTTCACAGTTTAACAATATTGAGCTTTAACCTATGCATATACCTTATCAAGACCTTGTTTAGCTTCGCTTGTTATCTAACACTTCATTTCTTCCATTTGCTATGAATGTGTACAAATTTATTAATTCAGCTGCCTTCAACCAATAGCTTCGTTTTGTATTTATACTATTCTCCTTACTCTTCTCTTTTTAAACTCATTGATTAATCCGGGAGGCAAATTAATTTTTTGAATATCTGTTCAAGCTTTTCTTTTTGCATGCAAATTAAAAACATTTTGTGGGCTCTTGAAATTGTCGGGGACTTGGCTTCTCCTATTGGCTTTCTTTTTGGTATTGTCTCCGAGTCGACATCTTTGCCTCTTTCCTGACATGTTACCATTAGTCATTTTTTCTTGCATTTTTCTCATTCACTTATCATTCTATTTTTTTGCTGCATGTGGCATTTTCCCCGATTCCTATTTTTACAAAATTTGTTGGCACTTTTGGCTCATTAACTCAAGGTTGATTAGACACAATTCGTTCTTGCGCCAAACACATTAAGCAATCTGATAGCTCATATTGTTATTGCAATTGACACCTTTCTTCCTAGTTTTCTTGGTTGTTGGTCTGGTTATGTACCATCACTTGACAGTTGACACCAACGAAATCTTGTGAAACAGATTATCTCCTTCTACTTGGTTTGACCTTGTCCATGCCAACATACTTTTTGTATTGATTATAGTATATTAAAATTTACACAGCACTACCAGTGCAGTTCGCTACTTTGGATCAGCTTACATAAGCTGTACAACGTTATCATAGACTTGTGCTATTCAGCAGTTTCTTCTCAAAGAAAAAGCAAAGGGAATTTTTACAGATGCTGTACCCTGAGACTATACATTATAAGTCCAACTTACATACACAAGGATCAAAAAAGCCTTTAGTTTGTCTGATAACAACAGCTTTAGTTCCGTTCATTGATCATTACCGCCACCACTGAGAGTCTCCGCTTCATCCTGTAGGAGCCCGTCTACAAACATTTGATCATTCGACATTACCTCTTCAGCCTCGACATTAGCATTGCCATATTCTCTTCATGAGGGTTCAGTTTCTGTGGGCCTCTTTGTCTTTCAGGCCCGTCTACTTCATTCACCGCTCTTTGGAGCTCATCAAATGCCCTCCTGAAGATCTCTGCCTCCTCTAAATTGAGACGACAAGCGTGACCACATCTGACCTCTTCCCTGATAATGGTTGTCGAGCCTTATCTTATCAGTCTCATGAACTTCTCCATTGAGATTTCAATATGGATGGAGACCTGCAATGCAACATTAGGACGAGTGAGTCTTTTTAACGACTCAGTAAGTAC
Source organism: Sequoia sempervirens (assembly GCA_007258455.2). Lineage (NCBI taxonomy): Eukaryota > Viridiplantae > Streptophyta > Pinopsida > Cupressales > Cupressaceae > Sequoia > Sequoia sempervirens. Next base: position 338,632,694 of record VDFB02058242.1, read on the forward strand.
CCTCTTTATTCCCTTAAATTTATAATCGTTTCTTGCTTTCCAAATATGCCACATAATCTCATTAGATAACAAATACCAGAATAGTTTATAATCAGACTTGATCTTAAGATCACAAAAAAGGATATCATGCCAATTGATTTTACCATTTCTATTCCAAATTTTTAAATTATGACAGAACAAATTCCAAATTTCCTGAGCATAAAAGCAGTCAAAAAGAATGTGTCTAACTTTTTGCGGAGTCCTGCATATGCTGCATATATCCACATCCAAGAAATTAGATTTGAAAGGAATTTTTTGCAGAAGAACCATGCAAGCCTTTTTAGGCTCCATACAATTGTGCCAAACAAGGGAGAGGATTTTTTGCCGATCTTTTGAATTTAGTGAAGTGTCCCAACATTTATTTTCATGTTCAAGGATTGAATCATTATTAACAGGATCATTGTAAATGGATTTAGCTTTAATATTGTTAAGAGCTGATCCATCTTTCCAGACAATAATTCTATCAATATTACTTTCCTCCACACTTCCGGGAAAGCATGCATCTCTGCAAGCTTCTGAAACTGTAGAGTAGGTTCTTACATTGGAATCGGGCAGGTCAAACCTTTCCTGAAGGTTGTCCTAGCTAATCAAGTTCCCATCAAAAAGGATATCAGCAAAGTTTTTGATTCCTTTCTTGAACCACTTATTAGCAAATCAGCCTTGTAGCAGGGCAAGAGTTTTTCCATTATGCTCCAGATTCCACCAGATGGAGCTGTGAGAGTGGCATTTCAGATTATTATTGAGTGTTATGCTACTAGTTTTAAGGTAGGAATTATGATTTTTTAGTTCCCAAGCCTTCCATAGACTTTTAAAGACAATCGACCCAGCCAGAACCATAGGGTGCTTATTGAGGAGGATGTCACTCGGGGGCAAAGATTTCCAAGTCTTTGCCTGCTTGGGCACTGTCTGAGAGATATTATTTCTAACCAAGACTTTCCAAGGTTCATTACCTTCTAGGAACTTAAGAATCCATTTGGCCGCCACAGCTACCCCTTGCAACTTGAGATCTTTCAACCCAATACCCACATGACTCTTACTCAAGCAACACCAATCCCATTTAACTGAGTGCCTCTTTTTCTTACCTTTCCCATCCAACCACAGGAAGGACCTGATCCTTTTTTGGATGTCATTGACTTGATAGTTGTTGAAGAACCAGACAAAAGCAAAATGTATACTGTATGAAGACAAAAGATTTCGACACACCTGGATTCTGCCAACCAAAGAGGTATTGTTTGTTCCACCCGCTTAGCTTTTTCTCAATTTTTGACTTGATCCAATTCCACATATCCTTGAGGTCCAGGAATACAGCAAAGGGTATTCCCAGGTACCTCACCAGCTTATTGGGACCCCCCCATTGAAATCCATCTCTCCAACTACTTTGGAGGTTCTTCTTTCCACCCTATAAAGGTTGACTTAGCCTTGGATATAGCCTAGCTCTAGAAGACTGACAAAAGAGATCAAATTTCTTCATTAAGGAGCCTAGATTGCTTTGTTCAAGGTCCACAAAAATGGAGGTGTCATCTGCAAGCTTAACATTAATTAACTCATTCTAATCTGGAAGACAGATCCCTTTTATCCTAGGGTAGAATGTGTTATCCCTCAAGAGGTAGAAGAGTGCATTCAAAGCTATGACAATAAGAGTAGGAGCCAAGGGGCAGCCTTGTCGAATGGACTTCTCTAGAGAGATCTTCTCTGTTAGCATACCATTAACATCAACTTGTGTTGTGGCATCTTTCAGAAGTGTGTCAACCATATCACAGAACTTGTTGGGGAAACCAAAGGCTTGAAGGATTGTCCTTAGAAAAACCCACTCCACCCTATCATACGCCTTCTCAAAGTCCAAAAGAAGCATTGCAGAGTTTTGATTGGAGTTTTTGGCCCATTCCAAGGCTTCCCAACTTGTGATGAGATTCTCTAGAATATATTTGCTTGCCTTTTATAAAGCCTGTTTGAGTGTTGTTAATGAATTTGAGCAGAATATTGATCAATCTTGAGGCAATTACTTTGGTAAGGATTTTATAAGAAACATTCAACAAGATTATGGGTCTCGAGTTTTTCACTAGGGTCTTGTCTCCACCCTTTGGGAGAAGCTTTATAATTCCTTTGTTAATATCCTCCCCCATTGACCCTTTTTCTAGTTCCTCCTTATACACTTGTAGTAGATCTTCACATATCAAGCCAGAGAACTCTATAGAATTCCATAGGAAGACAGTCCCAACTAGGGGACTTATCATTAGTCATAGACGAGATTGCATTTATGATCTCATTTTTGGTGAGATCAACTTCTAGCTTGGCACAGTCTTCACAGTCTTCTTCAATTTTCCTCAAAATGAGGCTTTTAATGAGGGCTCTGGCCCTTTTTCCCTGCTCATCCCCACTTTTCTAATTTGAACAACTCTTTGAAAAAGAAGTGGAATTGAGCTAATATCTCTTCCTGCATGCTACAAAGTTGGGCACCATCCCAGATTTGATCCACTTGCTCTTTTATTTTCTTTTCCCTTAAATAATTGAAGAAATTTTTTGAACCTTTGTCCCCACTGCTGAGCCAATTAGTTTTACTCTAAACTTTTGCCCACTTACTTTGTGAGCCTGCATCTTTCTTAGGCTATCTTTGGCTAGGATTAGTTCTTCACATAACTCTTCATTACTAGGATTTGCTTTCAACCTAGTTTCAACCTCTAGAAGACGGTCCTATGAGTCTGTCTTTTTTTTTCTTTCTCTTTTTCTGTTGTCTAGAGCCCGCTTCTTCCCAGTTACTTTAAAGAGGGACCTCCACCCTTCTACATTTGCATTCCACACCTCAATGGCTGAGGAATCTCTTAGTATCCCACTTATTTATTTCCCTAAGGGATGCAATGGCCTCTTGGCAATTAGCATCCTTTAGGAGCTGAGTGTTGAGCATGAAACCGCATTCTTTTCTTGTCCCCAGTGATGGGTTATTATAGTAGGTGAGGTTTGCTTTGATAGGATGATGATCAAGCCTACAATAAATCCTATCGCCTACCCCCCCTCCCCGCCTTTCTGAGCATTACACCATGTGAACCAAACACCATTACATTGTTTCTTACTGCCCTCCATGGGATCTGCTAGCTTAAGTTTGCTTTTACACCTTAGCTAGAAGTGTTTTTCATTGCCTTCCCATGCCATGTTAGATCACCCCCACTTGTCCTCACTTTGCTCAACCATATTGAAGTCTCCCCCCGCAATCCACAGGATTTCTGTAGCCCAGCAAGCCATTGCCAGAGACAGCATCTCTCCCTGTGGTCGTTGGGTGCGTAGACCAAACACACACCAAAAGAAAAACCATCCCTTTCAAGGGTTACCCACACAACTTTGTTACAAGGGGAAGAGTCGCCCCCAATGATGAATTGAGCCCATTGGCCAGACACTAGGATGGTTGCACCTCCCCTTCCTCTTTCGTGTGTGGTGGAAAACGCCCTGGAGTTATTCTAGACAAATATGAGATTCATTTCCAATGTAAAACTTGTTGCTTTGGTTTCTTGGAGCATGCCAACATACTTGCACACTTGGAAAAATCTGTCAAAACGACAACTTTCTCGTAGAAATCTATTAGTTATAAATATATGAAAACTTTAAATATAAATTAATCTGAATAAGCCATTCTTTGAATAAACATCGCCGTTTGCTCGGTGGGCGTGCGAGTACTCATTCTCCATTAGTGGCATCGAGTAACTTGGCACATTACTCGGCCACGGGTTATACCTAAAACACGCTCCATTTTTTGCCCTTGAACGTGCGAAAATATGCAATATTTTGTAGTAAAACTCGTGCACGATAGGTTTTAGGTCAATGCAAAAAGGAAACATGCACTTTAAATCAAACAGTTAAACCTTCATTTTTGTGTCTGCGATGGCAACACAATATTGGCATCTTCATCTGGTTCATCACTTCAATGGGACATTTGTATTAACCATCAAGGACTCGATGACCCAATGTGAATCACAAACTTGCCTCGCCTTCACTCAGATGAGGGGTACCTCGAAATTTCGAATAGTTGTTATTTTTTTAATTATTTAAGTAATATATTAAATATATAAAAAAATTATGACAAATAAATATTAAGAGAAATTATAATTGTTTTAAAAATAATATAAATATTTTTTAGAAATTTATTTTAATTATTTATGAGATAATAATTAAATTCAATAAAATTGGGATGTTTTAGTTTTGTGAAAAGATTGCATATTATATCTTGTGGATGGTTTCAATTATTTTCAAATTTTTTATATTGACAAATTTGAGTCTAGATTTCACAAGTTAATTTTTTCTTTTAATAAATATTTAAAAAAAAACCAATATCTTCCTAATTGTATACATAAAAATTAAAATACAGCTCATATATATTATAAATAAATAAAAATAATTAAGATTATTCTTATTTAAATAAAATAAGATTGATATCTATGATTTTTTTAGGAAGATGTGTTTAAAATATATATTTATAAATAAATTAATTAATAAATTAACATTAATATATTTTAATTTTATAAACAGATGTCAAAAGTTTTGAATTGTATGTCTAGTAGAGTAAAGGATGATATGTATTTATCTCAAATTTTGATTTATATATGATAGAAATCAGTAATATGTTCTACAAATTTGTGTTTTCGAAGAATATTTAAAAAAAATATGGATTTTCAAATGTGTCCAAGTTTTTCAACTATGGTCCAGGTTATTGCCTTGACTTTTCCAAGTTCCAAAATTGTTAGTCTAAAATATTAATCCTGAGATCAAAGGTAAAAAGTTGTCATTCAAATTATTATTCAATAATCTGATATCAATTAAAATAAACATTTTTCTTAATCATTGTTACTAATATAATCTGATTTAATAATCCTAGAGCATATTTACACACAAAATAGCAATTCAGACAAATAATTCACGAGTCCCCATTATGAAGTCCTTAGGATTTTTTCCTCATACTAGTTTTAACCAATACAAAAAGACTATAGGATTTACATGATATCATTAAGCGTATCTATTATTGAGTTAATGAATCATTCTTCTTTGAAATCTTACTACGTTTGTGTTAAGAGTTATATTACCCTTTTGAATGAGTTGATAACTATCTATTTACATGATATCATTAAGCGTATCTATTATTGAGTTAATGAATCATTCTTCTTTGAAATCTTACTACGTTTGTGTTAGAGTTATATTACCCTTCTGAATGAGTTGATAACTATCTTAGTTGATAGTTCTATTGACACTTTTCTAAGTCATTACTATATATGAAGTAAATATATTTTTGTAGGTAATTTATATAAAGTTAGTTATGTATCCTTAATGTGAATTATAATCAGTTCAGTTAGGATAAAATAAGTTGTAAATGAATATTAGTGGGGTTTTCATTAGACCGATTCCAATGCATATGTTTATTGTCAACATTATCTAGGTATACTTGACAGCTGATATTAAAATAATAATAAGACATTAGCAACATTATACTACATGATACATTATGTGTTAGAGTGGTATGAGTGAATGATAACCGAGGGTAATTGTAAGTTTGGATGTGTAGTCAGTTTGTATGATTATTGGATAAATGATTACATATCCATGATCCTTATCAATGCATTTAACCTATGGTGACATTGTTATGCTATAATTTTCCATTTCCATACTATGATCTTTCACTCATACTGGTTCCTTACTTAGCATGCAATACCATCTTGTTGATTGCATACATCGGGGACAAACATGGAGTTACCTTGTCTTCCCCATTTATATGCACTTGCATGCGTACATCCTTACCATGTTATGATATACTTAATATATGATGATATATCTAAATTGTTTTTATTCATATTTTACAAATATAATGAAAATTGAAGTAGTTATAACCATACTATATTCAAAACATCTAGGTCTTGTAATATAACTGAGAATATAATCTAGTTTACGACAAATTACATTTGGTATAATTTGGAAAATTTTGCAAAATAGGGAGAATATAAGACATCTTTGTTGGTTATATCATCTACACTAGAAACATAAATAGTGGGTTTGACATTGAAATGGTTGTTGTCAAAATTTAGTAAATTAGGGAGACACTTAAAAGGCTTAAAAGACCTACATGTTGGGAAGTTATATTTGGCACAAATTATGGAGTGCCAATGGGCCAAAAATAACATATTTTATTTGTGAAGTTTTTTTTAGTGTAGAAATGAAGTAGTTGTCTTTGGAGATGCCTTTATTATTTTAGATCTTGACATTTATGTGTTGAAGGGTTTTTTCAACTCTAAACATGACCTTGATCTCATAGTCTGTGAGTTCTTGCTTTATATGCTCATCACAATATTTGATCTTATGCACACATCTTGCTTTGGGAAGATTCTTTGCTTTTATGATTTACCCTTTATTTTCTATTGTATGGTCATATTTGGTAGAAATTTGAAAACTTTGGCTTAGTTCTTGAATGTGCTACAATGCCTCTTGAATTGGTTTTATCTTGCCCTATTCTCATGAAACCCTGATATTGCTTTTAGAGCCCTAGGAGTGATCTAAAGTCAAACATGATAAAATATTTCCATATGCCTCCACAATAAGAATGTTAACAATGGATAAATTAGTTTGTGGGATGACTTCAGTTCTCTTGCTATAATTAAACTTTAATAGCACATTTTCTGGTGCTTACTTCCTCTTCAATGTCAAATTGCACCAATGTAGGTAAATTATCCTACTTTGTTCTTCCATACCCCATTTTTTAATATTTTGGGAATTATTAACAATACTAAAATTAGAATTAGAGTCAAAGAGGATTGGCTTGACTTACTTTGGACTAACCATTGTTAATGGAGATTGACACTGAAGAAACAAAAAGTGAATCACATAATGCTTTCAATCTATTACAGATTTTTGTTACAATAAGGATGTTTACTGAACTACTTTTACAAATTGGTGGGTGTGCTGAAAATCACACTCACTAATTCTAAACAAAACTTTCATAGTCCTGTGTTGCTGTTTATGTGCTACAATGGCTCTTTTTGGATTGGGCATGATTAATTACACTCTAGTCTAATTATGAATGCAACTCTTTGTCTTGCATGTTTCTTGCAACTCCCTTCATCTATTCTTATAAAGTGTTCACTATTCCTTATCTAATTGAGGTACCATCTCTTGTGCTGTAATTCTTATCATGTCTTACACATTGTGGATGCAAGTTGAATAGGTGTAACTAAGGGTACATGCAATATAGGATTACCCAAGAGAGTGGATCAAATGAACTATTAAACCTAGTTCCTAACAAATATGTAGATAACTAAACCATTAAGGATTCAATAAATCATTTGAATCAATAGGCTAAGGATGCAATTCACCCAATTAGTTTATTGGATGTACTTGGAAAGAATACTGAAGGTAGGAATATGAGTCCTTTGTGATTAGTTATTAATGAGTTTTGGATACTCATGGGTGATCCCACAAAGCTGGGTTACAATTTCTGGGAGGAACAATTTTTTGTTGAAATCACATATTTTTAGAAAATATAATGATTTAAGCCTTAAAAAGTTTCATTTAAAGAATTCTAATTGAAGAAGGTTTGATCAAACTACCTTAAAACAAACCCCCTTGGATCAAACCCCGCTAGTTTTAAACCATACCTATAATAGAGTCTCCTTTACACCTATCAAAATGCTGATAAAAACCCACTTTTGATTTACCTTTTGGGGGATCAAATGAATTCATTTAAAATTTATTTTTTGTAAGTATGTAGTCCTTATTATAAGCTTCCCAAAAAGTATAATTTTAAATAAATTTTATTTTATTATTATATTTATTTTTTATTTCTCGATCAATGTAGGTTTTTCAGAAAATCAAGCTTTTGTTCTTCACATGTGGAAAATATTAGATTATAAAAAAAAAATCAAAAATATGAGTGCACCGATCCAAAAGAGAAAAAATTGAATTTTGATACATACAAAAAATTACGCCATAATACCGCTCTATGAATTATAATTGGTTTGACTTTGAAACTTGATTAAAAAAAAAATTCAATAAAAACTATCTAACCAGGTGGAAGCACTAGATATCAGAGTTAAAAATCTAAATTAGAAAGAATTAGAAATTTATCCTTCATGGAAAAAAAGTTATGCGTTATACGGTGAGCGCCACTTTTTAAAATTGTTGTTTTCTGAAATAAATTAGTTTTCGAGGGAGAATGAAAAAGAAGTGCAATCTGATTCCAAATTTTTTGAAAAAAATATATTTAGAATCTATAGACAAAATTTCATAAAACTCTAGTTTGCATCATCTTCAAATTCCTCACGGTTTAGTCGCTATAGGTGTCCGAAAGTGAAGATTTAGTTATTAAAAAATATTTTAGTGTTCAGTTTGGCCAAAAATTGTAAACCACTATTGTGGGATCACCCTCATATTATTAAAGTACAAAGAGACCAAACATGTACCTAAGATAAGTAATGCCATATTTGTGTATGATTATGTAGTTGTAATGTAGACATGAAGGCTCTAAATGTGTGTTGAGAAAGAGTCTGGATAAACACATATTCTAGCCACTATTTCTAGGAAACAAGAAAAATATTAATTTAGTTTGTAGAAGAAGAAAAAAATTCTATTCTATGTTTCAGAGTACAAGAGAGGAAAAAATAAAGTAGTTCAGAATGTATGATCATCAACTTGAATGTATTTTGAGCATGGAGTTTGTTGGTCATGTCATCTATGCTAGAAACACGCATACTGGGTTTGAGCCTAGCATAATTGTTGTTGTTCACATTTAGTAGATTTTTTGAGACTCTTAACTACTCAGGACCAAATGAGACAAAAATGTGTCATCTTTGTTGATTGGAAAGTTTAGCTGGCATAGATTACATTGGGGATGGGCTAAAAGGAACATATTTAATGTGCAAAAAATATTTGTCGTAGTATGTAAATAGTTGTGTTTAGAGATGCCTTTTATACCATTTTAGATCTTGGGTCATGTGTAAAAGGTTTTTGGTTGGCTCTAACAATGACCTTGACCTTGTATTCTTCATGAGTGCTTGCTTCATATGCTATTCACTATATTCCATCTTAGGCGTGCATCTTGCTTTCGTAAGATTCTTTATTTTAATAATTTACCCTTTTGTATTGCATGCCTATGATTGAAAAATGTTCTGGCTTAGTTTGTAAATGTGCTATAATGCTCTTGGATTTGTATCCATATTGCCCTACCTTTGTGAAAATTTGTTTTCTCTTTTAGAGCCCTAAGAGTGATTTAGACAAAAACATGATAAAATATTCCCATATGCATTTGCAGTAAGAATGCAACTAATGGGTAAATCAGTATGTGGGAGGGCTACAATTCTCCTAAAATTAAACATAAATATTGTCTTGTTTGATGGTTACTTCTTCAAAATAATATTGCACTAGTTTAAGTAAGCTATCCTATTCTGTTTTTCCACCCTAGTTTTTTTTTACCTTTTTGGGGAATTATTACAACACCCAAATTAATAATGGGTTGAAAGAGGATTGACTTGATTTTCTTTGGACTAACCATTGGTGCGAACAAAGATTATTGCTCAAGAAATAGAGAATGCATCAAATAATGCACTCTATCTATTGCCATTTCTTTTTTGATAAAGATGTTGATGAACAAGAGAGAGCAATCGAGTGATTAGATTATGAGGGAAGGTATGCATATATACAAAGAATAGTTGGTTATTTACCAACCTGATCGGGCATACTCGATCAATTAAATGATAACTACATAAGTAGTTATTTATTATTATAATAATGATGTAATAAGCAAAACTATTCTAACACCCCCCCTTATTACATCATATGCCCAAGAGACCAAAGAATGAAAGTTCAGAAAGCCTCGAACTTCACAATTGCAAATGATTTGGTAAAAATGTTTGCACGCTGCTCTTGAGTGGAACTAAACTGGGTTGTATATTCTGTTGTTGAACATGCTCACAGATATAATGGCATTGAACCTTAATATGCTTGGTACGCTCATGAAACACTGAATTGTGAACAAGCTTCAACACACTTTGATTGTCATAGAACAAAGTGGTAGGACCTGTATCAGAAACATCCATACCTATCAAAATGCAACATAACCATATTGCCTCACAAACAACCCCCCCTGCGACACGATATTCTGCCTTTGTGGAAGAGTGAGCAACAATGGTTTGCTTTTCACTCCCCAATGAAATCGGACCAGATCCCAGAAAGAAAATGAAGCTTGAAGCAGATTTCCTGTCATCCATTGAACTTGCATAATCTACATTCGTGTATCCATACAATGAAAAATCTGCATTTTGCTTATATTCCAAGTCATATGCCACTGTACCATGGATGTATCTCAAAACCCTCTTTGTTGCCTTCCGATGAACAACCTTAGGTTTCTACATAAACCTAGAAAGATAACTGACGGAAAAATTGATATCCGGCTTGGGTAGGTCAGGTAGATGAGACTCCCAATCAATTGGCGATAAAGAGTAGCATTCACCTGAGTAGATGGATTGTGGCGGGAAAGTTGCAAACTTGTCTCCATAGGGTTCGACATAGGTTTGCAATCTTCCATGTGGAATCTCTCGAGTAGTGTCTTGGCATACTTCATCTGAGAAACATATATCTCATTCTTCATTTGCCGCACTTCAAGTCCAAGACAATAATGTAGGAGCTCGAAATTTGTCATGTCAAATGATCGTTTGAGATCATTCTTTGTTGCATCAATCATCCGTGGAGAACTCCTTGTGATGACCAGATCGTCAACATAAACAATTAGAATGACAATCTCCCTCCCTTGCTCTTTGAGGTAGACATTGGGATCATATGGATTCCTAATGTATCCATGGTTAAGGAGATGCTCATGGATCTTGATATACCAGGCTCAAGGAGCTTGTTTAAGACCGTAGAGGTATTTGATGAGTCTGCATACTTTGTGTTGCTACCCAGGTGCAGTGTATCCCTTAGGTTGAGTCATATAGACTTCCTCCATGAGATCCCCATTAAGGAAGGCGCTCTTGACATCCATCTGGTGAACTTTCCAACCAAACTGCACTGCCATAGCCAACACCATACAGATAGTCTTGATCTTTGCGGTAGGGGCGAAAGTTTCATCATAATCAATACCTTCCTTTTGTGCATAGCCCTTAGCCCAAGTCGGGCCTTATACTTGTCAATGCTATTGTCTGCCTTGTATTTGATTCAGAAAACCCATTTGTAGCCAATAGCCTTCTTCCTTGATGGAAGATCAACAAGTTCCCATGTATTGTTCCTTAGAAGTGCCTGATATTCAGCATCCATAGCATCTTTCCAAGGTGGTGACTCAAGAGCTTGCTGCACTGTTTTAGGTTTGAAACTCTGCATAACTATACACATAAGGGCCATATACACTTCTTCACAAGACTTGTTGCGAGTCTTAGGCCCATGAAAAGATGTATCAAGAACTGCATCATCTTTTGCATCCTTTTATGGTGGTATAATACCACTTAGAAATCTTCTTGTGTACAAAAGATGAGGATGGAGGTGTGAGAGGAGGAAACTCGCCCGATGGAAACAAAAGGTCATTTGGAGATCCTTCATCAACTGACTTCTCTTCATCAACCTCTTGCTCTTCTGCAATTTCCTCATCAGCAGGTTCAAGTAACTGTGGTGCTTGGGAACATACAAGTGATGGAGAGGAAGAGGAGTTGCTGCCAAATTCCTCATCAAAGACTACATCCCTGCTAATGTACACCTTTTTGACTGTATCCATAAGCCGATATCCCTTTGATTTTGAACTATATCCAAGAAAGATGCACTTGATAGACTTGTCATCCAATTTTGCTCTCTGAACCTTGGGGACATGCATGAAGGTAGTACATCCAAACACTCTGAAATGTGAAATAGAGGGCTTTTTTCCAGTCGAAGCTTCTTTTGGTGTGTACTCGATTCAACAAATACACTGCAGTGTGAACTGCTTTAGCCCAGAATGCAAGATCAAGATATGCATCCTTCAACATGCATCACACCAACTCAACAATAGTACGATTACACCTATTTGCAACACCATTTTGTTGCAGTGTATGAATAGTGGTCAATTGCTTCTAGATTCCATGTTTCTGCAAGTAAGCTCCAAATTCTTTACTTGTGAATTCCCCAACTTGATTTGAGTGAAGGGCTTGGAGAGATTGACCAAATGATCGTTTTGCAAGAACTCTAAACTCTTTGAATTTTTCCAATGATTCATTCTTGTGAGCAAAACAATAGACCCATATTTTGTGTACAATCATACGCAAAGAGAAGAAAATACCGAGAATTTTGATGACTGCAAGTCATAGGTCCACAAAGATCAGTGTGAACCAATTCTAAGGGACTAGAGGCTTGGTCTTCTGCAGCAAGAAAAGGGGCCCTATGTTGTTTCCCTGCAAGACAATGTGCACAGATAACCGTTGATTTTTGAATGAGAGGAAGTCCTCTTACCCTATGTCTCTTACTCAATGTAAGAAGATAACCAATACTGAGGTGATCAAATATTCTACCAAATATTGATCTTTATGTGCAATTTCCCTTGAAGCACGAGCTACAATTGCCCCATTGCGAGTTTTGTCTTTGATAAGACAAAGTTTCTCACCATTGAGTTGATCAAGTTCAACTTGCAAATTGTGCTCAAGTAATTGACTTACTGAAAGTAGGTTCTTAGTGAGCCCAAGGACATACAAAACCTTTGTAAGTCGACATGTATGAGTTCTCAATGGAGGTGAAATATCACCAATTCCCTCAACTTTATATGAGGTATCATCACCTAATGAAACATGCCCATAGGAGGTGGATGGAATTGTTGCACAAAACCATTTTTGTTTCCCTATCATATGCTTGGATGCACTAGAATCAACATACCAAATTGAATTGTTAGGTGTGGCAGTCTTTGTTTCTACAACATACAAAAAGTCTTCTTCATCTGAGTTACATGTGGATGCAACATTGCCTTGTTTGTTGGAATTTTTCTGCCATTGTGGATTTTTGTTCTTATCCCCTTGAAAATATTTCTGTGGCTTTTTGCTACTAGATTCACTATTGGCATAGGAGTTATACCAACATTCTTTGAGTTCATGACCCTTTTTACGACAAATGAGCCATTTCTTTTTCTTGTTGGAAGAGTTGTCTTGACTCTGATTTGACTGTCCTGATGGACCACTTCAATGATCAGGCTATTTTCCCTTTTGTTTTGTTGCAAGGCCCTGATTGTCTTGAGTATCAGTCTCACCAAACATTGCTTCTTCTTGTTGAAGCAAGTTGACCAGTTCTTCAAATGAGGGTGTTTTATGTGCCACATTTAAACATGTAATAAACACTTTAAATGAAGGGGGTAGTGCTCTCAGAACTATTGGTACAAGAGAGTCATCTGTGACTTCTTCCCCTAATACTTGAAGTGCAGTTCTCAGTTCAACAACTCTTCTAAAGAAATATTCTACCTTCTCACCATTTTGCATTTGGAGACAATGCAACTAATGCTGCAGATGAAGGATTTGATTCTTGTTTTTAGCCTCATAGAAAGTTTTGAGGTGGTCCCAAGCATCTTTTGTAGAGGTTGCAGTGCGAATGTGAGGTTGAACCTCATCCGACACACTAAATAGGATGATTAATTTGGCTTTTTGGTTGGCCTTGCCAAACTTATTTTGACCATCAGTCGTTGTTGGTGTGGTTATGTTTCTCAAAAGAATTTCCCAAAGGTCTTCAAATTCTAATTGCATTTGGACATTGGTTTTCCGAGCAACATAATTTTCACCCTTTAGGAGTTGGGAATCGGGTAGGAGGAATTTGGAGACAATGCAATTGACACTACAAATGAAGGATTTGATTCTTGTTTTTAGCCTCAGAGAAAGTTTTGAGGTGGTCCCAAACATCTTTTATAGAGGTTTCAGTGCGAATGTGAGGTTGAACCTCATCTGACACACTAAATAGGATGATTAATTTGGCTTTTTGGTTGGCCTTGTCAAACTTATTAAGATCATCATCGTTGTTGTTGGTCTAGTTATGTTTCTCGAAACAATTTCCCAAAGGTCTTCAAATTCAAATTGCATTTGGACTTTGGTTTTCCAGGCAACAAAATTTTCACCCTTCAGGAGTTGGGAATCAGGTAGGAGGAATTTGGGTGCACTAGGAGCCATTTGTTTTTATCTAAATTATTCCTTATAACTCCGTTCTATTTCATAATTCTATTTGTTTGTCTTTCAAAAAAAAAAAAATGACAAATGCTCTGAATTTTGAAATTTAAGTGCAACGAAAAAAACTTCTACTCTTTACCTGTGAAAAGTAGCAATGTGAGAAATAGAATTCACACCTTTGCTGCAATGCTGTAATGATCCGGACAATTTTTTTTTTGTTTTTTGCAATGAGATTACAATTCAACACTCACCCGTTAAGGTTAGCTCTAAACCAAAACATTGCGGAAAGTAACTCTAACCAGAATGTACACCAGGATCCCGATGTGGGCAAGGTGTGAGCATTGGTCAAAGGATCTAATGCATATGCAAACTGAAAAGGAACTCTAACCAAGAATGCGCCTGTGCAGACGAGCATATGGTCAGAGGATCAATGCATGATGAACTCAAGTAACTCTAACCAAGAATGGCGTCGAGTGATAGAGAGCATATGGTTAGAGGGTCCCTAAACTACTCAACTGAAAGTAAATAGGCGGCAAGCCAGCCTCTTCCACTTATTCAGTGGGAAATACAATAGATTAAATGCAAGATAAGAGAGAGTGGCTGATAGTACTATTAATAGCTTACAATATGTCAGAATGATCATTAAAATCTAGAGTTTTCAAGTCTTCATTGCTGCAACTATATAGAATGTCTTCCAAGGACCAAATGTAACTTTCAATGCTCAATCCCAACCAAAGGGACAACTTTCTTAATTCTGATATATCAGACCTGCAACATAAAATGAAGAAATCTGCAATACAATACTCACTAAAATACTCATATCTTGCTCAAATCTCACTCTAATGACAAGGAATCAAATGCAGATTGCCCTAAGCATGAAGGCGCCCCAAATGAGACATTAAAACCTCACCAAACAACCTCTATTCTTTTTGCACGAATCCCAAGACCACATCAGAATGGTACGACCCTCTTAAAGGGGCGATTTTGCTAGCTAAAATCAGAAACTGCAAAATAAAATCCACAAACTTGCAAGTAGGGTCACCCCAAGTAGACAAGATGATATGAAAAGCACCCAGAACAATATCTTTTTGTATTTTTGATTTATGAATGAAAACTACCTAGAGCTATGCAACATCAGCAACTCTGAAATGAACAGAACATGCAAAACTAGAACTCCAAATGCAAATACTAAACTGAAAATGCAACTCAAACCTATTACAAGCTAACCTCTCAACTAGTTGCTATCTTTCAAGCAAGAAGATGAGCCAATGCTAGGAGGTGTGCTTTCCTCAAAGCGAGTGCCTGAAGACAATTCAGCAGCATAACGATGTAGTAGACAAAAGATCCCAAATGAAGAGCTGAGGCCAGAATATAAAGACATGAAGAGAGCCTTCTAGAAGCTTCAAGAAGGGTGCCCAAAACCCTAATTTTGAATTCAACATTTCCCTCCAAGAGAAGGCGTCCTTTTTCCTTAATGAAATATTTCACTTTTAAATAAAAGTCAATCTCTTAAGTAAGCATCCATTTCACTTAGTTCAATATTTGACTTTTAAAACACAATTTATCTCACCATGACGCCTTGACCCTTTAAATCACCTTTTTTTAAAACAACATGAAGTTGTACTGCTAGGCAAAGGGGTGTTATAATATTAAAATATAATATTATAATGAAAAATACTAATCTCTCCAAGAAAAATGCACCCAAGGCCAAAAACTGAAGTGCCAGCTGAACCAACTGAAGAAGAAGACCAACTGAACTGAACCCAACCTGTCCACTGCTTAAAAATAGAATTTACTAAAAATAGTAAATTCATGAAGTTGCTCGGAATGCCAAACTGACCATACCATTGCGAAGCTCTCTGAAAACCCAGAAAGAATCCACAATCTGATTTCCAAACTTCAAGCAACAACCTCCTCAAAAAATAGGAAACCCTAATTTCACCATCCAAGTAGCCTACGGGTCTCCGGAATAGGCCAACGATCAACAGAAACGATCACATTTGAGAAGGGGACATTACAAATGCTTCAACATATCACTTATGTCTCTCTGTTTCTTCCACATGTTTAGATGTCAGATTTTTCACATGTTCAGATGCCTGATTTTTTCATGCATTTAGATGTCGGATTTTGCACGCATTCAAACTTTGTTTTCGTTTGTCCATTTCTGTCAACGCCTCTTTCAAAATGAGTTTGTCAAAGCCTCGACGTCTCTTTCAACAGAAACCTGTCAATGCCTCTTTCAGATAGAATGCCTCCTATCAATGCTTCAATGCTCTTTCAGATAGAATGCCTTGACGTCTTATGATAGTGTTCATTCTTCTAGAAAGAACTAGAGCATTTCTTTGCTATTAGATGGGCCTTTAAAAATTTCGGAACATGAAGAAGCTTTCAGCGTGATTACCAATAACCAATACTTCAGCGCGACCATCAATAGGCACTTCTCTGAAACGTTTTTGTTTTTTTCAAACCTCTCCATTTAAAGCACATGCTCAAAATTAAATTTGCTCTGATACCATGATGAACAAGAGAGAGCAATCGCGTGATTAGATTATGAGGGAAGGTATGCATATATACAAAGAATGGCTGGTTATTTACCAACCTGATCGGGCATACCTGATCAATTACATGATAACTACATAAGTAGTTATTTATTATAATAATAATGATGTAATAAATAAAAACTTTTCTAACAGATGTTTGGCAAACTACTTTTATGAATTATTACTCTGTTGAAAATGATCCTCACTAATTCTAAACAAAGCTTCCATGGCAAGGTCGGAAATAGATCTGATGATTGTCACATCCTTTTGTTTTCCTTATGCTAACAAGTGGTGAATAGACGGGGAGGCTCACATTGTTGTTTATGTGCTACAATGTCTCTTTTTGAACCCACAATGAAAGACATATCTGTATATTGGTGAATGGAGCTTGATGCAAAAGGAAGATCCATGCTTGCACAAGCAACCCTATATACACAAAATGAAGAAAATCAGTGGTACATTGATTTTGATTGCTCAAGACATATGATTGGCGATAAAAGCAAGTTCATCACTTTGAAGAAGATTAATGGAGGTATTGTAAAGTTCAGAGACAATGCTACAACAAGAATCATAGGAAAAGGCACTCTCAGCTTTGACAATTGAAAGACAAAGACAGAGAATGTGTTATACATCAAAGGGTTGAAACACAATCTTCTAAGTGTGATTCAATTGTGTGATAAAGTGCACACTCTCACATTTCATCCAAGTGGTTGTGAAATAAAAAAAGAGCAAGGGAGATTGTTGTTGATGCTAGTAGAATTGCAAGAAATCTCTACACCCTTAGAGAAGTCAAACGAGAAAATTGTTTCTTGGCACAAGAAGAAGAGAGTTGGTAATGGCACAAAAGGATTGAATACTTAAACTTTATTAACATTGTGAAGATTAGCCATAAGCAAGCTGTAAGGGGCATGCCAAGGATAACAAAGGTGTTTAATAGGATCATCAAACAATGCCAATGCAGAGAGAAAACAAGATCGAGTTTCAAATGAAAGGAGTATTCTTCATCAAAGCCTTTGGAACTCATCCATACTGACTTATGTGGGCCACAAGGACCAAAAGCTTACAAGGTGAGAGCTACTTCATGTTGTTATTAGATAATTATTCTAGGATGACTTGGATTACTTTCCTAAAAGAAAAATTGGAAGCTCTTGAGAAGTTCATGACATTTAAAGTTCTAGTAGAGAATGAAATTGGTTTAAGAATCAAGCGTCTGAAATGAAATAGAGGAGGAGAATTCACCTCAAATGAGTTGAAGATTTTTGTAAAGAACACAAAATAAAAAGACAGTGTTTAGCCGCAAGGACTGCACAACAAAATGGAGTTGTTGAGAGGAAAAATAAGATTGTTTGAGGGATGGCAAGAGCAATGGTGAATGAGTCTAGTTTTAGTGATACCTTTTGGAAAGAAGAGGTGCACATGACAGTCTATGTTCTAAATCGAGCACAAATTTGGGTAAACAATAACAAAATACTATATGAGCTTTGGAAGGGAAGGCTTGTTAGAATAATCATGCATTAGCTAATAATTAATTACTAGGTTAATTTATTCTCATGCACTTAAGCTAAATGTAAGAGTGTTTTATTATTTTATTAGTTGAACTACTATTAGATCATTTTGTCTCATTACATGATATGTTGACACTTGTCATGATCTAATCCCTTTCTCATTTAGGGTTTTCTCTTACAAGCACTCAACCCTCATTGTATTATACACAAACTCTTTTGATCTCTTCATCTCTCTAAAGATTCATTTTATAACTTCTTTCTAGTTGAGGATATAGCATATTATTGTTTGCATCTCTCTTGTGTGGAAGGTGTATTTGTTTGTTGTTTGATATTGCATTGTTGTGGTTATTCACAATTTGAACATGGTATCAGAGTGTGGATTCAACGAACCCTTATCGATTTATGAGTTTTTTTCTCAACTAGGGTTATAGCTTCAGATTTGGAATCTCCATTGTTTTTTTTTTGTAAGTTTTGGAAGTGGGAAAATTTTAGGTGCATTTTGGCCCAAAAAGGACCTCACTATTCGTTTATGAGGCCGATTTGACAAATTTTGATTATAAATTTGCCCATTTTTGGCATTGGGAGCTTGTGAGGCATTTTTTTTTGCTTGGATGTTGTATGGCCTTCCAAATGTTGTACCATACAACGGATTTAAAAAAATAAAAAAAGCGTTGGCCTCTTTATAAATAGCGTGCAATGCCATATAAGGCATGCCGCTTGCAAAGCAACACACATGAGGCGGCACTTCCAACGCCCAATTTTTAGCCCCCAAGGGCTTCAACCTGCCCTCTTGTCTATTCTAATGCCATCCAAGCACCAGTGCTCTAGGTCTCGTGGGTCTTTGTCTGCCTTTGCATAGGTTACATCTGTGACCAAGAGCTTGTCCTCAGCCCTTGTGAACTTTTTTCCTCCAGCCCGAGGTCACATTGGTGACCGCAGCTTGCTAGAGCCCCTGTGCCCCAGTGATAGGTTATGCATGCGACCAAGGGCCAAACATTTTTTAGCCCATAGGTGTGCTTTCTAGGGAAAATTGGACAACTTCCATGAAATCGAGCATAACTTTTGCCTCGCTTGTTCATTTTCTGCGAGCAAGAAAATCTTGGAAAGCTAGTTTCGCGTACTTTCTAGTGGTGTGGGTCTTATCACCTTTTTTTGTTAGTACATTCTACAACTTGTCAAAGTCAGATGTGTTGTTTTCACTCCTGAGCTTACAACTTTTGACTTGCTTCTCCATCTTTCATTATTCCACTAGCATTGGGATTGTCTTTTAGAGATCTTCCCAACTATCTATACAATTTTTCCAGACTTTTTTGTAGGTACATTTTATTCAATTTTTTGTGATTACTTGGACATTTTAGCTCCTAGAAAATTTTTGTTTGTGTGGGATGACTTGTTTTAGACTATTCTATTTATATTTCCAACTTTTTTTCCTATTTGGGCATTGTAGACATCTTTTGCATTTAATTTCTCTTTTGTAGATGCACAGAGATAAAGTTGCATTCTGGTGTATCTTTTTGGGGATTTCACATACCTAGTTGTGCCTATTGTACTCACACTATAATATAAACTGCCATGGAGGTTGTGTAGGCTTTTTGTATTGCCATCACACCTTTGTTAAGCGAGTGTCCCTTCCATGACAACACTAAATCACAGTGATTCTTGCTTCATGTGTGTGTGCCTTAGTTTGCACATACTTTTTATTTGCAGGTACTATTTTGTGCATATTAAAATGTTCTTGGTTCTCCTTCATGCATTTCTTGGTGACACATAGTTTCAGTGGAGCTCTCTTGGCTCTCCCTTATCAACATTATGGGCTTTTTCTATTGTTAGTGTTAATGCTTCCTTGATTTCGCATTGAAGTGAGCAATGTATCTAGTATTTGTTCCTATGTACTGGGTGGATACAACGATTGGTTACCCATGCATTTCAGTGAGATGGAGCAATTACCATATGAACACTCTTGCATTCTTGTTTCTAAAGGCGACCCTCTATTTTCACTTGATTAGTGTTTTTTGGACTATTGGTACATGTGCCATTTGTATCTTCAATTGCCAGATATTTGCCTTTTTTCGCCATCTGATTCAAGTATTGTTGTTGGTGGTGCTCATGCAAATTCTTGTCTTCTTGATCTTGATCAAAATATGTTTCAAAGGAGGGTCTTCATTCCAACACTACAGCAGTCATTGTTCAATAGTTGTCTACAACTTCTTCATACTTTAGGGATGTTCTTCATGTTCCTATTCTTTTTGGGGACATTGTTTTGGAGGCTTTTTAGTCCTTCATTCGCCTTTATTTGTTTTGGAGAGGAGTTTTTTCCTAGAAGGTTTTGTCCTTTTCTCCAGTTGTGAGAGAATAGTATGTTTGTACATGGGTACCTCATCAAGGCTTGTTTTCTTGGACCCATCATGCATTCTTTGTTCTTTTATGTGTTCACCTTTTAGAGTTTTTAGGTACTCCCTAAGTTCATCTTAAGGGGGGATTTTAGAATAATTGTGCATTAACTAATAATTAATTAATTTTTAAATTACTAGATTAATTTATTCTCATGCACTTAAGCTAAACTTAGAAGTGTTTTTATTCTTTAATTAGTTGAGCTATTATTAGATCATTTTGTCTCATTGCATGAGATGTTGACACTTGTCGTAATCTAATCCCTTTCTCATTTAGGGTTTGCTTTTATAAGCACTCAACTCTCATTGTATTATACACAAGCTCTTTTCAACTCTTCATCTCTCTGAAGATCCATTTTGTAACTTCTTTTTAGTTGAGAATATAGCAGATTATTGTTTGCAGCTCTCTTGCATGGAAGGTGTTTTTGTTTGTTGTTTAATACCGTGTCTTTGTGGTTATTCACAATTCCAACAAGGCCTACATCAATGAAGTATTTGAAAATATTTGGAAGCAAATGTTACATCTAGAGAGATGACAAAGACTTGGGGAAGTTTGATTCCAAGTGTGATGAAAGCATCTTTCTTGGATATTCCATGAGAAGAAAAGCCTATAGATGATGAGCACATGGTTATATTCGGGGCGGGGAGGAGAAGGGGGGGGATGGTGAATAAGTACAACAATATTCTTTTACCTTTCAAAACTTATTTAATCACTTCAAGATTTAATCAAGATTAGCATATATGTAAAATCAAATAATAGCAACACAATTTACGTGGTAACCCTTGCATGAGAAAACCATGTCAAAAATATTGCTTTTATTAATCTTCTCTTTGCAAATTTTGTAGGTACCAACCTACTAGAGGCACCAACCTCGCCAATATGAGGCACCAACTTCAATATAGATAATTTTCTTTTCCAATTTGCTATAATGCTGATCATAAATCTACCATAAAACTGATTACAATCTCCTAATAAAATCTGCATATGTTCCCTTGAATTCTGCTCTAATATTCCTCACAATTTCTTTATAAAATCTATAAATATACTGCTTATCTATTTGTCTTATTTATACTGTGTTTCTTTCTTCACATTAACTTACAATTGCTGGTGTATATCTGATATATATTTTATTCTTCACACACACTTCACACAATCCTTTCTTCACAAATCTGATCACACCTTTTACACCATGCTCTTTTCACAAATCTGATATAACTTATGCACAATCTTCCTTGAACACATAATCACAAACATGGCTGTCTTCATTCAAAATTTCTGCTCTCTCATGATGTATCATTTGTTCTTTCACCATATCAACATCCTCTTCTATTTAATATAAATCTGATTTGTACTTCATTTTTCTGTTTTCTCTCCTCTTCGCATTAGATGTGTTTCATTTAATTGCTTCTTTTTCATTCACACTATATTCCACTATTTATATCATCTCTAAAGAGATGATTTGTTAGAGACACAACTCTTGGCAATGACCAAACACTCCTCTTTGCTGATTGCCTCTCTTACTTTCTAGATCACACCTCTTAGTAAATAATATTTGTCTTTTGTGTAAGGCGCATTCCTTTTCATTTAATTTACATCTTAATGAATACTAAGCGCCACATAAATGAAGTCGCACCACTTAACACAATGAAAATCATATATCTTGCAGCCTCACAAATATATTGAGGTCGCTACACTTGTAATTGTTTCACTTGTCAATCCTTTTAAAATCGTATTAATTCCTCCTTGAAATCGAACTTTACAAAACATATTAATAAGATGCTTTTACAAGCAGCTTTATGAAGAGTCGGCCATATCTTGCATTACTTTTGTCTAACAGCTCCATTGGAGAAGTCGGCTACACTTGTATATATTAAATCATATACTTCATATGCTTATCGCTGCCATGTGAAATCACTTCACTTAATATAAAAATCATATCATGCTTAATATGAAACTTCAGACATTTTTGTCTTATATGGGAATGATGCCTTTATTTAATTTTCCTTATAGTATATCTCTCCTTACACCATATGAGTTGTTGTTTATCATAAACAAGTCGGCCATATCAAATTTAAATATCAACACCACCATTTTAGTTTCCTTTCACTCAGGTCAGCTAGCATATATTCCATTCATGTCATTTAGCAATTTCTTCCATAGTCGGCCATTATTATGATAATCGTTTAAATCTTTAATTTAAACAATACAATTAATCTCTTCAACATGATGATAGTCGAATATGATGGGAACATTGATCTTGACGGTTACGGCCAAGATAAAGTGATAACCGACTTATAGTCTTCGATCAATAAATGATTTCTTTCTTGCACATTTGGCATCAATGATAACACATACTTCAATGGATACTTCAATACCTTTGAATTCTTATACCAATGATCTCTTTTCATGTACCTTCTTGACATCAATGACAACATTTCCAACAATAGATGCTATAACAAGAGATTGCACAAAATTGTTGAAAGTGCAAATAAATGATCAACTTCACAAAATAGCACAAATTTATTTATTTTTAGGGCCCGAGTCCCCTAGGGAGGTGCAGCCAACTTTGGGCAAGGTAAATGAAAAATTAATTAAAAATCTATATGCTATTTTGGCCAACCTATGTGGAGGTAACCGTTTGTTTGAGGGAACACTTTATGAGATATAAATAAAGGAGTTTGGAGGACATTTCAGCAATTAATTTATTGAATATATTTCCTAAAGAAAAGAGTAGATCTAGAGCAGAAAAAGGAGCAGATATATGAGCAGAGATTAGACATTTTAAGAGTAGAAATCAGACATATTTGGAGCAGAGCTAATACAATTTTTTTTTTGAAGATCCTTTTGTAGATCTGAGTGGGAGCATTTTGTAGATTTAAGATAAGAGTTTGAGGTAGATTTTTGTTGAAGTCCTTGAAGGGATCTAGGGCAGATCCAACAACACTATAATCACTTTGTATTTGAAGGTTGGTGGCTTCTAATTTGCAAGATCTGAAGATTGGAACCTCTCACTCAAAGAGATCGGAGTCTCTTGCTGAGTTATTGCTTAGAGGAGGGGATTGGTGTCTCCTATGGTTGGTGCCTACAAAGCTTGTAAGAAGATATATATATATATATATATATATATATATATATATATATATATATATATATATATATATTGTCGTGGTTTTCTCCTGTAAAGGTTTCCACGTAAAATCGTGTGTGCATCTTGTGTTCTCTATTGTTAGATCTTGCATGTGTGGATACTTTGATTATTGCTTTATGATTGCCAAAGTTATCAATTAAAAAGTTGGATTGATATTGATTCACCCCCCTCTCACTATAAGTGTTTGTGTGTTTCTTCAATTGGTATCAGAGCGGGTTCCTTTGAAAAATCCTAACTGCTTGAAGGAAAGATCTTAAGAACACACATGGTGAGTCAAGAAGGGTTTTCCTCAAGCCGAGCACCAAGAAGGAAACAACTATGCTTTTTGGAGTATGAGAATGTGCATTTATTTGATGGCCCATGGATTTGATATATGGTAATCTATTGTGGATGGCTTTGTGGCACCATCTACTCGACCAACAGATCAAGCTAAAAAGAGAGCTAGTGAAAACAATGCTAAAGCTATGAATTCAATTCTAAGTGGTCTAACTAAATTAGAATTTGTCAAAGTCATGCAATGCACATCAACAAAAGAGATGCAGGATAAACTTCAAAGGACTTATTGAAGGAGACAATAAACTAAGCAAGTCAAAGCTCCAAACCCACATGAGACAATTTGAGAGTTTGAAGATGAAGGACGAAGAGAGTGTTGCCCCCTATTTTCTTTGTGTGGATGAAATCATAAATACCATTCGTGGTCTTGGAGAAAAGATTGAGGTTGAGGTTGTGCAAAAGGTGTTAAGATCTCTACACATGAGATTTGACGTGAAATTTTCTACCATTGAAGAAATGAAGGATCTAAATACTTTGAAAATGGATGAGTTACATGACATATGAAAGGAAGTCGGTGAGCGGAAACAACTTCCTACACTAATCTATTTAGGGGAGAGTTACAAAAAAAATCTTTTTAACACCTTATATAGTTACAATAAGAGAAACACATAGAGAAGATAATGAAACACAAATACACAAATACAACAAACACCAGATATACCTGGGGAAAACCCTTTCGAGTAAAAAAACCCCACCCTCCAAAAGCATAGTACTATTGTATTATTTCAAATAAGAGTTACAATGCAGACCCAAGTACAAAGCTTTCTTCAGCAACTGTTTTGTCACAAACACCTATCTTGGAGTGAATCTGACAACACTTCGTTACTTGCAACAAAACTATGCATTCTACAATGCAAGGCATCCAATATATAGAAAGATGCAAGCAAGAAGAAGCATCTAGAAGCGGATGGGCATCCAAATCCACATGGCACAATCTTCCACGCCATAACATGCATTTGGACACATGTAACATACTCCCTTACACCCCTTATAGTTGTCATAACATGCAAATATTCTTTCCTCAAGCTTGGGCATCCAAAACATGCTAAAAATAGGTTATGACATATACCTTACACATCTTACAACTGTCATAGAATCTGTCATAACTGAAAGGACTTACATCTGTAAGAGAATCTGTCATAATTGACCAAGAATACCCGATTCTCTTACAACCTATCATAACCCAACTTGAGCGCCAACTTTCTCCATGTAAAAAGATACCTTATGACACATCATAGTATCTATCATAAGCTATCATAACTTGTCATAGGTCCAAGATTCCAAAGTGGGATGCCTACCTCCACTTGGGATGATATGTGTCATCCAATCACCTCCAACAAGGATTTCACCCAGCTAGTGGGTCCCAATTGACGACAAGACAATGTAGGCAATTAAATAATACATACAATACATTAAATTAATCAATATTAGGACTCTAAGGTAGAGACACTTGCCAAGAGTCACATGAGATCATTCTCCCACTTGTTGAAGACCTGCCAAGAGTCATATGAGGTCATCTACTCAGGCCCCCAAGGCCCATGGAATCAGAACACCATATGAACTTCTCTATGCTTACTAGTTTCGTCAGTGCATCTGCAACATTCGCCTGTGTCAACCTTTTCCAAGTTTCACATTTCCATCATCTACCATATCACGAACAAAATGATACTAAACATTGATGTGCTTTGTTCTGGCATGGAAGGTAGGATTCTTTGCTAGACAAAATGCACTTTTATTGTTATAACAAACAATAATCTGTCATGTATTTAAACCAATGTTAGAACACAATCACTTAAGCCAAATGGCTTCCTTACAAGCATGAGTGGTTGCCATATACTTTGCCTCTACCGTGGACAATGTGACTATAGCTTGCCACTTACTCATCCAATTGATAGCACCACCAAACATCATAAACACGTAACCACTGGTGGATCTTTTGTTGTCAATGTCACCTACCCAATCTAAATCCACATATCCACGAATACTCATAGACTGCTGAGGTCCAGTAGGATAACCATGAAAACACAAGGCATACTCGAAAGTACCCCATGAATATCTAACACTCTCTTAACTGCATCCCAATGCACCCATCCAAGATTACCCATAATACGGCTAAGGACTCCCACTGCTTGGGAAATGTTTGGTCTCGTACACACCATTACATACATCAAATTGCCAATTGCACTCGCATATGGTACTTTGGACATGTCCATCTTAGTAGAAGATTTTGGACAATCATTCACATAAAGCTTCTTCCTCTGCATCACAGGAACAACTAATTGTTTCCAATCTACCATGTCGAATCTCCCCAACACCAAGTTCACATACTTGCTATGGCTTAACCAAAGCTTTATGTTAGCTTTATCTCTCGTGACCTCCATTCCCAGAATGTACCTAGCTGCACCTAGGTCTTTCATCTCAAACTGTGCTGACAATTGAAACTTCAAATCTAAAATCATACTTTTACCATTCCCAATAAACATCATATAATATATGTATAAAACAATAATGAGAATGCGACCATTATAAGATTTATAATACACACAATGGTCGGATTTAGGTCTTTGAAATCCCAATGACAACACATAGGTATCAAACTTCTAGTACCACATTTTAGGAGACTGATTCAAACCATAAAGAGACTTATTCAGTTTGCAAACCAAAATTTCTTTACCTTTTTCAATAAAATTATCTGGCTGTGACATGTAAATCTCTTCCTCCAAGTCACCATCAAGGAATGTTGTCTTCACATCCATCTATTCCACTTCTAATTCATACGCTACTACAAGTGATAATAGGAGATGAATAGACGGCAGCTTCGCAACAAGAGAGAATATCTCCCCCTAATCAATTCTCTCCACCTGTGAAAACCCCTTATTGAAAAATCGTGCCTTATACTTCTCAACACTGCCATTAGGACCACACTTTTTCTTGAAACCCCATTCCCCATTTACAACCAACAAGTTTACGTCCACCAGGAGAAGGTACCAAATCCCAAGTCTTATTTTTCTTTAATGCAGCCATCTCCTCGTCCATGGCTTTTATCCAGGAATCCGCATCACTCATACCCATAGCCTCTCTAACACTCCTAGGCTCATTAGTGTTAGCAATCAAAGAAAAAATGCAATTGGAATCCAATAATAAATAACCAAACCTTTCCAGTTGTCACCTAACTCGTGTAGACCTCCTCAAAGGCTGAGGTTGAGGTTCTTCTTCTCCTTCAGAACTTTCAGAGTTGCTTGAGCTCTCCTCATCGTTAGGTCCAATAGGAGTGCATAGTTCATCTTTCTTCGGAGTAGGTGGAATCTGGACTACCTCCTTATTTTGTGTCTCCTCTTTATCTGGTTGTAGCTCAACAATAGAGGGTTTCATCTCTCTGAAAATTACACTTCTACTATAGAGAACCTTCTAAGCTTATGGATCCCAAAGCTTGTACCCTTTCACATCGACACCGTAGCCAATAAAGATACACTTAACAACCTTGTTCTCCAACTTTGACCTCTTCTCATTTGAAACATAAGTATAAGCTTTGCAACCAAATACTCTAAGATGTCTCATTGAAGGATTTTTACTAGACCATGCCTCCATGGGTGTCTATTGATCAAATAAGCGTTGATGTAGGAGATCTATTGATCAAATAACATGCAATGGCTACCACTTCAGCCCAAAATTTTGTTCAAGGATAGCACCACTCAATATACTCCTAGCCCTCTCCATTAACGTTATGTTTATCCTCTCTACAACTCCATTTTGTTGCGGAGTGTAAGGAGTTGTTTTATGTCTCTCAATCTCGTGCTCTTTACAAAACTTGTCAAACTCTACGGAACAAAACTCACCTCCATTGTCAGTACTCAAACACTTAATCTTTCTGCTAGTTTTATTTTCTACCAAGGCCCTAAACTCCTTAAACTGACTAAAGACTTCAACTTTACTTCTAAGAAAATAAACGAATGTCCTACTGTAATCATCTATAAAGGAAACAAAATATATAGATTTTGATAACGAAGGAACATTCACAGGACCAAAAACATTTGACTGACCATAGTCCAAAACCCCAAAAGACTTGTGATAACTAGAATACAAAGAAACATGGTGTTGTTTTCCATAAACCCAATGTTTGCAAAAGTTGAACTCGAGATTACAATCATCAAGCCCTTCACCAAGGCTCTTTTTTTCAGGGTTCTGTTGTGACCTTATCACACATCGCCCCATTACAAATGGGGACCCTAGTAGTTTGCTTTTTGGGCCTTTGTCGTTGCGTCTCAATTTCATTGGATCTCTATTTGAGGGTTTAGAGTTTGAGTCTTTGAATGGTCACCCAAATCGATGTGCAAACATCATCACGGTGCTTAGGAGGCTCAAGGGATGAAGATTGATTATTGTTTGAGTCAATTATGACATCTACTTTTGCGAGATTTCCCCTTTGGACCCCCTATTTTTTAGGGACTTTATTTTTGGCACTTTTGACCTATTTTGAACTTCCTATTTTTTAGGGGCTATTTTTGGAAAGTTGCTATTTTTGGAAAAGTTTCTATTTTTGGCAGGGTTTCCATCTTTGGAAAGTGCCTGGGACCAATTGATTAAGGGATTAGTGTTTTAGCATGAAAATTTTGAAAAATCAATGAAAAATAATAAAAAATCATGAAAAATCAATGGGAAATTATGAAAATCAATGAGAAAGCATATAAAAAGCATGAGAAAAGGGCATATGGCGAATTAAACAGCATGAGATTCATGGCAAAATTTTCCTAAGTATGAAAACGGTGCCAAGTTAATGGCTAAACACTTAGTCAAGTCTGCCCCACTCATGATGGCAATGGCACAAGGCAATGGAAAGTCCGCTTCAAACCTAAAATGGGAATGGCACAAGCAATAGAGAAGTCTACCATAGGGAGATCAAGACATGGTTCGAACATTGATAAAGTCTGCCCTTGGAATGGCTTAATCAAAAGCAAACTCCGCCCTTGCTAGAATATCATATGGCTTGACGATAGGCTAAGTCTGCCTCGTCATGGAATGATATAAGGTGAAGTCTGCCCAACACAACAAGACATGGCATGATAATAAGCAAAGTTTGGCCCAAGTAGAAGATCATGGAATGATAGAAGGTAAATTCCACCCCATGATGAATGGAACAAGAAAGAACAAAGTTCGCCCCTCTAAAGAGATGGCTCAATGCCTTGCCAAGTCCGCCCACCATGAAGAGTTAATGGCATAACATAGTGGAAAGTCCACCTAGCATAAAATGAATGGCAAAAACACTAGCTAAGTTCGCCATACTTAGAGAAATGAAGAAAATCAAAAAAATTACCTAAGTCAAGACATTGAAACATTGAAATATCAAACGACATGTCTAGATGTTGGAAAAATTCGCCAAAGACATAAGGAATCATGAGAAATTATGGCAAAATTCACTAGAAAAGAAAATTCTCCTTAGGAAAAGACAATAATAAACTTAGAAAAATAAAATTTGCCTTAGGAAAAAATAAAAGTGTCATAATTAAAATAAAGGGGTTGGAAAATAACACATGAAAATGATTATTTTAATTATTTTTATTTTTATTTTCCAACACCAAAGAGATGAAATTCAAATTTCTCTCTTAAATTCAAATTTTGGAAAAAAATAAAAAAACTTCACCGAACTGGCGCTAGACTTAGAAGCTTTCCCGAAAACTGGTGCTAGAGATAAAAATTGTCATTCGAGAGAGGAGTGCAAGCCAAGTTCAAACTTGATTTAATGAAAACAACTAGATTTTGCTAAATAAATTGAACTTCTCATTTTTAAATGGCCTTTATTTCTCATTTTTCAATCATTCATCTTTCAAAAGCGAAGTTGTGAGAAGTAATTTTGGCTAAGGCAAGAAAGTTGTGAAATTTGAAGTAGAGAGAAGGAAGGAAAACTTAACCAACCGACACAGTGAACTTGTCCATTTTATCAAGCAGATTTACTTTCTTCACTTCATTCTGGCACAATAAACTTCATTCATTTATTGGATAAATTCTTTCATTTCCAACATAATCTTTCACAAAATTTGATCTATCACTTGGCTGGAATATTTTTCAAGTAAATTTAAATTTAATTTCAGAATTTTAACATTCTTTTTGTGCATTTTTGCAGATTTATTTTCAAGGAATTACAAATGAAGTTTTCCAGTAAGGGTTCGTAGCCAGAATCTAAGATGAACTCTAAGTGGAAAAATATTGCGGACACCGACCTCGGCCATGTAGACTTTGATGATTTTAAGAAGAGAATGAACAAAAGTGATGGATCTTTACCTATGCTAGTTGCAAGAAGGATGATGCGCAATGGCATTGTTGAGGCAGCAGGATTTCCGCCGGTGAAAGAATGTCTAGAACTCATAGTAGAATGTGCATTGCACTATAATGTACAAGAAAGACAAACTGAAGCACCTGATGGAAGAATATTAGCATACTTAACTGAGCCTGCTATACAAGAAACATTTGGAATCCCAACCTACAACAGGACGTCTTACTGAACCAAAGATGATGCACGAAAAATTTATGAAGACCAACAAGACCTTTGTGCATCAAACATGAACAAGTCATGGTTGGTGAAACCTAGACCCACTGCCAAAAAGATGCCCAAGAAGTTGCACAAAACTGATTTTAAAGAAGAATATGGAGACATTGTTTTACTACTGAACAAAATAATGGGCAATCCTCAAGGTGCTCCCTTTGAAACCTGGATGTATTATTTCATTGATGAAATAACTTCTAGGGTAAAATTGTTCAACTGGTCAAGGATGATCAGTGATAGTATCCACGAACAGTTGGTCAACTTGGAGAGAACCAAAACCTTCCACATGAATTCCTATGCCATATATCTGCTTGCTAGAACCTACAGATATGCTGGCTTGATTTGCAAATGGATAGTTGGTAATGGCGAAGGAGAATTCAAGTCCTATGACTGCTATCCTCAGTTGTAGTTGAAGGAGAAGTCACACTTCAGACGAGCGCATGATGCCTTTCTTATGTATATCACTCGAATTCTCCAAGGTGGAATGCATCAGAGACTTACCCGTGAAGTCAAAAGTTTGATCAGTTGATATGGATCTTGGTTCATCCAGTTTCCCAGATTTACATACATCAGAATACAAGGATTCACAAGTCGCCCATATAGACTGCCAATCTATCCTACCAACAAAATGGTTTTGCTGGAAGTCCTAAGGCAACTGGAGACATCATAATATTCAAAGGAGTAAGCAAAAGGCCTCCATTACTTTCCCTTTCTTCATCGACAATATGGTAGAATCTTGTCCATCGACACAAGCAGTAGAGAGTGTCCGATTGGAAGTACAGAGGTACCCATTCATTTCTTACAAATTTAGAGTTGACTTTGATCCACTTTATCATATTGGAACAATGGACAAGAGGAAATATAAACACAAAGTTGACCTATAAGACTTTTGGGCAAATGTCGCTGATGAATATGATGTGAGAAAAAGATTGTGGTCAAGATTGCCATTGGATATGATCAGGACAATATAACTCTTTCAAGCACCTAATCAACTGGAGGATGATGGAGTGTATGTGCAGTTGGGCTTTGATGAAAGGCAGTCACTTCCCCCTATGAGATGGTCTGAGCCTGAGCTTGGTGACTTGACAACATTTAGGAGGCCTGTGTTCAAGTATTCCCGATGGTGGATAGGTTAGCAAGTGCAAACTTTGCGGCAAAGGAATGTGCCATTCACATATGACTTGATGGGTGATGCAGAGTCTTGTTCTTCAAATGCTAGTGCATCTCATGGAGGTGAACTAATTGATCCTGCCAACTTGAAAAAGAGAAAAGAAATGGATGACTCTGCAAAGCAGAACAAGAAGAAAACAACAGATGAAGGACCCACTCAAAAGAAGCATAAATCCAAGCCCCTTCATTCGGCTACATCCAGAAATGTAGATGAAATATTGATCATGGAAGAAGAGTCATGGGAGCAAGTCAGAATTCCTTCGCTAGTTTTAGAAAGAGATATGGAGCCAATGCAGTTGGAAGATGATGAGCATCACTCCCCTATAGGCATGAAGATTCTTGAGTCGAACAATGATATGGATATCATTGATGGGGAATTTGAAGAGGGAATGATTTCCGCCCTCAAGGGAATCCAGGAAGTCCCATCCGTGTAGGAAATTCAAGATATGCCAGAAGTTCAGGATATGCAAGACATCCAAGGTAATCAGGAAGATGGAATTAAACAGTCAACAATCCCAGATTGGTTGAAAGAGAGACTGAAGATAAAAGCGCCAACAAAGGTACTAGAAGAAGATGATACTGCAGACTTCTTGGCAAGGCTAGAACATACTGCAACAAAGAAGCCAGCCAAGAAATTTTCTACAATACAGAGAGATGAAGTTGGTAACTGAACAGTGCATATTGCAGTACCTACAATAGAGAAATCACTGGATGAGATTGCCCCAAATGAATATGCCATTACAACTATTGATATTGGTCCTACAACAAAAGGAGAAGAAGTTGAGGACCTAGATAATTTTGTTGCCACCATCAAGTCTAGGCTGGAAAAAGAAGTGGCGGAGAAAAGGGAATATAAAAGAGAGATTGAGCATCTAAAGGAATATATCCAACATTTAACCAGGCCACTCAATCAAGGTAACCAATCAGCTCCTCCACTTCCAAACTCTTCATAGGAGCTAGTCAGAAATTTTGAAGAGGAATTGACTATAGCCAGAGAAACTAAAGAATGGATGGCAGGAAAGAAAGAAGAGGCAATGGCATTCGCAGAAAAGTTGGCATATGTTTATGAGAAAAATTCCTCTCTGCTATCATGAGTTGCAAACTTAACAGAAGCATGGGATGGTGTCCAAGACATTCAAAATAAAATTACCCCATGTCTTCGAGAGATAAAGGGCATTCCAAAGCAGAGATTGATTGATGAGAAGATCATTCTAGTTGGAACTGCATATGATATCAGCAACTGATACTATGCACTAATCTCACGAGGAGAAGTCCTTGAAAGAGTAAAGGCAGATGGCGCCAAAATTGAAGAGCAAGTAAAACATATCCGGAGTAAGATTTTTCAAATGGCTGCGATGTGCTTGACAAATATATTGTCCGAAGAAAACACTTGCAGTTGGAATATTTAAAGGATAAAGCTCAAAGGATATTCTCTACCACTATCAGGCCAATATTGAAAGAAAATTTGACCAAGGCATTCAACTTCCTGACCGTCTGAGACACCTTCTTGCTGCATGAATCAGAATGGATGATCACCTTTGTAGAATGTGTAGAAATTTTAGATTTGTTGGAGTACAAAGATAACACGTTGTTGGACATCACCATGGAAGAAGTCAGCATGATTGTGTCCAGGTTCACCGAACGTAGTGCTTTGCAAGTGGATAAGGATGCAACTCCCAGTGAATGAGTTCTCTGCAATTAACTGATTGTTGTTTAGGCAACCCTAATTAGGGTTTAGTTATTTTGAATTTGGGCCGTTAATCTCATTATGATATTGGCCATTCATTGTACCTAGGAAACTCTATATAACCCCCCCTACCTCCCTCTCATTTTTATGGACACATATATGGAGATATAGGAGATAGGAGATAGAAGAGACTATAAAGCATAAGAGCATAGATAATAAGAGAGAGTTTTATGAAATTGTTGCTAAAGACTATTCTTGATAATAAATTTCATAATGCATGAGATGCTCTGAATCCTTTTATTGTCAAATGGTTGCATGGTTCTATATTTCTCTTCCTCGTAGAGTAGATTTGAGTTAGAATTTCATTTGAATGTATGTTAAGGGAATGAATGATTGATAGTAAAGATTAGTGAAACTTTGCTCATACTTTCTTTGGATAGATGACTTCTATTCAATGCGTAAAGTTAGACTGAGCTTTTGATGTGGATGCCTCATTGTTTACTTCAAATGTTTACTTCAAATGGCATTGTTCTATTGATGGTGTTGTTTGTGGTGAAGAAATTTTAAGCACAAATCCCTAGAAGATTGCACTTGCTTTTGTAGTTGTTGTATAGCGTGGTGAAACAAAGTATTGTTCTTTGGTTTCACTCAATCCCTACTATCTCTTGATTTCGTAGGAATAGTGTAGGATTCCTCAACCCTTACTCCCTTTTTCAATTTTTTTTTATCTAAAATAAAAAAATCCCAAAAAAAATAACAGTGCATATAAGTCCTTACTTTTTGAGTAGCATACTAGAGTAAATCCCTTTGTGTTACCAGCAAAAATCACATCATCCATAGAGCTTATCCACACCCAACTTACGAAACGTTGGAATTGTTGTATGATCTTTTTGGCAATCTTGGCATACGAGGCAGTTTTTCAAGAGAGGATAGAGTGTCTTTGGATTCTTTATTCTAGAGTGTTTGTTGTGTCATAAAACACGCATCAACAAGTTCTAAGACCCTTCTCACCAATATGACTAAGTCGTTGGTACCATAACATTGTCTTCTCTGCAGGAAGCTTCATTTTCATGGAATGAGCACCCTTAGGTACCCAAAACGCATGACCATCAAATGTAGCTACAAAATACTTCTTCATTGCATGATCTAATGGTGAGGATGAGGAATCCCAAAGGTCTCTTCTTCGGTACATCAAAAGAACTATTGCACTCTATTGTGCATGCATCCAGCTTGTACAAAGTGCCAACACAAACACCCTTAGCCAACACCATAGCTCCTCTTGTCATCTTGCATCATCCACTAGAGAAAACAAATTGCATTCTCAAATCATTCAGTTTACTTAGAGAAAGTAGGTTTCATGCCAAACCTAGGATATGCAAGACACCATCAATTCCCTTCATTCTTCCATCAGGAAATATGATTTTGACTCTTCTATCGCCAATGATCTTCAGGTGAGAGTCATCACCTAGGTACACCTTCCTACCATTGTATTCCTCATACTTTGAGAACCAATCTCTATGAGAGGTCATGTGAAAAGGTGCACCCAAATCTATCAATCACACACATCTAATGCATGGGTTGCCAAGGCTGCAATAAATGCTTCCCCTTCATCTTGGGACGATTTTTCGGATTCATAATCAGAGAAAGACTTGTTTTTCTTCTTCTTCTCCTTCTTGCAATCTTTAAGAAAGTGACTAGTTTCACCACAATTCTGACATTTTTCCTTAGTCTTCTTACGAGGAGACTTAGATCTCCTCGAAGACTTTGACTTAGATTTCTTGTCCTTTGTTTTGCCTCTCTCCTTTGGTATTCGATTAACAAGGGCCTCCTTGGCCATCTTAGAAGACTTCCTTCTCATCTCTTCAGAAATAATAATGAGGCAACCACCTCATCCATTTTGAAGGTGGAAGTAATGCTTCCAATAGCCATCACCAAGTGATCCCAAGAGTCCGACAACGAACACAAAAGGAGCATACAACAGTCTTGTTTGTCAATCTTGTCTCCAACGGAACCCAATTGAGCAATCAACATGTTGAATGCATTTAGATGGTCTACCACAGATCCTTCATCTTCCATTTACAAAGAATACATCTTCTTTCTCAAGAAAAGATTGTTTACCAGGGATTTAGCCTAATAGACATCACCAAGCTTCTTCCACAAAGAAGCAAAAGTCTTCTCTCCATGGACATTTAGGAGGATGGAATCAGCCAAACAAAGTCTAATAAGACCCTTGGTTTTTTGATCCATGAACTCCCAATCTTCTTTTTTCATGCCCGTCGGTTTGGTTCTAGAAATATCAACCCATAGATCATGATTTATGAGCATGTCTTCCATTTTGAGCTTCCAAAGTTCAAAATTATCACCGTTAAACTTCTTCATCTCAATCCTTCCAAATGTGCCTGCCATCTCTTTCTTGCAACAAGGTCACAAAATACACTTTTGCAAGACTCCCACTTAAACAAAGATCAGCTCAAAAAACCCTTCTAACCCAACAAAGGAATCAAGGCTGGCCAGGCTCTAATTCCAATTGAAAGGAAGTCAGGGGAGCGGAAACAACTTCCTACACTAATCTAAGTAGGGGAGAGTTAAAAAAAAATTATTTTTAACACCTTATACAATTACAATAAGAGAAACACATAGAAAAGATAATGAAACAAGAAGTACACAAATGCACCGAACACCTAATATACGTGGGGAAATCCCTTTCGGGTAAAAACCCCCACCCTCCAAAAGCATAGTACTATTGTATTACTTCAAATAAGAGTTACAATGCAGCCCCAAGTACAAATCTTTTTTTAGCATGTGTTTCGTCACAAACACTTATCTTGGAGTGAATTTGATAGCACTTCATTACCTACAACAAAACTATGCATTCTACAATGCAAGACATCCAATATATAGAAAGATGCAAGCAAGAAGAAGCATCTAGAAAGGGATGGGCATCCAAATCCACATGGCACAATCTTCCATGCCATAACATGCATTTGGACACATGTAACATATTCCCTTACACCCCTTACAGTTGTCAAAACATGTAAATATTCCTTCCTCAAGCTTGGGCACCCAAAATATGCTAAAAATAGGTTATGAAAAATGCTTTAAACATCTTATAATTATCATAAAATCTGTCATAACTGACATCACTTACATTTGTAAGAAAATCAGTCATAACCAACCAAGAATACTCGATTCTCTTACAATTTTTCATAACCCAACTTGAGTGCCAACTTTCTCCATGCAAAAGGATACCTTATGACGCATCATAGAATCTATCATAAGTTGTCATAGGTCCAAGATTTCAAAGTGGGACGCCTACCTTCACTTGGGATGATGTGTCATCCAGTCACCTCCAACAGGGATGCCACCCAGCTAGTGGGTCCCAATTGATGACAAGGCAATGTAGGCAATTAAATAATACGTACAAATACAATAATCCATAAAGTTAATCAATATTAGGACTCTAATGATGAGGCACCTTAATCCCAACAACATACTTACTGTAATGTCCCCATTTTTGCTTGATGTTGTTTGTGGATGGTTCAACCTATTCCTGACCCTTGTAGGCTAATGAGCATGGTTAGGGGATCCTTTGCGGCAGATATGTAGTCAGTTGAAGTGGATAAATGATTTATATTAAGATATAAGGTTTAAGTATTATTAAAGGTAACTTTAATAATAATTATTATTTTAATGTTATGTTATAATGTTATATTTGCACTTTATATTATAAAGTCATATTTTAATATTTGTAAAGTGCAAATAAATTATATTATTAAAAGTGAAGCATCTAGAAGAATTGACCTCCCATTGGGAAAAAAGTATAAAGATAGGGTTTGTTGAGCTTCTAATTGTCTAGGAATTGATATTTGCTTTGATGCGATTGTTTGGTGAAAGAGCCAACTAAGGTTTCTGCCATTCCAGACTATTGGGAATGAAAATTCTCATTGGTTATGCAATTTTGAGGTTGTGAAATATCCGCTGAATTATTGCTTCATTGTGGGCTTCACTCAGAAGTTCAATTTATGCTTACTTTGCAAATTTTGTGGCCTTTGGCCACAATTTGGAGAACAATATTTCATATCAGCTTGTTTCAGCATTTTGGAGAATAATCTACAGCTGCATCATTGAGAAGAATCAATTGAGGAGACTTGAAGTTTTGGTATTGTTGATTGTATTCATTGATTGGGACGATTTGCTTCATTAAATATTGATAGGGCACATTGCTGGTATCAAATTACGGTCATATTGCAGCGACTGGGAGACCCATAATTTTGTTCATGGCAAGATACTAAGGGGTCGATTTCACATGGGCACTTGAGCGCTCCATTCCTTGATGCTAGGCAATGATACTTGGGGCTTGAAGGAGGCGTGAAAGGGTTGCAATTATTTTATTTTGGGAATTTGGCCCAGAACAAGGACAACTGGTGTAAGAGTTCAATTTGGCTTGAGGGAAGCTCATTTTGGATTGTTTATTGGCTGCCACATCTTTATCAACATAGGCGCTTCTCCCAACCAGGTTTTTTATGTTTTTTTCATACTCATATCAGCATTTAGAATAAGTTTAATTGTTTCCATTGTACTCAGACTTTGAAGTGCATTGTTGTAAAGCGAAGAGTCTTGGCTAATCTTAATCAACATTGTAATTGAGGTAGTTCATGAATAAAGGAGTAATAAGTTGCATTCAAAATGTTTGATATAATGTTCATATCTATATTGCTCATGATCAACATATTAGTTTTCATGCCAAGTGTTTGACGAAATGTCAACTGGCTGTAGGTGCACATTTTTCATGTAGAAATCGTTTATATGCATTCAAAAAGACAAAAAGAATTGCATTTGCATTTTAGTTATTTGCCTAGACATCTTAGTAATCATTTGAAAGCATTTAAATCACATTTGACATCATTTCAAGCAATCATAATCAAACTAAAACACATAAACAACAAGTAAAGAGGTTGTATGCAAAGTGTTTGACGATATTCCTTGAGCCTCTAATCAACAATTTGAGGTCAGAATTGTCAAGGGTCATTACACTCACCGCTTAAGAAATGAGGACTGAGAAAGGAACATCATGAAAATGTGAAGCCACCTTCAAAGCATCAAGAAGGATGAAGAACACAAGACCCGTATCAAGTGAAAGTCCAAGCAATGAGGAAGAGGACCTTATCAATTCACAAAGATCACCATTTATGAAAACTAGTCTTGGTTTTGATGGCGAAAGTTCACAAACTACAAAGAAGTTGGAAAGTAAGAATTATGTTGCGGCCCTCAAAACTTCCAACAAAGAGGAGGTGAACAAAGAAGATAATAAAGGGGAAGAAAGCAAAAATGAGGTGAACAAAGAGGAAAACAAGGAGGATAATGCCTCACATTTTCAAAGAACTAATAAAGACGACCTCAAATGGTCCTTTCCTCAAAGGAAGCCTCACACCACCAGGTTTCAATATTTTTTCCATGGTAATTGCTTTCCATGTAATCAGTTTGGGCATAAAGAAATAAATTGTAGAGCTCAAACAAGGAATGATTTTGAACTCATGAAGAGGAACTATAATGCATTTGCTCCTCTGGTGGATTATAACATTATATGTCACAAGTTCAACAATTTTGGGCACGCAACACATTTTTTGCAGAACTTTTTTTTTTGAGCCTCCAATACAAAATAAGGATGTTTGTGAGGAAAAAGGATGAATCAAACAAGGTTTGGAAAGAGAAGAAGGAACAAGAAATGAAAGAAAAATCCATGCCCAAGATGAGAAAGACAAATGGTATGTTGACAATGGTTGTTCAATTGACATGACTGGTGAAAAAAGCAAGTTT
This sequence comes from Sequoia sempervirens, assembly GCA_007258455.2. NCBI lineage: Eukaryota > Viridiplantae > Streptophyta > Pinopsida > Cupressales > Cupressaceae > Sequoia > Sequoia sempervirens. The sequence goes on from VDFB02058242.1 coordinate 338,671,976, forward strand.
CTCTCTCTAAAGAAAGTGAAGGAATGGTGAAATTTGGGGACAATTCTATGACAAGCATAAAAGGTAAAGGCACACTTAGTCTGGATAATGGAAGAACTAAAACTAAGGATGTCTTATATGTTGAAGGATTGAAGCACAATTTCTCTAAGTGCGAGTCAGTTGTGTGACCAAGGCACACTTTCATGTTTCATTCTAGAGGATGTAAAATCATGAAAGATGGAAAATTGATAGTGGATGCTTATAGAACAAATGGTAATTTGTACGTTTTCAATGAGGTCAAAAGTGATAAATGTTATATGGGGCAAGAAGTTGAGAGTTGGTTATGGCACAAAAGGATGGGACATTTGAACTTTGATAACATTGTGAAGATCAACAAAAAGCAAGTCGTAAGAGACATACCAAAGTTAGCAAAGCCTTCAAATATCAAAAGCTATTAATGTCATATTATGCAAATTATCAAAAATCAAATTCATAAAGGCGACGCATTGCAAAATTGCTAAGGAAATATGGGTCAAGCTAAAAGGCATTTTCTGAAGGTGTAGCACCCCTCCATTTTGCTCGTTAGACTGATCATTGTTTTTATGTATGCTTCACTCTTGTTAGCACTCCGTTTTGGCACATGGTTATTTTGACCGCTATCTGTTAAGCGATGTAAACACTATATTTTGATGTGATGGGATTTTATTTAGATGTTATCATTATGCCATGTTTTGAATTTGTGTAACACTGATTTAATTTAAAATGCTTTATGCTTTAATTATATTGTGGTTGTTAGACTCGTCAGTTTTAGAGCCTGTATGGGTGAAGGGGACGGGATTGTATCACTCGCTTGCGAGCACCCTACGATTCTGATACTTCCACTTCACGGTGTGTCTTATTATGTATATATATTGCACGTTCGTTATGCTCTTTGGTTGCAGGTTAATAGGTACAGGACATCGACTCCACCTGGCCTCACAGGTTCGAGCGTGTCCATTTACCAACGGTTATCGATTGGGAGATAGTAGCTAGGTTTCCGTGCCAAGTCATCACCCTAGTCATAGCTTGTCGTCATGTTTAACAGTTTTGTTTGGTTCATTCCTCCTTGGTTAACTATTGCTTTCCTTATTTTAATGGTTATTAAAAATAGTAGATATGATTTAAATGAGGATTTAACATTTTTAGTTTCAATGTTGTAATGCAATTTGTTCCATTGGTTATTTTGAGTTAATTAATAAAATCATTTTTAGTCTATGGATTAACTAGGTAAATGGTGATAAATTAAATGAAATAGTTATTTTTCCATTATGGCATATTTAAATTTAAATTGATAATGGAAATGGAAATCATACTAGATATTTAAGTTAAATGATAATAACAAAATAGACATGTATTTAAATGTCACATTTTGGAAATTTTGAATAAGACATATTATTGCAACCTTGAGATTTTGGTTTGTTAATGAAATTTTGAAATGCAATGAAATAGGATTTGAAAATAAATGTGTTTTTTAAATTTTAGAAAATAAGAAATATCCTCCAAAAGCCCAATAAATTTAGTGGGTGGGATATTTTTGGGGGTTGACCAAATTTGGGGAAGTTCTATGTAAGAAAGGAAAAATTTCATTTGTTTAAAAATTGGTTTTTGGTGGAGAATTTGCTTTGGCTGTGGCTGAATTTGGAGATTGGATCACCATTGTTGAAGCTTCAAGCATTTGGGAGAAAACATCAGGGTCACCCTTATTTCTTGTTTCCTTGTTGTTTTGCAATAATCTTCATTTTCTTGTTGCTGTTTGAAAGCTTTTGAATGCCATTTTAGATGCAAAGAAAACATGTAAAAATGATTTAAAATCTTGCAAATTTGTTGATAGATTTTGAAAGGAAAACCAAAACAAAACTTACACAATGAAATAGGAAGGAAAACCAAATAAAACCTCCATTTCAAACTCCATTTTAAAAACCTTTGTTGTTGGGCAAAGTTAAGTTCTGTTCTTGCAAATTTTGCTGATTATTTGCACAATATCATTGTAAATATAAAATCTGGGTATATATTTACAAATACACCTGTGCATATGCAAACACAGATATATTTACAAATATATACTGTGATTTTATTTTGTTTTTGGTAAATTAAAATGTTTATTTTTTTTTACAGGGGTTACCCTATTCCCACGTTTTCTGTTGGGCCGTGATTTTTTATTTTAAAACAAAAATTTAAATGAAAAAATATATTATGTGTAATTTAGTTGATCGATTAAGACTAGGTGGAAATAAAGATTGATTGATTTTAATTAAACGTTTTAATGATTATAATATTTTGATTATGAAAATAATTGTAAAACTTAGAGTAAAGGAATTGATTTAAAATTTTAATCAGATGACTTCTTTTATTAAATTGTTTAGATTATAAGTAAAATTGTGAAATTTAGAATTAATGAACGATTTATTTTAGTCAAAAGACTTTAATCATTAAAATGCTATGATTATGGAATTTAATCGTGAAACTTAGAGTAATGATTGATTTTAAACATATCAATGTCGTGAAATGAAATTGGTGTATCTGATTGGATTAATGCAAGTAATGAAAACTGTGATTGACTGGATTTAGGAAATCCGAACATTAGTTTATTTAATTGTTCGAAATGCTTTTAGTGTTTATTTTTTCTTTCTTGAGGTTCGTGAAATAGGGTAAAGGTCTTGAAGTCTTCCAGATAGGGGTTTGTTTATTGTTTTGGGTTTTCTTGGATAGTCAACCTTTGAATTCTTTGGGGTAGTGCGTCAAAACTTATCCAATTTTAACCCGGTTATTGAGAACGGGATGTGAGGACTTGAGGTCCTGTATAGGAGTCATTCTCCTTAGGTCGCACGTATGTACCCTTGAGTGTGGAATTACTCCACGAATTGTCTTAGAAGAGTGGCTTGCAATGGGGGCCGACACACAAGGTGGTGTCAGGGAAACTCTTTGCAAGTTGGTTAATTCAGTGATAACTAAATAAACTTTTAGAAGCTTAGGTTGCATCAAACATTAAACAAGATTAATTATGCTTCGCTCATGGACCCAAGGGCTTGTCTAGACTTGGGATGAGACGAGAAGGCCTAGAATGGCAAGGTCATCTATCTTGTCCCCACGAGAGGTATTTGATTCCGCATGAGTGAGCATGGGTGTTGGGATTTCGGTAGAGGCCACCAGGATAACCCATGGTGTGGGCCGGAGCCTAGGAAGATTCCCAGAGGATATCCCTTGAAAAGCTATGCAATGACACTCTTCCTAAGTCAATAGTTTGTACTTGGTCTTTGTGACATTCTCGATCTATTTTCTGTCTAGAAGCAATGTGACTCATGTCAGTAGTGTGAGAGTCGTACTAGAGTTGTTTGTATGGCCATTCAGCTCTTGTGATGTGGTACTTGTGTTTATTTTGTTTCAGTTTGGTGTAGCCTTTGTCTTGTGGTAGATGGTCTTGCCTAGGAATCCTGGTTACTATCTCCTAGCACGGGGGGTGAGCCTTCGGGTATCACATGGTTGGGTGGAACGTGCATCTTAATCTGTTGGGTCCGCTGTTGTTCTTTGGACGAGAAATCCAGTTGGAGAGCTCGCGGGATCCAGTTCTTCATGTTTTATTCTTTCAGTTATAAATGTAATTTAATACCCCTCTTTGTATTGAGGTGGAAGTTGTATATTGTAATCTTATATTTTGGAAGTATCTCATTCGGGGAATGAGTGTTGTAACCTTGAGGTAAAGCATATCATTGGGATCATGTGGAACTCTTGTATCTTTGATTTAATTTTATTATGTATGGAATGTATGTGCAATTAATTGTTAATCAATATATGTAATGGTTTTAATTCATGTTTCATAATCGGGTTAATGTAAGCTCAGTCTTGTGACCTTAGGGGTTGTTGGCATTGTGTAGTGAACCTTCATTCACTTTGTTTTGTTTTAAAAAAAAAAAAAAAATTATTGCATTTATGCTGTTAAGTGCAACTTCTGCTAGGGTTGTGTGGCGGGGGTGTTACAGAAGGGGTTGCTAAAGTAAAAAAGGCTAAGCTTCAAACTCACAAGGCAAGATTTGAAAGCATAAAAATGAGAGAAGAGAACTTCCCACCTTCATGACCCAAGTTAACCTTTATGTTGCACCATTAGGGTCCTATGACAATCTTAGGAATTAATTGGTTGACTGAGCACAAGGCTATTGTAAATTGTGAGGATAAGATGGTGAGTTGTATGGATGATTATGGGCACCTGATTGAGATACATGGGGTACAACGACCCCTACAACTTAGACAGATGTCAGCTATGCAACTTAAGAGATCTCAACGGAAAGGTTGTGCCATATATACGGTGAATGTCAGTGAACCTGAGAATGAGAAACCATATCTGGATGACTCTGATTCTTGGGGAATTTCGAGATGTGTTTCCTAAAGATCTCACCAAGATGCCTCTTAAGCGAGAATTTGATTTCTCCATTAACTTAGTGCCAAGATCCAAGCCATAGTCTAAGGCCCCATACAGGATGACCACCACAGAGCTTTTTGAATTGAAAGCCCAGTTATAGGAGTTGTTACACAAGGGGCTTATCAGGCCTAGTGTGTCACCATGGGGAGTACTAGTAATCTTTGTGAAAAAGAAGGATGGAACATTGTGTCTGTGTATATATTATCATATGTTGAACAAGGTGACCATCAAAAATCGCTACCCTCTTCCAAGGATTTATGAATTGTTTGATCAAATGAAGTGAGCAACAATTTTCTCAAAAATAGATCTTAGGTCTAGTTACCACCAGTTGAGAATAAAAGAAGATATTCCCAAAACATCTTTTCAAACTCGGTATAGAAACTACAAGTTCACTGTTGTTCCCTTTGGATTGACCAACATGCTCGCAACTTTCATGAACCTTATGAATAGTGTGTTCTAGGACTGTTTAGATAATTTTGTCCTAATTTTAATTGATGACATTTTGGTTTATTCCAAGACCATTGAGGAACATGAATGGCACTTGAGGATAGTCCTACAACACCTGAGGCAAAATAAGCTTTTTGGAAAGTTATCCAAGTGCTCATTCTACCAAGATAGGGTGCATTAACTAGGCCATGTTATCTCAGTAGAGGGAGTGTCTATGGATCACGAAAAGATAAAAGCAATTGTAGAGTGGTCGACACCTCAGAATGTGTAAGATGTGGGAACTTTTATGGGCCTTGTCGGCTATTATTGAAAATTTGTGCAAGGGTTTTCTAAAATAGTGGCCCCAATAATATCTCTTCAAAAGAAAGGAAAGAGGCTTGAGTGGATTGAGAAGTGTGATCAGGCTTACCAGCTCCTTAAGGAGAAGCTCACTGCAACTTCAATATTAATTATTCTAGATCCCAATGGTCAATTTTTAGTGATCATGCATGCTTCAGGGGATAGAGTGGCAGCAATGTTAATGCAAGAAGGGCAAGTGGTGGCATATGAGTCTAGGAAGCTGAAACAACACGAAGTAAACTATGTGCCACACGAGTTGGAATTGGCAGCTATAGTGTACGCCCTGCAGATGTGGAGACAATACCTTTTGGGAAAGTCATTTGAGCTCAAAATACATTGCCTAGGATTGAGATACATTTTTACTCAACCTAATCTTAATGCATGTCAGAGGAGATGGCTAGGATTCCTTAGTGAGTATGACTTTGGAATCGAGTATATAAAAGGAAAGGAAAATCGAGTGGTGGATACTCTTAGTAGACGAAGAAATCTAGCGGCCATGACCTCTATGAGATACAATCTAAGACAAAAGGTGATGCAACACTTGCAAGGTGATAAGCATTATGAGAGGGTGAAAAAGGCTCTCAAAGAGAATCCGTCAGACCATCAATTTGATGGGTATGAGTTTGAACCAAGCGGTATCTTAAGATACCAGAGACGGATGTATATTCTAGATATTGGAGAGCTTAGGAAGTTGGTCCTAGATGAGATCCATAATGCACCATATTTGGGACACCCCAGAGTTACAAAGATGATCACAAAGCTGAAAGTCTTGTACTTTTGTCTGAGACTTAGGAAGGACGTAGTAGAATTCTTAGCCAGATGCTTGGATTGTTAGGGAGTCAAGGCTAAGCATGTGCGTCTAACAGGGCTCCTTTATCCCCATGATATACCTGAGTATAAATAGCAAGTGATCAGTATGGACTTTGTACAGGGGTTACCCCTAAGTGAGAACATGCATGATGTCATTTTGGTAGTAGTCTATAAGTTGACTAAGGTGGCACATTTTATTCCAAGGAACCTTAAGGATGGATCGTTGGCCTTGGACAAGAAATTTGTTAAGGAGATCTTTCATTTGCATGGAGTGCCAGAGATCATTTTATCTGACTGAGATACATGAATGACATCCAAGTTTTTGATGACCTTGAATTCAACATTGGGTACTAAGTTAAACTTTAGTTCAACCTATCATCCTCAGACCAATTTTCAAACTGAGAGAGTAAATTAGGTTGTAGAAGACCTTCGTCGAATGTATTGTATGGATTATCAATACAAATGGGAAGAGTACCTACCACTGGTAGAATTTTCTTATAACAAATCCCATCGTGCATCCTTAGGTATGGCACCTTTTGAGGCTCTGTATGGGTGGAAGTGTCGCACTCCCATCAATTGGGACAAATTGGAAGATAGGATCATAGTGGTTCGAGATGCTAAAAGAAATGGAAGAGCAGATGAGGCTTATCAAGATCAGACTGAAGGAAGTAGTAGATAGGCAAAAGAGTTATGCCAACAGAAATAGAACCTTTAGACACTTTGTAGTCAGAAACAAGGTCTTTTTAAGATTCGATCTACATAAGAGCTCTATCACCTTCAGGAAGTCATCCAAGCTGGCTCCAACATATGTGGGCCCTTTTGATGTGCTAGAAGTGATCAACTCGGTTGCATACAAACTTGCTTTACCCCCTGCTATAGCTCGACTCCATAATGTGTTTTATGTTTCTTTATTAAAACCATACCACCCAAATGCGTCTCATATACTTGATTAGCGTTCTTTACAAGTGGAGGATCCAGGAGTGGTGCTAGTAGATCCCAATAGAATTTTGGATAGACGCAACGTCAAGTTGCGAAACAGGGACATTGTTTAGTATAAGGTGCAATGGGACTAGTATCATGAGGAAAATGCTACATGGGAGGATGCGAAGGAAATATAACTCCCATTCCCTCATTTTCTTTCCTAGATAGACTATTGATGATCATTTTTGCATTGTTGCCTAAAATTTTGGATTGGTATGCTTTGATGTTTTGGCTTGAAAACAATATGAACATGATTTTTTTTACTTTTTTTGCTCTGTAAATCACTGCTAAGGGGCAGCACCCTGAACGCTTTTGACTAGAGCTATGAACTAGTGAGGCCACATCCCGGGGACCTCATCCCTATCATTCTGAACCACCACCACCATATCCACCATTGCTACCACCACCATACCACTGGCATTGCCACCATATCCATTGTCGCCACCATATCCACTATTGTTGCCACCATATCCACCACCGCCCCTTCCTTTGTTGACCCCACAACAGCGCTCACCAAACCCCTCTCCTTGTGCATTGAATGATGCCACTTTCTCCCTACGACATTCCCACTATCCACTTGTGGGATTCTAACCTTAGACAACCCAATTGCTGCCTCTACAACTTAACCGTTGCATTGCAGGGTCAACCTCAATATGAATCATGATTATCTACATATTGATACTTAATATTTTGGATTGGTATGCTATGATGTTTAACTTGAAAACAATGTGAATTGAAAAACATATGTAAAACCAATTTTGTTTGATCAAACATTGGGACAATGTCTCTTTTAAGTGGGGAAGGATGTCATATCTTGATTTCATTTCTACATTTTAAAATTTGAGGAAATTAAAATATTTGGAAAATAGAATTAAGTATTTTATTTATGGAATTTAATTGAATGTGATGATGAAAATTGGAAATGAATATTATGCAATTTCCCGATTTAAGAAATTATTTTCATGTGATTATCAATTGAAGGTTACTAATAAGTGGACAAGTGTAAGAATGTGTGCATGAAACATGTTGAAGAACGAGAACTTGATTGAGGTAGGCACACTTAGCCAGATGACCATAGTAAGCAAAAATGGAATCTAGAATATCACACACCACAATAGAACATGACATTTGCATATGATTGAAAAGTTGACAATTGCATTCATACTTGGTGTGAAAACTATAACTAGTGAAAAGAACAAATTTGTGCATTCTTGTTTTTACTTTGTTTATTTCAAATCATATATTCAACAAATTGCATAAGAAACTCAACCCGTATCATATAGAAAAGAGGTTTCGTTTGTTCACTCTTTTTAATGAATTTGAAATGTGATTTGAATAGACAAGTGATTACATATATGTAATTAATCTCAAGGATTATATATATATATATATATATATATATATATATATTTGATTCCCTCACATGGGGAGGGGTGTGGGCGGCCAACTAACATTATGAAGATTGCAAAATTAAGTTTCCATATCCTACCCAAAATAGCAGGGGACAATTTGAATTTAGAATGGGAAGAAAAGCTAGTAAGAAGGGGAAAAAGCAGAAAAGAAGAGGAGAAATCGACTAGTTGGAAGGAAAAATTAGAGCAAATCTATAGAAGGGAAAAATCTCTAGGCCAAAACGTTGGAGGTAAGTCGAACTCATTCATTATTCTTTCATTATCTGTGTGTTATTTGTGCATGTATGAATTGGGGTATTTGATACTATTGATTTTCTATGAGTTTCTATGAGCTCCCAAAAGATCGAGCTATAAAGATCTGAGAGTTATTTGTTATTGTGAAATTATTGTGAGCCCAAAAGGGTTGAGCTATAGAGCTTTGTAAGTTATTTGTTATTGTCAAATTATTGTGAGCCCAAGAGGGTTGAGCTATTGAAGCTCTGTAAGTTTCTCGTAATTGTCGATTGACCCTTTGGTGGGTCGGGTTTCATACCGACAATGCATCACTTTGTGCGCATGATGCTTATCCTCTTCGATCATGTCTTATTAGATGACCCATATGTATTCTATGTAGTCGGCTTGCATATATTCATCGCTCTTAGGTGACTAGTCAAAGGGCTATTCACTGTTGTTTTTCATTTTAAATAATATTCGTTGTTGTTTTAAAAGCCCACCTAACATAACGAAGGGTGGTGAAGGCCTCCTGTGATGGAAAACATCGAGAGATGCATTAACTGCTCTTAGAATCGGGGCCTCACCACCCATCATTATGTGGTGGTGAGATCAAACGATGGTTGCTCGATGATAAAGCCCTATGAGGATCCCACAATGGCCTTCTCAAGCCGCGAGCATTGAAATCCATTGTTGCATTGTCAGTCGATCATATATATATATATGATAGAAGAAATATATGTATATATACATGTATATGCATACAAATGTAAACACATGAGTTTTGTTTCTCATATGATCACTATTGAATGCTCTATTGTATCCGAGTTGAAAGTATCAACTATGCCTTATGTTTTATTCTTGCATTTAGGGGGTGTTAAACCTTTTATTGGGTTAAACCCGTGGCTTGAAGAATTCGGCCAAGTGAAGCAACCCCAAAAGCATGTGATATCATGTTATCAATGGATGATAACATGTGTTTCGTATCCTCTGGAAGAGATGGTATCGATGGGAAAAGTATACCTTTTTTTTTTTCAGTGAATGCCTTGAATAAGGAAAACAAGTATGAAAACTTAGATTGGTAACAAAATGAATGTGTTTTATTTCTAATAATGGATGATGTTTTTCTATCCAGATTCATTGACCTGTTCTTTTATAAATCAATGATTGTGAAAATTGATGTTTTCATTGTACTTAGAACTAGAAATAAATGGTATTTGTTTTTATTTTGAAAAGATCATTTGAATGAATTGATGTTATATTTCTTGTCTGAATATGGAAGTATTCTTGTGTGAAGGGATTTTTCATTTAAATTTTAGAATATATGTGCATATTCTTAAATTATTCATTTTTAGGCATAAATGTGAACACACATAAAGTTTCCTTTATGCATGCTCACATACATGCGGTATACCTTATGATTCATCTTGAATATTTAACTCATAGAGCATATTAAACCTCTAGAAAATGGAACAAATTGTAAACTTCAAACAGTGTTGTATTGTATATGTTGAATAGATGAATGGTTACCCAATTTAAGTGAATAATGTTTAAATAATATAATGAGATGATACAAGTATTTAGTGGTAGATTGTAGCATGTAGATTGTTGCTAGTAGATGGTCTAGAAGGGAGGGATACCCCTTGATATGATAAGTTTTTTTTTTTGGGAATGGCTGCTAGATAGTGTAGATTTGCTTTTCCAAATCTAATGAGTTGCATTTCATGCAGCATGAGCTTGGCCAAGCTTTGCAGTCATTTTATTTACATATACAAAATAGACTGTTATTATTTACCCGCTCTTTATTGATTTGTTTATCTAACATGGAACTCGCATATTCTAACCAATACATAGAAATGCATGAAGTTAGGCATGCACAGATTCCACCTTGCAAACTATATCTCTTGCTAAGTGTTCCATGCAGGGTCAAGCATTCTTCGATTGACTAAAGAATTTTTGGGAAGCATCACTTCATGGTTGGGTAGAAAAGGCACCTCAATCACGTTCTTGGCCACCAGTAAATTCTAAATGTATTGTATCATCGATGTATAAGAATTGAAATGATGTAACTGAAGAGGAACCTTGTAAATTGAATTTGACTAGAAGGCATTGAATTCTAAGTCAACTTGTATGTAAATTTTGACATATGTAAATGAATTTACTTATATATTTTAGTTTCATGGTGATTTATGAATATAAAATTGCTAAATGGAATTAGTGTCAATTTTTTTTTTTGGTAGTGTTAATAATTGAATTGAAAATTAAATCTAGTGGGGCAATGTTACACAAAAATAATTGAAATAATCAAGTTTTCTATAAGCTCCATCAATGTCCTTTCAAGGACTAAGGCCACAATGGTGGAAAAATGGTTTTTTAGTTATAGATACTAAGACGATTTACATTATTCACCTAGCTCATTAGGCTCCTATTAATCATAGTTAACATCATCACCTATTTTTCCAAAGTTTGAGATGGGGAGTGTAAAACGGCTAAGGATTCTTCTCTAATCACTATTTATTAATTGAATGAACATATTTCACTAAAAACTCACATTGTCTATAAAAACATTATGTTCTCGTTAGTCTGGTCTTAGCAAGATTTTGTTTCTTCTAGTTAATCACCTCATGAGATTAAATTTTGACTAACAAATGTGTTTAAATTTTTTAGCATATGATGTTTAAATGTAATTTGATTTCAATGTTTCAATATATGGTAAACTCACATGAGTTACTAATTTTCCTCTCAAACTTGAAGGTTTAACTGTTACAAAGAGTTTTACATGTTGCTAACATACACAATAGTTAAGACTCGTCTTATTTGCAGAGTACCTAGTGTTGCAACTTAGGATCTGATACCAAATGTCATGGCACATTTTAATGTGGAAATAACACAAATGCCACAACTTTTTTTGTTTAAATGTAGGTACACAACCTAACGCAGTCCCAACAAGCCATCATTGTGCAATACAACTACTAAGTAATAACATTCTTTGACATGATTACATTGATTTGATCACAACACATAGCTTAATTGGTTGTATATTCTTGTTGATCGACTCCCTTAATTGAGTTTTATTTGATAGCAAATTTCATGATGAGATATTGATGTCAATAATGACATTACTCAAGTAGTATTGATTTACAAAATTAAATGTTTAGCTACCTCCTCATCCCCTTTCTCAGGGTAGAGCTACATTAGAAAATTACCTAGATTTTATTAGGTTTCACATTATTTAATAACCCCTTTAATAGGGAAACTAAATCCTACATGATTGGTTTCAAGATTCTTCATTTCACTTTGTTTAATTAATAATTACCTAAAATCTTATTACACATTTAAGTCATTAAAGAATAAATATTTAAGTTTATCTTCGCCTTTAACTAATATTCTTTTTCATTAATTTATTTAATATATAGTTTGATGAAAATCTCGAGGTGAGGTAACACATTCCTTCTCATGACCTTGATTTTAAATGGACCTTGTTTCATTTCAACACCTTCCATTTGATAAAATATCGTAAATCCCCACTTACACGTTTACCAAACTATTTAGAATATCAACTTAACTATCTTGATATTTCATTTAATTTACTTGAATAAGGCCTCTTTCTTAACCCATTTAGATAATTAATTTGCTTAATAATTGTAAAAATCTTCACCTTTTTTTTTCAATTTTATACCACAGGGCTAATTCAAACTAGAATAATTTGATAATGTTTAACTCATTTCCATTTAATTAAATAATTGATTTTACAAAGTTATAATGTTTAAGTAGACCTTTTTGCTTTATGCACATTCGGGGAATCCAATTTAACCCATTAAACCTCACTTAGATTATTTCTAAATCCTAAGATCACTTTATTAAATATTCCCATTTGACCTTCAATTTAAATCCCCTTTTTAATCTTTATTTATAAATTTATCACTTATGCCAATTTATTATTAAAAATAATTTAAATGAAGCTTTTGATTTTTAGTCAACATTAGCTCTTGCTTGAATTGATATTCCCCTTTTTTTCTATCTAGGTGGGACATATTTAAACAAGGTGAATTAGTTTATCAAAACCCTTTTTTAAATAATTGTTGGATAATATTATTTTTAACAATAGTTTATCCAACATTTAAACCATTTACCATAATTTTTTTGTATTTAAGTTTTATCAATTAAATAAAATAGCTTAAAAATAATGTATTCACATATTTATGATTTTCCTAAAACTTAATCCAAACATATTTATTTAAGTTACAACAAAATAATGAAAATAAACCATCTTTTTTCCAATTAATAATATTTTAAATCTCCACTTGATGTTTTGAGGATTAATATAAGGTGCTAACTCAAAGTTGTAAAAGTTAACTTAAATATGTAAGTTACAATTTATTAAGGGTTCTAACTCATAGACCCCCACATAGACTTAATCACCATTAGTTTAATTTAAATTAGATTTTAGATTAAGTAAAAAAAAGGTAATATTTTGAGCACTCTAAACCTTTTTTTTTTAATTTAAATTAGATTTTAGAATAAGTGAAAAGAAAGTAATATTTTGAGCACTCAATCATTCTAAACTTTAGATTCAAGATTCTAGGGCAACTTTTTATTTGAAACCCTACCTCGTAAAGAAACTTATTAAAAAGTCTATTCCTCTTATTTTCTTATTTTTCAATATTCTTGTTATAGGTTGAAGGGAGTATTGGAAGAGGGCTTTTATCATTGTTGCATGTCTCCATTGGATTTATTCTTTCATAGATCATAATGCCTATTCCTTTTCTTTTTGTTTTAATTTCTTATTATGCACGTCTTTAAAACCCTCACTTTTGTTTTATCATGCATGTATGTGGATGCAATAATGGAGGGATGTTTTGGGGCAGAAAATGCAACAGATATTGCATTCAAACAAAATATGCATTTAATAATTTTGTTTAGGTTTCTTTTGATTTTTTTTATTATTTAATAGACATCACCAAGCTTCTTCCACAAAGAAGCAAAAGTCTTCTCTTCATGGACATTTAGGAGGACGGAATCAGCCAAACAAAGTCTAATAAGGCCCTTGGCTTTTTGATCCATGAACTCCCAATCTTCTTTTTTCATGCCCATCGGTTTGGTTCTAGAAATATCAACCCATAGATCATGATCTATGAGCATGTCTTCCATTTTGAGCTTCCAAAGTTCAAAATTATCACCGTTAAACTTCTTCATCTCAATCCTTCCAAATGTGCTTGCCATCTCTTTCCTACAACAAGGTCACAAAATACACTTTTGCAAGACTCCCACTTAAAAAAAGATCAGCTCAAAAAACCCTTCTAACCCAACAAAGGAATCAAGGCTGGCCAGGCTCTAATTCCAATTGAAAGGAAGTCAGGTGAGCAGAAACAACTTCCTACACTAATCTAAGTAGGGGAGAGTTACAAAAAAATTATTTTTAACACCTTATACAGTTACAATAAGAGAAACACATAGAAAAGATAATGAAACAAGAAGTACACAAATGCACCAAACACCTAATATACGTGGGGAAATCCCTTTCGGGTAAAAAACCCCACCCTCCAAAAGCATAGTACTATTGTATTACTTCAAATAAGAGTTACAATGCAGCCCCAAGTACAAATATTTTTTTAGCATGTGTTTCGTCACAAACACTTATCTTGGAGTGAATTTGATAGCACTTCATTACCTACAACAAAACTATGCATTCTACAATGCAAGACATCCAATATATAGAAAGATGCAAGCAAGAAGAAGCATCTAGAAGGGGATGGGCATCCAAATCCACATGGCACAATCTTCCATGCCATAACATGCATTTGGACACATGTAACATATTCCCTTACACCCCTTACAGTTGTCAAAACATGTAAATATTCCTTCCTCAAGCTTGGGCACCCAAAATATGCTAAAAATAGGTTATGAAAAATGCCTTAAACATCTTACAATTATCATAAAATCTGTCATAACTGACATCACTTACATTTGTAAGAAAATCAGTCATAACCAACCAAGAATACTCGATTCTCTTACAATTTTTCATAACCCAACTTGAGCGCCAACTTTCTCCATGCAAAAGGATACCTTATGACGCATCATAGAATCTATCATAAGTTGCCATAGGTCCAAGATTTCAAAGTGGGACGCCCACCTTCACTTGGGATGATGTGTCATCCAGTCACCTCCAACAGGGATGCCACCCAGCTAGTGGGTCCCAATTGATGACAAGACAATGTAGGCAATTAAATAATACATACAAATACAATAATACATTAAGTTAATCAATATTAGGACTCTAATGATGAGGCACCTTAATCCCAACAGCATACTTACTGTAATGTCCCCATTTTTGCTTGATGTTGTTTGTGGATGGTTTAACCTATTCCTAACCCTCATAGGCTAATGAGCATGGTTAGGGGATCCTTTGCGGCAGATATGTAGTCAGTTGAAGTGGATAAATGAGTTATATTAAGATATAAGGTTTAAGTATTATTAAAGGTAACTTTAATAATAATTATTATTTTAATGTTATGTTATAATGTTATATTTGCACTTTATATTATAAAGTCATATTTTAATATTTGTAAAGTGCAAATAAATTATATTATTAAAAGTGAAGCTTCTAGAATAATTGACCTCCCATTGGGAAAAAAGTATAAAGATAGGGTTTGTTGAGCTTCTAATTATCTAGGAATTGATATTTGCTTTGATGCGATTGTTTGATGAAAGAGCCAACTAGGGTTCCTGCCATTCCAGGCCATTGGGAATGAAAACTCTCATTGGTTATGCAATTTTGAGGTTGTGAAATATCCACTGAATTATTGCTTCATTGTGGGCTTCACTCAGAAGTTCAATTTATGCTTACTTTGCAAATTTTGTGGCCTTTGGCCACAATTTGGAGAACAATATTTCATATTAGCTTGTTTTAGCATTTTGGAGAATAATCTACAGCTGCATCATTGAGAAGAATCGATTGAGGAGACTTGAAGTTTTGGTATTGTTGATTGTATTCATTGATTGGGATGATTTGCTTCATTAAATATTGATAGGGGACATTGCTGGTATCAAATTACGGTCATATTGCAGCGACTGGGAGACCCACAATTTTGTTCATGGAAAGATACTAAGGGGTCGATTTCACATGGGCACTTGAGTGCTCCATTCCTTGATGCTAGGAAATGATACTTGGGGGGGCTTGAAGGAGGCGTGAAAGGGTTGCAATTATTTTATTTTGGTAATCTGGCCCAAAATAGGGACGGCTAGTGTAAGAGTTCGATTTGGCTTTAGGGAAGCTCATTTTGGATTGTTCATTAGCTGCCACATCTTTATCAACATAGGCGCTTCTCCCAACCAGGTTTTTTATGTTATTTGCATACTCATATCAGCATTTAGAATAAGTTTAATTGTTGCCATTGTACTCAGACTTTGAAGTGCATTGTTGTAAAGCGAAGAGTCTTGGCTAATCTTAATCAACATTGTAATTGAGGTAGTTCATGAATAAAGGAGTAATAAGTTGCATGCAAAATGTTTGATATAATGTTCATATATGTATTGCTCATGATCAACATATATTTATGTATATGTGAGTATATCTATGTATTCCTATTTGAATCTAGGCATTATTTTGTTTTATAAATAACAATTACTTATTTCTTTTGCAAATGAGGGTTTACAAAGTAGTGTTTAACCATACCCCTATTGTCTTTTTGTTTTGCACAACATTTAACAACAAATAAATATATTGTTCTCTTGTTTTAGGGAGGGGCAACCTCTCATATGGAGTTTCCTCCCCTCTAGGGAGGAGAGGCCACGGTAGGGGGAAACAACCCCATGTCCGCCCTTTGTCTCATTTTTTTTGTTTTTTATTTTTTATTTTTAATAAAAATTTAAATATTATTAAGTTTTATTAAAATAATTATCAAAATAGATATATATTATATATAAATTTATAATATATATATATATATATTATTTAAATAATATATATATATATATATTATTTAAATAATATATATATCATATATCACATTTTATATTTGAGATGTAATATATTTATATTATATCAAAATATATAAATTTTTATTTCTTTTTCATATATAAGACACATTTCATGTATGGATCATAAAATAAAATTCATTTTGCAAAGTAAGAGATATATATTCAAAAATCCATTTTTTAAAACATTTATTTTGTTATTTCTAATAAGGGTAAAATGCAATATTCTCTTCAAAAAAAAAAAAACTTTTCATATTCCTTCTTTAGACAAGATGATAAGTATGTTAATCTTTGATTACTAAAACTTATCCATATTTATCTTTTGAATCAACATATTTGTCAAATAACTAAAGCATTAGTTTAAACTTTTCATATAACTTGTAGTAGCATTTACAAGGAATTATTTTCCTTAACATAAGTCCATTTATGCCTTCTTAAAGTAAGAAAACAATATAATTTTCCTTTCATAAAAAAATCTAAATATGGTACAATTTTTAATTCCTTTCTTTATACAAATATAGACCTCAAAATGGAGGTAACAAGAATAACTCCAACAAATGCCTTTCAAATGTCCATAAGAGATGCAAACCAAAGGGAGAAGTAAAGTTCTCCACCCTACTATTATGGCATTATGAGGATTTTGTAAGATCCTATTCATCCGCCAAGTTTTACGTGGAATGACTATTCAGATAATCTAAGAGAGTATCCCTTAGATTCTTTGTTTGATACAAAACTATGTGGGGTATACCCCTTAGATTTTTGTTCATAAACATCATCAAAAGGAAAATAACCCTCTGACCTATCCTGAGATACAAATTTTTAGAGCACTTATCCCTCTGATTCGTCACTTGAGGCTATTACAATAACTTCTGCTAAAGGAAGAGCATGAGGATCCCTAAATATCATGACTGGACTAACACTACATTTTGAGGGCATAAATGGTAAAGAGACTGACTTGGCCAGGAAGACAAGAGGCACAAAGTTGATAGCCTCACGCATCCTTCTCCTCTCTTGACTAATTCAAGATAGGGCATGATTGAAAGTCTCAGTATCGCTTAGCCAAATGGCGTTGTCATAATTGGTTCCCTCCATGGTTCGAACAATGGCTTCCCTTTCCTTCTTGGCCCATAGGTAGTGCTCATTTCTTATTATTGACTTCCTTGTAGTCATCTTAAGACTCACCATCTTGGCACAAGAATTTCGAAACATTAGACTCATATAATGTTGGATTTGGAAACATACCGAGCACATAGGTTCTAGAGTTGAACCTGGTAGCTCTGATACTGTGTGTAACATCCCTTTGTTCAACCCAGTAATTTTACTATGTTTTACCCACAAGTGAATAGTTTATGCTACTAACATTATAAGCAATAATTTTTTCTTTTCTTTTGAATAACTAATGTGCATTTTAAACAAATCATTCCAAACTTTCCCATTGTATAATCAAAGAATCATTTCATTAATAGAAGTAACGATTTCACATTACATATTTTTAAAATGACATTTCACATTTACAATTTCCATAGAGATGGATACATGATTACATACATAGCTTCAACAAGCTTACTTGAAATAGAAATACAAATGGTCTAGAATATCCTTTTTGCAAATATGGAGTGCCAATTGCATGAGGAGAAGTATCATTCAAGCACTTTTCTACCAACCATGGACTTACTGTGGTCCCTTGCACATCTACCAAACTTGGTAAAAAGGCTCTTCCCTTCGACAAAGAGATTGGTTTGGTATCCTCATAATACTAGCCTTCTCTAAGCATGGTGTTATGTCCTACATATCTAGAGCTACCATATTGTGGCTACAACCTACATGTATGACAATCCCTGGCTAGTATGTAAACCTAGATCACAGTGAATTGATAGTATAAACAATGGCTACTTACACTACTTTGGCCACAAAATTCATCACTTAGTACTTCGAGTGAGAGTCATCTATCCACCCACCTTCCTAGCTCGATTTGGTTTTGACTATTCATACCTTATACTTAGGTTACCCACTTTTCCCATGGATTATTCTAACCCTAGGAATAACCAAACTAATAACACGTGTTTAAGTGATATTGCTACTAAAATAACTCAAAACAACTCTATCCCATGCTATATACCTATAGTATTGACAAACTACGTATAGTATTAGCAATCTACATAAAATATAAATAGAACACATTCATATAAATTCCAATATAGGATATATATCTATATAATTATAAACTAAAGTGTAAGGTTTCATAAATACAAGAATTAACCAAGAAACATGTAAACATATCCAATAATTATAACACACATTTAAAACCATTCCTTTTCATACATGGCAAACATGATTAAACAACCTTTCTAACATAAATAACAAAGGAATAAAAATCAACATGCTTGTATAAAATCTCTAATTGATAATCCTTCCTAGCATAATTCGTCAAGCACACTTGCTACTTCCTCGAAGATCAACTTAATTCTCACTTCTAACCTCTTACCAAATCTCTCAACAAATTCTAATGTAAAATAACAAAGCAACTAACAAACTCTTAAGATCTCAACTCACTTGCATAGAAAATACAACACAATAACAACAGAGTAATCAAAATGAAAAGTGTAATAAATGGTAGAGAGAGCACCTCTATATATACTAAAATTTGAGCAACCAAAGGCTACAAACAAGCTAACAATTTGACCACCTTTATACTCCCATGCAACAACTTGGCTAATTAACTCTTAGATTTGCAACACATGACAGTCCTCACATTTCCAAAGGTTGAGTTGACTTGTTTCATGAGACAATGTGACTCTTTTACTGAGTCAAGGGAAAAAAATTCCTTTCAGTAGGTTTCTTACTTGGTTTGCATGTCGACTACCCTCTTATATTGCTGCCAACTTTACATTGATTGGGTTTATGCATATCTAATGGTTTAAGACTTCTTATTTTCTTCCACTTTCTATAGGTTTGGCGCCACATATTCATGTTTTAACACCCTAAATAATAGTGTTCTTTAAGACTTATTCTATCCATTTAAAATTTGCATTCATTCTCTTTCCAACATATAAACTTTATGCCTATTATCATGGGTGACTTTGTAAGTCTTTATTGACTTATTCCAAATTTGTTTTATGTGCAATTATAATGCATATGAGGTAGCACTATAGTGCACATAAGCATTATTTAAAGTTCTTTATACACATCAAATTTTGTAATATTACAATGTGTTTTATATATATTTCAAACACTTAACATTATATATATAATATTATTATCTAATATATATATATATATATATATATATATATGTATATATATAATATATCTTTCATATATATATATATAATATTTATTTTCTCAAGATTTTTTTTTTGAGTCGTAATGAGTTATTATATTAATATCAAAATGTGATTAGATATTGTCTGTTAGGTAGGAAGACCCAAAATGCAGATACAATCTGCTATGGTTTTTTTCACCCAACCACTATGATAAAATAGAACAGACACTACTAGCCCCACAAAACATTAACTGCTACCATACATCATACGACTATCATTTATATTGACCAGAATAGACTCCTATCAATATGCCAAGCATAAATTTTAATTGTAGACTTACTAAAACAAAGCAGCCCTAACCACCTTGATAGTTGTTCTCATGCATGAAGCCCCTGAAATTTGGAATCACATTGACATTCGACAGAATGGGAAGCTTCATTTCCTTCATTAAGTAACCCATGCCAACAACAACCATTTTCTTGTGCTCTATCAGAGCCATCCCTTTGAGATCAAGAATGAAGGGATAATATTTTAAAACTTCCCCAGAGACATGAATCAAATGAAGGTCATGTGGGTGTGGAACCCCCATACCATGCGACGTAGCATACATGATTTCCTCCATCCCAACCAACAAATCTTCCTTAAACATTTTCTTCATCAAAGCCTCCTTCACCCTCTTCGCCATCCTAATATCTAGTAGCACAACCAGAAAATGTGAGGTGATATTTGTGTCCACACAAAATGACTTTGCCTCTGACATGAATCCCTTGCCTAGAACCATCTTTATTGCGGCCAAAATGAGAGAGTTGTGCTTCTTGAGCACTTGTTTCAACCCTTGATCAATGATAGGCCCTCAAAATGCCATTTTCCTAACATTGTTATCCAACTAAATGGGGGTATCAACCCTAATACACATCAGTGTTTTCGCAGACATGCGTACCACAAATTTGGAACACTCCTCCATTGTTTACAAACGCTTTGTACCTATACTACCACTTCGAAAAATGCAAACTGCCAACAAATTAGGGAATATAGCCTTGCATAAAGATACTTGTCTCCAAAAGTAGTATGTGAAGTGGTAATGACATGTCCTTACCATAATTTTACTTAATCTTGAATTAAGGCACCCTACAAAATCCAATCTATAATCAATGTGCGAGCTCCACTCCATACATAAGAGTTATTGCCAACCATCACATCCCGTAGTTGAAAAGATAGGAAAATCGATGGATGAAAGCTTCGTATATCCCTTGACAATATCATCATTCATTTGCAAGGATCCCAAATAAATGCTTTTCGTGCTAATCATCAAACAAACTCCACCACCGAATGAACCTCATAGCCTTGCCATGTTGGCAGCATACATGTCCCCATCATCAATACACCGTAAGCTGACCAAGAACCACCTAACATCACCTCACTTCAATTTGAGTAGTATCATTGTCTTACCTACCTTTTGTCCCCTTGTGCTTCCCACAACCTACGGTGTGGGAAGCCACCGACCCTACCACTCATGATTTATTTTCTCAATATTATCAAAAGCATTGATTTTCAATTAATAAATATATAACATATATCAAAATAACAATCATATATATATACAAATATATAAGTATATTAATATATATAAATTATTATATACATATACAGAAATATATATATATAATATGTATAACATTTTTTTAATATCTTTATATAAACACATATACTCTCATTTATATCGGTTGACATATATACATATATATACCAATTGATATTCCCATGCATATGGGTAATCTGTCCATGAGCATGTTTAGATACGTCTACCTAGTATACTTGTACATATTTACTCGTATGTATGAGTTTATCGTAGACACTTACATGTATACATATATATATACATTTTATGTATATATCTCTTTGATATAAATATGAACAAAGAAAAAATGACTTTCACTCAACATAAAGACTTAATCATATTCCTCAGTCAAAACATTTATAGTGTAACATCCCGCCATGGAACCCTAGAGGATGACGCAAACACAATGGAAGTGTAACATTTTTTTTTAAAAGTGTAATTAATAACAAGCAAAGTGAACTACACTTAAGACACGTAGATCCTCTAAGGTACGTGACAACGCTTACATTCCCATAACATACAAAAGTAAACTAATCCATAGCATACAAATAATATTGATGAAGTATAACATACATCCAAAGCATAAAACTCATCTCATAAGATACAAAGTACATTAAAGAATCATCCATAGATTGCATTCATTCCATAAAGCAGTTACAAGACTCATTTCCAAAATGAGGAAGATCATACAATAATGTTACAATTACATTGATACAAGAATCCTCCTTGAATACAAATGAGGAGTAGCACACAGACAAAGTATCCAACTGATACAAAAGAACATAAGAAATAGTACAAAGCAACTGGTACTCGAGAGCTCTCCAATCTGAAAGATCTCACCATCACGAACATGAAATGGGAAACCAACAGTGTATGGTGCATGTTCCACCCAACCAAGTGGTACTCGAAGGCCCACCCCCCGTGCTAGGAGATAGTAAAAGGGTTTTCTAGGAAAAACCAACAACCTCTAGATATAGGCAATACACAATACTAATTAACACAAGTACAATACATAACATAAATGTTGCATTGCTTCTAGAGTAAAAGACTAAAGTACATCAACTGCACAATACATATTGACTATTTTCATAGGAGGAGTGTCATCACAAAGCTGCATGGGTTACCTTGGTTGATCCTCCTAGGCCCCAACCTCCATCTTGGGTTACCCTGGTAGCCTCTTATGACCCCCAACCCCACATGCAAACTGATGCAAAATCAATTATCTTTCAAAGGGACAAGATAATGATCTTGCCATTCTAGGCCTTCTCGTCTCATCCCAAGTATAAACAAGCCCTTGAGCCCATGAGCGAGGCACAATTAACAAGTTATATGATTTAAGCTACCTTTTCTTCTAATACATTTATTTAATTTCCACTGAATTAACTAACTCTCACATGAGTTACCCTGGAACCACTTTGTGTGCTGACCCCCATTGAGAGCCACTCCCCAACTAACAACACAAGGATCTAAACCAAAACCCAAGGGTAAACAAAGTGCACAAAACCGATAACAAATATCAACCATAATGCAATAGGCAACACATCTCGTTCGTATTAACTGGGTGTTTAATTTGAATCACAACCAAGTGCACTACCCAAGGTAAATCAAAGGGTTGAACCATAAAACACAACAACCCCCTCATAAAATAACATCATCTGGAAGAATTACATACACTACTAACCAAATTGCCCAACTGACGTGAACAGAAGAAATCATAACTTAAATAGGCAATTCAAGCAAGAAATAAATCTACCATTAGGAAATAATAGGGCAAACGAAAAGTCTAAAATCCATTCTATTGGCTGGTTGTGGGGTTGCATTTGTAGCCAACTCCCACAGAGGGATTCACGGCATGTGTAGGTAGTGTTGGGTGCTACCTCCACAGTCTGCCTCCCTTATGGGGGTGGCTGTGGGTGTAGCCCCCCAACCCCTCTAAAACATTTAAAAATTATAAAAAAATTTAATAAAACTTGCAAATTAAATAAAATTCGTACACGGAATTCATTTGTTTTTTTTATATAAATTTTACCAGAAGGAATTCTACAGGTTTGAATAACATATAAATAAAAATATACTTATATATATATATATATATATATATATATATATATATATATATATATTCATCAACATGAATACTCCAGTCGGGCAAATTATTTTCACAAAAAAAATTCTACAAGAAGTATTTACAAAACTATACAGAGGTTTTCAATTTCCCAGCCAAATAAAACTACTTGGGAAAACAAAACAATACAATAATCTTCTACAGGAAGATTTTTCCAATACAATCAGAGGTTTTCTACAAATTTTAACAGGAAGATTTTAAATCCATTCCTATAGAGATTTTCCAAATCCTTTATTGTTTTCCCTCTAGGATTTCTATTGTATAAAAATAATTTCTACAGAGGCTCTTAGATTTCACTATAAAATTCTTCTGGGTATTCTATATTTTAAAAATCAATTTCTACAAAAGCTTTCAAATTTTCACGGCAATTTTTCAAACACAACCTTTCAAATTTACAAAATAAATTAAAGCTTCTACATAGATAATATATTCTTCTTGTACAGACAATCTTTCCAAAACAATAACTAATTCTAATAGCCTTTTCCAATTTGTATTACAATAAAAACAATAAAGAACTTGTTTCAGATGCTTGAAGAATTGAAGTTTGAAGTAAAGCCTCACCTTTAGATTCCAAAATTATCAAAATCCTCTTCCAAAAACAATCCTCTTTTTTAGAAAGTTGAAAATAAAACCAAAGCCAAATTTTCCCAAGAACTTCTTTCCCAATTTTCAACAACCTCCCAAAATATCTCTTCTCCTTCTGTGAAGTAACCTCTTTCCTCTTTCAGTTTATGCAATTATTCTCTCCAAGAATTCATTCCTAACGACTGTGTTTAATTAATTTTTTTAACACTTGTAACAATTAAAATATCTTTTCCAAAACAAAACATAGATATTTACAAGATAATTGTGCATTTAATAATTCAAAATCACATTAATTTCTAATAAAATTTAATCTAATCAATTTAGTCACTTTATAAAATAAATTTAATCACAAAGATTAAATCACTTTACAAAATAAAATTAATTAAATTAATTAAATCAAATATAATGCTTCTAACAATATAAATCAAGATTAATTAAATAATCACAAACATTTTAATCATTAATTTCCCTCTGAACATACCTTAATAAATAACGACAAGGAAAACATAGACAACATAACAACAAAGCATACTGACACAAGGATTGACGACACACTGTGACTAAGGTTGTGCCTTGACAAGGAAACCCCATTACTATCTTCCAATCAACTGTACCGTTGGGCAATGGACACACTCAAACCTGTGAATCCAGGTGGAGCCAATGTCCTATACCTACAATCCTACAATAAAACATGTCGTACATATATATAAATCATGAATCAAACACACCGTGAAGAGAAAATCGCATAATCACAGGGTGCTCGCAAGCAAGTGATACAATCCTATTCCCTTCACCAATACAATGTCACATCAAAACTAACGAAACTATTAAAATATCAATTAATGAGAGACTAACATATATCAATATCAACTCAAATAAACAACTATTCTAACCAGAAAGTGTGTCATAAACAATAATCATCCATAAAGTGTACCATCACATCACAATATAAAAACCATCATCGCTCCAATGTCAGTGAGCAAATAACAACAACATAGTATCATGGTCTATCAAAGTAAAAGCACTATCTGAAAACATAAACAAATATGAGGGATACTACATATAGAATGAGATCATAACCCAATATAAGTATTTGCAACCAAAACTGAATATCACTTACCATTTACCCAAAATGACTTGACTGAATCCTAGACCAACTAGGGTGTGAGTGTGTATGTTCAGTTAGGCTCATTAAGGGTTACTAAACCAAGTTCTTCTCCTTAGTGATACTTCCCCTCTCTTCTAGAGTTTTGAACATGTTCCTGCATTCAACTTAGTACATCATAATAGTAGTTAGTCAATAACAATACATTCATATATTTCATTTATAGAATCATTATAAAACATTAAATTGAATCAAACACTCATTCGTCATATTTCCATCAAGATTCATATACAAAACACATTCATATATATTAAAGCATTTTAACCAAACAAGGTAATAGTGAATAGGTAATAACACACAGGGTGTAACAGACATGAATGCATTTTATTTTAAAGTTTTGAAGTCTTTAAGTTGTATTTTAATTTGTAAATTGTATATTTGAGGGTAATTTAGGATTTTAATTTTTTTGTATCAAAAAAGGGGTGGAAAAAAGGTTTATTTTATGTAATTATATCATTTTTAAACCCCTGGGGTGTTAACCCAATTGTTAGGTACTTAATAGAACTCATATTTTTGACTAAACTCAAGATATGGCCCTTGTTAAGTGCTTATTTTAAAAAGTGACGAGTTTGGAGTTGTTATGGAGTATGCTTGGATTAATTTTAATTAGGTCCTTTTTTATCTCCAAATTCCTTAATGCAAGGGATGTTTTGAAAAGAGATCTTGAGTTGACTTGCCTTTCTTTAGTGATGTTGAGTCTTTTCTTGAAAGAAATGGAATAAACTCCTTTATTTAGTTTTCTATGTAAGAGAACTTAGAGGGAGTGTGTGTATGCATGAGGATTGGATGAGGTTGATAAGGGCAACACCGCCCAAACCCCACAAAACACAATAATAGACACCAATACAAAATATGCGAGACAAAAAATAACCCACTTTTAATTATTTTTTAGAAAATGAAATTACATATTCAAATCTTACATGCTACAGTCTCATGGACTTGATTCATTACAACAAAATCAATTCTAAAAGAAAAACTATGATTCTGAGCCACAATTTGCACTAATGGAGCCACCTTTTACAACCCCCTCATATCCCTATTTATTTTACCCAATAACCACCCTAGAATGTTCTAGAAAGTGTAACTTTCCCTTTTGTTTTGGCAACAAAAGTCTCGTCATTTGATTTCTAGCCTAGGAAGATATTTTAATGAAATTCACTTTTTAAAGGGGCAACTTCGTGGGGCCATAAATTTTGATCAGGGTGTATGATTTGTTATTATTGCATATCTTTGGAAAGCTCTCAAAGATATCTACAACACATGGATTCACTGTAGTTTGGTTCGTCCACTTTTCGGGTTGTTTTGGGGCCTCTAAAGTTTTATATCTGAAATTGAAGCTGCATTGGAAAAATTTCTCAAGACGAAAACTTCAATTTCTCCAAACCATCTTGGGTATTGAGGCGATTCTTTTGTGACCAGAAATGTTTTTCAGTTCTACTCCTTGGGGTAAATTTTCAGGTTCATACGAGCCTATTTAAGCTAACTTACCAAAAATAGTAAGTGTCTACTTTTCACCTTTTTTGACTCTTGACTGTCTTACACCCCTTAAGTTCCATCATGAGACTCAAAACAACTAAAGAAAATAACGAAATCATTTTTTTTGGGTGATGCAAGATTGCCCCTACACCACTGGATGCTCTTGCATCAAACACCCAAGGTAATTTGAAAAGCGACCCTATCATTTGTCAGGAGTTAGAGGGAAACCAAGACAGTTAACCTCAGCCTTAGACAACCATGATGAATCTTCAACAAGCCTTCCTCTCCATTGCACCAAGTACTTTGTGAATTGCTTGTTTCTTGTGCTTCTACCCACACGTCTATCCAAAAGTTCTTCTATCTCTTTTTTTGAAGTAGGTGTTGGAAATTCCACTGTGGTTCTATTGTTTCTTCATTAATTCCCCCTTCATGATATTCTGTTAAATCTAAAATGTTAAACACAGGTGAAATATGAATTTCATCAGGCAACTCTACCTCATATGCATTTCTTGAATCATGTGTTTTTAGGATCTTGCATGGTCCAAACTTCTTCATCTTTAACTTATTGTATGCACCAACTAGTAACCTCTCCTTTCACAAATGAACCATGACTTCATCTCCTACCTAGAACTCCTTATGCCTCCTTTTCTGATCTGCCTTGGCCTTATATTGTGAGTTCATCTTAATGATATGTTTATTTACTTCTTAATGTAAATTCTTCAGGTGCTCAGCAAAATCTTTAGCCTCAACACTACTCTTCTCCCCCTTATCCATCTTTCTCAATTCAAAAGCAATTCTTGGACTACTCCCATACACAATCTAGAATGGTGATTTACCAGTGCTACTGTTGACAATTGTTGTAAGCAAATTTTGCTTGTGGTATAATCAAATCCCATCTCTTGGGATTATATCCTACTAAGCATCTTAGCAGGTTACCCAAACTCCTATTCACCACCTTCATTTGTCTATCAATTTGTGGATGGTGTGCAAAACTGAACTTCAAATTTTTCTTCAAGTTCTTTCATAATGTCGTCCAAAAATAGCCAATAAGTTTGATATCTTTATCTTAAACTATACTCTTCGGTAGACCATGTATTCTCACCACCTCTCTCAAAAACAACTCTGCAATATGAAAATCACTGGTCTTATGACATGAAATGAAATGTTCCATCTTTAAAAATCTATCCACCATCACCAATATGGAATCATACTCTCTTTGTGTCCTTAGCAAGCCAAGAAAAAAATCTATGCTAATATCCTCCCATGGCCTCTCAGGTATAGGTATTGGCTGATACAATCCAGTATTTTGACTTGTTCCTTTTGCCATCTAACATACTCTACAATTTTGTACAAACTTCTTCACATCTTTTTGTAACAGTGGCTAGTAATAATTCTCACTAACAAGAGCAATGGTCTTATCTCAATCGAAATGTCCAACTAATCCTCCACTATGCTTCTCCTTGATTAGATTCTCTCATAGAACTCTTTGGAATGCACAATTGGCTTCCTCTAAACAACATCCCATCTTGGATTAAGAAATCCAACCATATTGTCTTATCTAATGTAATAGGTTCCAAACAAGCCTTCTAAGCTTCTGCAAAGTTTGGATCTTCTGGATACAAACTCTTGAGTTCATTGAACCTAACAACCTCTATATTCATCTCTATCAACAAATTTTTCCTTCTACTTAAGGCATTTGCAGTTTTGTTTGACTTTCCACTCTTGTGCTTCAAAACAAAAGTATAACTCTGCAAAAAGTCAACCCATTTTAAGTGCCTTTATTTTAACTTTCCTTGACTGTTGAGATACTACAAATCATGTTGATCAATA
The DNA here is from genome assembly GCA_007258455.2 of Sequoia sempervirens. NCBI lineage: Eukaryota > Viridiplantae > Streptophyta > Pinopsida > Cupressales > Cupressaceae > Sequoia > Sequoia sempervirens. The sequence goes on from VDFB02058242.1 coordinate 338,700,646, forward strand.
TATAAAACAAATTCTTTTGGCAATAAATAGTGTCTCCATTTCTTCAAAGCCTGAACTATAGCATAAAACTCCTGATCATAGACATAATATTTCTTCTTAGCATCATTTAACTTCTCACTACAATAGGCAACAAGCTTACCTTCTTGACTCAAAACAACTCCTATGGTAGTGCCACTAGCATCACAATCTACCTAAAAGACCTTATTGAAATATGGGAGTGCCAAAATAGGCTGCTTTGTAACTTTCTTCTTCAACATATCAAAAATTTTGGCTGCTCTTGTAGCCCCCTTAAACTCTTTTCTATCCTCTCTCATTGGTTTAATTAGAGGTGCACAAATACTACTGAAATTCTTAATAAAATTTCTGTAAAAACTTGCTAGACCATGAAATGATCTTACCTCTATACCACTCCTCAAGGTAGTTCATTCAATGATAGCCTTCACCTTCTTTGGATCCATTTTAAGACCCTTTGATGAGACAACAAATCCTAGATATAGCAACTCTCTCTTCACAAAACTACATTTCTTCAAATTAATCAACAACTTCTCCTCCCTTAGGTTCTCAAAAACTCTTCGGATATGCATCAAGTACTCTTCTAATGTCTTATTGAAAATCAAAATATGATCCAAATAAATAATAACATTTTTTCCTAAAAATTCTTTCAATACCTCATTTATAAGCCACATAAATGTACTCGATACATTGGTTAGCCCAAAAGGCATGACTAACCACTCGTACAAGCCCTCCTTGGTTTTAAAGGTTGTCTTGCATTCATCTCCTACTCTAATCCGGATTTGGTGATATCCGCTCTTCAAATCTATCTTTGTGAAGTACTCAAGTCCACTCAAACAATCCATAATGTCATCCATTCTTGGCAAGGGAAATCTATACTTGATGGTGATCTTTTTGATGGCTCTAGAATCTATACACATCTGCCATTCCCCATCCTTCTTTGGTGCTAGTAGTGTAGGTATTGCATATGGATGCAAAATCTCTCTGATCAATCCCTTCCGCAACAACTCTTGCACTTGTCTATTCAACTCTTCACTCTCTATTGGAGTCATATGATGAGCTGCCTTATTCAGAAAACTGGTTCCAGGAATCAGGTTCATCTAATGAATAATCTTTCTTATTGGAGGTAAACCTTCAGGTACATTATCATAAATAATAACTTGAAACTCATTCAACAAATCTAAAACCTCTATAGGTACCTCATTAGTATCTTCTTTATCAACTATAGGGATCAATGCAAAACATATATGCTCATGCCTCATACCCTCTAGGAACTTTCTTCCATCAACCAAACAAATTCCTGCATTACTACATACTTTTTCTTTTGTGTCTTTCAAGGGCTTCAACTTGTGACGAACTCCATCCTTTTTCAAAGAATAGATGTTGAAATGTCCATCATGTACTGCTTACCGATCAAACTGCCATGGTCTGCCTAACAACATATGACAAACATCCATAGGCATAATATCACACAATACTTCATCATGGTAATTTCCAATCTTGAACTTTACCAAATATTGTTCATTTACCAAAGCTTTATGGTCCTTTTGCAACCAAGCAATCCAGTATGGATTCAGATGTCCTATTCTCTCCAACTGCAACTTACTAACCATCTTTTTTGAACAAGGTTATCAATACTACCTCCATATAACATTGCAAACATTACCTTCACACTTACATCTGGTACAAAACAAATTCTTCCTTTGAGTTGGTTTTTTCTCCTCATTCAACAAGGCTCTTCTCCTAACAAGAACCTCTCCTCTTTCTGCATCCTCAAAATGTGAAGACTCAACATCTTCATCTACATGTGCAACTCATGCATTACCTTGAGTTCATCTATTTTTCCTTCCTTGATGTTGAGGACACTCATAGGCCCTATGTCCTTCTTCTCCACACTGGAAACAGGTTCCACAAAAGCCTCCTCTTCCCAGTCCTTGTCCAAATCTTCCTGTTCCTCTTTGGTCTCCATTATTCTGATCATGAGGACGATAGGTGTTATGTCTTTTCTAATTATGGCTGCTACTGGATCCTTCGCCCATCTTTTGATATTCATTTCAACCTCCATATGACTATCCACTTGTCCTTCCATTGCAACCCCCACCTCTTTGCTTGCTTTCAAACCTTTTATTCAACTTCTCTTCTACCTTCAAAGCAAACTGATATGCATCTTCAATGGTAGACATTCTTACCAGACTTGACTCTTCTTGAATGCTTGGCTTCAACCCATTTATATAGCGGACAAATTTCTCCTTGTTGGCCTCAGAATGACCTGTTTTGATCAAGACTTAGTAGAATTATTTTGTATACTCCTTAACAGATTTTCCTTCTTATTTCAACCCTTGCATCTTCTTCAACAAATCCAACTCATAGTCCCTAGGAATGAACTGTCTCTTCAATTTTTCCACCATCCGATCTCATCTTGTTATTTTCTCTTTTCCTCTTCTATTTCTTTCCAACTAGACTTCTTTCCACCATATGCTAGTATAGCCTTTCAATTTGGCCTTTAAAAATTTGACCCTATCTGAGTCTTCTATTTCCTCATACTCTAAATACTCTTCCATGTCATTGATCCAATCGATCAACTCCTCTAGATTTAGGTTTCTAGAAAAATTAGAAACTTCCATCTTTGGCCTCTTTCCAATCCTGAAAATGGCCCTAATCAGTATGACTTCTCTAGGATCCATTACATCTTGTGCTTCTTCCTTGAATGGCTCCTCATTTTCAGCCGCATCCTCACTTTCCTCTCTTCTCCTGACATCAACTCCTCTATGCAGCTCCTCTTGTAGCACTTGAACTTGTCGTTGGAGGGCTCTAAAACCCTCTTATGTTACCCCAACATTTCTTCCACCATTGTTTCTTCATGGAGGCATCTTTTTTGACAGACTCACAACCACAATTCCAAGTGTAAACTGCTTGATGTTCGACGATCTATCTACACACTTAGGAACTCCTGCTCTGATACCACTTGATGAGGGCAACATCACCCAAACCCCACAAAACACAATAATAGATACCAACACAAAAGATGCAAGATATAAAATAACCCACTTTCAATTATTTTTAGAAAATTAAATTGCATATTCAAAACTTACATGCTACAACCTCATGGGCTTGATTCATTACAACAAAATCAATTTTAAAATAAAAACTATTATTCGAAGCCACAATATGCACTAATGGATCCTGTTGATGGTTCTGATGAGCACAACAATAGTTAAGCAAAATATTACTATTCCACTCTCCTAAAAGAGAAAGAATAACACATGGATATCTAACTCCCAAGGTCCTTGTAATTGGTTCTCGACTGTGTTGATTTCACTCAATGGTTGATGTGAACTGTAATGTTCAAGGGGCCTGCTGGTGTTGAGCTTTTGGATTGTTCTAAGGTCAAACATAAATTCAAACCTACTCTAACTGGTGTTTTTAAAGAAGCAAAAAAAGATAGACCAAAGCTTTGGAACTGAAGAGAATAATAATTCATCCAACTTAACCAGACTTGTTACCTTTCAAGGAATTCCTAAGTAAAACTGTAGAACAAAATCAACTTGTGATTAACACACAGTTTCATTCATTCACAGTGCTAACTTCAACAACTGATTTTAAATCACCATTTAGACAAAACATAAAAAAAGATTTCATTCCTTGAAATCTTCTCAAGTCAAATGATTAATTGAAGATGAATAATATTCAGGAACACAATATGAAGTAGATTTAAATCTGGTTGCTTCTACTATTAGTGAAACAGATAAGCGACATTTACAAATCTGGCACAATCACCAGTGTACAAAAAACTTGTATCTTCAGATTGTTTCCATCTATTCTAAGAAAACTTGAAAGATACATCATTGTCTATGCTAAATCTAACTTCTAACTAAGAAGACAAAAGAAGCTCCCATTACAAAGAAACATGATGGAGTTTTGTCTCCCTTTTTCCACTACTCCTTTTTTTTAATAGAAAAATTCCTACTGTTCCTACGTTTCTCCTCTTACAACAAGGAAAAAGTGCCATATATACAAAATGTGCCAAAAAGAATGTCGGCCCCTGTTTTAGGGTTTACAAAAATATCCCACTTCAGAAAGGGTCGGCTCTTAGATCTTTTGGAATGAAGTTAATAATACATTCAATGTGCATCCTCGTTGTCTATGTCGGTGAAGGATAGCCCTCAGGAAAAGCCCTTAGATCTTTTGCAACCACAACATTAACTTCTAGCCTTTGTGTCCCCCTTAGACCTTCCATCAAAGCTTCTTTGAATTCCCTGGAGCATTATCATAAATGTTGATCTACCCTTTGCTAGTAGACACCACATCTGTCACTGAGACACGCAGCTCCTTCTTCCTTTCTTCTTGCTTCTAGCTCTAGATCCTTCTGCAATTTGATCCCTTCAGGAAGCAACATCTGACCTTCCTATTAGATCTCCACACCATTGTTCACCAAGCTGCTCCATCGCCTTTGATCTTAGAGTAAGTCCATGTCGCTCACCTTCTGTTGATCGTCATCACAGGGGTAGTCAATTAGTCAATGGTTCACCCTTAGTTCCCTTTGATTGGTTGAACACATGCCACGTTGGATTCTCAGGTGGTCAAAGGTCATTCACATAGAATCGCATGTCGGTGAGACACTAGCCGTCTCTCCTCGATGCGATTATACCTCATAGCAACTATCGACATAACACACGATGATCAACAAGACTTCATAGCGAGCAGCCAAAGTCATATCGATATCCACAGTGGTCACTAAGACAATCACTATTGGCTAGACATCATAGTGAGAGAAAATTGTTCAGCCAAGAGTCTCCATTTCACTTTGGCAAGACTCCACTTGGTCGGCGAGAGGTCACAGTGGGTAGCAAAAGTTATAGTGATATCCCCTTTCATCGCCGAGACAATCGCACTCGGCAAGACATCATAGCGAGCTCATTCTTTTCTCCCCGAGCTTGAATCCCCTCATTTTGGCAAGACCTTCTCCAGTCGGCAAAACGTCACCCCGAGCTCACTTCATTTTGGCAAGAGTCCATCCTGTCGACCAGAGGTTATACCGATATCATTCCATGTCAGCGAGACCCCATCGAGTCGGTGGGACACTATACCGAAGCCCCCCTTTTCGTTGAGACTTCCACCATTTGGCTAGACTTCACACCGAAGGCAAACCCTTCGGCCAAGAGTCTCCCTGATGGAAAATTTGTGAACAACTGTCACCAAGAGTTCCATCAGTCGGCAAGACATCACACCGAAAGAAAACCTGTCGGTGAGACCAACAGTCATCGGCAAGACATCACACCAAGAGAAAAAGTTATACCGCTACTAGTCAGCTAGACAGAAAGAATGTCACACCGATTTTGGTCCTTCTGGAGTTTCATGTCAGATCTGGTGGAGGCATGCTTTCCAACAGACTTCCACTCGACGAAGATCCTGCAAAACAATACCTTCATTAGTCTTCTAAAACACATAGAAAACACATCATTCCTCATCCCACCTTTCACATACCCTTGGAAAAAAAGAAACCCAACTCTAGTGGAGGCGGAACCAAGTCGGGAACTAGAAACACTTACCTTCAAAACTAGCGGGGGTGGAGCCAAGATGGAACCGAAACCGGGACCGAGTTCAGAACAGGGACCAAACATAAGAGACTTCACTAATCTTCAATTCATCGCACCATTCTGGCTCTGCGTCTGCAAAAAGGCAAAGCAACCAGAACAAACACAACCGAGACCGGAGCAAAAATTGATCCCAGGCGAACCACAATGGCGGGGGGAACGAAACCAAATCTGACACTGAAACTTTTCTAAGTTTCAGGTTCATATTCCATCCCAGCCCTGCCTTCGACAACATACAAAAAGACAATGAGGAGGAAAAAGAAAGAAAAAGAAGGGAAGAAAAATATCCCACGACCAAACGAACGGAACAAAAAGAAAAACGAGCAAGACCAGCAAAACCAGGACCAGGACCAAATCCAGCCCTGAAACTTTTCAAAGTTTCAGGTTCGGATTTCGTCCTGATCCTGCCTTCGACAACATACAAAGGGACAACGAAGAAAAAGACAAGGAAGAAAAAGACAAGGAAGAAAAAGATGGGGAGAAAGCACCCCATGATAAAGCATAAGGAACAAAGGAAAAAAGAACAAACAAGACCGGTGGAACTGGGACTGGAACAAAACAGGAACCTGGAACTTAGAAAAGTTCCAAAGTTCAGGTTCGTCCTGCGTCTCGTGTCTGTCGGAGTAAAAGGAACAAACAAAAAGGGAAAGAGGCGGAATCGGAACCAGAAAGGGAACAGAAACCAGAACTTGGGAGAAATTCCAAGTTTTGTTTCGGTCCTGGTTCCGCGTTCGCCAGAACAAAAATAAAAACTCCTAAGGCACGGAACACCAAAACCAAAGAAAAATGACCAACCAACAGGAGAAAAGGACCAACCCAAATGTTAGTCAAGAACAACCAATGAAGAAGAAATAAAAAGAAAAGCAGCTCAGTTGAAGATGGGGTGAAAACCGAACTAGAAACATTGAAAGAGTTCAATGTTCAGATTTAGATCCGGACCCAGCTCCGATAGAACAAAAGACAAACCTAGAGGGAAAACAAAATAAATCCTAAGATCGAACCAAACAACCAAAGAAAATGAAAAGAAAAGAAAAGGGGGACCCATTTTGTTCCAGAATAAAATGGGGTGGTTATGCAAGGCATAACAGAGCCACCTTTTACAACCCGTCATATCCCTATTTCTTTACCCAATAACTGCCCTAGAATGTTCTAGAAAGTGCAACTTTCCCTTTTGTTTTGGCACCAAAATCCTCCTCATTTGATTTCTGGCTTAGGAAGAAATTTAAATGAAATTCACTTTTTAGAGGGGCAACTTCACGGGACCATAACTTTTATTCCAGGTGTCCGATTTGCTATTATTGCATATCGTTGGAAAGCTCTCGAAGAGATCTATAACACATGAGCCCATCATAGGTTGGTTCGTTCACTTTTTGAGCTATTTTGGGGCCTCTAAAGTTTTATATATGAATTTGAAGCTGCATTGGAGAAATTTCTCATGACAAAAACTTTAATTTCTCCCAAACTGTGTAGGGTGTTGAGGTGATTTTTTCGCGATTGGAAATATTTTTTCAGTTTTGCTCCTTGGGGTAAATTTTTAGGTCCATACGAGCCCATTTAGGTCGACTCACTAAAAATAGTAAGTGCTTGTTTTTTGCCTTCTCTGACTCCTAATTGTCTTACACCCCTTAAGTTCCATCATGGTACTCAAAACAACTAAAGAAAATAAAGAAAACTATTTTTTTGGGTGATGCAAGATTTCCCCTACACCATTGGATGCTCCTACATCAAAGGTTCATATTTATCTCTTTGTTTTTGGATTTTGGGGGGTTTTTCTTTTGGTTACAATTTTGGGAATTTTTTGGTAGGATTTTTTTTGTGCAAAGGATTTCGGGTAAAGCTTGGAGCTCTTCTACAAATTTATTCCTTTAGAAGCTTGAGAGGTTGGTTTCAGTATCTTTATGTTTCCTTTTGTATGAAACTGTTAAATGTTGAAAAGATTATGGGTATTTGTTTGAAGCAATTCTTGTATTTATTTGTGTTGTTTCAATTGTGATGGTTTGTAATGGGGATTGCTCTCTTCGTTCTTGATAGCTCCCCAAGTGTTGGGTTGAGAGAGGATGGACCTCCCATGGGGAAAATCTCCAATCTTTGAGGTGGAGTTTGGGCGTGAGTACCCATTTTATTATTGGAGTATGGAGTTTGGGTATGAGTACCCATTTTATTATGGAAGTATGTGTTGGCAACATGAGCATGATGATGTATGGTGTTGTCATTTATTTTAACCCATTGTAGAAGTGATGGCTCATCAATATGTATATACTCTAGAGTAGACCAATTTTTTTTTGTGAAATTGGCTAAGTCTTAGACTAAGATAGTGATGTAGTAGAGAAATAGTTTTATGGTCTACATTTCCTTGTACTACAGTATCCTATCATGTGGTTTTGAGGTGATAATGGTACATATTGAAGGAGTCAATATCCAAATTTTTAGGGTTTGATTTCTTCCTCAATAGAAGATATTGATGACAGAGTATCAAAATGAGAAGAGACATAGTTACAATTGTAGAGTTCAGGTTGGAATGTTTTGCATTCCACTGTGGATGATCATTATTTTGTGTGGATTTCAAGAAGTTATTGAAGATGTCAGATGTGTGTGCACTCTGAGTGTCAAGTGGTTTGGTGGTTTGCATTTCAAATTTTGGGATGAACAATTGTTTCATTTAGTTATTGCTTCACCATTTTTTTTGTGTGTTGTCAACCTAAGGGTTTTGGGGTCATGCAAAACTAAATTGTGTATGGAGAAAATTCATAGGAGTATCTATAGGTCAAGCCAACTTATCTTAGTGAAAACACACTTTGGTTACTTTCGCAAGGTATGTATGATGGAGTTTTGAGCCAACAGGTTATGAGGTCACATGTTTCATCTAATTTGGTCAACCTAATTGATGATATGATTGTTTGTGGAATATATACATATATATAGAATGTTAATTTATTGATGGTATGATGGCGTGTGTAGTGAAGTTTGAAATGTGGTAGTCATGATCTTGTGACAGTGAGGAATGAAGTGTGTAAAATTAGTTTTTTGAGCCTGATTGGAACTGTATCTTCAACATATAGCAAATGCATTGTGTACAGTTCAAACTCTAGTAGCAATCCATCCTTTTGTATACCTTTTGTAATTTTGGAAGAAGTGATCTTCCTTGAGTAGTGATCCCTCCTATTTTCTAAACATTGAATCCTCTAGGCAATGAGTCTCATCGTGGTTTTTCCCTTTTAAGGGTTTTCCATGTAAATTTGGTGTTCTTGTGTTTATTGTTGTGGTGCATGCTTCAATTGTTTCTTTCCATTTTTTCAAGTTTAATAAGATGCTTTATAATGCACTTTTAAGTTAATGAATTTTAGGGAATACTAGTTCACCCCCCTCTCAGTATTTGAAGTGTTCAACAACTGGTATCAGAGAAAGGTTCCTTCAATTTGCTTAATAGCTAATGTAGAGCTTGGAGGTTGAACACATGGCATTTCTAGGAGGTATCATATCCATTTGGAAGAAATTATTATGGAAGGGTTTACTAAAAAAGACTGTGAAGTTGATATGGAAGAAGAACTCAAATTTTCTCTTGATGACTTGGATAAAGTAGCATGCGAGAGTAGAGATTTGAAAGAAATTCTTAAGGAAGTAAATGAGTGTATCAAAAAGTTGAGGAATCAAGTCAATAAAGTTAAAGAGAGACTCAAAGAAACAAATGAGAAACTTAAACAATCAAATGAGACAATCACCTATTTGAAAGTGCAAGTTGAAGAAGGAAAAAGAGTTGAAGACTACTTGAATTCCAATTGAAAGACAAGTCTACAAAATGCTCAAAGCTTGAAGAAGAGATTGTCTCTGAGGAAGGATCTAGAGAAAGCAAGCATTCAAGAGGAAAATTTCAAGAAGATCCCCACTTTTCTTGATGATATGCTTGCTATTCAAAATGCTTCTAAAGACAAAGAAGGATTAAGGTTTGAAAAACGGAGAAAGCTCAAAGGAGAATCATATTCCAAACAATGTTGAAAAGGGGAATAATGAACAAAGGAAAACTAGAGATAAGAAGAGCAATATCAAACATAGTTGAAACTAGAAGAAAGATTTCAAGAGACCTCCTATTAGACAACCAATTGCACAAAGGTACACTCATCCTTTAAAGATCACTATTATTCCTCCAATAAATTTGGACATAGAACTATAGAATATAGAAGCTAGATGAATTAGAATTTTCAATCATTTTTTGTCCAATGTTATGCATGTCATAGATTTGGTCACAAGGCTAGTGAATGTATTAGACAGATGATGAATGGTTACAATAATGGTATGATGCCTCAATCATTCCTTTGTTATTGTTACTCATGCAATGGGTTTGGACATAAGGCTTCTGAATGCAAATCTAAAATGGCAAGAAGTAGGTTTGTTCTGCAATAAGGTGCCATATGTTATAAATGTAATAAACCAGGACATATAGCTAAGTTTTGCAAAGGAAAGAATGTGATATCCCTAGTTCCACAAAAGAAGATTGATTCGGTTGAGGTAAAGAAGGAGATGAATAAGATCTGGAAGAAAAAGGAATAAAATGATGTGAAGAATGAATCTATACCAAATTATGGTGTAGATGTTTCCTCTGAAAACTAGATAGAAAGCATTGGTTCAAGGGGAGTTTTGAAAACAATCCTTCTAAACCCCTGCCAAAGATGAGATGCTAATGTCTTCAAAATACTGGTGCATGTATCAGTTGGTTTGCTTAATCCATTGGTGAAATATTCAATGAGAAATCTCTTGATGCAATGACTTGTGGAGTGTTTAGGAGTTACTAGAATGATATAGTGAAGGCTTGACAATATTTGACCTAACTTTTCATTGATGCATTTAATGCACACTTTAGGTCATAGATAAAGTGTTTAAATTTCATGTTGCACATTCTAAAAGACATTTGTGTTTAGGAATTTGAAGAGGAGAGTAGAACAAATAGGATCTGAAATGTTGAATGAAACCCTATCAGAAAATTTCCATGGGGTATTTACAATTTCTTGCAAACCTTATCTGAGAGAAATTCATAATGCTTACTCCTTGGGTTATTAATGTGCTTGAGAGGCTGAGGCCTAAATTTAAGAAGCATTCATACAAATCAATAGAAATGGATAAAGAAGGGGCATTCTCTAGTGTTCCTTCAAATATGCTACACACAGAAGATGTGTGAATTTACATTCATTTGAAGATGGATGAATATGATCACTTGAAACTAGCAAAGTTTAGGGACAAAGTGCTAATTGGAGATGATTTTGAGTTGAAACTAGAGTATACTAACTTGATGGAGAAAAAGTTGGATGTGTGGATAGAATTTCCTAATTTTTGCTATGAAAATGAGTGGGTGAAATATGTTTTAAGCATAATATATGATAAATTCATGTGGTTGGACATATCATATATGATAACCAAAGAGTCAATTAGGGTTGTTACTTGTTTGAGCTACATAGGACCTATGCTGACATTGAAGGCGGTAAAGAATGAAGTGGTGATGAAGCTTACCAAAGCCAAGTTTTACAAGCATGCCCTAACAGTGGATGACATTGAAGAGCTGATGGTCAAATATGCTACAATGATGGTTGGTTACAAGATATTCTACACCAATAGAGATAATTTTTTCATTTCCATCATGATTTGCATGACATATTAACAAGGTGAAAGAAGGCAAAGAATTTGATCTTTGTAAGCTCCTGCAATTGCAATTGTTGGAAAATTTACATTGAAGTGAAAGGATTCAAAATACCCTTTTTGATATGGTACTCTTATCCTTTGCTTAATGTTTTACTTTCTTAATGAGTTTCCCGAAGTGAAGTGTAGTATGGAAAGATAATACTTTTGTAGCTATTCCAATTAGAGATAATTTGAGGAGATTTTTTGGTAGACTCTTGTGATTCAATGTTGTGGGTATTCTTTAAACCTTTTCAATCTCAGATGCAAGAGAGAGAAATGATTCCAAGTAAAGTTGTGGATAAGTATAAGAATGAATTAACATTTATGGTTAGAAGAGGTTACTGCTACATGGAAGTAGTTGAACCCAAAAAATTTTGGGTTATGGAGCTATCTTATGAGGTAGCTTAGTCTGAGTGCATTGGTCTTGCAGAGATTGTATTGAGAAAACCTAGAGATACAATAGTTGAAATGTTTGGTACTTATGAAGAGAAAACAAATAAAGAGAACCTAGAAAAGAAAAATAATGATAATGAATAAAAGGTTGAAAAGATGAAAGTTGAGTTGGAAAGGGAGTTTAGTACCCTAATGGACCCTATAGAGAAATCCAAAGGTACATATGCTCTTTCACAGAATCCACAAAGATCAAGAAGTTCAGGTAGGATCTCAACCTCCACACCTATTGTTACAAATCCCTCCAGAACAAAATCAACAAGTGGTTCTAAGAAGATAGACACATTGGACTTCCTAAGCAACAAAAGGCTCCAAAGAGAAGAAAGAAAGAAAAAGAAACAAGAGTTAGGTATATCAATTCAGAAGAAGAGGAAGAGGAAGATGAAGAAAATCAATTGGTCCAGAAAAGGAAATCAAAAGTCTCTCAAGAAGAGATTGGTATAGAAAAGGGAAAGAAGAAAGAGGAGACCCCTCCAGTTTGTGAGCATAGTCCCATGAAGTTTGATGCACTATTCAGTGCTATAGCAGAGTTTGGAATTTTGAAGGATACCAATGATGCAGATAAGACAACAATTGCATAGGTCATTGTTAAATACATGGTGACATTTAATGTTGGCCTAGGTGAGATAGAGGATCAGTTGTCAAATGTCTAAAGGGATTATTGAGTGCAAGAAGACAAGAGGATATTGCAAAAGATGCAAAGATGAAAACTTTTCCCTTGGAGAAGATTGGTTCCTCATTATCTAGAGGAAAGAGCTAAGTTATCTCAGTTGTATGCCCAAGAATTCATGAAAAAGAAAAGAGTAAACACTCTTATGGGAAAAGACAAGGATGATATAGAAAATCTAAGGAGAGCAACATTGCAAACAATTGAAAATATTCTTAAAGAAATGGGAGCCTCTCTGGGTGATGAAGATCAATTGCAACAAGACACACCCCTCCCAAAAAGTAATGAGCCATTCAATGAGCAACATGAGCAAGAATATATGTTTACAGAAAACACCCGTTTGGATGTGGAGATAACTATTAAGCAGAATGGAGAAGATAAACCAATAGTCCTAAAGAAGACTAAAGCTCAAAAGGAACAAGCTATGCCTCCTTTGAAAGTTGAGCAGACTGTAGAAGAGTGTTCTAGTAGTGGAGAGAAGGAGAAGAATGGTACACAAGTAGAAGAAAGCACTAAAATAGGTTGTGAATCCTCTAGATCCTCCAAAGATTCATTCAAAGTTCTTTTAGATATGCAATTGCAGTTCCAACCAATGATTTCTACACAAATGCTACAAATTCCTATGCAACAAGGTCAAGTTGATATGGATATGATTTCTCCTCTCCATAAGTTTTAGCTTGGTGATGTTTTCTAGGCCTCCACAAGAAAGGAGATACTTCAAACTCTTAGAAGAGCATATCATTATTTGATGAAGTTGTCAAGGTGTTGCAAGAAGGCCTTCTCAGAGTATCCATTGATACTTATTTATTAGGTGTACAATAATTGAAGCTATTGTTAGATTCTTTTAAGGAGTACTTTTCTGGTCTAGAAGAGAAGATTGAAAGGGAAGTAGCAAATAAATTGAATGATAAGAGGCTAGTTTGTGCCTTAGATAAGTGTTCTACTGCTCATACCAAGTTGCAAGGAAAATTGAAGGATGTTCAAAAGTGTTTGGAGGAAGCCAATCTATTGTTTCGATTTTGTTTAAAATGGCCAATGTCTACAAAGAGCATAGAGGATCAGATGGACTCAATTGAGTCTCAAATTGCTCAGGCTTCTAGTGTGTATGATCCAGTGAATGATGTGGATGGAGCAACTAAAGTGGTCATTAGAAATATACACGATCAATTCTTTTTATTGTAGAGACAAAAAGAGAAAATCATAATGCAGTATAGTCAACTTCAAGATATGGTAAGTGCAATGCTTACGTCTTTAACCAGAGTTTTGGCCATTGCAGAGAAGGTTTTGCAAAAGACAACAATTCCTAGCTCTTCAGAAGAAGGAGAAGACCTTTACATTCAGTTTGAAATCTAGAGCTACATGCTTGCCTTCGCCAAGAAGGATTGGGAGGCACACATTGCAAAATTGAAAGCATCATATCATGGTATATTACCCTCATCCAATTAAGGTGTGCGTTTTTTGTATAGTTAATTGTTTATCTCAATGTATATTTGTAGAGTTTTTTTTTTCTTTTAGACTGCAGGAATTGGGTAGCACGACCCCATATAAACTGCAGTGCGCTTGGTAAACTTTTTAACGTGACCGGTGAATGTATATTTGTAGAGTTAGTAGATGGTGTTGTAGTACATTTTTTTCTCTTTGGTGATGGATAACATAGATAGGGGAGCTATTCTCATGTAGATATATCAGTAAGGGGATGTAATGCAAATTTACTACCCTCTTCCCTTGATGTCAAAGGGGGAGTGAAGCAAAGAAGTGTGTTGCCATCAATGACAAAGGAGGAGATTGTTGGAAACATGAACATGATGTATGGTGTTATCATTGATGTCAACCCATTGTAGAAGTGATGGTTCATCAATATGTATATAGTATGGAGCAAACCAAGTGTTTTTGGGAAATTGGCTAAGTCCCAAACTGATATAGTGATGTAGCAGAGGAATAGTTTTATGGTCTGCATTGCTTCACATTGCAATATCCTATCATTCAGTTTTGAGGTGATAATGGTACGTATTGAAGGATTCAATATCTAAGGTTTCGAGATTTTATATCTTTCAAAATAGAAGATATTGATGATAGAGTATCAGACTAAGCAAAGACATAGTCACAGTTGCAAAGTTCATGTTGGAATGCTCTGCATTTCACCATGGGTGATCATTGTATTGTGCAGATTTTAGGAAGTTCTTGAAGATTTCGGATGTGTGTGCACTTTAAGTGTCAAGTGGTTTGGTGGTCCACATGTCAAGTTTTGGGATAAACAATTGGTTCATTCAGTTGTTGCTTCACCAATTTTGTTGTACAGTGTCGACCTATGGGTTTTGGGGTCGGGACTAAATTATGAATGGAGCAGATTAATAGGAGTATCTATAGGCTATGTTGACCTATCTTAGTGACTATTCTATAGGCTATGCTTCAATCACTTCCACAAGGTCATTATGATGGATTTTTGATCCGACAGCTTATGAGGTCAAATGTTTCATTTAATTAGGTTGACCTAATTGATGATATGATTGTTTGCAAAATGTATACATGTATAGAAGGTCAATTCATCGATGGTATGATGAGGTGTGTAGTGAAGTTTGAAATGTGATATTGGTGATCTTATGACAACAAGGAATCAAGTGTGTAAATTTAGTTTTCTAAGCCTAACTAGAGTTGTATCTTCAACATATGGAAGATGCATTGTAAGCAATTCAAATTCTAGTAGTGAGCCATCCTTTTGTATATCTTTTGTAATTCTGGCAGAAGTGATCTTCCTTGGGTACTGAGCCCCCTATTTTCTATATGTGAGCCCTCCAGGTAGTGAGCCTCTTGTAATCAGTTATGATATATTATGAGCTAATTCTCGTTGTGGTTTTTCCTTTTCAAAGGTTTTCCATGTAAATCTGGTGTTCTTGTGTTGATTGTTGTGGTGCATGCTTCAATTGTTTCTTTCCATTTATGAAAGTTTAATAAGATGCTTTGTAATGCACTTTTAAGTTAATAAATTTCAAGGAATATTGATTAACCCCCCTCTCAGTATTTTGAGTGTTCAATAGTATGGTGTATGGCATGTGGAGTTTGTATGCAATGTGAAATATGAGAAGTGGAGAGAGGTTTGATGTTTTTATGGTCTATACTATATTTTCCCCATTGGGTAGATATGCCACCTAGTCTCCCCTTATGAATCTTGAGTAGATTCAATGTGAGTGTTAATCCTGAGGTTGGGTGTTATTTGTACATGTTTGTATTTCAATGTTGTTGCATGAATTGTGATTGAATGTTACTTGGTTCCTATGATGGCCTCCAAGCTCAGGGGTGAATGGTTTCTCGTCAAAGGTGGGTGGTGGGCACCCCATTGGCCTTAGAAGGAAATTTTGTATCATGTGTAGGTTTACATCTAGTTATGATGTTGTTGGTGCAAGGGCACCTTGGGGTCTCCATGCCTCCATGAGGCTTTGTTGAACTTTGTTTTGTTTTTCAAGATGATGATGATGTAATAAGGTCTAGAGGACCATTTTTAGTAGTTTTTAATAGGATTTCAATGATTGTGATGGGTTTTAATGGTTGAAATAGGTCTCTTCCTCACATTGTAAACTTGGTGCATCACTTGGCTTAAGAAAGAAACAAAGTGCCATGATGTAACCAAGTATTAGAGAGGAAGTAATTTGATGTTGTAGTAGGATTAGGTGTGTCTAGGACAGTCATTTGTCTTGAATTGGAATCTAGTTGAAACTTTTCTCTTTGTGTTGTTGTAAGTTGTCCTTAGTAGGCAACTTTTCTTAAATAAGGAGTTGTTAGTCCTCCAACGACCCTCTAATTCAAAAAATAGTTGAGGGACATTGGAGGGAGTTGTAATATGTTTAAAATTCCTCCCTTGGGTTGAGGCAAGGCTACTAGAGAACTTTGGAGAAAATTTGAATGAAATAGACTGTATTTTTCTTTGAATTTCTATGTTTTTTCTTGCTAACTTGCGTGGTACGGAAAAAAAATCTTGTTGTATGGGCACAAAAATATTATGGAATGATAGAGGGATGAGTTGGCTTCCATTTGGTGGTGATTTGGAGTAAAACCATAAAGAAACAAGGAAGTTATACACGTTCTTCTGAAAGTGGCCAGAAACCCTCAAAAACCAAGGTTTGTGCACAAAAATGGTTGTGGCTCTCCATTCCTTTGTGTTCAAGGCTTGATTCTTGGTAGAATGGCAGATTTTTTAGTATATTTCATGTTGGAAAATGTTGTGGAGAATGACATGGAGTTTGGAGGGAGTTCTTTGATACCCTAGGCCTGGCATCTCTATGTGATAGGCTTAGAATTAGTGAAAAAGTCTAATTTTTGCTACATTTGTGAATGTTTCTGTAGTAAGGGTGCTTGAGTAAGGTATTAATGTTTTTTTCAGTGCTATAGGAATCTTGTTTGTGGCTTACGGGTGTTGGGGTGTGCCAAGGTACTCAGATTCTTGTGTTGAGTAGCCTAATTAGGCCTCCTTGTGGCATTGAAGTTTGGTCTTTTGTGATTCTTCCTTTTGATGTCATGTGTTGGGGTTTTGAGGACCTGAAGGGGTCTATGTGAGGCATCCAAAACCAGTGTGTTTTGTCTGGTTACTGCCTCTAGGAAGTTTTTGTGTTGACTGTCCTAATTGGAAAGGCTACAAGGAGCCTTTAGGTTTGTTTGGGGAGCAATGGAGAAATGAATGTTTCTAAATACAAGGTTGGGTTGTTTGTCATGTTTTGTCATGAAAAGAATGTTCCAAACATCATCAAGTCAATTAGTTGTGTCTACCTTTGTGAACCCTTGTTGAATGGTGGGGTTATTTCCTTGAAGGAATAGTGGAATAGAAGAGTCCACATAAAGAGTATTTGAGAGAGCTAAGAAAAAGGAGTTGTTTGTCATCAAGATCAGGTCTTCCAATGCTCACTCTGCATCAGTTGCTCATCCAACATGGTTTGATGCATATAGTTAGTTGCAATGTGCATGCATAGTTAATAGAAATGATGTTTATATGTGTTTAATTTCAAAAAAATAAGCAAGTTGTGTTCTTTCCCTAAGTGTTAAAATAATAGGCATGACAAATTATAACTAAGTTTTATTGCATTCAAAGGATAAAGTTTTAGCTACTTCATTAAAATATTGTATAGTTTTAAATTGAGTTGTCTCACAAACTAAAAATACCAACATTTGATATGTTATATCTTGTGTTACTAAACTAAATATGGTAAATGTTGAAAACTCAACCAACTCAATTTAATATTTAATTTTGCACCTAAAAAAATGGAGAAATATTACCCTACTCATGTCATACACACAACTAATTTTTTTAAACATCACACAGGGTTGCCTTGTTTACATTTAAGTTTAAACTCAATAACATATTTTCTAGATAAACAAAATTCATAATTCAACTTAGTTAAATTAGGTTGCTAAATAACTTGTTTTAATTTTATTTAAATAATTGTTATGCACTCTCCCTGAATAAAATGATTATTCATTTCTCTTTTGTTCACCTAGATTAAATTTCTTTGAAATTTAATTCGAAATGTCATTTATATTTATCAAACAATAAAATACCATAATTAATTTACTACAAATATTCTTCTCATAATAAAATAATAAATCAAAAACCCTTTTACTATGCAACCCTAAGAAATTAGTAACTATGAGATAAATCAGTTAGACTCACTAATTCAATTTAATCAACAATATTATTATTAAAATATTTTTTCCTACTTGATTCATTTTATATATTAATTTGCTATTTCTCTTTAGGTAAGACTTTAATTTATACCATAAAGAAGCCCTTTATATTCTTTGAGGATCAAATCTCATGCATTTGATTCAAGCCCATTCCTCACCCTTGGATCTAAGGCAACTCATAAAATAGCTCTAAATTCTTAAGGGGTTGCTTAAAAGAGTTTCACTTGTTCTTTTTGACCATCTTTCTTACAGATCAAAGGAAGTTTTGTGAAAGCATGAAGGATGGATTTTACCCTTTGCTTTTAAAGATGAAGTAAAATCAACAATCCCTCTATTTCAAGTGGTATATATACATATTACATATATTCATTTATATTTGTTTCTTTGTTTTCATATCATATATGCAATACTACTATTAAGAATTTATTCATGTTTATCTTTTATTGATAATCAAATTTCACATAATAGAAAAAACACATATTTTTATGGAGGTGGCAATATCTTGTGGGAGGTTGCGACCCTTTATAAGGATCATGGTTCCCATAGGAGCCAAATTCCCTTGCTAGCAAAGAGGTGATGTCCCCTATCCCTAGCCATAGTGGTTGGGGTTTGGGGAGGGGCTGAGCCCCTCCCATATATTTTTTTAATTTTTTTTAATTTTAATTTTTTAAATTATATTTAAATAAAATTTTATTATATATATAAATATAAATATATATATATATAAATATAAATATATATATAATTTTCACATGTATTCTTAAAATATATTTATATATAAATGAATATACCAATAAATATATATATATATATATATATATATATATATATATATATTAATATCAATATTGTCATGCCTAAAATTTTCACTTAGGACAAGAACACAACTTACATTTTTTTGTAACATGAACCACACCACTTACTATCAACCATGTGCACACTTGGACAACAATTGATATGTGTCGCACGGTGTTGGGGAAGGGGTGGGGTCAACCCCAACTCCAACACAACACCTAAGGTAGTGTAAGACCAAGAATACACTTGGTTTATCCTTGATTACCTTGACAAGTCACATTTGTCTTTTCATTCAAATACCTAAATGTATGAGTAAGTAGTTTTAATTGTTGTTTAGTTTACTTATTAATTTTATTTTCCTTTTAACCCCTCTAGGGAATAGGTCGACGAGGTGATAGGCCTCATCCCTTTATTCTCTTCTAAATATACTTATTTGTTTTAAGTGAAGCATTCCATATTTTTATGCATAGATTATCTTTTTATTAGTAATAACCCGACTTGTAAATTAATATTTACATGAACAATTGTCCCATACATGCACTTTTGATTTGTGACTTCAAATTCATTATCATTGGTAGTGACGACCATTCATTATGTCTATGAAGTATACTCACATTTTGTATTGACATTGTTGCACAATAATTTTAGCACTAGTAAATATTATATTAAGAATAATAAATCTATTATTAACCAGTCAACTAGACTAAAAGTAATATATTACTAGTTGTTAATCTTTTAAACATAATAAAGGAGTACGATTATTTAAACTTGCATTATACATTAACCATGATGTTTCCCTCATTCAATCACTAATTTAATAGTAATACTCGATCCCAAATTAAGCATTATTGATATTGTTGCTACTTATTTGATGCTTATTCCTTAATTAATAACATCATTATTTATTTATCAATTCATAGGTTATTATTAAGGATATATTATCTGCTCATTCCCCTACTCACCAATCAATCCTTATCGTTATTAAATCCACCATCTACCTATTAAGAATATATTTTTTAATTATCACCCCAAATATTTATGTTGATAAAATTATTATTGTTCAATCCCATCCATGTTTAAATCTTAATAATAATGTTGTTTAAGCAATGTTTATGAAATATTTAAAAAGCAAACTCTAACCCACATCATTTTTGGATCTTATTTAAAGATAATGATTTACTTAAATTCCATTAATTAAATTAAATTAACATAATGAGGATTAATTGACTTAATGTGTTTTCAAATTTAAAAATTACAAAAAAAGGAATAAAGCTTACTTTTTGACTTAATGTGTTTTCAAATTTTAAAATTGCAAAACCAAAAAATAAAGCTTACTTTTTTTTCTAAGAAGAAATTCTAAAATCATTTTAAGTTATCACTTTTAAATAAGGTCCCTATTTACAAGGTGAAATTAGAAAGTTAAATGAGATTAATTTATATAATGACAATTTAAAGAATAATGAGATGTGCAACAAATCTCATCCGTTAGATTGATTAAGTTACAACCCTTAGATCTTAAGGCAACTTCTTGTTGCCCTAAATCATAAGAATACTCTTTTAACCTATTTACCTCTCTTTAATTTTTTTCATTTGCTTATTATACTTGCAGATTTTGAAAAAAAAACATGAAAAGACTTCAATTTATTTTGTTTATGGCATGGTTTGCAAGAAGAAGAATGCCTGAGAGCAAAGAGCAAAGGGTTGAGGTACGTTGCTCATTTAACCCACATCCTCTGGTGGAGCTGCAACGTTTGAATTCTTGGTTTTAATTACTTCCTTAAATGAGCTATTTTCTATTTGCTGCAGATGCACCCGGACGGCTCACATTCCACTGCCATGATTTCAAGAGTTTCATTTTCTGTTTTTTATTGAAAAAAATCCATTTGAAGTGTTATCATTATTTTCCCTTCCAAGGAAGAACCTCTGTGACGTGTGCAGAGGCATTTACATGTACCATTTATTTTATTTTTTATTTTCTTTTATTTTATCTTCTTCATGGAAAACGAAATATAGATGAAATTTTTCTTTGTTTTAAAACAGGGGCCATGGCTCACAGTGGTTGCCACATCCCTGTAAGGGCTGCGCCACCCACTGTGGCCACGTTCCCCTTCAAGGGAGGCATGGGGTCGGGCTGTGCTATCTCCACTCCCCTGCGCTTTGGCAGGGGTTTGGGGATGGGCCGAGTCCCTCCTCTCCCTCTCCCCCCTCATTTTATTTATTATATTTCTTAAGAAAATCAAAAAATATATATAATTAAATGTTATAAACTGTTATTTTATATTTTCTATTTCATATATATATATATATTATTATAGTTTAATAAGTTGTAAAATAGGAGAAAGAAATGTATCTGGGATTTATACTTTTCTCTTAAATATGAGTAGAAAAAGGAGAGAAACCTAATCACACTTAAATACAAGTAATACCTACATAATATATGAGATATATGTATATCCATGAGATTTAATCAAATGCATTTTTCATTTATATATATTAGTTTTTTTAGCATGCACAATGATTTTCTGGTTTATACAAGTTGTTCAAATATATGACAAATTTATTGATTTAAAGGTACCTCATTTTATTCCACTACAATAAGAAAATCTCAGCATGTCTTATTTCTACTTCATACCCATTTTCCAAACCTGATTCCATATATATAACTTTACTGCTGTTTTAGATACATGAGATTTATTTTTCTGGTCACCATACTACATAAAAACAGTTTCTACTAATTCTCTTATAAAAAGGAAATTTTCTACAGCAGTTTAGAGAATGTAAACTTCCTTTCTTAATGACATAAATACCCCATCCAATAGCCTTAATGACCTCTTCAAAATATGTATGAAGCCAATAAAAAAAATAACTTAGTAGGAGTGCATTTCATTAATGCCAACACTCTACAAGATACATTGAGGTAAGAAGTATCAAAGTCACCCCTATTGTACCCTTTAACATTCTTTCTTATTTGAATAGCAAAGGAGTTTTATGGTATTCTTTATCATAACAGCAATACAAAATCAACATTTACAAATATATCTTTTCCCACTTTATTCATCATCTCCAACAATAAAGTAGAGGAAATCTTGTTCTTTACATACCAATGGGAGAGAGCAAGCTCTGCACCCCATCTTCATGGCATCATCAAGTCAATAATATACTCTAGCCATCCCTCAAGCAAGGAGAAGGCATCAAAACCCCAACAATTCTCATAACACAAACAACTTGCAACCCTCAAGAAAAGTTAGACATACCCATATGAATTTTCTCAACATTATTCAGAAAGTCAGAAAAATAACAGCACATGGATGACTCATTCATACTCAGGAAAGTTTCAACTCCCTTCCCCCTTTTCTTTACCTCCCCAATCCACAAGAATAAAAATAATGTAAAAGAAAACCAAACCCTAATTCAAATCCCATCATAATAAAAAAAAGGGAAATAAAAGTGGTCTAAACTTATATTTTACATAGTTTATGGGCTCCAAAAGATGTTTCACCCTTAGGTACATACTTAGGGTTTCTAAAAACACAAATACAAACAACATTTAGCATTTAAAAACACTTTTTAACTCATTGAAGAAAATTCCCTCCAATTTAGCAAGGGATCGCATAAAACTCTTATTTATAACACATGGCTCCCCAAAGAATGTCAAATAGACTAAAATAACAATAAACCCCATATATCAAAGACAAAATAAAATATATATAAGCATTGTCACATGAACATCAACAAAACAACTTCAACAAGTGAAGTGTTTTATTAACTGGGTTTTGATGCCTCTCCCTTTTCTCCCATTGGCTCTAACTCTCCACTTATACTTGCTTGTCTTCAATTAGTGTTACCTTGACTTGTATCTACACATGTTTGATGGTGATTTTCTTTCGCTGTTATAAAAACTCTTAAGACCTCCAAAACCTAACATAGATAACATTTTCATCAAAACATTCAACTTATTAGTACATTTATTTAAACTAAGGTTTAACACCATATTAGTCTTCACCTTTTACTCAACTAATTTCGTTATGTCTTGTATCTATAAAATAGTTCATTTACAAAAGAGTCACCCACCATCCTAATCTTGGTTAAACAAACATAATCTCATATTTTCATACTATTAATTAAATAGTTTACATCAATCATTTATTCCAATTCTAAATAGTTTATAGTCCTTATCTTTACCTATAGTAGTCATCAACATCGTTAAGATTCAAACATACAAGAAGGTGCAAAAACTATTAATATCCTAGATAGTCAATCAATGAAAAGATTACACAAAACTCTCTCAACAAGATAACTAAGTTTTCTACATAAGTTCAAGAAGATAATTAATCCATATGATTCACCAACACATTTGATACACCAACACATCTATGAATTGCACCATGCATATATTTCATTTAGCCTATAATGAAACACGTGCCAAGGAATACCAAAATATTATTAGTCACATAGGAGTTGGCCTTACAAATATATTCTAATATAGTTGTTTTGTAGAATATGTATTTAAACAACTCAAATGTAGATTTGTATACATATTTCTATATATAAATATTTATGTAATGTATTTATATATATAATTTTAAATAAGAGTAGTAATAGGCACACATACAAAATATATCTAACAAATTATTAGAAATTGATGCAGGAGCATTTAGTGGTGTAAGGGCAATCTTGCATCACCCAAAAACATGCTTTGCATTTATATTTCCTTTGGTTAGCTTTTGTTGATGTCTTTGCATTTCTGGATACCCTTTTCATTATTATGTAAATCCTCACTTTCAGTTTTGTTGTTATGCTTTCTTTGGTCAACTGCTATTTTTAGCAGCTTTTGGAATTTGTTGCTATTTTTAGAAACTTTTGAGAATTGAAGGTGTTTTGGAATGAAAATTTAACAAAAATTATTTGGGAGGATTTAGAATAGAAAAATAAGAAGATTGGTGAAATAATCAGGCGGAGAGCATTCTTGGTTTGAAAGATATTGCAGTTTTAGTCTCCTAAAAAAGCACTTGAAAACCTTCCAAATTGGGTATGAGGCACTAAATGGCCCCGAAACGGCCTTAAAACTTGTCGAAATCAGCGAAGCTAATTTCGAGCACTTTCAGATTGGGTATGAGGCACTAAACAGCCCTGAAACGGCTCAAAAATTTGCCAAAATCAGCGAAGCAATTTCAAGAACATTCTTAACTTCAAGACCTTTCCGACGGTTCAAACGGTTCAAAAAATGGAGTCCCAGATCAAAAGTTATGGCTCCCAGAAGTTGATACACTTTCAAAAGGTGCTAATTTTCGGATGGTGTTTTAATTTTTGAGTTTCAAATTGTAATTCTTGGCGCCAAACTGCCAAAACTCATAACTTGAATGTTGTTTTTGGCTCCTAAGGGAAAAAGGGCTATTTATGGGGGGAAATTTTCTAATTTTGGTAGCTATTTGGGGAAAAAGAGTTCGCATGCTGTGAAAAGGGGAACTTCTGTAATATTTGTAGTTTCTGAAACTTTTGTAGCTTGTATGTATCACAGAGCTTGAGGATTTGGGATCCTCTGCATGTAAGATTTCCATTATTGAATAATAATAAAGTTTTCTAGTTGTGTGCATTATTTTTGTGTCTCTTGTTTGCTCCCTCATCAGGTGGTATCGGAACAGGTTTTCTTAAGCGTGTGAACAGATTGCCGATCGTGAGGCAGTTTGCACTAAGACTGTGGTTGTGGGTTTGAGGTATTCAAGATGCCTCCAAGAGTGATGCCTGGTAAGCGTGGTGGTGCCAAAGGTGGTAGGAATGCTAGTGGAAGAGATCCATTGGCGACAAAGGGTTTCAGAGCCCTCTAGAGACAAATTGATGCATTGCAGGAGTAGATGAGAAGAAGGTTGAACCTGGGAAGAAGAGGAGAAAGTGAGGATGAAGAAGAGATGGAAGATACAGATGTAGAAGAGGAAGAAGTAGCGATTGATCAAGATCAAATGCGGCTGATTAGGGTCATTTCGAAGATTAGAAAGAGACCCAGAATAGAAGTCCCTAGTTATTCTGGAAGTCCGAAACCAGAAGAGTTGATCGACTGGATCAACAGGCTAGAAGAGTATTTTGAGTATGAAGAAGTGGAGGACCCAGATTAGGTTAAGTTTGCAAAAATGAAGCTAAAGGGCCATGCAAATATTTAGTGGATAACAAGGAGAAGGTAGCCCGTTATCTTAATGGGTTACGACCGAGCATTCAAGAGGAGTTAAGCCTGGTCAGAATGACCACCATTGAGGACGTGTACCAGTTCGCCCTAAAAGTTGAAGAAAAGGTTTGATAACAAGCAGAAAGGAAGAGGAGGTCAAAGCGGAAAGGGTGGTGGAAGATCTTCTGGAAGTCGGAATGAGGATGAGAAGAAAAATGGAGATGTGGGTACTAGCCGAGGACAGAGGAGTGATAATTTCTACAGCCCGCATGACCAAAACAATGGTGATCAAAGAGGTAGAGGGTGAGGTAGATCTAGACAAGGATCTGGAAGAGGGGGTTTTAGAGGAACTTGTTTCCAGTGTGGTGAAGAAGGGCATCGAGCCTATGAATGTCCATAACACCAAGAAAGGATAGACAGAAGACTAGAAGGTCGTGGAAGGGTTGCACATGCAGATGAGGAGGCCCAATCTAAGCATTCAGATGATGCTAAAAGGGGAGAAGCCCTACTGGTGAGAAGATCCCTGGTGACTGGAGAGGAGTCAGAACAAAGGAATAATTTGTTTTGCACAAGGTGCAAATGTGAAGGAAAATGTTGTGATGTCATTATTGGTAGTGGGAGTACTGATAATCTAGTCTTAGAAGAGATGGTTGCAAAACTAAATTTGAAGAGGGAAAGACATCCACATCCGTATTGGATTGTCTGGTTACAGAAAGATCACAAAGTTCTAGTCAATGAGCAGTGCCTGGTGAAGTTCAAAATTGGGAGCTATTGTGATGGGGTACTTTGTGATATCATCCCCATGGATGCATGTCACATGTTTTTGGGGAGGTCATGGTAGTTCGACAGGAGAGCTATACATGATGGCAATGCAAACACTTATTCCCTGACGAAGGATGGAGTCCACCATAAGCTGAAACCCCTAAAGGAGGACAAATAAAAGGTATGCAATAGTGCTAGGGTTTGTTATGTTGATGGAAGGAAATTTTTATAAGGCATGAAGCATGAGCATCTGTGTTATGCATTGATTCCTAGAATGGATAAAGAAGATAGTGGGAATGTACCAATAGAAGTTTATGGGTTATTGGGTGAGTTTCAGGAGATTGTTTCAGATAATGTGTCTGAGGGTTTACCACTAGTGAGGAAGATCAGTCATCAGATTGACTTGATCCCTAGAGCCAATTTTCCAAATAAGGCAGCTCATAGAATGACTCCTGCAAAAAATGAAGAGTTGAATAAACAAGTTCAGGAGTTGTTGAGAAAGGGTTTGATTCAAGAGAGTTTGAGCCCATGTGCAGTACCTGTAGTACTAGCACCAAAGAAGGATGGGGAGTGGAGAATGTGCATAGATTCCCAAGCCATAAACAAGATAATAATCAAATACTAATTTCCCCTACCAATGATGGATGACTTGTTGGACTATTTGAGTGGAGTGCAGTACTTCACAAAGATTTACCTGAAGAGCAAATATCACCAAATCTGGATTCATGGGGGAGATGAATGGAAGACCGCCTTCAAGACCAAAGAGGGCTTGTATGAGTGGTTAGTCATGCCTTTTGGGCTAACCAATGCACCGAGCACATTCATGTGGCTCATGAACGAGGTATTGAAAGAGTTTATGGGAAATTTTGTTATTGTGTACTTAGATGATATTTTGATATTCAGTAAGTCCTTGGGTGAGCACTTGGTGCATATTTGTAAAAGTTGAGAGAAGAGAAATTGTCGATTAATCTAAAGAAGTGTAGTTTTGTGAGGAAGGAGTTAGTGTACTTGGGGTTTGTTGTTTTGGCAGAAGGTCTAAAGATGGACCCAAAAAAGGTGAAGGCTATTCTGGAATGGCTTACCCCAAGAACTGCTACTAAGGTGAGATATTTCCATGGTCTAGCTAGGTTTTATAAAAAGTTCATTAGAAACTTCAATAGTATTTGTGCACCCTTGACTAAAATAATGAGAGGGGATAGGAAAGAGTTCAAGTGGAATATTGGAGTAGCAAAGAGTTTTGATTTGTTGAAGCAGAAAGTGACAGAGCAACCAGTTTTAGCCCTCCTAGATTTCAATAAGGTGTTTTAGGTGGATTGTGACACCAGTGGTTGTGCCATTGGAGCAGTGTTGAGCCAGGAAGGTAAGCCCATTGCCTATTTCAGTGAAAAGTTAAATGATACAAAGAGAAAGTACTCTATACATGATCAAGAATTTTATGCAATAGCTCAAGCATTAAAGAAGTGGAGATATTATCTATTGCCGAAGGAGTTTGTTTTGTTTACTGATCATCAAGCATTACAGTATCTGAATAGTCAAGGGAAATTAAATCAAAGGCATATGAAATGGGTAGAATTTTTGCAAAGCTATACCTTTGTTTTAAAGCATAGGAGTGGGAGGTCGAGTAGGGTTGCAGATGCCTTAAGTAGGAGGCAGACATTGTTGAATGAGATGCAGATTGAAGTGGTTGGGTTCAATGAACTCAAGACATTATATCCTAAAGATCCTAATTTTGTAGAAGCTTGGAAATCTTGTAAGGAGCCTGTTACAATTGACAGGACGAAGTGGCTGGATTTCATAATCTAGGATGGCATGTTATTTAAGGGAAGTCAATTGTGTATCCCAAGGAGTTCCATGAGGGAGAACCTGATAAAGGAGAAGCACAGTGGAGGAATGGCGTGACATTATGGTCGGGATAAGACTATTGCCATTATCAATGAACATTATTATTGGTCACAGTTGTCATAGGATGTGAGAAAGTTTGTGTAGAGTTGCAGGGTGTGTCAGATGGCTAAAGGAGTGAGCTAGAATATAGGGTTATATCAGCCCTTACCTGTACCAGTGAGGCCTTGGGAAGATATAAGTATGGACTTTGTTCTTGGTTTGCCAAGGACGCAAAGAGGGAATGATTTAGTGTTTGTGGTAGTTGACAGATTTTCAAAGATGGCGCATTTCATTCCATGTCAGAAGACCCATGATGCAGTCCACATCGCTGACTTGTTCTTTAGAGAGGTGGTGAGGCTACATGGTTTTCCAAGGACTATAGTCTCATATCGTGATACCAAGTTTGTGGGATACTTTTGGAGGACCTTGTGGAAGAAGTTGAAGTTCAGTTTTGCACACCATCCACAGACTAATGGGCAGATTGAGGTTGTGAATAGAAGTCTAGGTAACCTACTGAGGTGCTTGGTAGGAGATAAACCCAAGGGATGGGACTTCATCTTACCCCAGATAAAATTTTCTTACAACAATTTTGTCAATAGAAGCACTGGTAGATCACCATTCCAGATTATGTATGGAGACAGTCCCAAGACCACTCCGGAATTGAGAAAGATGGACCAGGAGAAGAAGACTAGTGCCGAAGTTGAAGACTTTGCAAAACACATCAAAAATGTACATGAGGAGGTAAGAGAACATATCAATAAGATGAATATGCAGTATAAGGCTAAGGTAGATCAAAAGAGGACGAATAAGGAGTTTCAGGTAGGTGATGAAGTGATGGTCCACTTAAGGAAGGAAAGGTTTCCAGTAGGAACCTATAATAAATTAAAGATGAAGAAGTTTGGTCCTTGTAAAATTTTGAAGAGGCATGATTCAGGGAATGCATATGAGGTAGAGTTGCTAGATGGAGTCAACATTTCCCCTGTGTTCAACATTTCAGATTTGATAGAATATTATGAAGGTGGCATAGAGGAAGTACCAGTAATGGAACATCGTGGCATTCCAACATCTACTTCAAAGAAGGAGGAGATTGAAGCAATCCCCGATAGTCGTGTGGGAAGGAGTACCAGAAATAAGCAATATGAAGAATACCTAGTGAAGTGGAGAGGAAGGCATGTGGAAGACTCATCCTGGCTGTCTAAGGCAAAGGTTGACTATTTGGGTTTTCCTCAACCATCTGAGACGTGACGGGGTCGCTTCTCAAATTACCCTGGGTGTCTGATGCAGGAGCATCTAGTGGTGTAAGGGCAATCTTGCATCACCCAAAAACATGCATTGCATTTATATTTCCTTTGGTTAGCTTTTGTTGATGTCTTTTCATTTTTGGATACCCTTTTCGTCATTATGTAAATCCCCACTTTTAGTTTTTTTGTTATGTTTTCTCTGGTCAACTGCTATTTTAGCAACTTTTGGAATTTGCTACTATTTTTAGAAACTTTTGAGAATTGAAGGTGTTTTGGAATGAAAATTTAATGAAAATTATTTGGGAGGATTTAGAATAGAAAAAAAAAATATTGGTGAAAGAATCAGGTGGAAAGCATTCTCGGTTTGAAAGATATTGTAGTTTTAGTCTCCCAGAAAAGCACCTAAAAACCTTCTGGATTGGGTATGAGGCACTAAACAGCCCCGAAACAGCTCGAAAACTTGCCAAAATTGACGAAGTGGATTTCAAGCACCTTCTGGATTGGGTATGAGGCACTAAATAGCCCCGAAACGGCCTGAAAACTTGTCAAAATCGGCAAAGCTGATTTTGAGCATGTTCTTAACTTTGAGACCTTTCCGACAGTTCAAACAGTTCGAAAAACAGAGTCCCAGATCAAAAGTTATGGCTCCTGGAAGTTGGTACACTTTCAAAAGGTGTTGATTTTTGGATGGTATTTTAATTTTTGAGTTTCAAATTGTAATTATTGGCTCCAAACCACCAAAACTCATAACTTGAATGTTGTTTTTGGCTCATAAGGGAAAAGGGCTATTTATGGGGGAATTTTTTTTTATTTTGGTAGCTATTTGGGGAAAAAGAGTTTGCATGCTACGAAAAGGGGAACTTCTATAATGTCTATAGTTTCTTAAACTTCTGTAGCTTGCATGTATCACAGAGCTTGAGGATTTGGGATCTTCTGCATGTAATATTTCCATTATTGAATAATAATAAAGTTTTCTAGTTGTGTGCATTATTTATGTGTCTCAAGTTTGCTCCCTCATCAGAAACAAAGCATGGTTGATAGTATTAGAGTTGTGATTGGAGAGCATGTTTTAAGTCCAAGTGCTCCTAAGATACTTTTTCATCTCAAATGTTGTCTATATTTTTGTCCAATGCTTTAGATTTTTTGCATTTGTTATACCTACTGGAAATTATTGTTGAAACAGTAGTGCAACCAAATGTGTTGGGTGAGGATAAACTTCTTCAATGTGTGTAGGCATATAGCTTAGATAGAGGAAGAGGATTTGTGGGTGGTCTCTTTCCAAAGAAATTTCTCAAAACTAAGCAATGTTATAGGGCGACATTCGAGGAAATACAAAACAATCTAAAAAGAGATGATCCATGGGCTTTGACTAGAGTGTTAAACTTGTTTTTAGAGGAGCTGGGGAATCCAATGGTGAACAATATTAAGGAAAAATTCTATGCTCTTTCTTTTATGCTAAATCATCATATTAGGCATGGGTGTCCCCTTCAGCTCAATTTCATGCACCAAAATCAAAATGGATCGAACGATCAACATGGACCTGGTGAAGAACAAGCAGAGAAGGCAAATTTGCATGAGGGTGTGGGTGAAAATGAGTTAAATTTAAATGAAGATGGTTGAGGTTCAAAGCAAAATGCAACAAAAGATGGTCAAGGTTCATAGCAAAATGCAACAAATATGGAAGAATAAATTAATTATGTGCTCCTTCGATTTTTGTATGTTAAAAATTTAGTATTTTTTGCCCGTTTCTAACTGCAATTATTCAACCATATAGATAGGGTGTTTTCTCAGTTTGAATCATATGCATATGTATGCGGAAGTGTACGATTATAATTGGGTATCTATGGTGGTTGTGTCATATAGATAAGACATAGTTTTGATAGAGCTAGTTCCCTATTATATAATATATGGTTTAATTGGGGAAACTAAGGTGAATGTGTCTTATAGGTTAGACACAATTTTGAAATTTTTTGGCATCCTTATAATCAATACTATAAATATGATTATACTTGTAATTTTTATAATAATATTAATAAAAATAGTTAGGCCTTGGCCTTTTGACTAAAAAAAAAACATTAAATATTCTTTTTTAAAAATGCTTAATATGTATGAAAATTAATACTTTCTTTGAAAACATAATATTAAATGCAAAGGGCTATTTCATTTAATCTTGGAATAGATTTAGAGCAGAGATTGAATTCTTCGTACATTGTCAAGCATAATAATCTAGAAATTCCAACCAATCTTGTATAAATTAAAATCCTTATTTACATACAATGGTATTTTCATTTCATATCCATTTGCTCAACAAGAAAAATTTAAAAGAAATTTTATAAATAAAATATATTGAATAATCTACAATAAGATCTCATAAAATACAATATGAACTGCAAATGTGAAATGATAATTATATTAATACCTTTCAAGGGTGTTTTACACCACTTTCTCAATCTATCATTTACAAAAAAAGTAAAAAGGATTTCCAAGGCTAGTGAGCTTCAACACGAATTGATTATTTGCATAAAACAACATAAATTTTTCTACATGGTCTATTAGGAACTCTAACAGTGATATGCCAATAGGAGGATAAAATATCTCCACCCATCCAATATAACATCACCAAGCCTGATTCAAGACTCTGGCCATCCTCTGAGCAACGAGAATAATCAAATTCTAACATTCACAAGATACAACAACTCATATCAACTATGAAACAAGGATAACACATACCCATAATGCCTACATAACATTTCAATATTCTCAATAGCCCCATACACAAATATTTAAAAAACACAACCTAATAAATACTGTGAAACTATAATTCCATAGACTATTTTCACAATCCTTCCCAACATTAAAGTCCCACATTAATAAATATATTCACAAACCATGAAACTACGATTCTCTAATTATTCTCAACATAAAAATTCCACACAAATAAGTATATTCACAAACATCATTATAATGGTGTAATAAAGATAGGAGGACTTATCTCAATACATGAATTACAGGGATGAGGCATCCCTCCTTCTCCATACCATAATATGCTTGATTACCAACTTTCTTGCAATTCCTTCTATCTTCATTTCTTCACAAAACCTTAATACTTCTCTTTCCACTTCCAAAACCAAAATAAAATCAACAAAACAAGAATTATAATGTGAATTCAATCCAAAAGTAATCCTTTTCCATTTACACAAAGGGAATAAATAAAAAATTAATTTTCAAATCCTTTAACGAGACTTGTCACCTTCACATTCAATCTCCTTAGCCATCTCTATCTATTTGGTGAGTCATGGAAGTTGGGGGATTCTTCCTTTCAATGAGTTTTTGTGTATCCACCCTAATGGGTGAGTCATGGAAATTGGGGGATTCTTCCTTTCAATGAGCTTTTGTATATCTACCCTAATGGGTGAGTCATGAAAGTCATCCAAATCCAACCAATCCTAACCAACTTGAGGGGATGGAATGGGATTATGACACCTCACCCATTTCTCCTCTCAATTCTCAAATTTTGTCACAAACATTAAAGGGCGATGAAAATAGGTCAAAACTCAATTTCATTATGATCAATTTTATAATTTATTTGATGATTCACATAATTAGCACCAAATCTATCTTAAACAAGAATGAAATCATAAAAGTTGGATTTAACCTCTACTTAGTTTATCTAATTTATTTTCAAACAATTTTATCAATATAAAATGATACCATTCAAAAAGATATTAAGCACATATAACTTACCACATAAACTTACCTGAAGTTTACATTTACATTTAGTTTAGTTAGTGTTACCTTCAATTGCACTAGTGTATGATTGGCTATCATTCCTTTCAACCTACTTGAAAACTCTCAAATATCCTAGTCTCATTCATAGGTAGTACCCTCATTAAGAGACATAAAACACATTAGTAAATTTAATAAACTGAAGTTAGATACAACACCAATCCTTATCTCTTGTTCAAATAGATTCACTCATTAAAATATTTTTCTTGTAAATAGTTTTAATCACCAAACATCACCTCTAATCCTTGACTACACTAAATAATTTACCAATCTCAAATTTGATAATATAAAATAAACCACATCAAATCTTCAAGCTAAATTTAGAGAGTTGGAAGCCCTTTAAGAAATAATGATTTAAATTCAACTTCATTAAAGTATAAGGCATGTAATGAGGTACAAGAGCTAGAGATCTCATGTAGTGTTCTTTAATCAGCTCAATAACTAGGAACATGAATTCCTCTACTCAGGGATTGAACATCACATGGCAGTCATGACCTACTAAAGAACCTTATTTAATTATCAATCCAGGGACGTAAACTTGAGATGGGATAGCACAAGATATGCACTAATCACCCTTCCAGACATACATGATTCCTAAAATGCCTTAGATTGGAATTTTAGTACTGGAAACAACTTTACTGTTTAACTTTGCTTGAAAATGAAAAACTCGAAAGACAACCTATTCTGCTCCTAGTGGCTGCAGGAACAGTTGACAGCTCTGTGTTTTTGCCAGCTGCAGGAACAGTCACACTAACTTCTATGAAGGAAAATGTAGCTATTCTAGCTTACAGAATAAAAGTATGGACAGTTCCCTAAGTGGGCCCCCTTAGGTAGTGCCAAAAGCAGACAACAGATTAAGTGAAAAGCTTCATAAGCTTTATCGATTCAATGCAAACAAGTATATGGCACAATCTCTTGGCTAAATTTCTAAGACTGAAAGTGTGTTACAATAACGACTTTTTTCAGCCCCCTCTCTGAAGGAGAATGGGCTATTTATTGAAAACTAATCCTAGCTACTAACCAACCTTCCCTTATAAAACAAGAGGCATTTATTACATTTAACCAACTTAAGTAAAGAGGTGAATGACAATGCAAGAACTAAGTCAAATTGGTTTAGCAGTCTTAAAGCGCCATCATCCTGGATTCATGCACCACCAAGACGCCTGGCCTAGATTTCTGGAACATTCTCCCTGCATGGCAGATGAGTTGAAACTATCTCCTCATCGTTTGTTGTTGAACCAATCTTTATGGATTTGGTCTTCAATTCTTCAAGTGGAAATTGAATTCCCTTCCTTCAATCATGGTACCTGCAAAATATCTCACCATCTTTTCCTAGAGAAGAAGGTTAGCTCAACACGTTCATCCTTTAAGACAATCCATTACTTTATTCATTCATTCATTAAGTATTAATTTAAGGCAAACATTGTTTCAGATATGGCTACAGGAAGTTTTGGTAGTGGAGGCTGTAGGAAGGTTTATGATCACAAAAAACCATAAAGTATTTATTAGACTAATAAAACATTAAAGATAATAATCATGGGACTTCTTATCACAATATACTCATCATATTTAAGTCATAAAAAGGTCTATATCCTATCCCATAAACAAACTGAATGTTTGTTTTAGCATAA
The DNA here is from genome assembly GCA_007258455.2 of Sequoia sempervirens. Lineage (NCBI taxonomy): Eukaryota > Viridiplantae > Streptophyta > Pinopsida > Cupressales > Cupressaceae > Sequoia > Sequoia sempervirens. The sequence continues at coordinate 338,734,959 of VDFB02058242.1, forward strand.
TAAAAACAACAAAGTATTTATAAAAGTATGATCAAAATGTGCCAAAGACTTGGCTCATCATCTCCCACATAGGAAATTACTAAATAACCCACAAGATTGATCATTAATACAACACACCAAAAAAAGGTTGCACCATTCATCAATTTATTTAGCTAGCAAGCAATATTAAACACGCTAAGGAGTTGCAATATTCACACCTAAGGTTGGTCCCTACACATATAGCATGGTGGGCCATACGACTCAAACCAATTTTTTTTTCTTTAAGATAACTTTTTCCAAATTAAATGAATTTTATATAAAAATAAAGATTCTTGGGCCTTTTGGATGTAATGACAAGGTTCATCTGGCCTCAAAATGCCCCATAAATGAGAAACATGTTAGATTTAATATGAAAACTCTTATCTTCAAACTTTTGTAAATTTGGCTTATGATTTCAAATTAGGATGAAATGAAAGGAAAATTTAACTTTATCAACTATAAACTCAATTTTGAGATTAAATTTTGTTTAAGAATATTTGGTAATGCATCAACAACTAGGAATTTAAAAAAATAAGCCCCCCAAATTTGATAATTTTCACACTTTTTTTATTCTTCAAATCATTTGAGGATGCAAAAGAAGAGAAATAACAAATATACACTCCCATATTTTCTAAAATTTAATCCACAACTCACAAATAGGCTCTAATACCATGTAATATATGATTGTGAAGCCATCTAAGAATGTAAATGACCAAAAGGAAAACATTACTAGAAAAGTGAGTTCGCATTGCCTCCGGCCTTTGCCATCTATTATCTTTAGAACTCCTGTTATAAGTGTTGTTATCTCCCTGTATAGCCAATAATGGCCATAGGAGAATAGGCGGCTGCATAACCAAGGGCAACCAATTCTCCTTCTTTGTTATGGCATTCCTTATGTACCTCTCTGCCCTTCTGGTTGCTGCATTCAAGGTATTGGGAGTATGTGGTTCTGCTTTCTTTAATTGAAATGAAAGATGCTCCCATCTATTCTGAATGTGCAGGGTTGCAACATTAAAATCATTGTTTATAATTTGAGAGTATTGAGAAAATACCTCTTGTCTTAGAGGCTCAATTAATGGCCTAGCTCTTTCATCTCTCCACAATTTCTTCCACTCAAAGTAAATACCCATTCCATTCCTAGATTCATTTCTTAGAGACAACGACATATTTACTTCATCATGCATATGGCTATCAAATTGTTCTCCCCTGCTTATTTCATTGGTGATCCAGGAGATTAGAGCGTTGATATGAATATCACCATTATAACATAAGGGATTCCATTCCTTATCCTGGGATACATTCAAATTGTGCAGATAAAATTCACACAGGAGGTTCCTGATGTGCAAAGGTGAATCCCTGTATGCTTCATAAAATTCCTCAGGGGTATCCAAAGAAGGATTCTTACCTTTCCAGACTCTAATTAGTTGGAATTTCAAATACAACTCCTTGAGATACATTGTGTAGACAGGTGAAGGTACACAACATTGCATCGTGGAACCAGCTCTACCAACTAGTTGAGAGTGTCTTTCAAGTTAGCAATTTCTAGATTCTTGTTTTGGATTACCCTTTGTAGTCTCTCAATTTCAAGTGCAAAAGTAGTCTGTTGTTAATGAAGTTCTTGAAAACATGCCATTCCTGTAGCAAAGTTTGTGACATGGAGTGGTGGTCTATGATTATAGCACACCGCAGGTGTCTCCTGTACTTCTTCAAACATATCCACCTTATCTTGCTCTTCTTCTGATGGAAACACAACCGACTCTTCCTCCTTCTCATCACATTCCATATCTTCCTATAGCTACTCTGCAATAGCAACCAACTTATTCAACTCAGCCCCTTTAGGTATACTCACAACCTCCTCGACAATAGGTTCTTCTTCTCTTAGTTCAGGACTGGAAGGATCTGAAGGCGGTGCGGCAGGAGTAATATTAAGTGATTGGCAAGCTGCCTAGTTCTGGAGCCTAGAGCTCCTTCTTATGGAAGTAGGAACTGTTTTATGCTTTTTGGAAGGTTTTGTTGCAGGAACAGAGAAGTTTCCCTTTTTCTTTCTTCTTACAAGCTTAGGGGTTGCTACAACAGGTGACTTTCCTTTCCTATCCTTGGGGGACGGCTCACGAATTTTGATAGGACCTTGTGCTGGCTGCTTGGGAATTCTTTCAGAAAGAGGAACATCATCCTGTGAACTGGACAATTCCTAAGGAGAGGACATAACAGCAGAGGTTTGGCCTACAGACTGGGAGGTTCATTGCTTAAAGGTAAGAGGTTCACTCCTAGGTCCTACATTTTGAATTTTAGGGTTGAATTGGACTGTGAATTCCTCCCAAGTCATTCTTGATGCATCTTGAATGGATTTTTCAACGAGTAATTTAATAAGGCAGTGGTGAGATATAGAGTTAACCCTACCCTTTTTAAATTCAGCAGCACTGTTGGATAGCAAATTGTAAAGAAAGTCGGGAATATTCATCAATAATCCATGGCATAAATGAGACAAAAGTTTGAAGTGATGAGAATGCAGGATTGAAAACCTACCTTCACAGGTTATGTATTTGATGATATACCCTACCTGTGACACCCAGTCCTGCGGAAAACTCATTCTTTGCGCACCTTGCTTGTCTACCCATAGAGGAGGGTCATTTGGCCGAGTGAACTCAACCCTGGCCCTTCTTGCATCTCTTCCTCTAGGAAATGGTTCTCCGACTTGAGGTAATCCTGTCACCTCAGCAATTCTATCAATTGACGCATTGACTGTTATGCCTCTAACTTTTGCTTCCCCATCATGAAATGTCCTTGTGAATTCCTCTGCAATATTTGTATCAAAAGTTTTGAGCTTCAGGAAGTAATTGAGCCACCTGTATTGTCTGAATAGTGGCACATGCAGCACATCCTACAATAGGATGCTATGGTCTGTAGGCTCATGCCGAATCAGCTGACCTCCCATTTCCTTAGTTTTCTGTAATTAAATGCGTTAAGCAACGCTCACCTGGCTCTTCCAACTGAACATCCTGTAACCCTACCGAACTTCCTGTAACCCAATTAATGAACCCTTCTACAATTCTACAGCACTCTGCCCCTCCTCTCAACTGAGACTTTTGAACCTCTTTTCAAAAGTGACAGAAAAATAGGGAAAACAATATGATCATGCAATCTTTTTAGGGAGAGAGTAATCATAGATAATCAAAATACATTTAGGTTCATTATTGCAGGAAGGAAAGACTGTTTGATTATTAATTACAGGTTTCATATATTGAGGGTTCTTGACAACTGACGGGACAAGCTTATGGCGGTGATAATAAGGACGTGGCGAAGTAATAACATAGAAAAACATGCTCAATCATGCGAATGAGCCGAAGGAAATGGCAACCATATAGGAAATTATTTGCACTAATTAATACTAATTTAAATGCAATAAATAAAGTAACTGAAGCAATCTTAAAGTGAAGTGGAGTGTACCTGGAGAGAATCGCCATAATTGTCTGATGTGGCTTCTTTCTTCATTGCAATACGTGATACGGAGAAATGTGGATGATATGGGAAATGACAGGTGAATGATGTGGAAGAGAGAGTGAGTACGAATTGTGGATGAAGTGAATGAATGAAATGGGGATCTTATTAGATAACCCCTTTATTATGATTTGGTATGCACTTTTATACATGGCCCGGGAATTTGAGCCTAGGCTCAATTCATTTGGCTGCAGGATCGCTGCTATCCTGCTCAATTTTGAATTGTCTCAAAAATGTTTCCTTGTCAATGGGTTTAGAATAGAGCTTTAAGCGATGCCCATTGACTAGTAGCTTGAATCGGACCTCATCAATGGTCCTTAATTGAACAACACCATTGGTGAATACCTCCTCTATCTCATATGGACCCAACCATCTGGTTTGTAGTTTTCTTGGGTTGTCCTTATATCGTGAGTCATAAAGCAGAGCCCAATCTCCTACTTTGAATTTCTTTTCCTTGATGTATTTATCATGCCACCTTATTCTCTGATGTTGTATCATCTCAGTGTGTTGCAGGGCATTCTTTCGGAGCTCATCCAGAGCATTGAGCTGCATGACTCTATCCTTTTGTGCATTTTTTAAATCCATGTCCATCTCTAATGTTGTTCTTAGAGTCTTATGTTCGAATTCTATTGGCATCACAACTGTTTTACCATACACCATTTCAAAAGGTGTATATCCTGTAGCAGTCTTCTAGGTAGTACGATAGGCCCATATAGCTTCTAGTAACCTTGCGGCCCAGTCCTTCCTATGCAAATCTACAGTTTTAGTCAAAATGGCCTCAATTTCTCTATTAGTGACCTCAACCTGGCCATTGGCCTAGGGGTGATAAGGAGTTGATTTCCTGTGCCATATATTGTACTCATTTACTAAGGCTGTGATAAGTGTAGAAGTGAATTGTGCTCCTTGATCTGTCACTATTTCCCTAAGAACACCAAACCTAGTAAATATTTCCTCATAGAGGAATTCAGCTACTTTATTATCCCTAGCATGTTTCATAGGTTTAGCCTCTACCCATTTTGTCACATAATCTGTGCATACTAGGATGTAAGACTTACCATTGGAAGGTGGATCAATTGGTCTTACAAAATCTAGTCCCCATTTGTCGAAGGGTGTAACAACAACTTGTGGAAATAGAGGCATCTCATCATATCGAGTTGGTCTTCCCATCTTTTGGCATCTGTCATATCTCCTGGTATATTTGGCTACATCTCTATGCAGAGTTGGCCAATAGTAGCCAATATTTAAAATTTTCATTGCTGTTCTTTTGGCAGCAAAATGTCCACCACACGGCTCATCATGGCTTGCATGCAGTATATCATAAGTGTCCTCCTCTTGTACACATCTCCTCATAACTTGATCTGGCCCTATATAAAACATGCAATTTGTAATCTAAGAAAAGTTAAAGCTTTTCTCTACCAATAATCTCTTTTCCTTAGGGGAGAATTGAGGAGTTCTTCTTGTGGCCAGATAATTTGCTATATCGACATACCATGGGTGAATAACTTTGATTGCAAACAGAATCTCATCAGAAAAGGAGTCTTTAATAAGTGCACAGAGTTATCTTGCCTTTGAATTCTAGAAAGGAAATCAACAACCACGTTGGCTTTACCTGGCTTGTCCATAATTGTAATGTCAAATTCCTGCATTAGCAATAACCATCTTGCTAGTCTCTCGGATATTGAGCTTTTGTTCATGAGATACCGGATTGCTGTATGATCAGTGTGGACAAATATCTAATAACCGGTGATGTAATGCCTAAATTTATTGAGGGCATAGATGATTGCCAACATTTCTTTTTCTGTAACAGTGTAGTTTAATTCAGCCCCTTGCAAATTTTTGCTTATGTAGTAGAGTGCATGTTCTGTTGAACCACCCTTCTGCCCTAACACTACCCTAATGGCATAATCCGATGCATTAGTATGAATATGAAATGGAAGTGACCAATAAGGTCCTTTCAGAATAGGTGCCTGTGTAAGGGTGACTTTTAAATCAATGAATGCTTTTTCACATTCTTCTGTCCAAGAAAAATCTGCATCTTTCTTCAGCAGACTGTATAAGAGGCTTGCTATTTGGCTAAAGTCCTTGATGAATCTTCTGTAGTATCTAGCATGGCCTAGAAAGCTCCTTACATCTTTCTACTTGGCAGGAAAGGGTAGATTAGAGATGACCTCAATCTTAGCAGGATTAACCTGTATTCTTGCAGCAGAAATATAGTAACCAAGTACTATTCCCTCCTGCATCATCATGAAGCACTTTTGACTATTCAACAATAGGTTATGATCTTCACATCTTTGTAATACTTTCTCCAAGTTGGCTTGAGCTTCTTCAAATGTTGTACCATAAATAGTAAAGTCATCCATGTATATTTCCATGCAATCATATGAGATGTCTGAAAAGATACTTATGACTGCCCTCTGGAAAGTTGCAGGTGCATTACAAAGGCCAAAAGGCAAAAATGAATAGGCAAACATTCCCTAAGGGCATGTAAAAGTAGTCTTTTCTTGATCCTCAAGAGCAATCTTGATTTGATTATACCCACTAAAGCCATTTAAGAATGAGAAGTACTTTTTCCCAGCTAAATTATCTAGAACTTGATCAATGAATGGAAGAGGAAAGTAATCTTTCTTTGTTGCCAAGTTGAGCTCTCTGTAATCTACACATACCCTCCATTTTCCTCCTTTCTTAGGAACAATGACCAATGGGGAAACCCACTGGCTATCTGAGATTGGATAGATAAAGCTAGCTGTTAACATTTTCTACAATTCTTCTTTAACAATTTCTCTCAAAGCTGGATTGATTCTTCTTTGAGGCTGCCTGACAGGTTTGAACTCACTATTAATATATATGTGATGTGTACAGAGTTTTGGGTCTAAACCCTTCATGTCACCATATTCCCAAGCAAAAGCTGATTTATGACTGGTAAGTATTTTGACCATAGATTCTTGTTGCTCAGTGGTGAGGTTTTTATTGATGCTCAAGGTTTTTCCTGCGGCTACCTCAACTTGGGAGGTTAAATCTACCATAGATACTTCAAACAAAAATGGCATTTCTACCTCGTGGGGTAGCAAGGTGTGTAAGTAGTTAGTTGCTGCAGGATAATGAGCTGATGTAGACAAAGGAAGAATGGTCTGCAAGGAACATGGATTTTTTTCACAATGAAAATATTCGATACCATAGTTATTCAGCATGATATTGGACAGTATACCTTCTCCGTTTTGTTGTGCAATGAAAGGCTCTTTGGTAATCATCATTAAATTGGCCACGGAGTTCACTTCCTCCCCTTCTCCCAAATCCCGCCAAACAACCTCTCCAGACTCAAGTTGGGGCAGGGTTGGAGAATAGAGGGTAAGCTTCTTTGTGCTATACCTATCAGATATTGTCATGTTACCTGACCTACAACCAATGTAAGCATCAATAGTAGCCAACCAAGGCCTTCCTAGTATGACAGGGTATCCCCCCAATGATGCCTTTGAAGATAAGACCATAAAGTCAGCAAGGTACTCCTAAGAATCCAAGGTGACTACCAGGTCTTCAACTACCCCATCAAGTTTGACAGTTGAGCTATCAGTAAGCTATAATATTGTAGGTGTAGCCCTTAAGTTTGAAATATTAAGTTTTACAACCAGGTCCTTTGTCATGATATTGATAGCTGCACCAAGATCCACTAAAGCATTCTTAATTTGCAACCCATTAACATTGATTTCCAGAACATGACTTCCTAGATCTAAATATTTTGGGATGCTAAGCTTCCCTAACATTAAATCAGAGAGTTGGCCTATGACATGGACAGTTTGAGGGTCTTTCTTTTTCCTCCCTGGTTTCTTCAAACATGCCTCCTTGATAGCCTTGCTATAGATAGGTACTTCTTTGATTGCTTGGAACAAGGGAATTTTCACACATATATGCTTTAGCTAGTCAAAGATGTCAAAGGTAGGTTCCTCTTATTTTTTTACATTTTCACCTTCCAACCTTTGTGGGAAAGGAGGAGACACTTTATCAGATGCCTTAGGTAATGATGAAATCTAAACTAGTTCATTTGGTTAGACTTGGTCATTCGTATCTTCTTCTTGGTCAGTCTCCTCAGATGGCAATTCTGAGATTATAGGAGGAGATGGTGTGGGCAGCACAGTTCTTGAACGTAAATTAATACTATTCAGGTTAAGAGCATAGGCAGGCTGATGATTAGGATCAACAAAATAGACTTGTTGCTGCTGCTGCGGTTGCTGGTTATTTGGATTGGGTGCTGCCTGAGTAGGTAGTTGGGTTGGCTTTGGATTCTGACCTTGATTAGCTATAGGAGGTGGCAAAATGGATTGCTGCTATGGTTGCTGCAGGAAACTAGTGGGTGGATTTGACCATTGCTGGCCTCCTCTCCATTGGTTAGACTGCTGCCAATTCCCTTGCGGAGGCTGCCACTGATTTTGCTGTGGTGATTGCCAATGCCCTTGTGAGGATTGCTAATGGTTTTGTTGGGCATTTGGCCAAGGGTTATTCCACTGAGGTTGGGAGTATGGCCCATAGTTTGGAGGGTACTGGTTTTTCCATTGACTATTATATGAACCAAAATTTTGTAAAGGGTCCTGAGGCATACCTTGTCTTGGGGCCCATGGCCTGCGTTGAGCAACAAATAACACTTCCTCCTCTCCTTCAATGGTTTTGAACTCAGTAGGGAGATGTTGTACCTCCAAATTAGCCACTGCTTTGCATCGGCAGTCTTTCTTCCTTTGTCGACAGTGAGGGCAATATTCAACTAACATTGCATCAGCTTCCTCTTTCTTCCTTCTAGCTTGAATAGTATCTAGTTGAGTAGCTACATCATTGACGATATATTGCTTGAAGTCAGACAAGAGATTGGTAATCTCCCCTTTAGATACTCCAGAGCCACTTCCTTTTATAGAAGAGGGTCTAAACCCCCTTCCCTTCTTTACAGCTGCTCTGGAGTAATTGAGACAGATTTTCTTGATATCATCCCAATTACTTTGGGTGACATCACCTTTTGCCATGAGGTCAAGGGCCTCCATGCAAGTATTATTGACTCCCCTTAAGAAGAGAAGTTTTTGAGATTCCTCATTCAGTGCATGATGAGTATTCTTCTGTACACTAAACAAGAATCTTGACACATAATCCTCCAAGGTTTCATCCTCCTTCTATGACATTTTGAAGATGTCATCTCCTCTCACGTCATTTCCTCTACAATACTCTTTATATTTACTCAAGAACAGAGTCTTCATTTGATCCCAATTGTTAGCTACATTGCTTCCCAATCCCATGAACCATCTCAAGGCTCCCTCCTTTAGAGTAGAGGGAAACAATTTCAGCTTGTGTGCTGAGGTTGTATAGTCATAGCTTCTACAAAGGATTTCAAATTCAAACAAGAAGGTATGAGGGTCCTCAGTAATAAGTCCATAGAACTTTGGCAGTAAGGAGGCATGGATGTTTTTGAGGTTATTATTGTCATGTAGGTCAGGGATTGGAAATGGAAAATAGGATTTGCCATTCTTGGTTGTATTCTTGGAGTAGCTCCTGGTTGATAAACTACAAGAGCAAGTGGATTATTTGATTATGTTTCTTCGGATAGGTCATAGCTTAATTCAGAGGAAGAAGATGAAGTAACTAAGTATTGGCCAGCATCCAGATATGGGTCGTCTTGGAATAGGTTCGATTCAACTTCTTCAATATCTATGCTCCCAGGAAGGAATCTTCCAAATTGGTCTCTTCTTCGATGCATACAACAAAAGTAAACTAACTATGGAGATGCTGGAATGCTGAATTCTAAACTAAAAATACTAAGCATGAAATCTTAAACTCTTTACTAGCATGCCTGTAATAGGTTCTTAGTTTGACACCATCCTCGGCAACAGTGCCAAAAATGTAGTGTTTTTTAATCAGCTCAATAACTAGGAACATGAATTCCTCTACTCAGGGATTGAATATCACATCTGGCAGTCATGACCTACTAAAGAACCTTATTTAATTATCAATCCAGGGACGTAAACTTGAGATGGGATAGCACAAGATATGCACTAATCACCCTTCCAGACATACATGATTCCTAAAATGCCTTAGATTGGAATTTAAGTACTGGAAACAACTTTACTGTTTAACTTTGCTTGAAAATGAAAAACTCGAAAGACAACCTATTCTGCTCCTAGTGGCTGCAGGAACAGTTGACAGCTCTGTGTTTTTGCCAGCTGTAGGAACAGTCACACTAACTTCTATGAAGGAAAATGTAGCTATTCTAACTCACAGAATAAAAGTATGGACAGTTCCCTAAGTAGGCCCCCTTAGGTAGTGCCAAAAGCAGACAACAGATTAAGTGAAAAGCTTCATAAGCTTTATCAATTCAATGCAAACAAGTATATGGCACAATCTCTTGGCTAAATTTCTAAGACTGAAAGTGTGTTACAATAACGATTTTTTTAGCCCCCCTTCTCTGAAGGAGAATGGGCTATTTATTGAAAACTGATCCTAACTACTAACCAACCTTCCCTTATAAAACAAGAGGCATTTATTACATTTAACCAACTTAAGTAAAGAGGTGAATGACAATGTAAGAACTAAGTCAAATTGGTTTAGCAGTCTTAAAGCGCCATCATCCTGGATTCATGCACCACCAAGACGCCTGGCCTAGATTTCTGGAACACTCTCCCTGCATGGCAGGATGAGTTGAAACTATGTCTCATCTTTTGTTGTTGAACCAGTCTTTATGGATTTGGTCTTCAATTCTTCAAGTGGAAATTGAATTCCCTTCCTTCAATCATGGTACCTGCAAAATATCTCACCATCTTTTCCTGAGGAAGAAGGTTAGCTCAACACGTTCATCCTTTAAGACAATCCATTACTTTATTCATTCATTCATTAAGTATTAAATTAAGGCAAACATTGTTTCAGATATGGCTACAGGAAGTTTTGGTAGTGGAGGCTGTAGGAAGGTTTATGATCACAAAAAACCATAAAGTATTTATTAGACTAATAAAACATTAAAGATAATAATCATGGGACTTCTTATCACAATATACTCATCATATTTAAGTCATAAAAAGGTCTATATCCTATCCCATAAACAAACTGAATGTTTGTTTTAGCATAATAAAAACAACAAAGTATTTATAAAAGTATGATCAAAATGTGCCAAAGACTTGGCTCATCATCTCCCACATAGGAAATTACTAAATAACCCACAAGATTGATCATTAATACAACACACCAAAAAAAGGTTGCACCATTCATCAATTTATTTAGCTAGCAAGCAATATTAAACACGCTAAGGAGTTGCAATATTCACACCTAAGGTTGGTCCCTACACATATAGCATGGTGGGCCATACGACTCAAACCATTTTTTTTTTCTTTAAGATAACTTTTTCCACATTAAATGAATTTTATATAAAAATAAAGATTCTTGGGCCTTTTGGATGTAATGACAAGGTTCATCTGGCCTCAAAATGCCCCATAAATGAGAAACATGTTAGATTTAATATGAAAACTCTTATCTTCAAACTTTTGTAAATTTGGCTTATGATTTCAAATTAGGATGAAATGAAAGGAAAATTTAACTTTATCAACTATAAACTCAATTTTGAGCTTAAATTTTTTTTAAGAATATTTGGTAATGCATCAACAACTAGGAATTTAAAAAAATAAGCCCCCCAAATTTGATAATTTTCACACTTTTTTTATTCTTCAAATCATTTGAGGATGCAAAAGAAGAGAAATAACAAATATACACTCCCATATTTTCTAAAATTTAATCCACAACTCACAAATAGGCTCTAATACCATGTAATATATGATTGTGAAGCCATCTAAGAATGTAATGACCAAAAGGAAAAAACATTAATAGAAAACAAAAACAAAACAAAAAATTATATTCTATTCAGCATGAATGCAAAGTATTTAAGCATGAGTTGTACAATGAAATAAATATAACACTGTGTATATAGGATATATAACCCAAGAGACCAAAAACACAACCAATATGAGATAAAGTAAAATTAGTTAAGTAAACTTAATTAAGTGTGAAAAAGTCCTAAATAGAGAACTAGCTAGGAAAGAGTAGGAAGGAAATATACTTCATTCACTCTAATAGGGGTTATAAGAGTTCAATGATCACAGTTTATGGATCACTCCTTAGAGCTAAGCTCTATACTAGGAGACACCATTATGATGTCTAATATAAACTATGATCTAATATAAGTAATTACAATTACGTGCCCTCTGTCAGATTCGTGGCATTTTTGAACGTGCAGGTCTGAGCAAAAATGCCTCGAGTGTGATGATTCAAAAGATGGTGTTGGATCTGAGCAAAAGGAGTCGTCCTCAGCGAATAGAACCGCCTCAGCAACGTCCAACGCTGGCATGGTGGTGCGGTCAACCTCTCCTTTCGCGGGTGCTACAGGTGAGTCCAAGTTGACCGATCCGTCTAACGTATCTTGCATTTATGATGTTGTTGCGTGTTGCAGCTCCCAAACTTCTTCCAGCTGCTCTCGCGTGCCACCCTCACCTTCTCATCCCTCGAGCCCCGAGTCTCTAGCTTGTACCCTCCCCCTCTTGCACCCGACACCTCTTCTATCTGGCCTCCCATTGGCGTAGCTGTTGTTCATTCTAGCTGTTCTGGCGCTGCCTCCCCAAACCTTGGCGCGTCACCTCTTACTCCTGCCCGTTCCAACCCCATCCCCCTTACCACGTGCCCTGTGTCACCTCCCCGCCTCTTAGCGTGTCCCTACCTTCTATCACACCCCACGGTCCACCCCACCCAACCATTGCTCCCTCCAACTTCGTTGATGATTGGGATTCAAAACTTGCGACCCCTTAGCTCTCAAATTCCTTAAACGAGGCTTAGGCTTAGGCTTCGCTTCTGCCCCTCGCACCATCGCAAAAAATGATTTTCCTTATTGAAATTGATTGAATGAATGAATGAATGGTTTTTAATGACGTCCACGAGACCATCCGTCTATGGGACCAAGCACTGAAACTTTAACCATTTTCAAATTCTTTTCCATGTCAGTCCTTCTATTATAGATCTTGACCAGAAAGCCAACAATTTTGAGGAGCCTAGTCTCCCTAAAAGGCTCATTTAAATTATCCACCTTCAAATTGTCTTCATATAGATATCATCATAAGTAGCACACTCAATTATGAAGTGCCATTCAGTCTTGACAGTCCCTTTATTGCAAAAAATACAAGTTCTTTGCTCTCAAGCCTCCTTGGGAACATCCCACCTACCTGTCTCGCATCTAAGATGGTGTGACCCGGTTCTTAATTGAGCGACCAAAAGCCTAGCCTTGCCTTTAATTGTAACCCTTAGGTAGTCTTTCTCATCGTGCTCCCACGTGGGGTTGAACTCCTGGATATAATGTGACTTTTTACGGCCAACCTACTTAGTCCACATAGTAGACCTAAACTTTTCTAGCACAAACTTTTTTATCTCAACATTAGTGTTGGGACACTCATGTAGTTTAATGTTCTATTTGTTCAACCACTTGCTATTTTGCTTCATCCAAGTCTTCTTTCTATGGTTTAGCTCCTCCCCAACAACCATTTTGGGCCAGCGGTGCAAATCCATGTTCTCAACTTTTTTTAAGTAACTTATTAACCGAATGATAGCAGATGCCTCCAATGGAAACATACCAGTTTTAGCCAAGAGAATCTCATATGGAACCGAAGATTTGACTTTGATGCTAGTAGTGATCAAATGCTTTTGAATTCTTTCAACTTGCCTCCACTTGTGGTTTGACATGCTACCCCCCCAAACCTCACAACCATAGAGGACAACCGGTGCCACCAACAAACCAAAAAGGGTTTTCTTGGTTTTCCAATCCCATAACTTTGCTTTCCTACATCCGTTCTGCAGTAAATAAGATGCCTTCCAGCCACCCTGAATCCTTTTCGCCCTACAAGTCTCCCAACTGAGCCTATTATGGAAATCAATACCCAAATATTTGTATTCTTCCACCACCTCTAGAGAGCTGCCCTCAAAACCCCCCAATTGAAAATGCTATCCAATCTTTTCCAATTGAGATCGCGGATGAGATTAGGCAAGATTGTGCTATCTCATTAAGACATGCCAAACCCCCCTAAACACAATGTCCCAAAAGATGAGTTTTTAGCTTTCCATAAACTTACAAAGAAAGAATGAAGATATTGTCATTCTTAAAGCTGACAAAGGTAATGTTTTACTCATTCTCGACAAGCATGATTATGTCACCAAAATGCTAGATCACCTATCTAATAGTGGCAGTTATAGACCCTTATCTTCCAATCCTATCTCCAAGATCACGAAAAAAGTTAAGTTGGCCATCTCCATTTCACCTTTTGATGAATCCACCAAGAAGCGTCTCCTCCCGCACAAGGAGATTACCCCTCGCATTTATGGTGCCCCCAAAATTCACAAACCTGGCATACCTCTTAGGCCAATTGTTGACACATCTCATTCCCCCACGTACAATTTGGCCGCTTACCTTGCCAAGTTGATCTCACCCCTTATTGGAAACTTTGACTCTTTCATTAAGGACTCCAACTATTTCATCAATTTCATTCATGATAAAAAAAGGTTGAAGATAATGGGATACTCGTAAGTTTTGATGTAGTATCTTTATTCGCCAAAGTCCCTTTGAGTGACTCGATCGAGTTGGTCAAGTGCAAAACTAGCAATGAAATTACATCTCTTGTTGATCTTTGCCTCCATTCCACATTCTTTACTTTCCAAAATATAGTGTATGAACAAACATATGGAGTTGCCATGGGTTCCCCTTTATCCCTGTCATTTTCCAACCTCTACATGGAATATTTTGAGGACTTAGCCCTTAATTCCTTCCCCCTTAAGCCTCGTTGGTGGAAACGATACGTGGATGACACCAAAGTTTGTTGGCCTAATGGTCACGATCAACTTGATAATTTTCACCCCCACTTGAATAGCTTGGTTGATTGCATCCAATTTACCAAAGAGACTAAATCCACTAATCAACTTCCTTTTCTTGACATCCTCATCATGAACAAAGAGGATGGCTCCTTGGCTTATTGTGTGTTTAGGAAATCCACCCACATTGACTGCTACTTGCATGCTTTGTCCCATCACCATCCCACCCATAAAAGCGAGTGTCCTTAACACCCTTTCAATCCGAGCCTATCACATATGTGATAAGGACCACATTGAGTAAGAGCTTTCCCACCTCTACCAAGTCTTCAAGCTTAATGGCTATCACAATAAACATATCCTCTGAGCCTTCAACTTAGCCAAAACTCGAGCCAATCCCATACCCAAACCTATTATACCTGAGTCCTCTCTATTTGCGACCCTCCCTTATCTCGAAGGCCTCACCAACTAAATTTCAAAAATCCTCGGTAAAAAAGGCATTTCTTGTGCGTTCAAGCCTATTTCCATCACCAGAAAACTCATCCCATTGGCTAAAGACCCCTTGCCTTCACTTCTTCAACCTGGAGTTTACAAAATTGATTGCTCCTGTGGCCTCTCGTATATTGGTGAAACTGGTTGATCTATTAGCACTAGAATCAAGGAACATAGTGCTGACATCATACATGACCAGATCTCCAAGTTTGCTCTAGTTGAGCACTCCCACAACATCAAGCACCACATTTGCCTTGAGAAAACCCAAGTGATGGTCAGAGAAGAAAATTACTTCAAAAGAAAACTCTAAGAGGCCATCACTATCAAACACCATGCCACCAATCTCAATCAAGATGAAGGTTGGCACATAAGCCCAACTTGGCAACCCCTTCTCAACTCTCTTCATCATGACCCCCCTCTCTAAAGTCTTCTCTCTCCTCTTCTCTACTCCCCCATCCCTTTGTTCTATTTCTCTCCTCCTCTCTCCCTCTTCCTTTTTTAAGAATCTTTTTTCTCTCACCCCCTCCCTCTCCCCTCTAGTTGTCTTCCTTGTCTAGAGGTTTCCCCATCTTTTCACCCTTCTCTTGTCCTTCTTCTCTCATCCCTCCCGCAATCCCCCTTTTTGTGTCTCCAATTCTACCCCTGCTTCCCTCGATGTGCTTCCCCTTCTCCCTCATTTTTCTCACCTGACTCCTTCGCTCTCTTGTTCCTTAGCTTTGTGTTTCCTCTTTTCCTTTTATTTTTCCCCATGTGTTTTGTTCTTGTTAACTTTCCATTCTTTCTAAGCACTCATTTTTGTAGGCATGTTTGTTTTGTTTGCTTATTTGTTTGGTTTTTTGTATATATGTGTATTTGTATGTATGTTTTTTGCTTTTGTTCATACGCTTAACTGGGTATATGTACATGTGTATGCATGAGTTTATACATATGTATACCTATATACTCGTCTCTTCTTTCTATTTATTTTCATTTTTATCCTTTTGTTTCCTTTACTATTTTCTTTGTTTAGTTGTATTTTTGTATGTATGTTTTTGCTTTTATTCTTTTGTTTTTATGTTTGCTTAAGCATAAGTATAAGCATATTTTTTCTTATATTTTCATTTGTTTCCTTTTTATATTTTTATGTTATTTACTTTTATATATTTATAATTTTGTTATTTGTAATTATTTAATTGAATTTTTTCTTTCTTTCTTTTTTATCTTTTAAGCTAATATTATTCTTTCTCTCTATTTTATTTCAATTTTTCTTTGTGTTTCTATATTTTTTATTGATGTCATAATTTATCCAAAAACTCATTCTATTTGGTTAAATATTGATGAATTATAATGTCACTACCCATGAGAATTTAGTCATAAATCATTTCTCGTATTTGATATATTTGACACATACTATTCATATTTATTATTTATGTTGCATTTGAGGATGTATACCAACATTATGAGGGTTTGAATTTGCTACTTAAAAGTGTACATTTGATTTATAAGGGTTTGCAATATTGCGTTATTGCTAATCAACTAGGGTTTGACATCTACATTGGTCATTTGATTATTGTTTCAACTTGTACATGTTTGATAAATCATCCATTTCCAGCCATTTGTCATAACACATCTACATCAAATTTCTAACACCTTTATTTATTTATTTAATTTCTTAAATTTTTTTTTTTTGATTCGTAAAACGCAGCCTAGCTGCATAGTTTAAATTAGAGCCAAAGAATTACAGATTGTTTAGCCCACCAGGAAACGGGGCAATCAAACATCAGGCATAGAGAGCCCATTTCAAACTTACAAAAAACCTCTTAACCAGGAAAGCCAACCAACCAGCATGCAATTTGATGTAACACGGTTATACTAAGTAGGTTGTCAACATTTTGGAGCAGCGCAGCCACATTGGCATATCCATCCGGTAGAATGACACCACCGACATCATCAAGACACTAGAACATACGCAGCCTGAAGCTCACGAGGGACCAACAAGTTTTAATAAAAACTGCAGCCGCCACATGAAATCCCTGCTAGATTTCATCCGAACCAAGAGAGAAGGCGATGAACCTCGTTCAAAACAGAGAACTGGCCAAAACAGGTGTAAGAAATCATTCGAACCAAGGGAGGTGGCGATTAGTTGCTGTTCCTTCCAACCTCTGTCCTCCCACACACTAAATTACCATCTGGCCATGTTGGCACAGACAAACTGCTCACTTGGCACATGGGCACCAATTCAAATCTTTCCCTACACCTTCATTCGCCAAGGCATCTGCCTCAACGTTTCCTTCTCTGTATATGTGGTGTATTGACCAACCCTCAAAGAATTTTAACATTGCCATGGCTTTTGATAAAAGGGCGTTGAGTTTCCAATTGGGAGTGGATTCTTTCCTAAGGGCATTGATTACCAAGGCAGAATCACCTTCAATCATTATTCTAGACAGCCCCAACTCCTTGCACATCTTTAGACCGTATGTCACCGCAAAAAACTCTGATTCATTGTTTGTCCCTGCCGGAAGTTTCTTAGCAGCAGCGACAATTGTGTTACCCTGCGAATCCTTGATGATGCAACCCGCCCCCGACGGCCCTGGGTTACCTTTCGATGCACCGTCGAAATTTAATTTGTGCCAACCTGGAGGAGGAGGGGACCACACCACAGATGCCCGGGTCTGCTCTGAATTCTTTCCCCCCTGACTAGCCCAAGTAGGGACTTTGAGAGTTGGCCAAGCCGCACGAAGACGAGCGTCCCAACTCGAAAAAAATACGTCTTTTGTTCCTTTCTGAGCCATTTCAGCGTTTAAGGTCTCAATCAGACAGGCCTCAATTTTATTGATCAGGGAGGGCTAGATCATTTTCTTATCCTGGAATAGCCGCCTATTCCTCTCCTTCCAAAGTTCCCACACTATAATTGATGGGCTGATGGTCCATATATCCCCAAATGTTGAGTTTTTCATCAAAGATGGCCATGAACGAAACCAACTAAGCAAGTCCAGAGGCATGGCACAAACCCATCCTAATCTTGCACACAGCCACTGCCAGCAGGCCTGGCTAAAACGACATCCCAGTAAGAGATGATCGGTTGTCTCTTCTGCATCTTTGCAAAGGACACATCTAGACGGCCCATGGAAGCCAAACTTGTGAAATCTTTCTGCTGTCAAAATCTTGTTCTGGATTGCAGCCCATGCAAATGTCCCTGCCTTGGGTAGACAGGCCTTGCTCCAGCATAAGTGGAGGGGGAGACAGGCTGCAACATGATCCCTTTCCTCGTCGAGCATTCTATACCCATCTCTAGTATTGTAACTTCCTATCTTAGAGCCTGCCCAAATCAATTTTTCCTTGCCCGGACGCAAGGATACATATCTTTTACTCAGCTCTTCCTTGAGAAGAAGTACCTCCTGTGGTGGTAAACCAAGGGAAGAAAAATCCTTCCACTTCCAATCTAAAACTGATCCAATCACATTGGGGCAGCTGTAATCTTTCACTTTCTCGCCCCACAAATTTTTTAGCAACTATTTAGCCAACCCGACCTCAAATAAACTATCCAAACTAGGATAGCCAGCCCAAGAGTCCTCCCAAAATAAAGCTTCACCTCCATCCAAAACGTCCCATGTGAGGTAGTTGCAGATGAGAGGCCTGCATTTTAGCATGAAATTCCAAATCCTGGAACCAGCAGGAGAATTTGCAACAGTGAGAATATCACCATTATTGTCATTTTTGACATACTTTTGGTGCAGAATCCTAGCCCATTTGCTTTGTGAATTACAGTGCATTCGCCAAACTAATTTGGGCCCTAAGGCCATATTTTGCATTTCTAGATTTTTGAATCCCAAGCCTCCATCAGCCTTGGATCTGCACAATTTCTCGCAAGACATTAATGCAATTTTCTTTTTCTCACCCGAGCCTTGCCAAAAAAACTGCCTGAATATTTTGGTGAGCTTTGCTGCACACCCGCAAGGGATGCAAAGGACCGACATCAGATAAATTGGGAGTGCAGATAGAACCGACTTAATTAGTGTTATTCTCCCAGCCCATGTTAACCACCTGACCTTCCAGGAACAAACCTTTGAGTTTGCCCTGAGATAGAGCGGGTCCCAAAGTCCCGTCGATTGCTAGCCCTTGGAGATAGGAATACCTAAATAGGTGAAGGGGAGCACACCTTTTTTGAAACCAAGCACCCTTCGAATCTCTTGTTCTTTTTGCACGGATGTGTTGAAGAAAAAGATCTCTGATTTGTTATTATTGACTGTCTGTCTAGAGGCATCAGCATATTTCTTGAGGATAGTGTTCAAGAAAATAGCTTCCCTCCTCTTAGCAGCTCCCAGCAAGGAGGTATCATCTGCAAATTGCTGATGGGAAACAGCAGGAATGTCACTTGTAACCTGTATGCCCTTAATTTGGCCTGCATTCAAACCCTGAGAGATGGCTCTTCCAAGGGCCTCAGCCATTAAAATGTATAGAAAGGGGGAAATCGGATCTCCTTGCCTGAGACCTCTGGAAACATCAAAAAAACCTTCTGGCGAACCATTGACCAGAATTGAAAATCTAGGTGTAGAAATGCAATTGAAGACCCAATTTAGCAACCTCTTGTTAAAACCAAATGCTTCAAGGACTTTGATCAAAAACCTCCAATCCACTGTGTCGTATGCCTTCTTGATGTCCAACTTGATAAACATGCTTGTCTACTTATTCTGTTGAATTGAATGGATTGCTTCTTGTAATATGATAATACCGTCCATGATAGTGCGACTGGGAACAAAGCCTGTTTGTTCTTCTGCAATAATGGAGGGGAGAATGTGTTTTAATCTGTTTGCCATAGCTTTTGACAATACTTTGTATATTGTATTGCACAAGGAGATCGGCCTGTAGTCATCTAGTGAATTTATGACCTCCTTCTTAGGAATCAAAGCTATGAAAGTGTTGTTCACCTCTCTGAGCAAACTACCCGAATTCCAAGAGGCCTCAATGGCATCAGCTAACTCTTCTCCAAGTAACCCCCAAAATTCCTGAAAGAAACCAGTAGGAAGTCCATCCGGGCCAGGAGCCTTATCAGGATGGAGCTGCTAGAGAGCAGCCTTGATTTCCTCGCTTGTGAATTTCTGATTTAGCATTTTATTCTGTTCCTCAGAGACCAACTGCGGGATGAACTGCACAAGGTCTTTTTGTTGTTGCAGATTAGAACCTTCTACATTGTTTAAAAGCTGATTGAAATATCTTACCACTTCATCTGCGATACTCTGTGGATCATCCACTAAAGATCCATCCGAGCTCCTGAGGCAGGTTAATCTATTTACCCCACACCTTTGCCTTGTGCTATTGTGAAAAAACTTGGTATTTCTATCACCCGCTTTAAGCCAAACTTCCCTCGATTTCTGCCTCCAAAATATCTCTTCTTTGGCAAGGATGTCCTCATATTTTCCTAAAAGATCTTTTTCTTTGTAGTAGTTTTGAGGATTTAAACCGTTCAGCATAATTTCTTCCTCCACAGCAGCAAGCTCGAACTCAATGTTTTCTTTTGAATCAAAAATGTTTTTGAAGCAGTTCCAATTCCAATCCTTGATTTTCTTTTTCAACCACTTCAATTTGGTCACCAAGCAAAACATCTTCGAGCCCGATACTTGTATTCCTTCCCACCATTCAGAAACCAGTTTATGAAAGGCGGGGTCTCTCATCCACATCTTCTCAAATTTGAAGGGGGATCTAGTTGGACTTCTATCCTCCAAAATTTCCAACTGAATTGGGAGGTGGTCAGAGCCCGCACTAGGAGAGATTGAGGCCTCGAATGTGAACTGGAAACTATCCAAGCCACCCCAAAAGAGGAATCTGTCCAACTTTTCTGCTATCATTCCTGGACCCGCACGCTTGTTGGTCCATGTGAAGACTCCATTTTTGAAGCCAATGTTCATCATTTGATTCCTTGAGACCCACTCCTCAAAGTCTTTCTGGGATTGATTCCCTCTTGGAATGCCACCAAGTTTGTCCACATCTTCCAGCATAGCATTGAAGTCACCAGCCAAAAGAAAGTTTTCTCCATCCTTATCCCTGAGAAAATTCTCTATCTCCTGCCACAAACCTCTTTTCCTGATACATGAATTGGGGGCATAAACATTGATGAGTCCAAAGGTAAGTTTGGATTGAATACTTCGAATCTTGCAACTCTGCCAGCAGGGGTGTCCCAAAATGTTCTCCACCTGGATCTTGCTTGGGTTCCAAAGTATAGCTAAGCCTCCTGAAGCCCCACTTGCTTGCACCCCCACACCA
Organism: Sequoia sempervirens; assembly: GCA_007258455.2. NCBI lineage: Eukaryota > Viridiplantae > Streptophyta > Pinopsida > Cupressales > Cupressaceae > Sequoia > Sequoia sempervirens. The sequence goes on from VDFB02058242.1 coordinate 338,756,061, forward strand.
TCCCAACCAACCAATCTTCTCTTCCAAGCTGCCAAGACCTCTTTACTCAATTTTGTTTCCTGAAGAAGCACTATCTCAGCCATGGTCAACACCATCCTCCGTTTGACCAGGCGCTGTTTGTTAGGGGCATTGAGGCCCCTAACATTCCATGAAAATAACTTCATGGAGAACCGGGGGGAGGGGTGCTCTGCCCCGATTTTAATAGCGTTGTCAACTTTTGTTGGCCTTCCGCATCTCCAGCCATCGAGATTAGCTCTTAAATTGATTTTCTTCCTCTGGTTTTGCCTTTCCCACAATCCGGTTTGGGCATGGTTGACGGCTGTTGAGACACCCCCAAGCATCCTTTGGTTGAAAATTCCTCCATAACGTCCTCAGAATCCGAAGCTGCTGCCAGCATCAATTGTTGCTTGAGTAGAAGATCTGACCCTAAGTGAACATCCTCAGTATCCAATCCCTCATTATTCAAAGGGTAGTCCGCCAATTGACCAATCCCATCATCATTCATGGCGATTTGTAGAAAGCATTCATTTATATCCTTCCTAGGGGCCAGATCAACGACAACAAGACCTTTGCTTATAACCACTCCCTCTGTTGTCCCTTGGGCAATTGACAACCCATCGAGATCTTGACCCTTCGTTTCCACCAGGTTTTGTACTTCTCCCCCCAAATCAGTAATAGCTCTAATGTTATCCCAAATCTCCCTTTCCAAAGATGCGGTGTCATTTCTTAGCGCTTTCAACTCTTCCAGACTATGTTCTCTCGAAGCTAAAGTTGATACTTCCCCTTCCTTCAACTTATGGGTTTTTGAGGTGTCTTCACGAGATGTAGCCCTAGGAATAATCTGAACCTTAGCCACTTCCTTTTTTGCTGATTTTGCTGGGATTGGTGTCCGAGGATAGCTTTTTCCAAACCAACCCACATCCATGACTAAGTCTTGTGCTTTCCCTTTGCCTTTCGAGCAGCCCGCGATGTAACCCTTACTCAAAACACAACAACCCCCAACTGGGTCAACCTTTATCCCCTGGAACCATTGTCCTTTGCCAGAGAGCAACTCCAAATTATCCAAGAATCGAAACTCAGTGTTGATCTCAACCAAGATTTTCGCCGTGTCTGAATGCCCCTTCATGAATCCTTCTTCAATGCCAATGAATGTGCCTAGGGCTCCCCCGATTTTTTCTAGTGTTTCTTCGCTCCAATATTCTGCGAGAAGATTCTCCAAAGTTATCCAATGCGGATATTTTTTTGGTTTATGCTGGCTTGGGTTGAAATTTGGCTCCCAGTTTGTTTTGTAAAAACAAAAGCCCTTGAAAAATAAAGGTTCGCCATTTAGAATCCGCTCCTTTGTCTGTGAATCTATGCATTCTACCAAGATGAAATTTTCACCTAGGGTTTTAGCTCTAACCCGACCTTCGAAATGATTGACCAACCATTCGGAGATCTCCTTGTCTGACGCCTCCTTGCCTGTCCATTTGACTATTAGGCCACAATTCTCCATATAATCCCACCTAGGTTGTAGATAACTGTTGGGAATTGACAGTATCTTGCTTCTGCGATCAGGAGGGACAAAAGTTTTCCCCGATTGTGCGGAAGCCTTCGGGACCCATGCCTTGGCAGCCCTTCCAGCGGCCTTCTTTGATTCTTGCCTGCCCAAGGAATGATTGGGCCTCCATGGCACCCATTTTCGATTGCCTCCATTTGTGGTTTGCGAGGAGCGACTTCTTGCAAACCGATTCCCTAACCACCCATTCCAGTTTGGATCTCTCTCGTTTTGTCTTTGGAGATTATTGTGAAATCCCAAACTGCGCTGCCTAGCTCTCCCCTCGCCTCTTCAATAACCAAAGCCATCTGGCTTCCGTGGTTCCTGGTGTCTCCAGCCTCTGCCACCAGCCGGCTGACTCCTCGCGCTCCCGCGCCCCAGATCTCTCGCACAATTTCGCACCATTTTTTCTTCAAAAATTCAAAATTGATTAATTTCTTAAATATTTATTAAAATGTATTTTACTAATAAATCTAAATTAAAATCTAAATACTTGTATTATTTACTATAGATTTATGTAAAAGGGATTTTATTCTCCCTTTCAACTATTAAGTCATTAACCAAGTTAAAACCTTTTCAACTAAGAGCTAAGAACTAAAGGCTATCCATTCCATCAAATTTGTCTCATACACTATCTCAACATCATCCTTTATGATGTCAAGTCCTTAAACAAAAAGAAAATCTTAAATAATTAGATAAAATTACATTCCACATAAACAAAATTTAATACTTCTATTAAATAAAAACAAATCAAAAGCTTATAATCTACAATCCAACAGCTAACCTCTACATTGGCACTCATTTTAAATTGTGAAAATAAATTTAATTACAATCTGTTATTGTGGAATTTAAGCTTTAAATATTAAAATAAAATTCGAGCTGCAAAAGTTCTGTGCTCGAATGGGGTCTTGCATTAAATACATTTTTCTCTACCCATTTTATTATTTTCAAATTACGCATTCTGCTTTTCCCACTTGTTTTGGTCAGTAATACACAGCAGAGGAAGCAGCTGCTCCGGATAATTTCTCTAATGATTTGCCCGCTTTTCAGGTTTCATTGCTAGCAATGAAATTCAATCTTTCACAGATTTATGACAAAGGAAAACAGAATTACTGCCAAGTTATGTATAATGCTCTCTCGGATCTGAATACTATAATTGGTATTCACAAAACTCATACATCTTGAACAGAGATAACATACCAATATAGAAGTCAGTTAAAGAATGTCTTCCTCTGAGGCAGCTGTAAATCCGAAAGGAGATGAAGCGTGCGAGATCGAGGACGAGGAGGAAAAAGAGGTGGAGCAATTGGAAGCGGAGGTTAATGAGCTGGCTGAGAAGGTGATTGAACTCAGAAGGACAATGAAGTTGGTGTTCAGAGATAAGCTGGAGTCCTTATTGCTGGCAATGAGACCTACACTTCCAGAAGATAAACCCTCTTCTTCGGGTAAGTTACCCTGCATCGTTCTTTCTTGATTTCTCAGTAGGGCTGCCATTTTTTTAAAAGAGATTTAGTAAATTTCCCTTTTGGGTACACTTCGGCTTAGTTGAGAGAGTCAATGAGCAACTATTTTTTCTAATGATTGGGTAACTTGATGTTTCTGGGTAGTCTTTGGTTTACTTATCAGGTCTTGGCCCGGCCTTACTCATTGGGTACACACCCCATATGAAACCTCTGCTTTGAAAGCACATTTTCTTTTAGTGTTGAGCTCATACTGGTGAATTACCCATCATATTGAATTAAGTATTTTACTCAATTACAAACATTTTATCATGTCTCAGGGGTTTGAACTTGAGCCTCTGCTTCGAAGGGCCATTTGCTTTTACCACTTGAGGTTACTCCATTAGACCAAATCAAGCTCATCTCGGACTTGCTTCTGGTCACATCTATCTGGGTACGCCACACCTGGCCCCGACCTTGTTGTGTGTGTTATTTTCCCCCTTTGACATGCATTATCATGTCTCGAGGGTTTAAAATTTTAAACTTGAGGCTCGGCTCTGGGAAACCATTAGCTTTTACTACTCGAGTTCATCGCATTCAACCTTTCATTATAGTGCTTCATTTTATTCAGATATCTGAGAAGCTTTGTGGAGCCCTATTTAATTCCAGGGACCTTGTATATATATTCTAGTATTAAACATATAGAAACTCCTACAGACTTTGAAGGTTCCTTTTGATCCTTGGTAAGGTGAATTTCTTTCTCTTGCACTCAATCTTCCTCTGGTTATGATTGTCAAACAATTTGCCTAGACATTTAATGTTATGGAGCTTATGCTTTAAAGTAGTTGTTCCTCCTCACAGACTAACTTCCTCCATTTATAAAATTTGATTTTTGTAGCCTTCTCATCTCTTCTGGCTTCCTTCCAAAATTTCTTAATCAGTTATCTGGCCTAAGTGTAATTTATTCCTTGATGAAGCAGGATGCTACAACTTGCATCCTCTACAGCTGAATACAACATTTGCATAGGTTGGTGGGCTATCGAGAAATAATTGCTATCTGGGCATTAATTGATGAAGCAGGTATTTCCAGATAGTTCACCTTCATTGTTGCACTATGATTAATTGACCCTAAAGCCGAATGTTTGTATGATTGAAAGTTGGTTCCACACATGATTATTATTATCTACAATGATTTATTCCAATGCACCTTTGAACTTGATTCATTTGAACACAGACCTGGGCACAGTTTGGGAATGTTCCATTAATCTATCTGATCAATGGAGTTAAATTTTCTTAAGGAGTTTCGTATGAAGGTCAGAGATTATTCCTCCCAAAAATAGAAGTTAGGATTTGGAATGTTAACTGTATTGAGGTAGAAGATGGAACAAATGGTGGTGGGATTGAAATAAAGAATTGGAAGACAATGCATTTAGCTAAGCTTCTTCTGATTCACCCTTCAAAGTTTCCAGACAATGCAAATAGTGGACATAATTTTTTGTTTTGTATTAGATGTAAGTCTTATTTTTGCCAAATTTAATCAGACTGTATTATATTTAAATATATATATATTTTCTTCTCATTGATCAATATGCACATTTGCCCTAATTTTGATATTATAAGTTCTGAAACAAATAACTGAGTTTATCCATGTTCTTTACCTAACTGTTCTTGCCTTTAATTTTTTTCGAACTACATAAAGGTTCTTCCCTCTGAATGGGTAGGGTAAATATACCTTTGACATCTGTTTTTGGTTATGTTTCTAAAGAACTCAAGTTTTATTGTTGAAATGTCAGTAGAGGGATCAAAAGCTAAGCAAGGGACAGAAACAACGCTGGCAACAGCTAGAGAGGAACAAGAAGTGGACCAAGAGACTGCAGCACAGATAGCACTGCTTAAGAGTAAGATTGCTGCTAATGTTGCTGCAATGCCTGCCACTACAGAAAGGATGAAATTATGCATAGAGAAGATAGATAGACTTGATCAGTACAAGGTCAACATTGATTACGTTTTCACCAAAAAGCTGGATTCAGATAGATGATTGCCTTTTTTCAGTGTTTGCAATTCTTTGTATTTATTAAGATAGTTTTTGGCATCAACTAAACACGAAATTTGCATTTTACCATTCATCTTTCTTCTTCTGTTCGTTACTCATGTATAATAGATCTCGTACATTGTATTTATAAGTTTTACAAGTGGACTTGAGACACTTGACTTTTCCAATTAATTTGACTCACAAAAGAAGTAGTTGAATTGTTCCTGGGTATGTATTTTAAATTTTTATACAATTTCTCTCTTGTTCTGAAATGTGATTTTCTTGATAGATAATACTGTAGCATTTCTTGCAAATATGGCTAGTATAAGACAGTTACCTATTGCATGGTCGGTAAACCATATTTATTCTTACATATAAGATGAGCAGCGGATTTGTTCTCCATTACATTATACTCATAGGACATGGTTGAAAGCTCCAGGAATACCATCTCAACATTCACACTTGAAACTTTTGCTTGAATTGTAGGGAAACATAACGTTTAGAACATTCGGTCATTTATAATGAGGCACTGTATCACTGTATCAGGTCTTATCTCAGATGGGGATGGGTTTTCAGATGATGATAACATGGTTTGGGTCTATAAAGATATGTACTTGTGGAAAAAAGACCTAAAATATAAATGTTGTATCATACTTTCAAGTTTCAAATATTAATAATTCAAATCCCAAATTGTATGGTCTCTCTTTCTTCTTTTTCTAGATTTTACTCCATATTTTTTACATCAAGATTGATACTCCATATTCGTTGATAAAGAGAGTGCATATCAGACGAAGATTTAGATGTCCATGTCTTGTAATCCTCATTTCTGTCAAATAGCTGATCTAAATTGAGCTGCAATTCGGGGGATAATACACTAGTTGGGTAACATTATATAACTAATGGATGAACCAAACTCAAATGAAAACAAATTGAGAATTCCTCTGGAGAAATATCAACATAAAAAGTCCAATAAAGAAAACAAGAAAATCTGGAATCTGTCCCCTTTGCTACATAGAATTAGTTCAAAATGATGACATCGTCCTGTATGGAGATGGATTTTATTTTAATATTTCAATTGATATAATAATACCAAATATTCTTAATCTAACTGTCTATAGTTGACACTTAACCATTCATTTCAACAAATTTCTCCATTACAGGGAGAAATTGAGGATTCTATGGAAAATTATTTAAGATATTTATTATGACATTTATTTAAAGGAAGGAAGAGCTAGAATATTTTAGAAAATCTCTGAGATTACAAACGCTTAACTCTTAAGAGATCAAAATTTATTCATAGAACTCGAGTGGTTCTAATAGCAACCGAGGGCAAGATTCTAATAGCAGATAGGCATCAACACAGGATTGAAGTGACAATTCTGCAACTTATTGTTAGTCTAAAAAAATATTACTCAAGGGTTTTGTTTCACAAAATAAAAAATTTATGGATGTCCTGATTGTTTGAAATAAGATTTAGGGGTCTATTAAGGGTCCCATACCTACACGAAACCGGAATGACAAATGATATTGCAAACAAAATGTCTGCGCAAACTACCCATGCAGGGACTTAAAGGCATCAAGAGAACACATCCAATGTTAAATGCTAATTAAACCATAGTACGATGACTAACCAAATACAACAAGACAATACTGCTTCAACAGCTGTAACAGGCGTAGCAATAGAAAGCAAGAAACAAAAAACATAATAAAGTTATAAACTAGTCACCAACATGAAATACTATGATTCAAACGGAGTCTACAAATCAGCTCCACCTCCTCATTTTAACTCTAATAACCCCCACCGTGAAATACCAGCACCACCAAGAACTGTCGACCACCTTTTGTAAGCCCTGTTTGGGATGCCATTACCAGAAACTAGTATCACCTTGACTTGTTGCAGCACCGACATTGCAGACTTTGCCAACACATTAAAGAGAATGCCTTTGATTAATTCAGCATGTCTCACTGAGCAAGATGAGTGATCATTTTCTAAATCTGAAAGAGTATAGCCACTTACCACCTCCAGACCTCCTTTATGATGAGACACAACCAAGTGTTACACTTGTTACCATCCTTAAATCTTGACAAAATCCATTGGAAAACCCATGCCATAGCTAAGGACCAGAATTTCTTCCCACAGCTTTAACCGCAAAGTCCTCCCAACCACCCCAAACCTGCTCTAAGCCCTACATCTCACCACCTACATTCTCCATTTCTTCATCTTCATTGTGAACCAGTAGCTCTGCAATACGGTATTGCACCTCATCATTGATAATCTTTGCGCCCGATTCAGCTTTGAAGTGCTCTAATATAGAATCATGGGACCAGAATATTCCTGTGCCTGCAATGACCTCTTACCCCAGAATATATTTACCAATCTTAACATGGGAGCCCGGAGCATTCAAATAGCTAAACCTTTTCTTCCAGCAGTGGTCCAAGACCTCTCCTTCGCAATAGGGATCATGAGATAAACCCACACCATGGCCTGTCATTAACAAGACTAAAAGCAGCCGAACAACCCTGGCCAAGGCTGACCAAGACTGTGAGTAGAGAAAACTAACTCTCCATGCCACTATGTAGACCCCACGGGAAGCAACCATCTTGCAAACTTCTAAACATGCTTCAAACAACACCCATTATTCTCATGGTGACAAGCTATACCTTTGAAGTACTCGAACCAGACATGTGTGGCAAATCACACTAGTTAGTTGGCATCTACAGGATTTATAATAAAACACTTCCCATTCCCAAATTACTTTTCAAGCATTACCATACACACATGATGGTTGATCCAGTTCGATAAGATTTGCGAGCTCCTCCTATTCTGAAATAACACTGCTTTCTAAAGATGTTAAATTAGAAAGATCTATATCATGGTTGGCTAACATATCTGTAACTTTATTTTGCTCACTGTAACAATGTTGGATCCCCACAAATTCGAACTTTTTAATCAAGATAAGTATTTCTAGAACAGAAAAAAGTTGCCAGTTTTGGACAAAATTCTTTTTTCAAAGCATTTATTACAATCTGAGAATCCCTTGCTTGCTAGGAGCACCTCCCAGTCCACAACATTGTTTGTATTGATACCAAGATACTTTGTTCTGCCCATAAAAAAAGTGCCAGACACATCTCTAATCACATATCTAGCAGCTGCAACCCTGGTTACGTTGAGGGGCACCATCAAAGTTAGGCTTGATGCCCTTAACTAAGGCTTTCCGTCTTTCTTCTTTGCAAATATTCCTATGAACTATAACCCTTGAAGAGATGGATTGGAGTTCATATACCAATAATTTGCTATCTGTATCTCAAAATTAAGACATCTTCGAAGCCTGCTAGTGTAACCCACAGTCAATATGTTCATGGATGATACTTTTCAATCTGTGCCCAACATTTATCCAAAGGAAGAGATTCCTTTCTAAATACATATTGTTTTGTTCCAGCAAAAGACCGCATGAAACACTTAACAAGTATGTACTCCATAGATCTCCAATGTGGGGGGTGCCCTTAGGACAACTGCATATATGTTGTTTAACTGTTCACAGAAGAACCCAAACCATCTACAACTTGGAAATAAGCTTGGACCATCTACCGGCCGAGTACTCACATTGCAGCAGCAGATGATCCACCGCTTCACGTGCTTTGTGACATAACAAACATTGGGAATGTCCATGTATCATTCTTTTTATCAGACTATCATATTTTAAATATCTTATTTCTTGCAGCAAGCCATGCAAAAGTATTACATTTTTGAAGAGCTGAAGAACTCCAAATGGTCTCCATTGGTCAATCAATCGCCTGAGGCAGCTGACATGCTTTGATAAACTTCTATTACGATTTTACCTTCCAAATCCCCTCATTATTCCCCACCTAGCATAAAGAGTCGTCTCTAGAAAGCATTGGAATCCTAATGGCAGTTAGGAACTCCTTTAACCAGGAAACTTAGAAAAGTCTCACCAAGTCCTCGTAATACCATTCAGACTTTTCCGCCTAGTAATCCTTTACCTTATGGCCTGAAGTTTGCATCAATATAAACTCTACAATATTCAGATTCTACCAGAGGAGTGTAGCCAGGAGTCCAAACAGAATGTGGTCCTTGCTCCCTTGCCAATGTTCCAAGACAACTTGCTGCAATTATGTTCTCTAGATTCAGCCAAAAATTTCTAGATTGTTGAACCTGCAAATAAAAAGTACCCACGTCACCTATATATTTTGATCTCAGAAAGTTACACCAAAATAGAGAGGGGTCCATTATAAACTTCCAAGTTCCAAGTAAGCTTCACCTCCAGGGCCATATTTTGCAAGAGAATATCTTTTAAACCTGCACCTCCTTGAGTATTAAAGTTGCAAACAGAATCCCATTTAATGAGGGGAAACTTATGCGCTTCCCCAAAGCCTTGCCATAAGAACTTCTAACATAGTTATTTAAAAAACGCATGGAGTTCAGTCCAAAGCTTAGCAACATGCATTATCACCTTCGCTGTCAGGCTGAAGAAAATTTTCTATTCCTTATCTTGTTTCTTAAAACCACTAAGAATAAGCATAGAAGATAACTCCAATAATAATCCCACTGGTTCTTGTTCGGCTGTGCTTGCTGGAACTTTCAATGCCAACAGTTGCTTTGAATTCTGCAACAAGGCAAGGGAAAAGACTTTCTGAAGTGACACATTCACAGCAATACAAAATGAATCCATAATGATTGTCTCTTCAATTATAATTGGAAAATTATTAATCTCTATAGCGAATGTCCTGAGATTAAAAACTAGATAATAACATTCTTTTAAGGCCTACATACTATCTTCCCAGGAATAACCTTAATTGCTGACACTAAAGGTCCACGTGTCTCTGAAGACGGTATGCCAGAAGTTCCCTTCACAGCCCACAAAAGATGCACATCAAGGATATTTTTAGTCACACTGACATTATAAATCTTTGTAATTGGTATATTTGAGTCTCCAGCGGCCTGCTTGATGTTGAAATCTTTGAACTTTCGAGTTCCCTGCATAATGAAGTGTTGCAACAGTGAAAGATATGTAAAGGATTGAAATGTTGAAATCTCAGTCAGATAACTCCAATATTTGCCCAACGCTCAAAAATCACAACTGCAATTGCAAGGCCTTCAGAAAATAGACCATCGTCAATTAGTAAACAATGATTCAACATCAGTAAATACCGTTTCTTGAGTTATTTTCTTAATATTGTTAATTTTTAAAATATCTTAATGATTCTCCATTTTTAAGTCTTAAAAATTAATTGATGTGAATTGGTTTCAATATAATAAAGAAAATTATAATCTGGAAAAGGGGAAAGCATTTGTGGGAGGAATTTTCCCAAAGCACTATCTGAAGAGCAAAAGAGCATACAGGGAGGTATATGAATCAGTAAAGAAAGGGTTGAGAGACGACGATTCATGGTTGTTATACAAGACATTGAATCTGCACTCTCAAGAACTTGGTCTTCAAATGGTGGACAAGTTCAAAGAATTTTTTTTGCAGTTTCCTTTCTTCTGTCTCATCACATACGCCGCGGACAAAGAGCAATGGAAATGGCGAGGGACATTCTAGGTTTGCAAAATGAAGCAATGTTGAATGAAGGCCAAGCTGACAATGGTATCTATCTCAATGCAAGCAGGGAGGGCGCATCAGCAAATGATGGGGTAATGGAGGAATGAGGGCAAAATATTCCTCATATATCTATAATATGGAATATTATGTTATAGTTTGAAATCATGTTCTTTTGTCTGTGTTTGGGATAATAGTCTGCATCGCGCCACATGGAAGCTAATTCAGAGGCACATTTTGTAATGCAAATTTTGGATAATATTCTGCCAGTACTATAAATCTGGCATCTATGTATAATCTGCATATTTTAATATTAATATAAATATATAGGCCCTAGTCTTTTACGGAGGAAAAAAAAATAAAGAAAATTAAAAAAAATTGGTTCTTTATTTTTTATTGATTCAAACATATATTTCTTTTATTATAAAAAAATTGGCTTCAATATAATTTAAAAAATTGCAAATGAATTGAGTTTAAGTAATATCAAGGGAGTTTGTATTGGAATGAGTCATTATAATGTTTAAGCATGAAAAACATTTAGTTTCTAAAAATAAAAGATTGTCTTATATAAAATAATCATAGTAGAAAATGTCATATATTTGTGTTTTTCAAGATAGAAATATTGAGAAATAAAAATGAAATAAATGAAAAAGAAAAGAAATCTTGTTCATTCTGATTAAAGTCTTTTCAAATGACCACATCAATTTTTGAATTCTTTTCCGAAATTGCATAGATTGTTAATGGAGAAACTAAAGCATTCCTGTTTAGCAACATGCATGACATATGTCTTGAATAGTAGTTGTTGCTACTGATTCAAGTATTACACTAATAATTTTAGTGTGTCAAGTTTTTCATGTGAACATTGCAAAAATTTAGATTTAATATTGTTAGTGATAAATATGAAAATATTTGTAGTAACTATAAATGGAAGGATGATATCACAATCAATATTGTAGTTTTTGGAGTTGGATTAAGGAAGGAACTTTTGGATTACTTAAACCAACAAATCTAAATTTATATAGGAATTCTTATCAATATGATTTTCAATGTTGTTAGTGAATTATTTTGTTGGTAGTGGGGTAAAAATCCTATATGATGTTGTAGTACTAGAGTCTTTAGAGCAATATTGTTGGTGTCAGAAGAAGATTGAACAATAGAATTGAGGGTCGGGACATGGATATGAACATGGAATGATCTATTCATTAGTAGTTGTGCTTTGACAACTTATTATAGGATTTTATGGGATTCAATTACAAATGAAGGAAACATTTCAAGTTTGGGATTCTTGTAGAGGGATTTTAATGACAATGTTGGTGTTGTTAATGTTAGGATATATAGGAAGACATATTTACTTACAAATTGCTTGAAGCATCTAGAAGCAATTGATGGGTCTCCTCCATTATTTGCATCGAAAATTGCATGAAATTGTTCATGACCATGCCACCAAAGTTGCACATTTCAGCATCTAACACAGAATGTTTCATGGTTGAATTCATGCTTGTATAAATAGAGAAAACATTTTGCAACATCCTAGTAGGGTTAATATAATATATTCATTATTTGGAACAAAATGTCAAATAAGGGAGGGGAATTGAATAATAGATTGGTGATGTAGGAGCATCTGAGTGCACATGTGATCTTCATTTAAATGCCGATTGAAAGATATTATATAAAGAAAAACGAAGTTTGAATACAATAAATTTCAACGATGGTTTTGCGCTCATACACTCAACCAATTGTCGAAGATGGTGTGAAGGTTCAAAGTTTTCAAGTTTACAGAATTGCCAAATTACTGATGAAGAAGTTGACAGAGTAAAATAATGGAAAAGGAACAAATGGTTGAAGAAAGAGAAAGTTCGTCAAACTCCAAGTTCATCGAAACTCAAATTCATCAAAATATAAAAGTGAAGAAGGTCGATATACAAGATAGTTCAAGTATGGATGATTTTGCCGAAAGAAGACATTAAAGGCGATGCAAAAGTTTATCATAATGTTCATTGATCGAAATCCAATAATAAAAATTTCAATAGCTCTGGACGATGTGAAATTGTTAAGACATGTCATTAGAAGCTCGAACCATATTCCTTGTAAGATGATTTAGTTGTGACAGTTCTATAACTTTATACCGTTCAACTTCATGTAATAGTATTATATAAGGAAAATTGTGCTATTTTTTTTTTGTTGGGGGGGGAGAAGACAAGGGAGGCGGGGTGTTAGGTGTGAAGAATAATACATTGAAACAAGAACTAGATTAATAATTTGTAAATTATATTTATGAGAATTTGATATTGTGATAGGAATAAAGAAATTTGAAATTGTTTGTTGTTATTGTGATTGTCGATATTGTTGTTCCATAAATTTGTGTTGTTGGCTGTAAAAATTGACCACTTGATAAGGCCCTTAGTTTTAAATTGCATTAAGTGGTATCAAAGTTAGGTTTGTTTTGTTGTGTCAAGAGAAGGAAATCTTAAATAATCTTTGCCATGTGTGAGTGAGAGGATAAGAAGACTTGCAATTGGAAAGGATTTTTGTAGACATGACACGAAGAGGAGCACCATGGGTTGGAGACATGGCAATTGTTGAAATGTTGAGATGAATCATAGCAAGGTTAGATGGTATGGAAGCGATGCAACGTAGAGGAGTACACATAGAAGATGTGAGGATGAAGTAGAAGTAGAAGACAAAGAAGAAGATGCGAGTGAAGGAGCAACCGAACTAGAAAAGAGATTTTTGCAGGCAATGTCCAAGATAAGTAGTAAACCCATAATTGATCCTCCTAATTATAATGGTAGTTTGAATCCAAAATAACCCATTAACTGGATACTAGAGGTGGATAAGTATTTTGATTTTGAATCAACTGAAGATCCTAAATAGGTGAAGTTTTCTTGTACCAAATTGAAAGGACATGCATCCTTGTGGTGGAATCATGTACAAAAAAAAGGCAATGGAAGGGAAAGGAAAATAATAAATCATACGAGAGAATGGTGACTAAGTTGAAAGATCTTTTTTTACCAGTTGATTATTAGATAAATTTGTTTAAGTTGCAAAACTTAAAACAAGAGGAGAAAAAAGTGTAAGAGTACACAAGAGTTTTATCGATTGAATATATGAGTTGGACATGTAGATGATGACATTGAAAAGGTCTCCAGGTATGCTAATGGTTTGTATTATTCAATTCAAGATGAAATAAGAATGGTTAGGATAACTAGTTTAGAAGAAGCATACCAAGATGTTTTGAAGGTATAAGAGAAGATTTCTAGAAGACAAAATAACTCTCAAGGTAGAGGAAGATCTTTGTGTGGAAGAGGACAATCCAATAGTCATCATGGTTTTATAAATTAATAAGGGGAATCCAACACATCATGAACAAGTTTCTAAGAAATCAAAGGAAGAGGAGATTACTCCAAAGGAAGAGGTGACTATTCTCAAGGTCATGGAAATTATGGAAGAGGTAGAGGATTCAGTGACACATGTTTTCAATGTGGAGAAATTGGGCATAAGACATTTGAATGTCCTCAAATACAATAGAGTAGTGGGAAAGGAAATGACACAAAATTTGATATTGCACAAGTTAATAATGAAAATGTTGCTACATTGAAATGTGGAGAAGATCTTGAGGATGGAGAATCTTTGATGCTGAGAATTTTTTTTCTAAATTTAGAGAAGAAAAAATTTAAGTCAACTATACAAAGAAGAAATTTGTTTAACTAGATGCAAAGTAGGTGGAAAGTGCTACAAATTGATAGTGGATAGTGGTAATACAAACAATATTGTGTCTAAAGAGATGGTGAATAAATTGAAATTGAAGAAATTGAAACATTTCAATCCCTACAAGGTTTCTTGGATGTAAAAAGAACACCAATTGGTGGTACAAGAATAATGCTCGGCAAGCTTTCAAATTGGTAGTTATAAGGATGAAATTTTGTGTGGTATAATGCTAATGGATGTATGCCATATTTTTTGGGCAAGCCTTGACAATTTGATAGACAAGCTATGCATGATGGAAGGAGAAATACATATAAAATAAAGAAAGACCAAAAAAATTATTTTAAATCCTTTGAAAAATAAAGAAGTAGAGAGTAGTTCCAGAATTTGTTTGGTCATTGGATTTTTTTTTTTTGGAAAGATGTAAAGAAAGAAAAGGTTTTCTATGCTTTTATTCCCACACTTGCAACAATAATGACAATATAGTAAAATGAGTTACCCATACAAATTCAAGAAGTTTTAGAGGATTATTCAAAAAATTTGATGAAAGATTTACTAGATGGATTGTCACCCATGAAAAGTATAATTCATTACATGGACTTGATACATGATGCAAGCTTTGCAAACAAAGCACTATGCAGAATGATGCCTATGGATAATGAGGAGATAAATAGGCAAGTGCAAGAGTTTTTGGGTAAGGATTTGATTAGAGAAAGTCTCAGTCCATATGTTGTTCTAGCAATATTGATACCCATGAAGGATGGAGTGGCATGTGTATAGATTCGAGGGCCATAAAAAAGATAACAATAAAAGATAGAATTTGATTGACATGGATGAATGGGGTGGGTGCAAAAAGATGGGGGACCAAAAGGTGGCCACTCCACCTTTTGGTCCTGAAAAAAGGAAAATGCAAGTGTGTTATAATGTGCCTGCATTATGTTTTGCATTGAAAAAATTTCCGTCTTTCTTTTTTTCTTTCTCTTTTAGTGAAACTATATACATGAAATAAAAATATAAGTTTGTTGAAAGAATGAAGAAGGAACACTCTTTGTTGACAATCTTGGCTGATCCGAAAAATAGTTTTAGTGTCATCTTGATCCAGTAATTCGGTCCAAATTCGCTCATGGTATATGTTCAAATTGTGCCATTACAATATGTTGTTTGGGACTGCTAAATACGTCTATGTTCAAGATTTCAACAATTTTGGTCAATCTTCCCGAAAATTACATATGACAGAAGTTCGACAAACTATATTTTGACTTATACAGTACAAGATGATAAGTGTTATTTGGTCTACATTCATCTAGTGTTTGATTTCAGACTCTACAATTTTGTGAGATGTTTCACATGTGTCAACACTACATATATTCTAGATGGCGCAAACTTATACGATTACATGGATGATCAATTTTAGTTGGATTGAACTATTTTGTGATTAATTCTAATCCCTGGTTGACCTAATTCTTGAAGTTATCCTATGAAGATTAATATGTATTCTAGATGTTAAGGGATCTATTTTAGATCCTTTTTGACCTTAATTCAAGTTTTGCACGTTTTCTTTGAGCACAAAAAAGTTTGTTTCCATGCATGAAGCTGAAAAAGTTTTTTTGAATTGAAATTGGGCTACATCTAATTAGGATGACCTAATTGATGTATGCGGATGTAATAGGGTATATATGTGGATGAGTCTTGAGTAGCATAAAAAGGGAGAGAGGGTGAAAGTGAAGAAGTGCATGTGCAAAATCTGATGTTGTGCGAACTTGCGAATTTATATGTGTGAAATTAGAATAAGGGTTGAATTTCTATGTATGTTGAGTGAGTGCTAAGCATAGAAAAAATTGCATTTATATCTTCATTGGAATTGAATCCAACACAAGGAAGGTGCATCCTACATCAGTTCACACTTTGGCTGTGTAGCCACTCTTGTTTTGTACTTATTTCAGGCTATGAGCCTTTTAAGGATAGTGAGTCCTGACAGTGAGCCCTGTAATATATTATAATTGTTTATAATATATTGTGAGTTAATCCTCATTGTTGTTTTTCCATTCTTGGGTTTTCCATGTAATTTAAATACCAGTGTTAATGTGTTATGTGGTGTTGTGTTTTCCTTCATGTACTCATTTATAGTTTTAGTTAAATATGTTTTGATAATTGGTTGGATTGTGACTAAATGTTTTAATAAAATACTAATTCACCTCCCCTCTTAGTATTTTGGGTGTTCATCAATTGGTATCATAGTTTAGTTCCTTTTGAAAAGTCTAACAACTTGAGGAAGATCTTGGAGGTTGAACACATCACTAATAAAAAGTATCCTATTCCTTTGGAAGAAATTCTTGCAATTGAATATGAAGAAGATGATTGTATGTTTGACAAAGAACTTAAAGCTTCTCTTAAATATCTTGACAAAGTTGAAAGTGAGAACAAAAATTTGAAAGAAAGCCTAGGAGAAGCTAATGATTGCATTTAAAAGTTGTGAGAACAAATCAAGAAGTTCATAAAAAGTCATAGAGAAGTTAATGAATAGTTGAAGAAGGAAAATGAAGGCATCACTAGAATGAAAGTGCAAGTGGAAGAAAAGAAGAGAATTGAGGATTGTCTGAATGCTAAAATACAAATTAAGGTTGATGAATGCACAAATCTTGAACATGAAGTGGTAAACCTAAGATCTGATCTAGAGAATGCAAGAGCTCATGAGGAAAAATTCAAAAAAATTACTACAATCTTTGATGAATTAATTGCAATTCAGAAACCTTCTAAGGATAAATGTGGTTTGGGACTTGAAGAAAGAAAAAGTTCAAAGACAAATCAGACACCTAACAAAGGTGACAATCAAAAGAAGACTCAAGGAAAAGGCAGACAGTTCAAGATTCAAAGAAGCAATACTGGAAGACCTCCTATCAGACAACCAAATGCTCAAAGGTACCCATCTTTCAATGGTATTTATTTTTCATGTAATAAATTTGGACATAAGTCAGTAGAATGTAGAAGTAGAATGAATCAGAATGTTAGATCCTTTTCTAGGCAATGTTTTGCATGCAAGAAATTTGGACATAGAGGTACTGAGTGTAGAAGTTAGATGATGAATAGATTCAATAATGGTAGAATGTTTCAACCCTTTAATGGCTATTGTTATACATGTAAAGTTTTTGGATATAAGGCTAACTAGTGTAGATCAAGAATGAATAGAAGTCATTTTGGTCAAAAAACTATTGTGTACTACAATTGCAGCAAGCCTGGACACATTTCAAGATTATGTAGAACTAGAAATGGAAGGTAGACTAATCTTAAATAGTGCAATAATTCAGTGAATAAAGTTGATCCTATTGAAGTTAAGAAGGAAATGGAGAAGATTTTGAAGAAAAAAAAGAAGCCTGAGAATAAGGATGAATCAAATGCATTTGTACCTACATCTGGTGTAGATAATTCTTTTGAAAACTAAGCCCATGCGAAGACTTAGGGGGAGTAATAATAGGAAAATCTAACAACCCCTTGAAATAATGAGGTGTCAAGAAGTGACACAAAGATATATGGCGTAGTTTGGTATGCTTCAGCTTTTGGAAAAGATTTCAGTAGAAAATATGTTGATTAGAAGTTTTGTAGAGACTTTTAGGGTTTACAGTGTTTAATGGAGTGCTTGCCAGATTTTGGGAGTTTGAAGCATTAAATGTGAAATTAGGGTAGATGAATAATATATAAAGTGAAATCTCTAGTCATTTTTAATTCATTTTTGCACATTTGAAAGAAAGCAAAGTGATTTGAGAAGTGATTGAAGGCGATCTAAAGTGAATTAGTTCAAACCCTAGTTCATATTGAGCATGAAAAAGGTATTTAATACTATCTATTCTTTTTGGGTTTATATTAGAAGTGATTTAGAAGAATTTGAAGATAAAATTGAGGATTGTAATGGCTACACTAACTGTAGTTGAGATTATTGAAAGACCTAGACCAAAGTTTAAGAGGTTTTCTTAGAAAGTTTTTCAGAATGACCCCGATGGTGCATTTTTGAAGATCCCAATTAAGGATTTTCCCACAAAAGACACAAGAATCTACATACGTTGTAAATTGGAAGAGTATGATCATTAACTTCTTAAGAATCAATGGTCTAATGAGTTAACTAGAGATGAATTTTTGGTGAAACTAGAGTATATAAACCTAGTTCGAAAGAAACTAGACATTTGGAATTAGTTTCCTAACTTTAGTAGTAATTTGGATGCAATGTATGTGAGGATAGCCCTGAGCAGAATGCATGACAAATTAATGTGGAATGGAATGCCTGGCTTGATTTCAAAGGATGCAATTAAGGTTGTGACTAGACTATGTGATATTGGACTCGTACTAGTATTGAAATATATGAAGAATGAGGTGGTTATGCAGTTGACTAGTGCCACATTTGATAGGAGGGCACTAACTACTAAACCAAACATTAATCCTATAGTGAAGTATGCATCTATTATGATTGGTCTCAAAATCTATTTCCAAAATAGAGAGAACTCAATATCTGCAATTGAAATATATGTTGCTCATGACATGATAGTAAATGGGAAGGATTATGATTTGTGTGAGTTGCTTCAACAACTTTTGGAGAACTTGCATCAAACCAAAAAAAAGAAATATGATTTCAAGTAAAAAACACTAATTGAACTTGCTTTCTTTTCTACTTTATGAAACGGCAATAGACCAGTAGCACATTAAATTTTTTACTATTTACATAACATTGGAGATTACAATGTACAAGCTGATACATTAACTACTTTTTTCTCTATATTCCAAAGGAACATGTGTGAGAGAGAAAGAATCCCTAAGAGCTTAGTGGAGAAGTATGCAAGTGACATAACCTTTCTTGTCTCCACTGATGAATGTATAATAGAGGTGGTAGAACCCAAAACAATATGGATTGAACCTTTGGGATATGAAATTGATGAGAAAGAAGCTAAGAGATACATTGAGATTTTGTTGAAAAGTCCTAAGGAATCCTCCTTGGCTAGACACAATATGTATGAGGAGAAATCTACTGAAGTATACTTGGAGACCTCAGTACCTGCTATAAAAAAGGGTGAACAAACAAGTTTAAAAAATCTTTGGAATGCATGGCTTCTCGAAAGAAGATGTTGATAGATTGAGGGAAGTTGCAGTAGAGAGGAAAGATAAGGTAGTTGAGACAGTTGGTGAGTCCTCCAGACCACGTAGATTAGGAAGATCACCTTCCACCCCTACCACTGCAATTCCAAATCCTACTACCACAAATGCTATTAAAAGGAAGAAGGTGGAGCCCAATGCTCTAGATGTAGTTGATGTACCTGCACCCTCCAAAACCAACACCCATACCTCAAAGAGAAAGAATGTACCTTCGGTAGCACCTCCTGCTACCTCTCGAAGGAAGAAATAAAAATCATCTAGAGATTGAAACTTAAGTGATGTTGTGGAAAAAGAAATTAAACTCAATTTAGAGGAAGAAGAATAATTGAAAAGAAAAAGAAAAAATAGTATCTGTACCAATGGTGAAGGTGCCTCACAAGAGGCTAGTACCAAAACAAAAAGGGCCAGATTCAATATTGTGGATTCGTTTGAAGAAGAGTAGATGGAAAAGGAGAAAGAAGCTTTTATAATTCATATGCACAAGAAAAAGAAAATAGATGAAGGCACATCAAAGGTTGAGAAGAAGAAGCACGAGACTCCTCCAGTAAGAGCTTGTCCACCTATAAAGTTGGAATCCTTGGTTAGCAACATGTTAGAACATGATGGATTATTAGAAGCCATTGCCAAAGTATATGATGAAGTTGATTTGGAAGCTCAGAAAAATATTATAGATGCTATTGTTTAGTATATGATCATTATGGATGAAAATATGGATAACATGAAGGAGAAGGTAACTGATGTTGTATGGAAAGCTTTGGTGAAAAGAAGACATAAGGATGTCAAAGAAAAAAAAAAGATTAAAATTGATTCCTTGAACAAGATTGGATCCTCTTTGTTTGAGGATGATAAGGACACTCTACTAGAAGCATACACACAACAGTTCAGGGTGAAGTAAAGAGTTACCATTCTTATGACCAAAGAGAAGACAACACAAAAAAGTTGAAACAAGAACTTTTGACACAGTAAAAGACTTGACACTGCAATATGGGATGATTGTTGGTTCTTCATCCAATACATCTCAAGTCAAGGAGCCCATAAAAGGTAAAGTTGCTTATGAAGAGGAAAATATTCCTTCCATATCTAGTTTACCTATTTTTTCAAGTAGTAGTAGAAGAGGTAAATGTTTATTTTGCAGAAGAAGCTCCAAATTTGGATGTTTTAGAGAATATGGTTGATGATACTCCGAAGAAATTTGCTCCCTCGAAAGACACTGAGAAAACAACTAGAGAAAATAATGAAGATCAAAATAGGGATGATGTTAATGATAATGTTGAAGATTAACATGACAAAAAGAATGAGGATATCCAAAATGAAGGTGAAGAAAAAAAAATAGAGAAGAAGAAAATGAAAAAGACAAAAATAAAAATGATAAGGATGATGAAGATAAAAAGGAGGATGAAAAGAAAGACAAGAAAAAGGAAAACACCTCTGGAAAGGAAGAAGAGAAAGAAGAGAACAAAGAAGAATCTACAGTTGAAAGAAATGAAGAAGAATCCTAGAAGACCACAAAGGCAACAAAGTCACTTGGAGAATCCTCCAGAAACACTCTCAAGGGCCATTTGAAAAGATCAATAAGAATTCAACTAGTCATTCCTCCCCAATTGGTTTAGCTCTTATCACAACAAGGCTATGTAGATTTGAGTAAGATTGCACATGTTCAAAGAATGGAGATTGGAGATACTTTTACTACCTCTAGGAGAAAGGAAATTATAGAAACTCATCAAAAGGGGACTAAGCTAATCAATGATGCCATCAAAGTTTTACAAGATACAACGTCCAATACCACTATTGATGATTCTTTAACACCTATTGAGAATTTCAAAGTTTTGGTTGATTAATTCATGGAATATACTTCTAGCCTAAAGGAGTAGGTTGTAAAATAAGCTGAGTCAAGGATTGCAAAGAAAAGGTTGCTTGAAATTTAGGACAAATGTGTAATTGCACATGGCAAGGTCATGAAATGCTTGGAAGAAGTGAATGAATGTGAAGATGAGGCTCAAACATTTTTCTTGTATTGCATAAGATGGCCATATGCTACTTAAGGCATTAGGGATCTAATGGACTCAATAAAGTCAGTTAACCAATGCCTCCAAACTTATGATCTTACAAAAGATAGAAATTATGCCTCTTGGACTACAATTTCATACTTGCAAAACAAGTTTTTCACCTTGTAAAGACAAAAGAGGATGTTATAAGGTGATTTGGTTAGCTTGGAGACCTGGTAAAGTGCAAGCATATATCTATAGCAAGTGCTCTTGTTGAAGTTGAAAAGCTTGACAGGATAAATCCTTATCTGACTACTCCAAAAGAGGGAGAGGAAAGCTTGGTGGAGTTGGAATCAATGCATAAGGCACTTGCTATAGCTAAGAAGAGTTGGGATGGAGGGAAATCTGCTTGGGAAGCTATTCTCTACAAACTTGAAGGTGATTCCTCCTCTGGGTGAACACATTTCACCTTCTATATCTTTATTTTTTAGTTGCTTTTAGTTTTTCTTTTCTGTACATATGATTAGATGTAGTTATGAGGATAGCTCCCTAAGGAGGAGCCAGTCATTTTGTTTTGTTGTCTTTCTATTCATCTGTCTCATTGGAACACCCTTTGTCCTTGATGTCAAAGGGGGAGAAGTTTGGAGAAGTATTTTGAGAAGTTTTGGGAGAAGTTCATATGTTTTGATGCTTGGAGAAGTTTAAATTTGTGTTTGTGGGAGAAGGTTTTGAAGAAAAGATTTGAAGTTAATATTTTGAAGATTTGAAGTTGAATTGTCAAAATTCATTTTTGGCACATGTTTCCATCAATGACAAAGGGGGATATTGTTGAAATCTGAATGAAGAAGGACAACTTTGATGTGTTGTCACTGATGCCAACAATGTTTGTTGACAGTTTTGGTTGATCCAAAAAATAGTTTTTGTGTCATCTTGATCCGATAATTTGGTCTAGATTCACTCATGGTATATGTTTGACTTATGCCGTTATAGTATGTTGTTTGGGACTAGGGTGAAGCCACAATAGTGGTTTACAATTTGATAGAGGAAGGAAAACTAATAAAAAATGACCCCATGGAAAAAAAAATATTTTAGGGGTTCAAATGAACCTACAAGTTTGACCAAACCCAAAAAGGGTTCAGCTGAACTAGGGTTTGAGCGAACCCACTAATTACTGGGCCCACATTTCTCACCCAAAATAACAAAAGGAAATGCATATTGATGGGCAAGGTCGTTGATCTCACAACTTGCCTCATTTAATCAATTATATATTGAACCAGGTGTGTCTCAAAGCTATATGTGATAAGGATGGTTGTCACAAATTTTTTGGAGGTTTTTCACTATAAACAAGGACTTTAGATATCGATTTGGCTCCTTTAGGAGCTCTTCAGGAGTTGAACTACAATGACTAATTCCAAAGGATTAATTCTATCTTATTTCCTAAACTAAAGTTTTGTTGACTTAGATCTGACTTCATTGGACTTGGTTGGGACTGATTCATGGAGAAGACTAACATCTACTTTAATTCTTAATTTAAAATGTGAAACCCAAATTAATTCTAATGTGCTTTTAAAAGAAATCTATCTTAAGATTTGCTGGAAATTAAATGCTATTTTAAGAACATAAATGAATTATAAATAAATGATAATTAATCTAGAAAATATAAATGACAATTGATCTAGAAATCATAAACACTAATTTCTATGAAATTTTTTTCAACAAACTTCAATTCCATCTTTTCATAAGTTTCCATCAAATTGCTTCTAATTAAACTCAATAAATAAGTACCAAACTTAATTATTTTGAACAACATCTAAATATGATTAATCTGATAAACCTTATAATGATTCTAACAACTTATTCTAACCATGATAAACTAAAAGCGATTCAAACATAAGTAACTATCTAGATTTATCATTCAAAATCTCAAAAATGATTTTAACAACTTATCATTGTAGAATTAACATCTAACACTTCAAATTTAATATTAATAAACATAAATAACATAACTCAGTAAAATACCAACACAATATTGATCCCAAAGGTTGAGCGGGCCTTGCTCTTCCTCAGGTAAGATCTCTTAATACAGAGCTTTGAGTTAACTCCTTGTTTTCATTCAAATTGATCAAAATGGAACACAACAAAATATTGCCATCAATTATAGAATTTTGATTGAAAATTATCTAACTCCTATCTAAAAATGAAACATGGATATTTATAAACATATCCTTATTGAATTTACAACATGAAAATTAACTACCAAGATTCAAGGCGCCTAACTAAAGATTAAAACAAAGCTAAAGAATAACTGAAATAGAACTAAAGCAAGACATAGAGAAATATGCCAGATTGGCACTGGAAGTAGAAGTTCCATAACTGACTACAAAGAAGCCAATTTGGACTTGAGTGATTCATCATCCAGCTGGGCCCATCAATGACATGATAATTTCCCTTGATTAAACAGAGAGTTTAACCACATCATCAATCTTTAAAATACCTTGTTCAAAACCCTTAAGAAAAGGATAGCAATTTATGGTAGTAAAAGATCAACACAGTATAATGATCTCATTAATATCACCATAAAGTAACACATTTAACATAAACCATTACTTCAAATATATCCACTAATTTAGCTAAATGTAAAGCAAAGTAAGTAAATATGTTAATCTATAATCTACTGCCAGTCATGTTAATTAACAAAAATAACAAGTCTTTTAACATGAAATGATTCAAATAAAAGTATTTTGAGCCTCTCATCATTTTCTTCCCCATTTGTTCTAGACCATGTCCTCATGGTTCCTCATCAAGGTTTATGGTGGTCTCCTTTTCCTTGTTTAGTGCCTCCATCCAAATGCAACAGTTGAACACTCCTTCCCTATATTGGTGTGACAACTTTCAATTGAGTGCAAAGCGATGGTTTTGCCTCAGCTTTTCAAACCATGGTCTTAACACTCCCTGAGGTATATTGGTTGATTCTTTGAGCTTTGGGGCTAGCATAATGATAATCGACATTCTAAATCTCATGCCGATCCAAAATTCTCTTTGTTGTTCAATCAAAGTAATCACATGTTTGATTCTTATGAAACTCCACCCGATATTGTTCAGACTTATTGGTTCTCTTCTTTTGACTGAATTAGGAATGAGTTGATACCTTTCCTCACAAGATTGTATTGCCAATGGTGGAAGTGTTCCCTCACTATTTTGGAATTCATAAATACTATTGAGCAAGTTTGAGACATAAAGAGGATTATTGTGATTGAGCCTTACCACTGATCTTACTGCTTTGATATATTTCTCCACATGAGGCATTTCGGGCCTCATTGGCAAGCCATACCTTCTCTATGCTTCATTATATTTTTCCATTCTACTTGACCATTCTATTTTATTTTACATTAAGGAAACAAATGATTTGATTTGTAGTTCACCAACATAAACATTTAACATAGAGTCATCATTATCTCCCATTAAAAATCCATGCTGGAAAAACTCACACATTTGATTTTGAATATCAGGGTGGCTATGAAAGTAATCCTGTGGTAAATATTTATCACTATGATAATCTAGACTTCTTCCTAAGATTAATTGATTAAGCATCCATTCAAGAAACCTTTCTCTAAGAAACAAAGCATACACCCCTGCTGGTCTTCTCATGGAAAGTATCACATAACTTATTTCTGTTGTTTGCTCCAGTCTTCTTTCAATCTCATTTTTTTCTTCCTCTAACTTCTGCAATTGCTTTTTCAATGATTTATTTTCCTCTTAAATTTTAAAGCTACCATGGAGAGATATCTAGGCTGGGCTGAAGGAGGAAAATATGATGGAATGGAAGGGATATTAGAGGGAATATAAGGTAGGACAAGATAGTGTGGTGGGGCTGTGGAAGTGGAGGCTTCTTGTGAATAAAACTGCATAGATTGTTGTTTTAATTGTTCTTCCTTTTGCTGCAATTCTTCTTTTAATTTTGAAATTTCTTCAACATTTGCTAATGCTTGTACACTAGCTTTTTGTATGGCATCCTCAATTTTATTCAACTGCTCTCTATATCTTGCTTCATTTTTTTCAATTTTCCTTTCCATTTCCTAAGTTTTGCTGAAGGATTGTTGCAATTCTTCTTCTTTTCTTCTCAAATTTTCTTCAAGGAATTGCATGCTTTTCCTTTATTGCTCTAATTTAGCTTCTAATCGGGACATTTTCATAGCCCTCAACAATTCCTCAGTTTCTAACTCTTCTTCATTCAACTTTTCATGGGATTCTTCTTCTTCAATCAATGGTTCTTTTCCTTTTCTTTGCTCAAAAGTTGGAGAAGGTGTAGGGGATATCACAATTTCCTCCTCTTCAAATTCCTTTGACCTTCTTGCTCTTCAGATTGTTCCTGAGACTCTTCAACAGAGTCACAAATTTCAACAACAAATGTTCTTTTAGGAGTTGACATTGGGTCTTCAGGGGGGATTTGAGGCTGCTCAGGAGAATGTACTGGTGTACGGGTTTCTTCATAGCTTCAACAATTTCTATAGGGATTTTCAGAATAGGGGTCTGAATTATAGTTGTCTCTTTAGGGGTGGACACAACGATTTTAACATGGGTAGGGCTTTCCTCATGTACTTCTTTCCTCCTCTTTTTTGAACTATTATGGGTTACCCTAGATGTTTCTTGTAATTTTCTTTTTCCCCTCTTCTTGGAAGATTCTCCTTTCTCAATTCTTGACTTTTTAGCTGCGGGTCCCCTTGTGGGTTTCCCCTTTTTCTTTTCTACAAGTGCAGAAAAAAATTCTAACCAGCCCTGCTTCCCAATTTCTTTCTTAAGAAATGGTGGTTAATTATCAAATGAATTAATCCCTAGTATTTTATAGAAGATTCCCCCCTGGAATTTACCCTCAAAATCATGGAAGCAATTTTTTGGAACAAAAATACTGGCATATTTATCCTAGAAGAAGGTTTTATCTGTCCATATCTCAAATGTATTAACAACTGCATTCTCGGACCCAATATCGTGCCATACTATCCTTCATAGGTTAAAAATTTCATTAGCCACATCGCAAGAATTTTCTATGGCTCTTCCAAACTGCTACGAGCTATTCTACACTGGTCGCCTTTGTACATTTGAATTTTCGGCCTTCTTTCTGGCTCTTGGTGAAATGCAGCCACCAATTTCTCAAATTTTACCCATCCCTTGTTAACCTGCTTTCCCTCAGGTGGAATTCTAAAGATTTCACTTATTATCTCTAGAGTGACCTCAATGATTTCTCCCCTCACCCTAGTGACATTCACATGGAAATTTCTCACAAATTCTTCAATAATTTCAGGCTGAAAACCTTCATATTGCATTACAAAATCCAACCATCCAACTTCTGCTAACAATCTCTTGGCTCAACATTCCTTTTACTCCCCATCTCTGTCTATCAACAATGACAAATTTCAACAATGGTGGACTTTACTAGTGGACTTAACTGCAGACTGAATTACTTAACAAAATGTGGAATGATTTTTCCTTGTTTTTGGAGTAGCCATTTTGAAAATGACATGATGTTCCATTAATTTTCTATATTAATTTCCTTTACTGCTTTGGACGATTCGCACACCACAAAATAAAGTTTGCAATTTAATTTGCAAGGTTGGTGGCATCTTTTACACATGTCAACATGTACTTGGGAAGATTTTTGAAAAGACAGGCGAATCATAACAAGATCCGTTATTACTACTGACATCATCCAATGTCACATCATACCTTATATCCACCATCCCATTTCTTTTTGAAATGATTAAAAGGAATTTATTACCATTATTAACAACAATATGGCAGAGATGTCTACATTTATAAATATTTACCTATTTTACATTAGTCTAACTACTTTAGAAAATAATATTCACATTAAATGTGCACCTCAATTTATTGCAAGCCTTTGAGTTCTTTAGGAGTCATCAAGCCAAATAGAGTCTTCAATATTCATGTTCTTCAAGAGCGTTTCAGGGGTACTTCAGGAGCTCTTAGGAGTCTTGGAAGTTCAAGAGTTTTTAGGAGCTATCGAGCCAAATAGAGTTTTTCAGAGTCATCAAACTTCAAGATCTTTAGGGGTCTTCAGGAGCTTTTTCAGAGCTCTTTAGGGACCTTCAGGAACTATCAGGAGTCAACTTAGATAGACTGCCATTTGCTGGTTTTCAGTCATCTATTTTTTTTAATTTTTTTTTTCGAAAGCAAACTGCCATTTACTGGTTTTCAATTTACTTCCTTTTTTAGCAAGGTAAACCACCATTTATTGGTTTTCAATCTACCTTGTTTATTCATGCCTTCTTCAAAGGTTCAAATATTTTCTCTCATGGAAGACATGTCTTCCATAAGAAAATGTTCAATTATGTGTTGCACTTCATCCAAAATTCCTCCTTTGGTTTTGAATTATGATAAATTTTCAGTCGATGACCATTAACTAGCATGACTCTCTTTTCTCCATCAATAAGAACCAACTAGACAACTCCATTTTCAAATACATGTTTTATCTCATAGGGTCCTAACCATTTGGTATGGAACTTCCCCTTAAACTCTTCAAATCTAGAGTAAAATAACAATGCTCATTCCTTTATTTGCTTCTGAATCACCTCAGTATGTTGAAGTGCCTCCATTCTCATTTCATCAAGTCCGCTGAGTTGGAAAATTCTACTCTTCTCAAATTCAAGTAAATTTATTCCAATTTCTATTGTTGTTTTCGATGTTTTTAATTAAAATTCTATTGGCATGACTGGTTTTTTTTCCATACACAAGTTCATATGGGGAAAACCCAGTTGTTGTTTTCCACATGGTGTTATAGGCCCATACTGCTTCATCTAGCCTATCTACCCAGTCTATTTTCCTTAAAGAAACTATTTTTGTTAGAATATTCTCTAACTCTCTATTTGTAACCTCCACTTGTCCATTCGCCTGAGGGTGATATGGAAAAGATTTTTTGTGAGTTATTTGGTATCTCTGCAAAAATGCTTCCATCATTGCCGATACAAACTGTGGTCCTTGGTCTGAAACAATCTCTTTGGGTGCACCAAATCTTTGGAGAATTCGCTTGTACAAAAAATATGCAACTTTATCTTCTTTTTCTCCTAGTAATGCTTTCACCTTAGCCCATTTTGTTGCATAATCGGTAGAAACAAGGATATATCATTTTGCTTTTGATGGTGTATCTACTGGTCCAACAAAATTGATTCCCCATTTTTCAAATGGTTCTAGAGCTATTTGTGACTGAAGCAACATCTCCATGGTTGGCGTGGGTCTTCCCATCCTTTGACACTTATCACAGTGTTTGACAAAGAATGAAACATCCTTTGTCATTGATGGCCAAAAGTAGCGAGCTCCTAAGATCTTGTGAACTATTCTCACAACTAAATAGTGTCCTCCTTCAAGCTCATGATGATAGGTGTGTACTACATCATATACATCTAACTCACTTACACATCTGCATAAAACATGGTTAGGGCACAATTTAAATAAAAGACTATTAATCCACTAAAATTTGGAACTTTCACGAATTAACCTTTTTTTCTTGTTTTATGACTAAATTGACTTGGGCACTTCCTTGTTACAAGGTAATTTTCCAAATCAGCAAAACATGGTGGATGAATTGATATAGAAAATAAATGTTCATCGGGAAATGTATCATCCATTGGTTCTTGATTATCTTGCAAAACAATTATGGAAAGAAATTCAACAACAACATTGTCTTTTCTAGGCTTATCAATGATAGTTACATCAAATTCTTTTAATAATAATAACCATCTGATAATGCGTCCACCTACTACAACCTTATTCATCAAATATCTAATTGCAACATGGTTTGTATGTACGTAAACTTTGTAGCTTGTAATATAATGCCTAAAGTTTTTCATTGCATATACTACAACTGAAAATTCCTTTTCTATTGTTGTGTAGTTTCTTTTAGCATGATTTAAGTTTTTGCTAACATAATAGATTGCATGTATGACATCGTTTCCATCTTTTTGTCCTAATACTACTCCAATAGCCAAATTAGATGCATCTGCATGAATGTGAAAAGGTTCTCCCCAAATTGGTCCTTTGATAATGGGAGAAGTTGTTAGAGCTATTTTAATTGTCTCAAAATATTTTTGACAATGCTCAGTCCATATTAACTCCTCTTTCTTGAGTAGTGTAAATAGTGGTGCTGTAATTTTACTAAATCCTTCTATAAATCTTTTGTAATACCCAACATGCCCAATAAAACTTCATACACCAGTTTGGTTCTTAGGGATCTCAATGATTTGTATGATCTCAACTTTCTTGGGATCAACCTTTATCCCCTCTTTTGAGATGTGATGTCCAAGAATAATTCCCTCTGTTATCATAATGAATTTTTTTTCATGATTGATTCATAATTTATGATCTTTACAGTGTTGTAAAACCTTTTCTAATTTTTTAATGCTTCATGAAATGTTTTAGCATAGACTGTAAAGTCATCCATATAAATTTCTACATAGGAAGTGGTGAAATCTACAAATATTGCAAGTACTGCTCTTTGGAATATGGCTGGCACATTACATAGTCCAAATGGTAAGACTGTATATGCGTACGTGCCCCAAGGATAGGTAAAGGTAGTTTTTTCTTGATATTCAGGGCCTACTTGGATTTGGTTATATCTACTGAAGCCATCAAGAAATGAGAAGTAGTTGTTTCTTGCTAGATTATCTAGTACTTGGTCTATGAATGGCAATAGGAAATGGTCTTTCTTTGTGGCTTTATTCAATTCTCGATAGTCTATGCACACATTCCATTTAGAATTCTTTTTGGGCACTATAACTAGTGGAGAGACCCACTAACTATCAAAGATTGGGTATATGAATCCTACATTAAGTACCTTCTCTATTTCTTTTTTAACAATGTCACAAAGAACAAGATTGATACACCTTTGTCCTTATCTTATTGGTCTTACATCCTCTATGTAAATGTGATGACTATAGATTGAAGGATGAATTCCTCTCATATTAGTATACTCCCAAGAAAATGATTCAGTGTGTTTTTCTAGAGTTTCTTTCAATTCCTTTTCTTGCTATGGGGATAAAGATGAGTTAATATTGAGAGGTTTATCTCTAGCTACTGTAATCTCTTTGGTGTCTTTTGTGGAATCAATGGATTTCTCTACAAGTTTGTTTATAGGACAAGAGTGTTCATGTAATGTTGTTTGAAAAACTTCTTTCTCAATTTCTGACATGAATTCTTGATCCTCACATTCTTGAACATGTTCAACTATGGTTACCATGGATAGCTCCACAATACCGTTACCCTCTAATTCTAAATCTTCATCCACCCAAAGTTGAGTATCTATTTGAATTGATGCTTGTGTTGGTGGATAGATTGAAAATTCTTTTTGTTTTTGACCATTTGATATGATCATGCTTCCTGATCTACAATCAATTAAGGCAAAAATAGTAGCCAACCATGGTCTACCTAGGATGATTGGATATCCAAAATCTTTCTTCCTGGCTTTAAGAACCAAAAATTCAATTTGGTAGTCCCATGTTTCAATGGTGACCATAATCTCTTCTATAATACCTTCTAGCTTTGTAGTAGATTGGTCAGCCAACTGTAGAACAATTGTTGTTGGTTGGATTGTTGTCATCCCTAGCATTGCAACTATATCAGATTTGATAACATTTATGGAAGCTCCTAAATCAATTAGGACATCGTTAACCTCTATTCCATTTATACTCAAGGTAATCACAAGATTTCCAAGATCATTATACTTATGAGGAAGTAATCATCCTGATAGTACATCAGTCAGTTTTGTCCCTACCTATATTTTGGGAGGTAGCTTCTTCTTTCTCCCTGGGGTTTTCATTTAGAGGGATTTGACTAATTGGTTTATCTCTGGTATGTCCTTAGACGCTTGCAACAATGGTATTTCAATGTTTATTTTCTTCAACTTGCAAAAAAGTTGAGAATCAACAACATTCATGTAACCGGGTTGAGAGTTTTTAGGAGTGAATTTTTCTTCCTTTAATCTCTCAGGGTAAGGTGCCTATTTGGTGTTTTGGTCCTCCTCTAATTTTTGTGTTTCCTCTGAATTGTCAATTTCTTCCCCACCATCTTGAGCTTTTTCTACTAGTTTAGATTGAACAGTTCGATTTCTTAGTTGAATATCATTTTCATCAATTACGTTCAAATTAGTGGGGTTCACATCATTATGGGTATTTCTTGGATTAGCAACCATTTGAGATGGTAATTGAGACTGATTCACTGGGGTTGTTTGTCCCCATGGACATTTTTTCCCTTGGTTTTTCCATGGTTGGAACTGCGTATGATTTTGTTGTCATGATGGTTGATTTGGATGCTACTATGGTTGCTGATTAGCGTGCCATTGTGGTTGGTTCCATTGAGGATTCATCCATTTAGGCTATCCCCAATATGTAGGCGGTGGTTGTGGTTGATATGGAGGGGTCCATTGGTTTTTGTTTTTCCAAGGGTTTTGATTCCAATTTGATGTAGAACCATATGGTCTTTGGTTTGAATTGTATCCTGTGTTTTGAGGTCTTTTTCCAACATAGTTAAGTTCCTCTTCAACCACTAGTGTTTTCTTCAGATTACTCTTTATTCTAGCCAAAAGATTACATGAACTTGTTGAGCGCGGTTTCTCACAAATCTCATAGATATCTACTTGATTAAATGGAAATTCTCTTAAAAAGTGTTTTCCCCTACACTTGGAGCAATAAATAGACAATGGTTCAGTGGTCTTCTTATCTTCTTGTATGTTGAGATGAAGAAGTAAATCAGTTTTCATGTTTGCTAATTCCTCCATTACTTCTGACACATCAATGGTATGAGCTTTGTTTCTTCTAGAGTTTCTAGTCCCTACCCTAGTTCTAGAGTAGTTTCTACATATCTCAACAATGCCATCCAAGGAAATCTTGTTAATGTCTCCATTTCCTATAAGCTTCAAGGACTCTCTTGATTCATCATCAATTCCCCTAAGGAATATCATTTTGCTAATTTCACCATCCAGTCCATTAGTACACCTCTGATGCACAAACTGGAACCTATTAGCATAGTCTTCTAAACTTTCGTCCTCCATTTTCCTTATTCAAATAAATTCCTCCTTCCTATCCCTTACTCTACAGTAGTCTTGATATTTATCCAAAAATTCAGTCTCCATATATTTCTAGGTTGCAATTTTTCCTGCGCCTAATCCCATGAACCATCGTAAAGCTGATTCTTTCAATGTAGAAGGAAATAATTTCAACTTTTGATTATCATTTGTATAATCATAGGTCTAGCATAATACTTTGAACTCAAAAAGGAATTGATCAAGATCCTCAGATGTTTTTCCTCTAAAGGTAGGCGAAACCAATGGTGAGATATTCTTCATAGGATGTTCACCAATCTGTCTTTCAATATTGATAGGATAAGAGAAGGTCCTATTTTCTAGTGGATGTACTAGTTGTTCACCCATTTCTTCTTCCTGAAATGGATCTCTATTTCCTCCTTGATTATCTATCTATTGCTCTAGATTATCTTCTTGATTTTTGATCTGGTATTGTTGAATGTCTTCCTGATCAAAATCAAGATTTCTTCAAAAATTAATGTTCCATGGAAGAAACCTCCCTAGATGATCTCTATTTCGTCACATCCACAATTCAGGTCTATCCTCCTTATCAACACTAAGGCTTCACACTTAATAGCTAGATCTTTTAATCCCTGACAAGAACACCAAAAATGATGGGCAAGGTTGTTGATATCATAACTTGCCTCATTTAATCAATTATATATCAAACCGGGTGTGTCTCAGAGCTATATGCAATAAAGATGGTTGCCACAAATTTTTGGGGGGTTTCGCACTGTAAACAATGACTTTAGGTATCGATTTGGCTCCTTTAGGAGCTTTCAGGAGCTCTTCAGGAGCTGAACTACAACAACTAATTCCTAAGGATTAATTCTATCTTATTTCCTAAACTAAAGTTTCATTGACTTAGTTCTAACTTCATTGGACTTGGTTGGGACCAATTCATGGAGAAGACTAACATCTACTTTAATTCTTAATTTAAAATATGAGACCCAAATGAATTCTAATGTGCTTTTAAAAGAAATATATCTTAAGATTTGATGGAAATTTAATGCTATTTTAAGAACATAAATGAATTGTAAATAAATGATAATTAATCTAGAAAATATAAACAACGATTGATCTAGAAAGCGTAAACACCAATTTCCATAAACAAATTTTCAACAAACTTCAATTCCATATTTTCATAAGTTTCAATCAGTGCTTCTAATTAAAATCAACAAATAAGTACCAAAATTAATTATTTCAAACAACATCTAAATCTGATTAATCTAATAAACCTTATAATGATTTTAACAACTTATCATTCTAGAATTAACATCTATCACTTCAGATTTAATATTAATAAACAAAATAACATAACTTCATAAAATATCAACACAAGATCGATCCCAAAGGTTGAGCGGGCCCTGCTCTTCCTCAGGTAAGATCTCTTAACATAGAGCTTTGAGTTAACTCCTTGCTTTCATTCAAATTGATCAAAATGGAACATAGAAAAAAAATATTGCCATCAATTACAAAATTCTGATTGAAAATTATCTAACTCCTATCTAAAATTGAAACATGGATATTTATAAACATATCCTTATTGAATTTACAACATGGTGATTAACTGCCAAGATTCAAGGCACCTAACTAAAGATTAAAACAAAACTAAAGAAAAACTAAAATAGGACTAAAGCACCTGACATAGAGAAATATGCCAGATTGGTGCTGGAAGTAGAAGTTTCATAACTAACTACAAAGAAGCTGATTTGGACTTGAGTGATTCATCATCCAACTAGGCCCATCAATGGCATGATAATTTCCCTTGATTAAACAAAGAGTTTAATCACATCGTCAATCTTTAAAATACCCTATTCAAAACCCTTAATAAAAGGATAACAATTTATGGTAGTAAAAGATCAACGCAGTATAATTATCTCATTAATATCACCATAAAGTAACACATTTAACATAAACCATTAATTCAAATATATCCACTAATTTAGCTAAACATAAAGCAAAGTAAGTAAATATGTTAATCTATAATCTACCACCAATCATGTTAATTAAAAAAAATAAGTCTTTTAACATGAAATGATTCAAATAAAAGTATTTTGAGGCTTTGACCACATATTGAGGGTGATTTGATTGAACCCCAAGGGGTTCGTATGAACCCCCTTATTCCTCATTCTCCCCTTGAAACACAAAAAAAACCTAAATTTTTATGCTTCGAAGCTCAATTTGAGGATGAAAATGGAGGATTCTTCACAAACTCAACTGGAATTAGGTAGTCCTCACAACGAGCTATCCAACAAATACAATTTTAATATGTTTTGGTTTTATTATGTATTTGTTTTCTTAGTTTTATTAAACATAGGTTTTTCATTGAAAATGAAGGTCTCTGTTCTGCACATGTGGAAAAATAGCAGATTATCAATTTTTTTTTTGAAAAATTATATGAGTGCATCAAATATTGAAGTCCTTGATCCAACAAAAAAATTTGAATTTCGATATATACAAAACAATTTACACATTATACGGTCATGCTATGTCTGAATTGTAATTGGTTTGACTTTGAAACTTGATTAAAGAAAAAATATTAAATATAAAACTATCTAACCAAGTGGAAGCACTAGATATCGGAGTCACAAATCTAAATTTGAAAGAATTAGAATTTTATCCTTCATGGAAAAAAATTTGTGTTATACGGTGTGCATCACTTTTTAAAAGTGTTGTTTTCTAAAAAAAACTAGTTTTCATGGGAGATGGAAAAAGAAGTGTAATCTAATTCCAAAAAATTTGAAAAAAATATTTTCAGAATCTATAGAAAAAATGTGATGAGACTCTAGTTTTTATCATCTTCAAATTTCTCACAGTTTAGCTGCTATAGGTGCCCAAATGTGAAGATTTAGTTAAAAAAATAATTTTAGTGTCCAGTTTGGCCAAAAATTATAAACCACTATTGTGGGATCACCCACTACTAAATACATCTATGTTCAAGATTTTAGCAATTTTGGTCAATCTTCCTGAAAGTTACATATGATAGAAGTTCGAAAAACTATATTTCAGCTTATACAGTACAAAATGATAAGTCTTAGCTGGTCAACATTCCTCTGGTGTTTGATTTCAAACTCTACAATTTTGGGAGATGTTTCACATGTGTTAGCACTACATATATTCTAGATGGTGCAAGCTTATATGATTACATGGATGATCGATTTTGGTTGGATTGGCTTATTTTGTGATTAATTCTAATCCTTGTTTGACCTAATGATTGAAGTTATGCTATGAATATTAATATGTATTTTGGATGTTAAGGGGATCTATTTTAGATTCATGCCGACCTTAATTTAATTTTTGCACATTTTCTTTGAGGACGAAGAAGTTTGTTTCCATGTATGAAGCCGACAAAGTGTTTTTGAATTTAAATGGGGCTACATCTAATTAGTCTAACCTAATTGATGTATGCAGATCATGTAATAGGGTATATATGTGGATCAATCTTAAGTTGCATAAAAAGGGAGAGGATGAAAGTGAAGAAGTGCATGTGTGAACTTGCAAATTTATGTGTGAAATCAGAATAAGGGTCAAATTTCTATGTATATTGAGAGATTGCTAAGTAGAGAAAAACTTTGTATTCAGAGCTTCATTGGAACTAAATCTAGCACAAGGGAGGTGCATCCTACACTAGCTCACACTTTGGCTATGTAGTCACACTCTTGTTTTGTACTTATTTCAAGTTGTGAGCCTTTTAAGGATAATGAGTCCTAACAATGAGCCATTTAATATCTTATAACCAATTATAATATATTATGAGTTAATCCTCACCGTGGTTTTTCCCTTCTTT
The DNA here is from genome assembly GCA_007258455.2 of Sequoia sempervirens. NCBI lineage: Eukaryota > Viridiplantae > Streptophyta > Pinopsida > Cupressales > Cupressaceae > Sequoia > Sequoia sempervirens. Next base: position 338,792,329 of record VDFB02058242.1, read on the forward strand.
GGTTTTCCACATAAAAATCTTGGTGTTCATGTGTTATGTGGTGCTGTGCTCTCCTTCATGTACTCATTTATAGTTGGAGTTAAATATGTTTTGATAGCTAGTTGGATTATGACTAAATGGTTTAATATAATACCAATTCACCCCCCTCTCTATATTTTGGGTGTTCAACAAAGTTGACATTTGCATATGGACATTTACTTTCCTATACTTTAAGTTATATTTCATGTATATAGTTTCAGGATGTTTGAGAGTGGTTTCAAATCTCTAGAAGTTATAATGCAAATTCTAGTTTTTGGAACATCTTACAATTTTTCATACAATAAAATTTTAATAATTAGCATGTAAAATTTTAGTAATCAAGAGGTAAAATTTTAGTAATCAACAATTTTTACCATCTTTCTCTCTCTCTAGGTCTATCACACTCATTGTCTATCCCTTATGCCCTAGATCTCTCTCTCACTATCTTCATCCCTTTATCTGACTCTCTCTCCCTTGAGACCAAGAACTACCTATTTTCCTATCCATTTTTCTCTCTCTATCTTTCTCTCTCCCCCTCCCTCTTACCCTTTCTCTCTATCTCTCTCCTCTCTCTAATTCTCTTTATCTCGCTTCTCTCTCTCTCTCTACTCTCTATCTCTGTCACACCTCCCTCCTTCCTTCCCTCTCTATGTATCTCTATCTCCTCTCTCCCTCTCCCTCTCTCTACTCTCTATCTCACCTCTCTCTCTCAATCTCTCCTTCCCTCTCTCTCTCTCCCCCCTTTCTCTCTCTCTCTCTCCTCTATCTACTTCTCTCTATCTTGTCACACACGAACACACACACACTCTCTCTCTCTTTCCTTCCCTCTCTATTCTCTATCCCCTCCCTCCCTCCCTCCTTCCTTCCCTCTCTACTTCTCTTTATTTAACCTATCCCTCTTTACCACTCTCTCTCTCCCTCCTTCCCTCTCTCAATCTCTCTACCTTACTCATTCCCTCTTTATCACCTCTCTCTCTCTCATTCTCTCTATCTCACTTCTATCTCCCCCCTTCCTCTTTATTTATCTTCATCTCTCCCTCCCTCTTTCTCTCCATCCCTCTCTCCTTCCCTCGTCTCTCCCCTCCTCCCACCTTCCCGCTCTACTTATCTCTATATAACTTATCTTTCTCTACCACTCTCTCCCTCTCTCATTCCCTCCATCTCAATCTCTCCACCTTCCTCCTACCCTCTCATCTCTCTCTCATTCTCTTTATTTCATTTCTATCTCCCCCTCCTCTCCCTCTCCCCCCCTCTCTCTCTCTCTCTCTCTCCCTCCCTCTCTCTCTCCCATTCCCTCTCTAATTCTCTCTTCTCACCACTCTCCCTCCCACCCTCCCCCTCTCTCCCTCCCCCCTCTCTCCTCTCCCTCTATCTTCTCTCCCTCTATCTCCTCTCTCTATTTATCTCTATCTCACCTATCCCTCTTTACCTCCCCCCCCTCTCTCTCATCCACTCTCCCTCCACTCTCTCTACTTCTCTCTATCTTACCTATCCATCTTTATCTCTCCTTCCCTCCCTCCCCTTTCTCTCTCCTACCCCTCCCTTATCTCTCTCTCTCTCTCTCTCCATTCTTCCAACCTACCTTCCCTCTCTACTTCTATTTATCTATCTTATTGTAGAGTCATAAAATTGCACCCTGTGGAAATTTCACACTTTCACATCTAGCCCACTGTATTTATGAAAAAACCTATAAGTCATAATTTCACAATTATGTGTTCATAGGAGAAAACAATGAACCATTAGCAACTTGCATGTTGCCCAAACGCCTCTGTGATGTGCTAGTATCCCTGAAATTTCTAAGATTCAAATGAGAATATTCTATGATTCTTTGCTTATGACACATGTCATAACGACAACGAAGCATGTGTAATGTCTCCTCCAACCAATGCAACTTCCCAAAAATCCATTTTGACTCCCATTCTTCATTCTATCTCATTTCCTATCACTTCTTGCTCTCTCATTCCTCATAGCGAAGCTCTACTAAATTTCTTCCTCAAGTAATAGTCAAATCTTATCTTGCATGCTACTACATCATGTCTATCAATCCAAGAGAGGAGCCATGAGATTTTGGTAATGCTCTCTTATTATTTATCTCATCTATTTGATCTCATCTATTTTATTTTTGATAGGGGTTCTCCTCCTTACAAGGTTTATTTCTATCACACGTATTTTACATTTGTGATAGGGGTTATCCTCTTTTGCAAGGTTTGTTTCTATCACATATCTTTTATTTCATGAATTTTATTGTTCTCTATCCTATCTGGTTGTGTGTGGAGGTGAAAACACCAAAAATAGGATTTGATTGAGGCAAGCCCCAAAATAGCCCCTAACATTTTTCTTGTTATGTTTGTGTGCATATGTACAGGTTTGACAAGCTAGACTTCTTGGACTTTAGGCTTTTATTTTTTGTTTCATCAGAGACAATAGAACAAGGAATATATGCCCCCATGATGCACTACTGTCCGTGGTTGAGGGCTAATCCTCTTGAGGGTAAAATCTAAAGTTTTTGTAATTTCTATTTTTTTTATTTGAGATTTTAATTTTATCATTTATTCTTGTAATTAAGTGATCTCTTTATTCCTATCATTAGTAGCTTAGTATTTATTCAATTAAATTGTGAAAATATTCTTCATTCTCTATCTCATCACCTGAAATTTGATCCTTGAGGTAATCAAGGGCTATTTTCTCCTCAAGACCCCATTGTATTGGGGGAAGCAAATACCCTCCTTTACACCTATCCTACTCTACCTCTCTCTGCTTCTCCCTCCCTCAACTTTCTCTCTCAATATCTCCACCTTCCTCCTTCCCTCTCTACTTCTCTCTCTATCACCTCTATCTCATTCTCTCCATATCAATTCTCCCTCCCTCCCTCCCTCCCTCCCTTTCTAATTTTCTCTATCTCCCTCCCTCCTTCCCTCCTCTCTCTCATTCTCTCTATCACTTCTCTCTCCTCCCTCCTTCCCTCTCTACTCCTCTCTATCTCCCTCCCTCCCTCCTCTCTCTCTCTCTCCCTCCCTTCCCCATATTTCTCTCTCAGTCTCCTTCCCTCTCTACTCTCCATTTCTCTCCTCTCTCTCTCCCCTCTCTACTCTCTATATCACCATTTTCTCTATCTCACCTCTCTCTATACGTACCTATCCCTCCTTCCTATCTCTCTCCCTCTCCCATCTTTATCTCTCATTCTCCTTCCCTCTTTACACTATCTCACTATTCTCTCTCCCTCTATCCCACCTCTCTTTCTCTCCCTACCTCCTCCTCCTCTCTCTCTACTTTCTATCTCATCTCTCTCTACCTATGTATCCCTCCCTCCCCCATTCTCTCTCTATCTATCTCACCATTCTCTCTATCTATCTCACCTCTCTCTATCTATCTCACCCCTCTCTCCCTACCTCTCACTTCCTCCCTCTCTCCCCCCTCTCTCTCTCCTTCTCTCTCCATTTTTATCTACCTCACCTCTCTCTCTCCTCCCCAACCTCTATCTCTCCTTCTGTTTATACTTTTGTCTATCTCACCTCTCTCTCCCTCCCTACTTATCCTACCCTCACCCCTCTCTATCCTTCACTATCTACTTCTCTCTCTCTTTCCATCTCTACCTCTCACTCCCTCCCCTTTTTGCTTCTCTCCATATCATCTCTCTCTTTCACTCTCTCCCTCCCTCTTTTCTCTTTATCTCACCATTATCTCTCTCAACTTCTCTCTCTACTTCTATCTATCTCACCTTTCTCTCCCTCCCTAATTCTCCCCTCTCTCTCTCCTACCCTCTATACTTTTGTACATCTTCAACCTCTTCATCCATCCCACATATCTCTCTCATTCCTTATCTAATTTAGAGAGAGAGGTAGGTAGAGGGAGAGAGATGAAAGTGAGATAGAGAGAAAGAAAGAGAGAAAAAGAGAGGGAGAGGTAGGTAGAGAGATGGAGAAGAGAAAGAGAGAAGTAAAGAGAAGTAAAGAGGGAGTGAGGGAGAGGTAGGGAGGGGGAGAGAGGTGAGATAGATAGTTGTAGAGAGAGGTAGGTAGAGGGAGAGGGGAGATAGTGAGTAGAGAGGAAGAGGTAGGGGAGGAGGGAGATAGGGGAAAAAGAGAGGTTAGATAAAGATAAATAGAGAGAGATAGAGAGGGAGTGAGAGAGAGATGGAGGGAGTGAGAGTGAGATGGAGAGAGAGTGGTGAGATAGAGAGAAGTAGAGAGAGGGAGGAGGGATGGAGGGAAAGGTAGAGAGGGATATGCGAGATAGAGAGAAGTAAAGAGAGTAGAGAATGAGAAAGAGAGAGAGATGGAGGAGGGAGGGAGAGGTAGAGAGGGATAGGTGAGATAGAGAGAAGTAGAGAGGGAAGGAGAGAATGGAAAAATGAGTGAGGGAGGAAGGAGGGAGGGAAATGTAAAGAGGGATATATGTGAGATAGAGAGAATTAGAGAGATGAGAGAATGATAAAGAGAGAGAGAGGGAGGAGGGAGGGAGAGGTAGAGAGGGATAGGTGAGATAGAGAGAAGTAGAGAGAGATAGAGATAGGGGAAGGAGGAACTGTGGGAGATAGAGAGGGAGAGGTAAAGAGGGATAAGTGAGATAGAGAACTAGAGGGAGAGGAGAGAGAGTGAGAGGGAGGGAGAGGTGTAGAGAGAGAGGGAGATGCAAGATAGAGAGTAGAGAGGGAAAGAGGGAGGGAGGGAGAGGTAGGGAGAGAGGTGAGATAGAGATGTGTAAAGAGAGAGAGTGGTAGGGAGTGATGGATGGAGAAGTAGGTATATAGAGGGATTGGGGAGATAGAGAGAGGTAGAGAGAAAAGGAGAGAGGGAGGGAGAGGTATGTTGGGAGGGAGGGAGGTGAGAGAGAGGTGAGATAAAGAGAAATAAAGAGAGTGGTAGGGAGTGATGGAGGGAGAGGTAGGTAGATAGAGGTAGAGGGGAGATAGAGAGAAGTAGAAGGAACAATAGAGAGGGAGAGGTAGGGAGGGAGAGAGAGAGAGGTGAGATAGAGAGAAACAAAGAGAGTGGAGAGGTAGGTACAAAGATGGATGAAGGAGATAGAGAGAGGTAGAGAGGGAGGGAGAGAGGGATGGAGATGTATGGAGGGAGTGAGGGAGGTGAGAGAGATGTGAGATAGAAAGAAATAGCGAGAGTGGTAGGAAGTGATGGAGGGAGAGGGAGAGGGGAGATAGATAGTAGATATTTGTTATTTATTTAATTTATCCATTAACATAATCCACCATCTTTAATTAAATAAATTTTATATTTATTTAATTTATTATATCTTTAACCTAGAATCCTCAATTCAATTAGTTAATTAATTTAGGCTAATTTATCCCCACCACCTTTTTCTCTATTATTTAATTCACATTTATTCCTCTATCCTTGCCCACTCAATCCTAGTCCTTGAATCCATCGACATGGATCAAGATCTAAACTTATCACCATGTGACAAGTGTCCTAACCTACCTATCCTACCCCTTTCCCACATATGTGTGAGCATATCTCTCACACATGTGAAGCCACCCTACCCTTGCACATGTCATATAAATGCCATTTCCCCTTACACATGTAACTTATTCAAGCCACCCTACATCTTACACATGTCTCTTTCATGATCTTCTCAATGTGTGCTCACACATGCATGAGCACACCTTTCTCTTACACTTGTCCTCTTATGGAACTTGTCACAAGGCTAATCCTACATCATCCAATTTAATCTTGACCCTCCATTTAGTTAATGCATCCTAGCCATTGATTTCACTCATAAAAAATCTATAAGTTGAGGCATTTTGTCTCATTTTAATCAATAAACATTTATCAAATCTTATGCTATCCAAATTTCTATTGAATCATCTTGATCCTATCATCATGCTACTTGTTTAATAAGCATCCAAATTTCATCTATTAAGAGAATATCAATAAGACTTGGGCGTATCTTATTCTAGCTTAATCATGGATTTTGAAGGTGATTTGGGGTAGATATTTATGTGTTTATGCATTTATCATATTTATTTTACTTCATTTAATTTTCTTATCTTCAAGAGGAGATACAGACATGTCGAGAGGGGAGGGAGGGAGGTAGCTATAGGAAAGTAGAAAGGAAAGGAGGGATGGAGGGAGGGAGAGAGGGAGCAAGATAAATACAATTATAGAGAGAGAGAGGTATAAAGCATAAAGGATAAACAATGAGTGAGATAGAGAGAGAAATATGATACAACTTGCTGATTACTAGAATTTGACCTAATTACTAAAATTTGACATGTTGATTATTGAAATTTGACTAAGTTTGAAATTTTTTAACTAGAATTTGCATTATAACTCCTAGATATCCAAAAGAACCCTAAAAAAATTATTTACATATGTACATTTAATTTCTTATACTTTAATTTATATTTCATTTATATAGTTTTATTGATAGAGAAGGAGAAAGAGAAAAAGAAAAAAAGAAAAAAAGTCAATGCAAAACATAACGCGAGTGCATTATAACATGCTCACATTTTTGCTTGCTTTGGAAATTTCCAAGCCTTTAGATTAGATTTTCCTTGGGCTTCCAACCCAAAGGCTTGAAGTGACTTTCCAATGTTCAAATATGTGTTTTTTCAAATTGTAAAAAAAATGACATAATATTTCTCACTGTATGCTCCCCATCAGGTTCGCATGTGTTTCAATGTCAAGTCAAAAAACACCATGCTAATCTTAAGCTCTCTCTTAGCTATCTAACCATGTATTTTTTTTCACGTTTTGATATGTTAAGGTTTTCATATTTAATTTCTTTTCTTAGTGTATCCATTTTTTTATCAAAAACTAATATTTGATATTTTTCACTTTCTTTTTTAATTGTTCATTGAAATTTTAAATAAATTACATTTTTATAAACTATACTCCATTCTACACATTAAAAAATATATTGATTTTCGATCAGTTTTCAAATTTTTTAGGGGATATCATGCTCAAATTTCTATTTTACAAGATGTGTCCACTTTAAAAATTAGTAAAAAATTATATAGTCATTAAAAAAATGGTAGAAAAAATCGAGGATAAACCACATGGTGTTAGCTAATTTCTCACCTAAGTGATTTTTGAAATACTAAAGTAAAGTTAACATTTTAGGGGGGGCACACTAGATGATATGTTATGTTTTAAAAAAATAGGACCAATTTGTGTGGCCCTTTTTGAACCCCTAAATCTCTACCATTTTAAAAAAAAATTAAAATTTTAGAAAGTAGATTTGGAACACGATGACATTTTTTTCGTTGCATCTTAAAAAATTTAGTGTAACTATCTTCAATTTGACATCCAAGGTTAGTCTTTCTTGATTTTAGAAAAAATGTGGCCACTTCAGAGCCCTTTTTGGTCCCCCATATTTTTACACCCACCCACTGATATGATGGATTGTTTGAGTGGATCCACATACTTCACAAAAACTGATTTGAAGAGCGAATACCATCAAATAAGAATAAGAGAGAGATAAGAATGAAAGACAACCGTTAAAAGATTGTATGAATGGTTAGTATTTCCAGTTGCATTGTGAATGCTTTCAACACCTTCATGAGGTTGATGAATGAAGTTTTAAAGTCTTTTCTTAGTAAGTTTATAATTGTATATTTTGATGATATTGTGATTTTTAGTAAAACAAAAGAAGAGCATTGACTACATGTTTAAAGGGACATTTTACAAAGACTAAAAGAAGAAAAGTTGTTGGTAAATTTAAAGAAATGTAGTTTTATGAAGAAGGAACTAGTATATTTGCTTGGTTTGTAGTTTTTGGTGATGGACCAAAAATGGATCGAGAAAAGGTCAAAGCCATAGTATATTTTAAGCAAGGTGTTTTCATGGGTTAACAAGTTTTCATAAAAAATATATAAAAAATTTAAGTGAAATTTGTGCTCCAATTACAAAAACAATGAAAGGAAATAGAAAATAATTTGTTTGAATAGATGCAACATAAATAAATTTTTACTTATTGAAGGAGAAAGTAACCAAACAACCAACATTGACACTTCAAAAATTTGGGATTTTTTCAAGTTGATTGTGATGCAAGTGGAACAAACATTAGAGGTGTGTTGAGTCAAGGAGAAGCCAAGAGAAAATATTATATATATAACCAAAAATTTAATATAATTGTGTAGCCATTGAAAAATTGGAGATATTATTTTCTACCTAAAGAATTTGTGCTATATACTAATCATCATAATTTTCAATTTATAAACAATCGAGGTAAGTTAAACTAGAAGAATATGAAGTGGGTACATTTTTAATAGAGTTATTATTTTGTTTTGAAGCATAAAATTAGAAAATCTAATTAGGTAGTTGATTCTTTGAGTAGATGATGTTTATTGTTCAATGAGTTACGTATAAATGTGGTTGGATTTGATTCTATGAAATAATTGTATGAAGAAGGTGCAAATTTTAAGGAACCATGGATAGCATGCAATAATGCTATGGAAAAAGATTGAACTCCGTGGGTAGAGTATTTTATAAAAAAATATATGTTGTTCAAAGGGAAAATATTATGTATACCTCAAGGGTCAATGAGCAAGAATTTAACAAGAGAAAAACATAGTGGAGGTTTGAGTGTACATTTTGGTGTGGAAAAAATATTAACATTGTTGAATGAAGGATATTATTGGCCTAGAATGAATGCAGATGTGAAGAAGATGGAGCATGGATGCAAAATTTTCCAACATGCAAAAGGTATAGAAAAATATGAGAATATCAACCACTACTTATACCAAAAAGACCAATGGAACATATTAGTATGGATCTTGTTTTAGGATTGCCTCAAACACAAAGAGTCAATGATTCAATTTTTGTTGTTGTTGATAGTGTTGGTGTCATCCACCTCCCAGGAGCACCATCTGTAGCAAAACACCTTCACAAGATATGGGAGAAGAAAAAGCTATTTCACCTAGAGAAGAGAGAATGTATTGAGAAGCTATGAAACAAATAATTTACAAAGTGCCTTATAAAGGCATAAAAAATAATGACAGTTGGGAAAACTACCCACACGGGAAAAAGTTGTTTGGGTGATTAACCCAAGTGAAAAACTTAACACATTAACACCCCCCCTTAAGTGAAAACTTAGGTAGAATGAAGATGCAAAAATGCAGAAAATGCAATATGGGTCCCAGCTACACAATCATGCTAGGTACCCATTTACAATGCAATCTCTCATAACTGGAGAAAAGGAGAAAAACTCTATGGGAAAAAAACCCTCTCCAAAAGAGAGAAAAGAAAAACAAGACAAGATGCATGGATGGAGGACTCAATCATACCCCCCAAGGAATACATACATCATGTATATACAATCAATGATCCCCCCATAATGAAGAAGCTCTAATGTTGATGAAATATGCTTGAAAAAAAAAGATGATCCAATGCCTACAAGCAACTCCTCTCCCCTTAGGAAGAAAAAAGTCTACTAGGTGATGAAGAAGCCACTCCATATCCAACTGAAAAGAGGAAGGAAATATCCAAATAGAATAATCCACCACATAATCATGATAAAAAACAACCAAGAAATGTGACAAATCAAATGAAAGTGAAGGCTCAATAATGTCAACCTCCAAAGAAAATCTAGATGTATCAACTGCCATGCCGAAATTGTCATCAAAGAGGAGAAAAATTCCCTCAAGTATCGTTACCCAATTTTCACATAGGGCTCAATCAGGTAGGGAAATCTATGTTTCAGGTATTCATGAAGGCTAAATGGGGACATTTGCATCAAGGGTTGGATCATGCATCAGATGCTATTTCACAAGTAGGTCTATTGGAAAGCCTCGCCTCAGTCAGATTTGGCATAAAACTCATCAGAGAAGAAAGTTGCCAAGGCCCTCCTGTTGTCTTACCGACTAGAAGTGCGTTCTATTTGTTTGAATACACCAGTCACCAGGACATTCGGGTCGCCATGAATCTTTATGTTTCTCTCCGCTTGGGGTGTCTCACCGATAGTAGCTCACAAAGTTGGTGTTGGGGAGATGTTTGTGTTCGCCATGAGGTTCTGCCAATAGACAAAAGTATCACCGACAGATTGTTCACAAGGCCGTCAGTGGGGAGGAAAAATATTGCCTCCGACACAAAGTCTAGACGAAGGGGAAAAGTCTCACCAACAGGGTGGACTCTTGCCGAGGTGAAGCAACGTCGGCGAAGGAATTTGAGCTCAGTGAAAGGTATTTCCGACTTAGTGATGTCTTCCTGAAAAGAATGGAGGTCTCGGCGATTAGGTAGAGTCTCGCAGAGAGGTGTTGAGTTCGGCATAAGGTCTTGCCAAAAGATAGAGGTCTCAGAAAAAAGAAAGGTGGACCTCATTGTAATGTCTCAGCGACTTAACGAAGTCTCACTGAAGGTTATGCCTTCAGTGTAATCTCTTTCCGACCGAGAAGCTCTTGCTGACAGTGGTTCACAAGGTTGAGTTTGGGGAGACTTTGAGTGAAAGATTTGCGCTCAGTATGATGTCCTGCTGATAGAGGGATTCCTTCGGTATAATGTTTGAGTTCGGCATGAGGTCTTGCTGACTAAGTAGGGTCTCGCCAAATTAGGAGGAGCTCGCCGAGAGATGAAGGCATTGGTGGAAGGTCCTGCTGACACATGAATGTCTCCCCAACAAGAATGGAGGTCTCGGCGAAGGAAAGGAGCTCGGCGAAGGGTATCTCTGATTGGAATAAGCTCTCACCGAAACAAGGTAGCCTCGATAAGAAGTCTTTCTGACCCAATAGGGTCTTGCCAAAATGAGGTGAACTTGGGGAGAGTATAGGATTTTGTTATAAAGTCCCGCTGACTCGGTGGTGTCTTGTTGATAGCGATGGGTTTGTTGCAGACTTCGGCGAGAGCTCTTGCCGATAGTGATTGTCTCGGCAACCACTATGGATATCGATATGACTCTAGCCGCTCGCTATGAGGTCTTGCCAACTATCATACGTTACACTGATAGCTGCTAAGAGGTGTAATCGCATCGGGGAGACACGATGAGTGTCTCACCGACATGCGATTCTGTTCAGATGGCCTTTGACTGCCCTAGAATCCTACGTGGAATGTGTTCACCCAATCAGAGGAAGCTACAGGAGAGCCGTGGCAGTTTGACCCCTGTGAAGAAGATCAACAAAACATAAGCAATGTCAATCTACTTTGAGAATAAAGTGATGGATCAGTTCGACATCCAAGAGGTGTCGTCAGTAAATAGAAGGGCGAAGACTGCAGGGACAGCTGGGATGTCAACTAGCAAGGGTGGATAGACATTAATGATAGTGCCTCAAGGCATTCAAGGCAGTTCGGCAGGAGGTTCGAAAGTGAATACGGAGGCCAGAGGTTGGCACATTAAATGCGTTGCAAAAGATCAAGGAGGCCATTCCTGGAGCAACTCTTCACCGACATGGACAGCGGGGATGCACGTTGAATGCAACATTAACTTCCTTCAAAATATCTAAGGGCAGATTTTTTTTTTTCTGGAGGTGGATATTTTTTGTAAGCCCTAGGGCAGGGGCCGACACATTCGGTATATATGGCATTTTTTTTGCCTCTTTGTAGAGAGCTCTTCAGATGCTTTTTCGAAAGTCTGTGACTTTTAAATTCCTTTCTCAGATTAGCACACTTTTGTAACTCATTTAGAGCATGATATATAGAATCTACCTTGGTTACCATTGATGGTTCAATTTTCCTTTTGGTTCTTGCAAAATATTGTGCATTTTCAGGCGATCCATTAAGCTACTTCGTGAATTCTTTCTCTTTCCTTATAGCTTTTGTTTCATGTTAGCGCGCCTTTCTTTACAAAAGTAGTATTATGTAGGTTACAAACTATGTTTACTCGATTGCACATGAGCTTTTAATTTGTGAAAATCTGCTTTTCCTTCTTGAAAGTGTGTGCATGTTGAACCTGTTTGTATGCATAATCTACAAAATCTAGTTGTGCAGACCCATATCCATCATCAATATTCAAGTGTAATCTGAGTGTCTCATTGCTCTTGTCAATTTGGTGCATCACCATAGGGTTTAATTTTAATTTTAAAGAATTCTCCTTCTCCCTTTTCCTTACAAGATCAATAGTTTTAGGTGATGACCCAACAAGGAAGCCAACCTTCTCTGGGGGTTGACCTCTATTTACAAGAGACCCACATATTTAGAGGTCTTCCCATGTTACACTGAGGTGTTGAACATCAGGTTTGAAACAGGGTGCAACTTCAGGTGATAACAAGTATATCTCCCAAGTCTATAAGATGAGATTCCACAAAAAAATCTAAGATGCTTGCCAAATAATCATCCAATAAAACAAGATATGAGGGATAAAAAATATCCTATTGTCTTGAAGAATCAACCTATGAAGCAATAGGAGATGTATCAACATGAGACTAAAGAAATCCAAAGTTTAACTGACCAATATCTCCTAAGGAATTGTCAACACTAGCAAGAGGGGTGCGAGGTACATAGTCATAATCATCAACAAAATGAGAGAATGTATATAGCCGAGTCTCATGATCAACATTTCCAACTACAATAACTTTTCCAATATTAGCCTCTCTGATGAATTTTTTTTTTGTAGTGAATTCCACAGTCTTCGGTATATCACCATGGGTGATTTGATAGATGGAAAAAATACTTTTGTGCAACTTAGGTATACATAATACATCCCTAAAATAATCATCACTAATCTCAACATTTCCCTACCCTCACAACATCCAAAAGCTTATTACCTCCCAACAAAATCTTGGAAGTGTCAGTAGAATGAAGATTCAGAAAAGGATAGGGAGTAGAACCCATGTGGTGAGATGCTCCTGAATCTAAGAACCATCTATCACAACCAAAATGTGTTGTAGAAGTCACCAGTGCATGTACTATACCCATGTAGTATTTATATTCTTTACCACTTGCAAACCCTACATTGCTTGACTGTGTAGGGTTGGATGATGATGCAGATGGAGATGGAGATGTAGAGGCTATAGAAGGAGGAGTCACAGATGAGGGCAAAGGAATATTGTTTTTTTGAAGAAGATGTGAAAGCTCATCAATATTCTTCATATAATAATGATGTTCATCATCCCCTTACTTCTTGCAATATACACAACTAAATTTCTCCTTCTTAGGCTTGTCCTATTTTGAAGAGGTGATAGTCTCATTTGACTTTATCTTAGGCTTATATTTCTTCTTCCCTTTGCTCTTAGATCCTTGTGCAACCAATGCATGATTTGTAGGGACCCCCTCTAACTGGACAAGTTTGTCTTGCTCCCTTGTCAATTGGCCACAAAAAATCTTAAAACAAGGCATTTAGAATGCATTTCCCAAGGCATCCATGGTCGAATAAAAGGTAGAAGAAAAGATTGAAAATGGGCCTCTTAGCTTAGATAGAATAAAAAAGATGGAATCCTTATCATTTTTTCTCTTTGTGCATCTGGCTAATTGTGACCTTACAAATTTAAACTTGACTAGAAAGTCATCAATGGAGGGAAATACATTAGGGGTAAGAGAGGTCAATTCAACCTCTAATTACAGGGTACATAATTCATTGAATTGACCAAACAGGTTATGTAACTTATCCCATATCTCCTTGGGTGTATCCCACTCATCAATATGAATAAGGAGTCTATTAGAAACATTCAATTTTATTAAACCCATAGCTTCATCACACTTATTTCTATGGGAAAATATTTCATATTACTTGGTAAGAGTATGTTGGTTATCACTCAAAGTGGACCATAGACCCTTAGACTGAAGCAACCTACACATTTTCATCTTCTAGGAATGGTAATTATGGGGATCTAACAATTCAATTGACTCAAGAGTAAACATTGCAACAAGAGACAAAACATACACCAAACTGAAGCCTCCAAGAAAATATCAACTAAGTAACTTTTCCAAAAAAATCCAAAAAATATTACTTAGGAAATTAGGATTGAATCTGGAAAATTTGAGCAAAAGTTATGCACCTTACTATTTGATTGTGGCAGATTGTTGCACCAAATCAACTTTGAAGCCTCCACATAAAGCACACAATCACAAGCCTCTTCACAACTCAACAACTTTTCCTTAATTTTTGAGACTTGCTCACACAAATCAAATGTACTGCAACTCTATTTAGAGAGCAAAAAATGATCCACCGTTGCTAATGTGTGATAATGTTTCCCTCAAAATAAATTCAAAAGAAAATATTGGGGCTCACACCACTTCGGCTACACGAGCAAAGTGAACCCTAAATATTTTGGGAAAACTTTATAAAGTATAAAGTTTGTCCACCAAATCCAAAATTTGTAGCCACCAATGCTAAAATGCTTCCATTGAATAGATTTCCAATCGTTCCTTCAATTAGAACCATCTCCTAGGAATAGAATCAAGCTAGCAACAAATCAAGCCTTCCAGATTACACCCACACTCAAAAATCCCATGCAAGTCTAATCAAATTAAATTGTTCTTCCATTGAAGAGCCTCTATAGCAACAAAAATAAATCATGACTATTAATGAGATTTGTGGCCTTAGAAGTTGTTACTGCTTCAAGGCACATAGGTCAAACAAGAGAAAGCATGTGAAGTTACCTCCTTAGAGTAGCAAAATGGGCCTCTGTTGCAAAAATATTCATAGCCTTTGCTCTTTGAAAAATGACATCTCTTTGGGTGAAAAGCCTTGGTGCGGGTTGCAAATATGGATTTGTGGGTCCTGTAAAGACCAATAGAAATTCTCAACCGCACACAATCCACTGTCAATACACAAAGCATATATTGAAATTAGAGAATTCACGCCTCCAATCCTACGATATGCAACCTCCATTGTGAAATGACATCCAAATGTGAGAATAAGAAAATCAAGTAAGATGCTCGTGAAGAGAAAATAGACCCTTGCCCCTCTTAATTGCACTAGACAAAAGAAAAATCATGTCACCTCTCCCTTCAATCTGGCATGCGGGTAGAGAACAATGAAATGTTGAAACTTAGCACAGTGAAATTGTGCCTTTTGAACATAAATGAAATCACCTCAGATGAATATTCAAATGTCTCTAGGAATTAATGGCAACCTTCAATATAGATCAACACCAATGATGCCTCTAGCCAACCATCCACAACTTCATACACAAACTTGAATCAACAAGAAAAATCAACAAATAGGCAATTTTGAAATTTAATGCTGAAAAAATAAACAATCTCAAAAATATATTATGAAACTTCTCAAATGAAGCATTGCATGATGGTTTTCTCTAATACCATGTTGGTGTCATCCACCTCTCAAGAGCACCATCTACAACAAAAAACCTTCACGAGATACGAGAGAATGTATTGAGATGCTATGAAATACATAATGTACAAAGTGCCTTATAATGGAATGGAAAATAATGACAGGTGGGAAAACTACCCACACAGGAAAAAACCACCTGGGTGATTAACCTAAGTGAAAAACTTAACACACTAACAAATATATTTTAAAGATGGTTTATTTTATTCCATGTCAAAAGAGTAATGATGCATTCCACATAGCCACATTAGTTTTCAAAGAGGTAGTTAGGTTGCATGGCTTGTCAAAAATTATTGTTTCAAATTGGGACACCAATTTTGTTGGCCCTTTTTGGCACACTTTATGGAAGAAGATGGGAACACAATTAGATTTTGAAGTTCAACCCATCATCCCTAGACCACTGGAGAAATATAAGTTGTAAATAGAAGTTGGGTGATTTGCCGTGATGTTTGGTATGTGACAAACCCAATAAATGGGATTTGATATTTTCCCAAGTAGAGTTTGCTTACAATAATTCAATTAAGTGTAGAAAATATCATTTTTATATTGTGTATGGATATAGTCCAAGAGATGTGGATGAATTAAGAGATAGTGCATAATTGACAAGCAAGAGTGTTGTAGTACAATATTTTGTTGAGTATATTCATGAATTGCATACAGAAGTGAAATGAAATTTTAAAAAAAGTGCCACCAAATACAAGGATCATGCTAATACACATAGAAGAGAGAAGGAATTTCAAGTAGGTGATTTGGTTTTGGCACATTTGAGAAAAGAAAGGTTCCTTTAGGGAACATAAAATAAGTTGAAGTGGAAGAAAATAAACCCTTATAGAGTATTGCATCTAAGTTTTCATCAAGTTCCTATGAAATAAAATTTCTAGCAGGTATTGACATTTCACCAATATTCAATATTTCCGATTTAAATAGATATTATGAAGTAGAAATAAGTACACATGGGAATACATGATCATATTTGTAGGATGCACCAAAATGGATACACCAATTACATGAGAAGAAATTTGACGAAGTAGACAAAGTGATTGATTCCCATGTGTCAAGTGAACTAGGGGAAGAGAGTATTGAGAATATTTGGTCCATTGAAAAAATAGGGAAGTTGATGAAGCTTCTTGGGTCAATGCTTCAAATTTGGCTAAGAATACGATTATTAGTCTAGATTTTTCTAAATATTCACAATTTTCCCACTCATGAAACATTTCTCTTACTTGATGTGTTTGATGCAAGAACATTCAAGTGCATGTGTGATCTTTTATCACCCAAAAACATTTTAAATTTTATTTTACTTTTTAGTTTTTCTTACTTCAACTTGGTTTGTTACTCTTTCTTTAGGAGGAAATTCAAATTGATTTTATCAAATATGAAATATCTCGACAAATTCTAAGCTCATGAATTCTTGTCGGAAAAACAAAGAGTTCTTGTAATTTTCTTTTCATTGAATTGGCTTATAGAGGAACACTATCTTCACCAAGGGTTTGAATAGAGTTCCCAAAAGTTCCTTTTTATCAATTGGGTGTTGAATGGAAAGTTCACAAATTCATTTGGCTAGTGATTGAAAGACATTATAAATAAGGAACACAAGTTTTGGGCTCATCCACTCTACCAACTACCAAAGATGTGAAGGAAAGGTTCAAAAGTTTTCAAGTTCATTGAATTTCCAAATCACAAAGTAAAAGGATGACAAAGGAACAAATGATTTGAAAAAGAGATGTTCATCGAAAGAAAAGTTTGTCAAAATCCAAGTTTACAAAAACAAAAACTCGCCAAAATGCAAATGCGAAGAAGGTTGATATATAAGATATTTCACATTTGCAAAAGATAAACCACAAGGAACCACATTTCTCTAGTCATGTTGCCAAGACAAACCACAAACACAAATCAAAGAGAAAAACTTGTCATGATCCATCATCGCTCCTCTAAATCCTTAGTGGGACATCCTCGAGGGGTATAGTAGCATGACCAATGATAATTTGATGAAAAGATAAAAAAAATTGGACCAACAAAGTCAACAACCATCTAGATCATTTGCCAATGATTATTTGTATGATCAAGTTTTGAAAAATGATAGCATCTAGTTTCAAGAATGGTACACCTTGTATGAGATCAATGATGGATTGAGTCTGGCTTTGAGGGTGCAACAACTTGTATAAGATAATTGATAGGTTGGACAACTAAAGTATGGTTTCAGAAATATGACATACTGATTGTTTACTATTTGATGTTTGATTTTTTGATATATACCTTTGTTTAGGCAATTGATCTATTTGGCTTAAGAGTTATTTGGATAGTTTTCTTGTTGTTTCATGATTTGGATAAGCTTAGTTCTCTTGTTTGATAACAGCTTGTGTCCACTCAAAATGCCAACCTGAACAAGGGATAGTTTATTTTGAGATGGATTATTTGGGATAGATGAAGACCTCTTTATGACAAACCCTAAGGGATTGACCTAATGCCTTGAGGGCTCATCGATGATGGAATTTCCTACATAAAGTGCAGAGACAACATAGTTCGACCAACCTTGACCATGGATAGTTTATTATGAAGGTGTAGATATGGTTGGCCTTGAAAATTTATTATGACAAAACCTAAAGGACCGATCCAAGCCTCAGGGGCTCATCGATGATGGCCTTTCCTATGTGAAGTCACAAAGGCAACATAGTTCAACTGCTTGGACTAAAATAGACTCAATGACTAACATTGTTTTTGGAGTTTTAATGTTTTCAATTTTTTGGATTTTGATGTTTTCCTTTTTTTTTGGTTTGTGATGTTTTTGTTTTTTTTTTAGATTTTGATGTGTTTTTTGATTTTTTTTTGGATTTTGATGTTTTCTATTTTTTTGGATTTTCTAATGTGTTTTGAAGTGTTGAACCATGTTAGGATCCCATATGAAACCCAAATCTAGGAATTGCCTCGAGTCAGGTATAAGACCGACTTATTATGGATGAAAATATGGATGGTCAAAAAATTATTATAGATGGATATGAAAAACGAAAGATGAAAAATGTCAATGATTCTCTAGCCATGAGAGGGATGACTAAGCTTTATTATGGACAAGATGGAAAGGTTAGTGTTTATTATGGAGTGGTATGCGCACGATAGATCATAGAGGGAAGTGGAAAATTAGATAGAATGATAGTAGGTGATGGAGCAAAGATTGACTACACATGAAACCTATTTTCTAGGTTTTTACCATGGTACTTATCCAAAGTGCTACCGAAGTGGTTTCACTATTGGATGAATTATTTCTCTTTACTATTTTTTTGATTTTTTGATTATTTATTTATTTATTTTTGTATTTTTGATTGATGGGATTCTTTGAAAGCTAAGTATAGTACTTGCAAAGGTGCATGCTATTGATAGGCTCTAGTAGTGGTTCACCTATAGGAGTTGAGAGTTGATAAGTGTCAAATCCATATGTTGCATTTATGATGTAAAGACTTAACCAATTAGGTGCATATCGAGATGACCATGATAGATGAAAGGATATGATTTGAATGAAGGGTGTGAATGATGGATACAAAGGATGATTGGTGCGAAAAATAAAGGGAAATAGGGTATGATTCCTAATGTGGACACTATATGGGCCGTCAGGCCTAACACGAAAAGGAGTTTGGGAAACCAGTAAGTTACAACATGTGAAGGGGTAGTCCTCAAAGGTCCATTGAGAAAAATTTCCAAGGGAGATGGAGTGATATGATGGGTGTGTGGATATGGGTGGATTTGGTAGAATGTATGGATTGGGTGAAGATGACGAAGATGGAGAGTTTGGATCAACAAGCTCATCTTTTCATATTTTTCTTTGATAAATGCCCTAGTTAATTTGGATAAAGAGGAATAATTGGAGATCAATTTAATATGCTAGGTTGTTCAAAAAGTTACAAGATATTAAAAAAGGTACAAGCTAATATTGTCAGGTTTCTTGATTATGTGGATGCATATGTATTATTTTGTAGCCATGGCTTAGGCTTGAAATGAGCTCCAACTAAGCTTGGAATTGAATGGGATGCATTTGAGGTGGATAAAAACTTATTAAATGATTTATGTATAGTTGTCTCAAACACATAGAAGAAGTCATGGCTCAAAAAGTAGATGGTTGGCTTAATGCGAAAGAAATAATTAAAGACTACACATAGTTAATTAGATGCAAAGAACTCTTATGTCGAAATTTCACTTGGAAATTGGGATTATTTTGTAGCTTTCACCACGAGAGGAGGGAGAGTTAGCACATCTCGAGGTGGCAAGAGAACTGCATTGCAAAGTGTAGGCGCATTGACAAGGAAATGTTTCTGCTACAATGCGTGGCCAGTGCGCTAGCTGAAAGAGGTTAGTTTGATATTGTAAAGAAAATATTTATGCAGGTTCAACAAATTGCTGTAAGAAACTTCTTTGTTTCAAATTCCTGTTGCGCAGGTAACTCTTTCTCATATTTACTTTGCACATGGAGAGTTTGTGCTTTCTATGAAATTGTATTAAAATTGTTTAAGGATTTCTATCTTGGCTGCCACCCGCATTTTATTTTATCTAGCTCAAGCACATTGTGGGGGAGAACTATGGCATGATTATGAAAGAATACTATTATGAACAATAGACTTTGGATGCCATCAAATTTACATGTTATGCTTTGATGTTGGTAGCAATGCTGAAGTTTTCAATTTCAATACTTCAAAAGAAAAAACCATGTTGCTCATGAAGCTCTTTGAGCAAAGTCAAAATCAATTGATGCGCCATGTATATTTAGCCAACAATCGCTAGTGGAAGCCCATGTACTTGTGGATTTTTGCAAGGAAGATGGAGTTGCATGATGATTATTGTAAACATTTGTTGATGCCATCGAGGTCTATGTTGAAGTAGTAAAATGTGAAACAAGTTTTCCTCGCAAGCCCGTAGAGGAGAATGTTGATGGAAGCATCATTCGGCGGGGAAGTGGGTAGCAGAATGTGAAGAACAAAAGAGGCTTGATCAATGATTGGATGGTGGTAGCATGGGCTAATCAAAACCATCCCCTGCTAGCTCGCGGGGGACCCACCAATTCAATGCTTCATCTAGTGGGGGAGCGGGGAGGCTCTACGTAGCCTCTCTCGGTGGTGTGAGCTGTATGGAGCCCTTGCAGAATAGGTTAAAGGGAATTTTTAAAATTTTGTTTCTAAAGGTGAAATAAGGAGCATTATAATGTAAAACGTGAAAGGTTAAGTGTTGACGAAACACCATTAAAGTCTTCACCGCTTAAAAAATAAATTAAATGTTAAGTGCAACATAAAAGGCATGAGTGAAATGTTTTGTAGCCTGAGTAAATAATTTAAAGCCTTCACATTGGAAGATAAAAATATTTAAATGAGAAGTAATAATTAAAAATAGATGCATGGGTAAGTATTCTATATTGCACAATAATGAATTTAAAATCCTCCACTATTAAAATAAGCGAACTTTCTTTGCTTGGAAACGCAAATGTAAAATGCATGGGAAAAGTAAAAGGAGTGAAATACTTGCATGAATAAAACAAATTTGTTTGGAAAATTAGAAGAGTGAAAGGGCTTTCTACAACTAGTGGAGTGAGAGCAAAGTGTTTTCAACTATAGGGTAAAAATGGAGGGAGTGAAGTTTTCTCATAGGGTAAGAGTAATTTTCAGTTGTTGGGTGAAAATGAAAAGCAATTTTTTTTGTTACAATATGGGTAAGAAAATGCAAGGGGCAAGATACAAATTGCAGATTGAAGATTCTTCAAGTGCAAAGGCGGTTACTGATCAATGAAGTTGAGTGATGCCAAGTGTTTGATGTAGATTGCCATTTAGGGTTTCTTCTTCCTTAAATGTTTATTTTTTCTATTTCATTTGCAAGAGGTTTCTCATTCGTTGGCCTCATGGATATAATTCTTTGTAATAGGGTTTGAAAATAGATATGTGTTTACTTTAGGTTCTAGGGTTTTCTGAGTTTTGTAATGGGGAATGTAATTACAACACTATCATCTTTGATAAATAAATGATGAGATATTCTTAACTAGTTGTCTCCATAGTATGTATTGCACAAATTATGAATATAAGAAATCAAGGGTTTCTATTATTTGTCTTCTTGTTTCTCTTTGAATTCATGTTTAGTGTTATTACTATCATTCAAAGAATGAATTAAATTATATTAGCACATATAGAGGTTTATACAACTGTGTATTGGGATTATTAAGCATGGCTAGTTGAATTTCTAGTATTAGTAATGTAAGGAATTATCTAATAGGCATGTAGTTATGACATATTGAATGTTGTAATGAGTTTTAAATTGCATGGTTTAGGTGAATCCACCCTGAAATATGGCACGGGTCTTTTAACATTGTAGTTTCCTGAGATTGTTTATGAGCAGCTACAGTTTTAAATCAAATTTGCTTATCTATCTTAGTGTAATTGTGTGTGGAATTTAATGTATTACATCTCTCATGTTTAAATTAGACATTACCATGAATGTCAGCTAAATCTTTAGGGTAACATGTCTATTTAATAACTGGAGGAGAATTATCTGTTTATAGTGTTTTGGATGCTTTGGCACACAAGTATCTACAAGCACATTGTCAGGATCACCCTCCCGGGTTTCACAGAGCCCAAAATGTAGGGTAGAAGGGGTTTTAATTCAATATCCCATTTGTTGGCAAATTCTCTCCTTTAATCTAATTATTAGGCCTAGTAGCCATTTAGGATTCAAGTGGATTACATATTTGGGAACCAACAAATTGGTGACTCTGTTGGGGATGACTAGAGAAAAATTTGATAGGAGATCATCTTTCCTTAGAGAGTCATTGAAGTTTCAAAATAGTTTGTAACCAGAAAATGAAAATTGCAAAATAATGTTTTCCCATTTGAGTCACCAATAGATTGGTGAGTCTGCTGGGGAAGATATTTGAATCTCCAATTATAGACTATCCTATCATAGAGTCATATTATTTGTTGATCTAAGCATTTGGTTCAAATATTGAAGGAATTTATACCTAGAGAAAGAAATTGTTGCAGTGAACTTGAAAGTTTCATGATCTATGGTGCTCTGTTGGTGAAAAGAACTCATAAGGAAATTTATCTTTGAAGGAGCTTCATATTGCTTGAAGTTCAGTCCTTTGTGAAGAGAGGTGGCGACTCTACCAAAATAACCTAATGAAGATGTGAAGAAAATTTTAGATCTACAAAGATTCCCAGTCAGGAAGAAGAATTTGCAGCAACTGCAACATAACCAGGTATTCTTTTGTTTCAAACTTCTAGAAAACTTTGGTTCCCTTATTTAGTGAAATTGATCACTACAATAAAGGGATATTAGAATTGAATAGTTGTAGAGGGAATACTTTTTTATTTGCAAATATGTATTGCTGTCCTAGTTCTCCCTCTACAAGTTGTAATGTCATGCCTAAAACACAACAATGTCCTCAAAGGAAGTTGTTCACTAGTGAAAGATACGACCCTTTGGATTTTAGTAAAATCCAAGGTTACCCACATTTTTTCCCAAGAAGAATTAATGAATATTTTCCTAAGTTTAGAGGATATCTTGAAGAATCAGTATCAAGACATGTATAGGGTTTCATTGATTTGATGGAAGACTATCAAATAATAGAAGAGGATTCTATCATGAAGTTTTTTGTAAGAACTTTAGAAGGTACTATTGAACGTTGGTTTTCTTGTTTACCAATGCATTCCATAGATTCATGGCATAAGCTCATAATACATTTCGTTGATTATTTTGAAGAAGAATTAATAGAAAATGAATGCCTATTTAAGGATAGAAATCTGGATACCCAAGAAGAATTTGAAGAGAAATTTGAAAACAAAGTTGAATCCATATCATTTAATAATGAGAGTTTTTTTTTTGAACCCATGGAGAAAATCTATCCAGAAGAAAATTGCAACCATAATGGTATAAGATATGATTGGCTGAATGAAATATGTGAAGTCATGCCTTCTATTTATATTGAAGACACATAAGTGGAGAGTCAATTTTCTATATCAAAAGAAGGCTGCAATGATGTGGATGATATTGAAAGTATCCTCTCATTTATGGATTGTGAAAGTGCAATTGAAGATTATGTTGATTCTCAAGTCTCATCTCTTCATGATGATAATAGTAGTATTGTTGATGTGAGTATGCAATTAGCTGAGGAGTATTCTTATCTAACTGATCAAGATGGCTGCAATTCTATTTGCAGCTCTAGTGACTATGATTCCTCTCAAGAAGAAGAGGTAGAATTGATTTCCTTAAGTGAGAAGTATTTCAATAATGATAATGACAATATTTATGAAAGCTAACAAATGCATGGTGATGTTATGAAAATCTATGATATTCTTGAGTGCTCCATGAATGATCATCTCAATTCATATTGTATTGAGGGTATAAGATTTTCTAAGCCTTGTATGGAAAGGTTAGATGCTGAAAACTAGGGTGAATTGGGCATTCTCTTTCCTAAAAATAAACACAATGGAACTCTAAGTTCTCTTGGACAAGAGCATGATGAGGGATATTAATTGAACAAATTTTTTGAAGAGGAAATATGTGATCAATGGTGCTATGGTACACTTGGTCCCGCATCTTCTACAAATATTGAGTGTAGGAGTGATGAAAGCGTTCATGGTGAGACAAAGGAGTTTGTTGATTTAGGGAATACTCTTGAAAATGGTGGTGTATCAGATGCAAATGACCAAGTGTGTAATGAATTTTAGTTGGAGATATCATCCATGAGCAGTTGCAATGAAGAAAAAAACAATGATTTTTAGTTTGACAATGAAGAATGTGACCCTGCTAATTGTTGTAGTAGTATAAACAAAGAAAAGGGTATGCATGAAAAAGATCTATTGAATGAATTATTTCAAGTAGCTGATTGTGTAGATCATGTATGTGTTGGTGATGTAAGTGGTGAACATGGAAACAATTTCTTGTTTGACTCTTCACCTTCTTTCATTTCTTTTTCTGATTTTGAAGTTAACATTGAATGTTTGCGTAAGGATAGCACAAATGTGGCTGCACATGAAATTGAAAATGTAGAGAAAAATATTGGTACAACTGATGAAGCTTTGTATGATGAGTTTGCACTTGAAGAATGTGATTTTTTCAATCACACAGATGCATATGAGGATCTTTTTTCTAGACCTGCAACTCATAGTCTTCCTTATGAGTAGTATGCCTTAGATTGTCATGTTGATGCAACAAGAGGAGATGTTGAGTATGACGCTCCTTGCATTAGTGAATGTGTTTTGAGCACTAACTATGAGGGTTTTATTACAAACAAAGATTTTGAGTCACATGAACCTACACTTGAAGCTTCTTTGTGTGACAAGATGATGAGTGCATACAATCTTGTTTATGAAGCTGGAGTGGAAAATATTGTTTGGGATGCTGACATTTTTTTCTGAATGTTATGATTTGAATGTGGACAATGGACTTGTGGATGCTATAAATATAGTTTTTTAGAACCTTGAGGCATATAATAATGTGACTGAGCTGTGTTGTTTCGATGAAGAAAAACATGCTTGTGATGTAATCAAGTTGGAGTTACAGATGTGTGAGCATTCTTTGCTTAATACACAAGAGGATTGCACATTTTTTTAGAGGCATGATATCTTTTCTGAGCCTAATCATTGTGAGGGGGTTAGTAAATGTGATAAGACTGTGTCTTCATATAGTCTTGATCATCATCCTCATATTTTTTCACATACTACAAAATCAAAAAATAAAATGAGTGGTAGTGATATGGCCTATATGTTTTGGTTGCCATGTGATAGTAAAGCTAAACATGGAGCAAGTTATCACTTATTCAAAGGTAGCCTGACACTTTTTTATGTAGGAGTGAAGTTACTCATGTTGTTGTGGTGTGACAGAGGCAAGTATGGATATACTCTTCCCTTTTGATAGGGGTACACATTGACTTCAATTTTTCATTTGGTGGACTAGGGCCACCAAGTGAGGTTAAAACAAAACTAGAAATTAAAGGGACTCTATTGCCCAATGATTTTGGCACTTGGTCTAATCTTCTAGAAGTTTTTGTGTTCTCACTCTATTCATTGAGAAACATACATCCCTAGAAAGAGCCATTGATAGGACTCTAAAAAATTACAAATGTTTGTTGTTGCAATTTTTGAGACCAGTCAACAATTACATATTGGCAAGCAACAAGAGCCATTGGACAGTCACATTTTCAAGATGAAACACGAGTACAACTTGATTCCACAGTTCCCCTTCTTATGGAGTTTCAAAGGAATCTTCTCAAGATGGAGCTTTTGTTATAGATGGGAATTTTTTTTCATTGCATGCTTTCATATGTAATCCTTAAGAAGATGGGTGTTGTTTCATGTTTGTTAGAGGCATTGAATCTCTTTTTAATTTAGGCATAACTTTCTTGGTGCTATTGTGGTGCAATTTTCTTAGCTCCATAGTCATTGTGGGTCTCATTTATGGGTTATCTCCTATGGCAATAAGTGGTATAGCAGTGTTGTTCTTGACATTACATATCTTTTCTATCAACAAGTACTATTGTTTCTTTGGAAACATCAAAGTTGGATCATGGGGTTGTTGGATGTAATTTCTCAACATAATGTGGCATTATAAAAATAGAGCTGCTTACAAAGATTAAAGATACCATTGTGGTAGGGGAGTCACCCTCAAATTCCATCAAGGAAAATGAGAAATGTTTATTGTTGGTGTAAATAAAGTCTTGTACCTAGTCAGTTCATTACTAGGGGACTTATTTACACCTCAGTTAAGTTTACTTAGGGACCACATAGGAGGTTGTTGGAGAATCTCCACTTTTGGTGGTCTTGACATGTCATTACCTCATCACTTCCACCTTTTGTGGACACATCATGTGATTATCTCTCCACCTTAAGTGGAGTGATAGGTTTTCCTAGTTGTCTCATGTCATAAGATTACGACACTTGTCATAATCTTATGCCCTTCTATGTTCTCACCTTGGCTATATAACCAAGGGGTCTCTCTCATTGTAATCAATAAGAATCATAATCATTATCATATCAATGACATTGAATATAGTTTATTCTTGTCATATTCTATTCTCTCTCTTTTTGTGCTTTCCATTTGGTCCATAGATCTTGGGTGGCAGCCATAGCCAATTCTAACATGGTATCAGAGCAAGTTGGGTGCCATTGGAGAGTCCTTTTCTGAAGAGAGATTCCAGATCTGAGGAGGTTTTGTTCGTGGCTCTTTGTTGCAGGTTCATATCCGAGCTTGCTAGAGCAAATCTGAGCTCACCATTGCGTTCAGAAGGTTTGAGATAGTCGATTTTTCCTTTTGTTTCGTCCAAATCGGAGATACGAGGCCAAATCTAGGAGGGTTTGAAGCTGAAGAGTGGTTGCCACATCCAAAAGGTAGCTGCAATTTTGGAGCATTTTGGGTCAAATCCGACCCTGCCATTGTGTCCAGAAGGGCCAAAAACCCTAAGATCGACTGTCAATTCGTCCATTTTGGAACAAGTCATCCGGTGAGACAAATTTTTTTTGCTCAAAGAGCCGTACGCCCCCAAGTCGTCATAATTACCAGCGGTACAATTTTCTGAAAAAAAATTATTTTTCCAAATATTGTGTAAAATATTCGCAGTTTTTTATATTTTCATTTGGAAAATTTTATTAAAAAAAAAGGGTCGAAATCTGTACACTCTGCGGACTGTACAAATCCACAGAGGGTACTGTCAGTACCCGAAGGCACGTGGCTCATCCGCCCACGCGGGCCCTGTCCCCTCACATCCCGCGGGCCACACACAGCCGACAACTTCTCCACCGGCGGGCTTCGTCAGCGGTAAATATAACCCGGCGGACATTTTAAACTTACCGGCGACAGTTGGTCAATCCTCCGGCGGACGCACAAAGAAATCCGGATGGCAGTCAAATCCCGACAGGAAGAATATTGCGAGAATATTCCGTACCGCCGACAACAATAGTGACGTTTATCTGGACGTCAAACTCAAGCACATGAAATCGATATATTCGGTTGGCAGAGAATATTCTTTCTGACGGACCGGAAGACGTCAAATTTACTGTAATGTTGATGACATCAGCAATACGTTATGGATGACGTCGGCAGAGCCTTTGAATTTTTTGTACCCCTCTTCGTTTGCATTTTCATTTTTGCAGTTCATCTTTGAAGCTCCATAACTTGCTCATTCTGACTCCTTTTTCAGAGAATTTTTTTTTGATTTGGGCTAAAATTTTCTGCTCTACGTACTGGTGCAATCAGTTTTTGGTTTTGGTTCCTGGTTTTTCCAGAAATTACAGATTCTCACAGGTGTTGCTGCTTCGTCCTCATTTTGGGAACTTCGGGAGCTCATATCTTGCTCCTACGGTAACATTTTTTAGTGCAATTTTTTTTAAAAGTGCATGATTTTTTGTGTACTTCTCAGTGCTATTATCATATTGATCTCATTTTGTACCAAAAATTGTACTTGTACTGTGGCCTATTTTGGCATTTGTAAGCACTAAGATCAAGTCTAGTTTGCTGTTTTTAGCATCTAGAAACTGTAAACACACTAAATATAAAGTTCCAAATTATATATTGCTTGGGGGGTTTCTTGATTGAGTAATTTGGGGGGGGGGTCTCTTGGTGCATTGTCTTTGATCTGTTTGCTTTTTCTCTCTCATTCACATGGATCATTCTAAGGTTCCTTTTCTCACATCATATAATTATTCAACATGGCATCAAAATGCATGGAATATTCTAATGACAGAAGGTCACTCTCTATATGTTGAAAATAAGGTACCTGAACCTACAGATGATAAGAAAAAGTTAAAATGGATGATCAAACATGCCAAAGCTCTTGGGTGTCTTCGTAGAATAGTTTCTCAAGATTTGTTGTTCCAAATTGAATCATGTAAAAATTCTCATGAAGCTTGGGAAAAATTGAAAACATTGTATGGTACTACAGATGAAGTAAGAGGCTATCAAATTGATAATGATTTGATGAATCTTGATCCTAAGAACTTTGACAACATCCAAGACTACATCACTAAGGTCAATGATCTAAAAGAGCAATGTAAAGCATGTGGAATTGATAAGAAGGACATCCAGTTGGTGTACAATACAATGAACAAACTTGGTCCTAATTATGCTTCTTTTGTTTCTAGCTTTCATACTCATAGATTGACTATGGGGTTTGCATACACTACACCTTCATTTGCATCATTTTCTGAGATGTTGATACATGAACAACAAAAGCTTATCTCAATGGGTCTAATCAAGTCTTCCAAACCACAAGCATTGGTGGCTAATGAGTCTAAGGTACAGAAAGAATCAGACAATCTTGATAAGAAGCAAAAGAAGAAAAAGAACAAGCCACATAAAGAATCAGAATCCTCATCTTCAAAGGAGAATCATCTAAGAAGGAGAGACCTTTTTGTGCATATTGCAAGAAGGATGGACATGAAGAACATTATTGTTATAAGAAGGATATTGATGAGTTGAAAATCTTCTCAAAAGAATCACATTGATTTGCCTTCTAGAATGTCTGAATCTTCTTCTCCTTCTACTTCAAAACAGTCTAAAAAGGACAAAGGTCAAACATCGGGATATAAAGGACAAGCTCTTTGTGCTCATTCAAGTCCAGGATCAGGGAGATGGCTTCTAGATTCAGGAGCATCTCATCATATGGCATCTTCACAGACTATCTTCTCTTCATTTCAGCCTTGTTCTATGTCTCCTATCTTGATGGGAAACAATACATATATGAGTGTAATAGGGAAGGGATCTATTAGCATTGGGGAGAACACTTTTCAGGATGTCTTGTGTGTTCCTCATTTGACGAACAATCTACTTTCCATTTATCAGATTACACATGGTGGAGATGGGAGAACTGTGGAGTTCACTCCTGATTCTGTTATCATTCAGGACTTGGAGACTAGAGAGGTCATTGCTACTGGGGTGATTGATCATTCATCTCGGTTGTATTCCTTTGCACAGTTTGCTTCTGATGGTGACTTTGTTCCTTCAACTGTTGATCATATACACCATGATTCAGAGGAGACATTTGGATTTTTGAACTTGGGCATACTCACATCAGATCCAGTACTTGAGCCATGCACTTCATCTCCTCCATCTACTGTTGTACTTGATGATACTTGTGTTGCTATAGTTTTGGCTCCTAGTGATTCAGTGCAGCAGAATTTTGATTGTCTTCCAGATATGGCTACTTTTGATGACTTCCTAACATGTATTTTAGACTTGTTTGTGGAGTCTCATCTCGTGGATTTGGAGGACATCATTGATAGCATTCATCTTCTCTTTGATGAAGATGCACCTTCTTCAGTTGTTGTGAGGGAACACTTTGAACCTCTTGTTCATTCTCTACATGATCATTCTTCACAGATTGGCGTGAGTGTGGATACTTTTGGACAACATTTGGAGGAGGGTTCTTTGTCTTCAGAGGGGATATCTTTGTCTTTGGATCATGTTCTACATTCTTCTCTACTAGATGTTGGATTTTCCTCTTCAGCAATGTGGCCTAGAACGCCTGATTGGAGTGTGTCAGCTTTCAGCATCGACATGGAGACACTTGAGCATGCTTTAGAGACATCATCGCACATCATCCATCTTCATGACTTCCTACATACATCCTTGGTTTTGTTTCTTCCCAAGGGGAGGAACGTTGTTCGGCGAAATTGGATCATCTTCAGCATTCAATGTCGAGCTTCTACCATCATTGCAGGAGACTCAACATTGAGGGGGGGCTACCTTGTCTCTCTTCTACTTCTCTCTTATGGGGGGGTCTTTTTCCTCACATGGGGTTTTTACCTTCTCATTCTTCATTGAGAGCATTTCTATTTTGTATTTCATCTCTCTTTTGAGGGGGAGTTTTTCCCATGAGGTTTTCTCCCTTTCCTCACTTGTGAGAGATTGCATTGATTGCATTGTGTGTACATGGGTACCTAACATGGCCTAGTATTTGGGACCCATCTTGCATTGTTTGCATTTGTGTACATTCTCCCTAAGTTGCACTTAAGGGGGTGTTGGTGTAAATAAAGTCTTGTACCTAGTCGGGTTCATTACTAGGGGACTTATTTACACCTTAGTTAAGTTTACTTAGGGACCACATAGGAGGTTGTTGGAGAATCTCCACTTTTGGTGGACTTGACATGTCATTACCTCATCACTTCCACCTTTTGTGGACACATCATGTGATTATCTCTCCACCTTAAGTGGAGTGATAGGTTTTCCTAGTTGTCTCATGTCATAAGATTACGACACTTGTCATAATCTTATGCCCTTCTATGTTCTCACCTTGGCTATATAACTAAGGGGTCTCTCTCATTGTAATCAATAATAATCATAATAATTATCATATCAATGACATTGAATACAGTTTATTCTTGTCATATTCTATTCTCTCTCTTTTTGTGCTTTCCATTTGGTCCATAGATCTTGGGTGGCAGCCATAGCCAATTCTAACATTTTGTTATCGAGAGATCATAGTCATAGTGTGAAAGAAAACAATGAAAAACGATAAAGATACTATTAAGTATAGAAGGTGTGCTCTATTTATTGCTATGCTAGTGAATACATTTATCAATGAAAATTGAATGAAGGTTTGGTTATCTTGATAGAAGCTTCAGATGCTAGTAGTGTTGCAGGATCGATTTAGGACAATGATAACCTTCAAACCTTTCAAGGTTTTTTCAAAATAACATAACCCCTTGCAACATCGAGATATACAACTAGCTTTTGCATGCATAGAAAAAGTCCAAGCACCATGTTTTTTGTGGTGCATGATGATGACTATGAAGATAATACTATTTTAAGAGAGAAAAGATGATGAATTATTTGAGTGAAGGCATTTGGAAGACATTAGTGGCACATTTTATGAAGGTATCATGTTCCTATTTTCAACAGGATAAGAGTGGAACTTTTCCACTTGGGAAGCCACTTAGACTAATTATTGCAACATGTTATCAATGTTTCCTAAGGTTGGTGGAGAATATTTTTCTAGAGGAAAATGACATGCATAATCCTGGGAATGGTTTTTTCAAAAGAGTCGAGGCTTTGGTTTATTCGGCCAATGGTTCATCTGAGCCATGTTTATTGTTGGAATCAAAAGCTAAGTTGGGTATAATGGCATTTGTTAAAGTGCTCGAACATTTGCAAGCATTGGCTTGTACCCAAATGATGTTGGAGGTGGCACAAAAATTGTTGCCAATCTTTGTTAGAAGCAACCATTCATTGTAAGGAAGTTCAAGAAGCTTCGAGTAGAGATGAGGGTGATGTTTCATTTGAGTTTCCATGGGATAAAGTTACAACAGTATTTAATCTACTAGGTTGTTCGAACAGTTACTAGAAATTGAAAAAGGTACAAGCTAATATTGTCAGGTTTCTTGATTGTGTGGATGCATATGTATTGTTTTGTAGCCATGGCTTAGGCTCAAAATGAGCTCCAACTAAGCTTGGCATTGAATGGGATGCATTTGAGGTAGTTAAAAACTCATTAAATGCTTTATGTATAGTTGGATCGAACACATAGAAGAATCCATGGGTCAAAAAGTAGATGGCTGGCTTAATGCAAAAGAAACAATTATAGACTACATACAGTGAATTAGATGCAAAGAACTCTTATGTTGACATTGGAAATTTGGATTATTTTGCAGCTTTCACCATGAGAGGAGGGATTTAAAGAATGAGTCAACACATCTTGAGGTGGCAAGAGAACTACATTGCAAAGTGTAGGTGTAGTGACAAGGAAATTTTTCTGCTACAATGTATGGCCAGTGCACTAGCTGAAAGGGGTTAGTTTGGTATTGTCAAGAAAATATTTATGCGGGTTCAAGAAATTGCTGCAAGAAACATTTTTATTTCAAATGCCTATTGCGCAAGTAACTCTTGCTCATTTTTACTTTACACATGGAGATTTTGCGCTTGCTATGAAATTGTATCAAAATTGTTTAAGGATTTCTATTTTGGATGCCACCTATGTTTGATTGTACCTAGCTCAAGTGCATTGTGGAGGAGAACAATGACATGATTTTGAAAGAACATTATTATGAACAACAAACTTTGGGCACCCTCAAATTTACATGTTAAGCTTTGATGTTGGTAGCAATGCCAAAGTTTTCAATTTCAATACTTCAAAAGTAAAAACCATTCTACTCATGAAGCTCTTTGAGCAATGTTAGAATCAATTGATGCGCCATGTATGTTCAACCAACAGTTGCTAGTGGAAGCTTGTGTACTCGTGGCTTTCTGTGAGGAAGATTGAGTTGCATGATAATTATTGTAAACATTTGTTGATGTTGTCGAGGTCTA
This sequence comes from Sequoia sempervirens, assembly GCA_007258455.2. Lineage (NCBI taxonomy): Eukaryota > Viridiplantae > Streptophyta > Pinopsida > Cupressales > Cupressaceae > Sequoia > Sequoia sempervirens. The sequence continues at coordinate 338,824,786 of VDFB02058242.1, forward strand.
TGTTGAAGCAGTAGAACATGAAACAAGTTTTCCCTGCTAGTTGTGGAGGAGAGTGCTAATAGAAGCATCATCTGAAGAGGAAGCAAGGAGAAGAATGTGAAGAGGAGAAGAGGCTCGATCAATAGTTGGATGGACATAGCATGGGCTAATTAGAACCATCCCCCGCCAACCCATGGGGAACCCACCAATTCAATACTTCATCTGGCGGGGGAGTGGGGAGGCTCCACGTAGCCTCTCCTAGTGGCGTGAGCTATATGGAGCTTGTGCAGAAGAGGTTAAAGGATTTTTTTAAAATTTTGTTTCTAATGGTGAAATAAGGAGCATTAAATTGTAAAATGTGAAAGGTTAAGTGCCGATGAAACACCATTAAAGTCTTTACTGCTTAAAAAACAAAAAATTAAATGTTAAGTGCAAAGTAAAAGGCACAAGTGAAATGTTTTATAGCATGAGTATGTAATTTAAAGCCTTCACATTGAAAAAGAAAAAACTTTAAATGAGAAGAAATAATTAAAAATCGATGCATGGGTAAGTATTCCATATTACCCAATAATGAAATTAAAAGCCTCCACTATTAAAATAAGAGAACTTTCTTTGCTGGGAAATGAAACTATAAAATACATGAGCAAAGTAAATGGAGTGAAATGCTTGCCCGAATAAAAAAAATTTGCTAGGAAAAGTAGAAGAGTGAAAGGGATTTCTTTAGCCAATGGAGTGAAAGAGATTTTCAAGGTAAAGACAAAGTATTTTAAGCTACAGGGTAAAAATGGAGGAAGGAGTGAAGTTTTCTCATAGTGTAAGATTAATTTTCAATTGCTGGGTGAAAATGAAAAGAAAATTTTCTATTGCAATATGGGCAAGAGAATGCAAGGGGTGGGATACAAATTGCAGATTGAAGATTCTTCAGGTGCAAATATAGTTATTGATCAATGGAGCTAAGTAATGCCAAGTGTTTAATGAAGACTTCCATTTAGGGTATAGATTCTTCCTTAAATGTTTTCTTTCTTTCTTTCTTTTGCAAAGGGTTACTCATTCTTTTGCCTCATGGATATACTTCTTTATAACAGGGTTTGAAAATAGATATGTGTTTAGTTTAGGTTATGGAGTTTTTTGAGTTTTGTAATGGAGAATATAATTACAACACTATCATCTTTGATAAATAAATGATGTAATATTTTGAACTAGTTGTCTCCATAGTATGTATTGCACAAATTATGAATATAAGAAATAAAGGGTTTTTAGATTATTTGTCTTCTTGTTTTTCCTTGAATGTCTATTTAGTGTTATTACTGTCATTCAAAGAATGAATTAAATTGTCTTAGCATAGATAGAGGTTTATGAAATTGTGTACTAGGATTATTAAGCATGGATAATTGAGTTTTTGGTATCAGTAATGTAAGGCATTATCTGATAGGCATAGATATGACATATTGAATGTTGTAATGAATTTTAAACTACATGGTTTAGGTGACTCCACCCTGAAATATGGCACCGATCTTTTAATGTTGCAGTTTCTTGAGATTGTTTATGAGCAACTACAATTTTAAATCAAATTTACTTATCTATCTTAGTGTAATTGTGTGTGGAATTTAATGCATTACATCTCTCATGTTTAAATCAAACATTACTATGAAGGTCAACCAATTCTTTAGGGTAACATGTTTATTTAACAACTGAAGGTGAATTATCTGTTTACAATTTTTTTGATGCTTTGGAACACAAGTACCTACAAGCATACTGTCGAGATCACCCTCTTGTGTTTCATAGAGACCAAAGTGTAGGGGAGAAATGGTTTTAATTCAATCTCCATTCATTGGCCAAATCTCCCCTTGAATCTAACCATTAGGCCTGACATCCCTTTAGGATTCAAGTGGATTGCAGATTTGGGAACCAACAAATAGCTTCCCAATACAAAATGAACTATCAATACAATACTCTCCACGTCCTTGGTCCTGAATATGGATTTTAAATTCATGAAGGGGAATGGAGTGCCCGAGAGACATTAATAATGAAGAGGGATCAATGTAATGTAATGAGGTGGATGGAGAGGCTTCTCAATTGATAGGCACTTGATGCTCAATAGTCCCTTTCAGATTACTACAATATTAGAAGGGACTAGGATCAATTTTATTATCGTGATTTCAATACCATTGTATGGAAACTTAAGGCATTGAAGGTACGTGAAAGGTACAAATCTCATGGTGTGAATCCATGGATGATCAAGGAGAAGATTGTATGGTAGGTCCATATCCAAGAACTGCAATATTTTGTTTTGAATAGCGGGTCCAACTCTTACATGAAGTATGATTATAACCTTGGATGAGTGCTCAACATCATCATAAGCCTTGATGATGATTATCTTAGACTCGTCTATAAAATATTTAGAGAATTCCAATATTGTGACCAATACACCTCTCACTTTGAAAGGAGTACCTCGTGTAGTGTAGAAAAATGTATCCCTTTACATTTTATCACTTGTTTGGGCCCTCCTATTTTAAACTAGACATAATATTTCCTTAATTTCATGTTGTTAAAAGTATCTCTTTACATTTTCACACTTATTTGGTCCCTCTTAATTAATTTGAACTTAATTAGGTCTTAATTAGCCCCTTAATTCATTTACAAGCCCATTAAATTATATTTTTCAAAGGAGAAACCTGACAATACTTAATTCTAATACATAACACTTCACATTGAACAATGTGTGTTCTAGGAATTAGGGCCTAGGACCCATTTTCCCGTGGGAGAGTAGGTCCTCCTTAAGTCTTGAAACCCATTTTTAAATATGTTTTAGTGGTATTTTTATGATCCTAAATTCAAATTTCAAATGTAATCTTGTAATGTTGGAATTTCAAGAAATTAAGGATAAGTGTCTATAAATACAAGGTTATTTTATAAAATCAACTAGAAGTTTTGAAGAGAAATTTCGCAAGAGAAAATATTATTGTCAAATGCATTCAAGAGAAAATTTATTCATCATTTTTTGCAGCATTCAAGATCTCAAGTATCATGTCAAAGATATGTTCAATCATGCATGTTTTTGGAGCTAACATTGTGAGTAGGTTTCAAGCATTCAAGTCCAAGATTCAAAGAAATATTCAAGCATCAAGATCCACATCCATTGAAGCCATTTCATGCAAGATCAACATCAAGATTTTAGTCCTTCAAAGGTTAATCCAAGGGTTTGGTGAGTTGCAACATTGAGTTGTCCATTCATCATTCCTTTCATGCTATTTCATTTCATTTCAAGGTTTAATTACCAAAACGGGGTTTCACCAAGGAAATCCCCCATTCAACAAAAAGAAAAAAAAATTCCCCTCTCTTTATGTGTTGCAAATTTGTAGGTTGAAGAAAAGTTGAAGATCACAAAAGTGCAAAATTGCAAAGTTGCATTTGTTGTCACCTTTATTGTCATCTCACAGAAACTCAGATCTTAGATTTATTTCTGGTTGTTCAACTGTGAAACCCAAAGAATTTGGAAGTGTATATATTGGAGTAGAGGACCCAAAAACTAATTTTAGAAAGATCAATAAAGACCCATTCACCAATTCGTGCAGGGGCACCTTTGACCAAAATTTGTCAATTCAAGATGTTGGTGAGTAGGCTTTAGAATTTGGTGTCTTTTTATCTAAATAAGGTCTTGGAGATCATTTATTAATGTATTGGGTCATGTTTGAGTGAACAGTAGGTGTTTAGGTGGTTTAGATTTCAAAAGTGCAAAAATATGGAAAAGTTGTTAATTGTGCAAAAATGCAAAATTAAAAAGTTGTAAAAGGGAAGATTAGGAAGTCCAACAGTCATATAGATTTGAATGGCCATTTGTGGAAGTTGGAATAGTTATTTTTGGTGGGAAAACACTTTAAATATGTGAAGAAACTCGATATAAAGGTTGTTGAAACGTTTTTGAAGTTTGGCACAATAAAACAACTTTGTTTTCCTTCATTTTTTGTATTTCTTGAGATTGCATAGTTGACTATCTTAGCTTTCAATTGAATTTACTCTTGAGGCTTTTCATTAAGTTTTGAGCATTATATTGAGGAATTACTATAACTGGGTTTGTACTTGCAGATTTAAGGGTTTGTAAGTCTTCAAAATGCAAAACTAACCCATTCCACTCACTGTGGCTACTGTAACTTGTGGAATTAGTCTACAAAATTAGGAAATAGGTGTGTGAATGTTGTGAGAGTGTAGGGGAGGCCAAATAGTGAGTTGGGCATGACACCCTAATGGTGGTAAGTGTGTTTTCCTCATGAAATTGTGTGGTTTTGATATGGAAAAGTGTGTAAAAGGTTGGGGTAGAAAAATTTGTTGACATATTGAGTATTTAAAAGCCTATTTGGACCTGATTAAAGTGGTGGCAAGGCTGTGTGAGAGTTGGAAATTTGTATTTCAATAAAACCCTAAGCTGTGTGCTAAAAAGGAGGGTTATTGTTTTAAGCACCTTTGAAGGAGTGCATCTATAAAAAAATTGCAAAATTTTGAGTTTAGTGACTTGTAGAATGCTTTCAAAGAAGTTATAGAGGTTTAGGAGAAGTTTAAAGGCAAGGTACTTTGTAAAACAAACCTATTTTGAGGTCTAGAAAGCGTAGAAACCTGATTTTGTTGAAGTTGTTGAAAAGGAACCTATTGTGGTTTGTTGATATGTTGTTATACTTCCAAATGGGTGTTTGGAACCCTATTGGTCTTGATTTGGAAGGACTTCTCCAAGAAATTGTACCCTTAGTCAAGTTGCAATGCTACAAGGAATGGTGAAATATTGTTGTGTTAGTGAGAATTTGAGGGTTTGGTGATTTGATAAGTTGTATTTCTTGGAATTGTGTTGTATGGTTGTAGGGCCTCCCTTGATTGCTATCACCAATAGGCGAATGAGTCCTCACATAGCTTCTAGAAACATCATTTTGTAATAGGTGCACAACATTTTCCCTTTATCCAATTGCATGAAATAAAATGTTTCTATTAGTATTATGTTTCATCTAAAAAATTCACTCTTTACATGTCATGAGTGAGTGCATTTGGTATTTTTAATCTTTCTCCCAAAACCCCTGTTCAATCATTTCTGTAATTTTTTTTTATCTCAAGACACAAGCAACCAACAGGGACACTTTGCGACTATTTTTGAGATAAGTTTTAAGTGTTCTCCACTCATTTGAATTATGTGAAATAAATTGTGTTTGTTAGCTCTATGTTTCATCTACTCAGATCTAGTCTTACATTTCAATTTTGAGTTGATTTTCTATTATATTTTCATCTCCCAAAATTGTTGTTTAGTCCGCACACACACATAAAGGAAATTGCAAGGTTCCTTAAAGAATTCACTCACCTAAGCGTTGAAAGTGGATTTTTAACTTGAGGGATCTCATTTCTTGAATGAAATAGAAGAATAGGTAGGTGAAAATTAACCCCCTTTCCCCCTTTCTATTTATAGTAAGTTTGGTGAAACATTCCAAATTTAATATAAAACCCTATGTTTATTGAACCCTACCCCATTTTTCTATGTTTCATTTTAGTGAGCTTGAGTATTTGAACATTCCAATTTCTGATTTGGAGTGCATTCAAAACCTAGATTTAGGATTTAAATTAATTCATTGCATTTATGGTTTCTAAATTTGGCATAAAGTTGCATTGCATTTTAGGTGTAAACTTACATTTTGCACTCATTTTAAATATGAAAATTCAACAAAAATTGTATAATGTTAGATTGATTTTGCATAGTATTTACATAATAGCATACTTTCAGTCACTTAAATCAAAAGATTGGATCAAAATTTCATTTCAAAAAGTGTCATATAGTTCATCATTTGTCCTTCATTTCACTTGCATTTAAACATCAAATTTTGAAAAAAAATTGTTACAATTTAAGTTACAGTCTGAGACCTAGAACATAGAACACATAATCACTCAAAAATTACAATTTTCATTTTAAAAAACCCTTTCCATGGGAAAATGAGTCCTTCAGGGCCTATAAAAATCAAACTTTTTTGAGCTCTTTTGTGGTTTTCTGCACTTCCTAGATTTGCTAGTAACCCACTATTTCAGTCTGACAATTTTCAAGATTTTTTTTTTTATGCATCTAAGTCTAATCATCTAGTTAGTATATCCATTTTAAATCAATCCAAAATTACCTTAGTAAGTGAAAATCATCAGATTTGTAGAAAAAATGTTTACATTCTCGAAGCTTTTCATTTTTGGATACATAATGTTTACATTCTTGAAGCTTTACATAAGTTGGATAAAAGTACATTTCACTTTGTTGTTATATGGAGCGTAATCAGATTCAGAGGTTAATTTTTTCCCCACTTTTATCAGCACAATTTCCCCCCAAATCATTTAATGGGGGTTTGGGGGCAGTGCCCCCAAGACGGGGTCAAGGGGCAACACCCCTTGTGGGGTCCAGGGGCAGTGCCCCTAGTGCCCTCCCTGGTCCAGGGGCAGCGCCCCCAAAACCTCTCACAATTTTTTATTATTTTATAAAGGCATTAGGTGTTATTTTTTTCTATTGGTTGACATAAAAACCCTATTTTTGTAACCGACATAAGTCTTGATAAAAGGCTAAGGATTAGAGTTTCCATTGATATTGTATTATAGCATTTGCAACAGTATTAAGTTGCAAGGATTATTGGTTGTAATTGGTTTGATTTGTTGGATAATAATATTGGACTCTCTCTTGGTGGATGTAGCTAGAGATTGGGTGAACCACATTAAAAATTGTCTCTTTTTGTTATTATTTCCATGTTTTTCATTCCTCTGTTTAATCTTTATTCACATTTAATTGATATTTTATGCTTGCAATTCCTAACACACTTTTGGGTACATAATGTTTACATTCTTGAAGCTTTCCATAAGTTGGATAAAAGTACTTTTCACTTTTGGATACATAATTTTTACATTTTTGATGCTTTGCCAAAGTTGGATAAAAATACTTTTCACTTTTGGATACACAATGTTTACATTCTTGAAGCTTTGCATAAGTTGGATAAAAGTTCTTTTCATTTTTGGGTACATAGTGTTTACGTTCCTGGAGCATTGGATAGGCCAGATAAAGTACTTTGCACAAGTTGGATAAAAGTACTTTTCATTTTTGGGAACAAAATGTTAGTATCTTTCCTTTCCACGTATGCCAAGAAAAATTTCATCAACAAGCATGTTAGTCATTATCCCAACATCTCTTCCACTTAGAAGAATGTTTTAGTAAAAGAGAATACAACAATGGACAATCATGACAATTAAATTTGGTATTCTCCCAATATCTCTCCAATTTGCGAAGATATTTTGGTGTTAGAACCCATCAATGAGAGTTATGAGAATCTTATTTGTTTCCATTCCCCTACTTCTCCCACTTGGGAATACATTGTTGGATACAAGGATGAGACCATTGAAACATCCCCTAATATCACTTTACCTATTTCTCCCATTTGTGAGAATGATTGGATACAAGATAATTTTCCATCATTGATCAAGACAATCCAACCATTGACGACTCCCCTACTTGTGATGAAGTTATTTTAGAAGATCGAACCATTGAACTTCATGAACATCTAGTTTTTTGCTCTCCTAAAATCTCTCCTACTAGGGAAGATATCATAGTACAAGAAGATGATAGTATTGATGCATGCATTTTGAACAATAGTAATGTGGCTTCATTAGATAAGGATGATGAGGTAACCTTAGAATATCCTTCGCTAAAAGATAATCAAAATAAGGATGCCTTTTGAGGTTATAAACATTAGATATCCCTTGAAGCGATCTCCTCAACCAATTCTCATTCTTAAGCCACCCTCAAATCAACCTAAAGTTCAAAATAAACCCATGCTTATCTTAGAACCACCTAAAAAGAAACCATTAGCTCTAGGAGATATCTTGAACTTTAAAAGGAAACTTGATAGTAACAATTTTTTGCAGCAACTGAGTTACAATACCATTGCTCACACATAGAATATAAGGAACAATAGGCAACTGCAAAACATTCCTACTTCATTACCATTTCCTCAATTGATCTTGCCTAGTGCTCCTCATTTTCCTTCACATAGTGGAAAGTAGTATGATCTTGTTGAACAACTTAAAAACATTCTTGCTAAAATATCCTTATGGGATCTTATTCAAGCCTCACTTAGTTATCATAGTATGCTTCAAAATGCATTGCAACAAGTTGTGGTTCCCCCTAGTGCAAATCTAGATGGTATAACAGCCCTAATTCAAGGAATGAGTGCAAACATTGTTTTCCACCAAAGTTAATTACCTCCTTTGGAAGTGCAAAAAAAAAATGAAGCTTTCATGATAATAGCTATACATAATCAGGTAGGGATAAAGAGAACCCTTGTTGACAATGGCTCCACCCTTAATGTGTGTAGCATAAATTTTTTGGATAAGATTGGAGTAGAAAAAAAACAAAAAAATTCAACCTAACTCTTTATCTATTCATAGGTTTTATAACATAGGAAAACAACTACTTAGTGTGATCACATTATCTATTACAGTTGGAAAGGCTACATTGCAAACTCCTATTCATGTCATGCCCAATAATCTTTCATATAATCTTCTCTTCGGTAGAACTTGGATTCATGAAATGAATGGGATTCCTTTTACTTTTCATCGTATAAGGAAGTATGTCTACAACAAAAAAGTGTATACAATCAAGGCCAACCCTAAACCAACAAGTTTTTTACAAACTGAGAAAGACACAAAAATTCCTTTGAAAAAATTTCAACACCAACTACACAAGTGGAACCTGTGCAAGAAAAAGAAAAAGAAAAATATATTGAAAAGGCTACAAAGTTATTGGAAGATGATTGGGGTTTCTTAAAATTTACACCTACATTTATGGGAGAATACAAGATCATAAGAAAAAAGTCTGAAAAGGGAAAAGAACCAGCAGTAATGTCAACAAAAAATTCGAAAGCATCCACTTCAACCACTTTAGGAGAAAAAAACAAATTACACAACAAACTTTGATGAAGTCGATTATGAACAACCACTGAATCCAAAAGAAATGAAAAAGCTTTATGGGAGATGTTACATACTTTTGAAACAATTTGGCTATAACTTGGAAAAGGATGTGGCGCTATAGAACAAGGTATCTGTGTCCCTATAGAGCCTAACACACAAGAAATAACTAGTGGTATTGGTTATTTCCCTTCAAAAGAAATGAAAGAATAAAAAAATCCTTCACTCAATACCAACATTATTACAAGAGATTCTTCTAAGCCAACCTTAACTTTGGTGCATCCTGAACTAATAGATACTACATGTGGGAATATCTCATTAGATATGCATAAAATTGATACTTTATCCACCCATTATAATCAATAACATTAGTTGATGCTCCCTGTCATGTGGTAGTTATAGTATCATAGCATATTCACTACCATGCATGAGGGTATAAACTTGAATTTATGCAATCATATTTTCTTTTTGTAAGGAGCAACATATCATCATCCATTTTTGGATAATATTTACCCTTTGGGGGAAAGGGGTTAGGTAGCCTTATCCAAGTATAACACTTGTCATTGTCTCTTTTTTCTAGTTGAATTCCTTCCATGTATATATAACAGGAAGCTTGGGATGTGGACGACATTCCTTAAGTTGGCTTATGTGTGACATACTTTCTTCCTATGTCATCTTTAACATTGCATTCTAGGGACAACCCCTTATTCATGACGTAGCTTCATTTGGAAGCATATGCTTGACATAGGGCTTTCCAAATAAGCTCTCATGTCTTCTTTATTGTTATCATTGATCATTTGCTACTTTAAAGTAATTGCTCACATCATGGTGTTTAGCAATTTCTTTAAAATGGGAGCATACATTGGCATTATCATTTTGAAAATTATGACTATATCTTATGTTGTCTTATCCTAATTTTATTTTGTTCATAAGTGTTTAACATAAAATAGCTTGCTAACCTTGTGAAGCTCGAACCCTTTTTATGGCCACCAAGTATAACACACTTTGCTTGCCTGTGGAACCTTCCATTTTGTTCATAGGTTCTTAGCATAACACAACTTGTTAGGCTTTATGAAGCTAAAAGTGCATGTTCGATTTGTGGTTCCTTATTAAAGTTACCAAAGATATAGTTTTGGTATGGTATGCGAGCCTAATAAGATTCTATCATTTGCCACCCTTAGGGGTTCACCTAGTTGACAACTAGAGATTCACTAGCTTATGTGAGCATGCATGTTGTTTGCATAGTGGACAATGAGTTCCACTTGTGAACATTTTTTTGGATAAACAACTGAGGGTTGATCCACATCAAGTTGGATAGACTATCAAGGCTTGATCCACCCCTTTTTTTTCTTTTTCTTTTTCTTTCTTTCTTTTAGTCTTGGACATTGTATGTGTATCTTGTCTTGCTACTACATATCATACATCTTGTGTGTGCCCCTTTGTGCTTATGTTAGTTTTCCATATGATCTTGATCTTGGGGGCTTCGCCACCTCCTTGGTCTTTGTCATCCTATCCCATCAACATATATACATTTGGAACCCTTTTGACACGTATTTGTCTACTTTAGTGTGCATTTGACAAAAGGTCCTCCTCTCACTAAAGTGGGGGCTAAATATAGTGTAGAAAAATGTATCCCTTTACATTTTCTCACTTGTTTGGGCCCTACTATTTTAAATTTAACTTAATATTGCCTTAATTTAGTGTTGTTAAGTATACCTCTTTACATTTTCACACTTATTTGGGCCCTCTTAATTAAATTGAGCTTAATTATGCCTTAATTAGTCCTTTAATTCATTTACAAGCCCATTAAATTACATTTTCCAAAGGGGAAACCTGATAATAATTAATGCCAATACATAACACCTCACATTGAGCAATGTGTGTTCTAGGAATTAGGGCCTGGGACCCATTCACCCATGGGTGAATGGTTCCTCCCTAAGCCTTGAAACCCATTTTAAAAATATTTTTTTGACGATATTTTTAAGATCCTAAATTCAAATTTCAAATGTCAGCTTGTAATATTGGAATTTCAGGAAATTAAAGATAAATGTCTATAAATACAAGGTTATTTTATCAAATCAACTAGAAGTTTTGAAGAGAAATTTAACAAGATAAAATAGTATTGTCAAGAGCATTCAAGAGTAGATTTCTTCATCATTTGTTGCAACATTCAAGATCTCAAGCATCATGTCAAAGATATGTTCAATCATGCATATTTTTGGAGCTAACATTGTGATGTAGGTTTCAAGCATTCAAGTCCAAGATGCAAATCAAGATTGAAGCATCAAGATCCATATCCATTGAATCCATTTTATGCAAGATCACCATCAAGATTTTAGTCCTTCAAAGGTTCATCCAAGGGTTTGGTGAGTTACAACATTGAGTTGTTCATTCATCATTCCTTTCATGCTATTTGATTTCATTTCAAGATTTAATTACCAAAAACAAACATTTTTCCCCTCTTTATGTGTTGCAGATTTGCAGGTTGAAGAAAAGTTGAAGATCTCAAAAGTGAAAAATTACAAAGTTACATTTGTTGTCACCTTTGTTGTCATCTCATGAAAACTTAGATCCTAGATTTATTTCCGATTGTCCAACTATGAAACCCAAAGAATCTGGAAGTGTAGACATAGGAGTAGAGGACCCAAAAACCAATTTTAGAAAGCTCAACAAATACCCATTCCCCAATAGGCGAATGAGTCCTTAGATAGCTTCTAGAAACATCATTTTGTAACAGGTGTACAATATTTTCCCTTTATCTAATCTGCATGAAATAAAATGTTTTTGTTAGTATTATGTTTCATCTAAAAAATCCACTTTTAAATGTCATTAGTGAGTGCATTTGGTATTTTTAATATTTCTCCCAAAACCATTGTGCAGTCATTTTTGTCAAAAAGTTATCTCAGGACACTTTGCAACCAATAGGGACACTTTGTGACTATTTTTGAGATAAGTTTTAAGTGTCCTCCATTCATCTGATTTGTGTGAAATAAATTGTGTTTGTTAGCTCTATGTTTCATCTACTTAGATCTGGTCTTACATTTCAATTTTGAGTTGATTTGCTATTTTATTTTCATCTCTCAATAGTGTTGTTTAGTCCACACACACACACATAAAGGAAATTGCAAGGTTCCTCAAAGAATTCACTCACCTAAGGGATGAAAGTGAATTTTAACTTAGGGATCTCATTTCTTGAATGAAATAAAAGAATAGGTAGGTTCATTCACCCCTTTTCCCCCTTTCTCTTATAGTAAGTTTGGTGAAACATTCCAAATTTAGTATAAAACCCTATGTGTATTGAACCCTAACCTATTTTTCTATGTTTCAACTCCAAACAAGGAACCTTGCCACATCAACCAAGAATTGGATGAGGTAAGTAACTTCTCAGGATGATGCTATCTCAATGTACCAACAATAGAAGATGGCCAAACAAGTCTTAGGCTCTAAAATAAGAGGTTCCTAGTGACTTAGTGAAAATTAGTGGTAAACTCAAATGTGAGATAGTAAAGCCTCTAATCAACCCACATGTGGTCTATACACCAACATTAAAATTGACACATAAGGTATAACTTTAGTAGATAGTGCTACTAACTTTCACCTTCACACCTTTGATATAGCCCACCTGAACACATGCTTTGAGGTTGAACCCTTGAGTTCTCAATTAGGATGTGTCTTAAAGGCAAGCCTCACTACTAGAAAAAAAGATTGCTATGTGTTTTTCATGCACCAAAAATCACACAAAGCATAAGGAGAGAGGATACACACACACACACACTAATCTAAGGTTTAACGCAACCTGCAAGTGCACAATGCACAAGACACATGCTCTTTTTATGCAACAATTCCAAATGCTCCTAATTTAAAAATCACAAAAAAACAATGGAACCCTGCAAAAAATTGGATTAGTATTTTAGTGTTGGAAGCTCGAAACATCCACCCCTCAGTCAACACTGACCACATGATTCATGAAATGGTTTAATCACCTCCTATGGATCTTATTTGAAGTTGTATTAGGCATTGAAAAGTCAGTCTTTTGGTGCAATGACAAGGCCAAAAATTAGTATCAGAGTTAGGTAATAGTTCGTATCCCATCATTGCATTGGGGGGAATTATTGGAAGCTCAATGCTTCCACCCCTTTGTTATCACTAACCAAGTGATTTGTGACATGGTTTAACCACCTCCTGTGGATCTTATTTGATGCTTATATTGAGCATTGGTAGGTAAACCTTTTGGTGCAATGGCAAGGGAAACATTTAGATCAAAGGGTCTTCTCCCAATGATTTCCACAAGCTGAAAATCAAATATTAGTAACAAAAAAATCCTCTACCCTAAGGATTGAAAGAAGTAGAAAATGAATATACCAAATTTATACCCTCTTTTTTCTATGATAGTCAGTTGCGGTGTATAGAGGCTCAAATGCATCACAATAATGCATTGTAGGAACAAATGATTGTGGTGAATGAAATTGTGATTGTGGTGAACTGAAAGGCGATTACGGCTCACTGATAAACAAGTGTGGATTTCTGTACAATGATTACAACGCTATACCTTTATCTAAAAAACACATAGATCTAACAAAAATTAGCAAAATATATGATGCATATGATGTAAGAAGACTATTAGAATGTCAAAATGATAACCAAAAACCAAGAAAATGATATGAAACAACTATGAATGAAGAAAATTTATTTTTGCAAAATGAAAGTCACATGCATTGTTTAAGGTGATGATTGTAGCTTTGTACCACATTGCATCATATACCAATTGAGGCATTTGAAATCTCAATTATGTCGTTGTGCAAATAAATTCTGGTGCACTCTTAAAAATCAAAATTCCTCTGTAAAATCCACTCGTAGGGCACTACAAATTTTCTTCTTTGCATTCACAATATCTACCAACTTAAATGATTGAGCATCTTCCATGAAGCTTAATAGCATTAAATTTAATACTTTTTCATTCCCATGGTGGCGTCAACTCATTATTTCCAATTATATGCTTGCACAAAAGAGTGATATAGTCCCAAGGTTAAGGTCTTTCCTAGACCTATGACCTAAGCCTCCAGGGTTCATGATGACCCTGCCTACGTATCCCCTCATGGGAAATCAAAGGATTCATAGTTCACACCATAATGACAGAGGGAGTTCAAAATCTCTTCTTGCATGAGATCTATTATCTCACCTTTAACCCATTACTATTAATTTAGTACTTGAAAGCTATCAACATAGTCAATTATAATACAATGATAATAATCTTGTGATCAAGTGTTGGGTCCATACCAAACATTACCAAATTCTAGTGTACAAACATTCACAATATTCACAAGCGAATATCATACCATAGCCCCAAAGATCATACACAATGATTTTTATGAGTATACCTCCATATTCACAAGCTAATTAGCTCATACTCAATACAAGTATATAACAGTGGCTAGATCATACATAGATCACAAGTATAATAGTGACTAGATCATACACGGATCACGAGTATAATAGTGACTGGATCATACACAGATCATGAGTATAATGATGACTAGCTCATGCATACAACACAAGTACAACAATGATTGTCTCATTCACGTATCACAATTAAATTAGTGATAGGCTCCAACATATATAAAAAATACATAGTGACAAGCTCTAATTTACATCACATATACACAGTGATGAGCTCCACAAAACATCATGAACACACAATAACAAGCTCCAACATATGTCACTAATATATAGTGAGGAGATCCAACATATATCACATGCACACTGGAAAGCTTCAACATTCATCATATACACATAGTAATGAACTCCAACATGCATCACATCCATAATGGTTGATTAACACATCATAATGGCTAACACATTCCCATAATGCATCCCATGCATAGAAAGAATATTAGTGCATTGTGCACTACATGTCAGATCCTATCCTTTCCTCTTGTCTTTTGCACCACTGGACAAATGGGAAGATGATTCGGTGCATCCCATACTAAACTGTGAGTTTGTCCTCAACCCCAAGAGGCTATGTATATAGTATAACAACTGGGAAGGGGATTCAGTGCATCCCATACTACACCATGGGTCTATCCACCATCCCAAGGGTTTCCCCAAGTTGTGAGCCTACCAAACTTGGTGGATTCCAACTTCAATCGCCTGTAGGCCACCAACGACAAGTCTGTCCACATAGGAAGAAGTAGCTCCTGACATATACTACCTTGTGACCTTAGTGGTATTGTCAGCTATCTTCTTCACAATCCTAGGTAACACTGGCCTTGGTCACTTTCGTGCCCTTAGTGACAACCATTCAACCCCCTCGATACAACAGTTAGCCCCAAATTACCGTTACCCATATAGATGGGTCCCTACCCATGTAACCATTACCGTATCTTAATCATAACTAGGGTAGCCCGCTACCTTCACCTCTGTGAACCAAGAGAATGTTGACTAACCCCTAACAGTAGCCAAAACATTGATCATTGGCACAATCCAATGACTACTTGTCACTGCTCAAATATCCTAGAGGTTCACACTTGGGCAGGTCATACATAACATGAAACATAATCATAATCAACATACATACGAGCCTATACATTAAGACCTCTAGATGTGGAGTTAGTTTTCACAACACATAAAGTCACATGGAACCAAGATGAGATGGACCTTACCAAAATTATACATATATTCAATTACTAATTATAAGTAGTTAAATCACTTACTTTATTCATTTACTATTCAAAACACTTCATGCATTGAATACTGGTTATTAGATTCCCTTAACTCATTTCAGACCCATTTTAGCCTCAAATGAAGCTTATGGGGGAGGAAAGGTCAACCACTTAGGAACAACCACAACCCTTAGAGTTTTGATGTAAAGCCAAGGTGGAGAAGATTCAAAATTAATCACACCTCACTAAAACATCAACTTTTGAAATCTCAATCAACCACATTGGATCAATTAATATCAACAAGATTAAAGAATCCAAAACTCAACAATTCGATTATCTTTTAATGAAGGTCACCAAAATACCATCTCAACTCCAATTAGGCATCCACTTAGACCCCAATTCTATATTCTAATCATATTTCACAAGTTTATTTGCAACATCATAGAGAATCATCAGACTACACTACAAAAAGGGTACAAGAATTAGCCCTGTTTTACAAACAAAGCGCTCTTTAAACTTCTCCTAATCCCACAATCTCTCAGAAAATCATTAAAAATGTCTCAAAACACCCAATTCTAGAGCTCTTTGACAATTTCTAATTGTCTAAGACATCGTTTCCTAAAACCCTCAATTTTCTCATAAAAACCTAGGGTTTACAAACTTTCCTCCTTCCAAGGCCTTCCAAGCCCAAATAAAGAATCAAACTACTTTTTTAGGGTCTATAGAAGAATTTCATACTATTTCCTAGGCAATGCCATCAACAATTCACCAAGACTCATCACTGACCCAACAATTCCTGCATGAAAACACATCATTTCACACCATGGTGACATCTTATAGCCTACAACTCGCTTTATTTCTACTCTAAAATGCAAAGGAACATGCCCTAATCTAACTCCATGCCACCCCACTAAGTAATAGGTTGAGACAGTAAGTGGGGATGGCTCAGAATATAGAGGAAACTCAAATGGTGCCCTCACTACCCTATATAGGCAAACAACATAAAGCCAATAAAATACTTTCCAAACTTATTGTTAAAAATTCAATATGAATTCAAAGTTATGTTAACACCATCCCCTATAGGAGTCAAAATAATTTAAAGCATTAATCTCTATGTGTGGCCTGTACAATGTAGGAAAAACACAGAAACACAGAAATAGATGAAGGAAAACAATGAATAAACAAAAAAATGTTGCTTTTATTGAAAGAATTCCCACCACTACTGAATCACCATCATTCCCTCACGCCTTTCAAAGGAATTTATACATTTTCAATTCATGAAAATCTTCCCCAATTCCTACAACCACCTTGTAACAACCTTAACTTTCATTTGGCTTAAAAGCACTAATATTGACAAGTATTTGCTAAATGAACACCATTATGCAAGATTGTTGTTTAAGACACCTAGAACCACTTAGAGACCTATATTTTACCCATAATATGACTTATAAACTCCTGTCTTGCACTCCCATTTACAAACTCAATAATTTTCCTTCAAAGGCTACAAGGACTCTTCAAGTGCAAGATTAACATTTCCACCCTAAATGACTCAAACATACTTTCATTTACATTATGATTGGTCTTTTTAGACCTTATTAAGCCTAAATAAACATAAAACACTCCTATATCACTTAGACCCCCAACAATGACTCACCTTGACCTTCAAACATGGAATTTTTCAACTTGTTGATTAGGTGCTCCTACACCATACAACCCCCTAAGAAGAATTCATGCCACATGAGTTGTGGAAGATATGAATATGCCCAAGCTAGATTGAAACACCACTAATTCATAGGCCATTTCCATTGACCCATGCTGATATGTGCTCCACATTGCTCTGTCTTCATACTCTGCCTTGCTTCTGAGACTTTGTTGACACTTGTTTGTGCCTTCATCTGTACATTAGGACCAATGCTCTTCTATTTGTTTCCATTTGTTCTATGCCTACAGATAAATAGATGTTAGTATTACTGTTACTATAAACTTCATTTGCCTTAGCCTCCTCTCCTTGTTTATGTTTTCTCTTTTGTGCACTCTGTCCACACTATCCTTGCACCTCTATCACCAGTCTCTTATCTCTGCCAAACTTTTGTACTCCTATAACTGCAATCTTTATTTTTCCTTGAACCTTATCTTTAGTTATAGGAAATTCTATGGTCCCTACCACAATACTTTCACACACACTTTGTGCTATTGCCTTCTTTGCTACTGTATCGACCCTTATACCTACTACCCCCAAATTATCAGGCTTAGAATTATTCACATCATCATAAATTTTGATTTCTTTCACAATATTTATAGGTTCCTTGCTTCAACAAAATAAAATTTTCCTTACCTTTCTCATCTTCTACCCAAGGAGTCAAAACAAACTTATGACCATCTTTCATTATCGTATATTTTTTGCTCTTCCATCATATGTAGCACACCTATCATACTGCGAAGGTCTTCCTAGGAGTATGTGGTAGCAGTCCATTGGAAGAATGTCACAAATAACACTATCCTTATAATCATCAATTTGGAAATCTACAACAACCTACTCATTTACTAACAAAGATTGACCATCACTTAGCCAATATACCTTGTAAGGAAATTCATGAGGAATCCTTTTCAAGTTTAACTTGTTCACCATTTCACATGAAACCATATTTTTAGTTGAACCAAAATCAACCACAACTTTACATACCTTTCCCATACTCTTACAAGTGGTTTTGAATAGCCTCTTCCTATGCAATGGCTCCACTTCTTTGGAAGTCTTCAAAAGTTTCTTGTGCAACATCAAAGCTTCTCCAAACTCAGGGTTTGTAGGATGGTTTGATGAACTAGTGCTCTCCTCTTCATCCTCTTGCACAATTTCAACCTTTTTATCACCTTTACTTCCACTTGATGAAGCACCAATATTCTTAGGACATTTGAAGGATGGATGACCAAATTCATTACAAGTGCAACATCTACCTGGAAACACATTGTTAGAACTCCTACCTCCTCCGAATTTTCCTCTTGTGCCTCTCCATCCACCTCTAGAATCAAATTGCTCTTGTCCTTTCATGGCATCTTCTTGATTGTCATTGTTTGACTTTGAGTTAGGAATAGATCCTCTTCCTCTTGATGCATTACCTCTGCATCTAGCTACTTTGTCTTTCCTTCTCTTCATTTTCTCCTCCACCTTGATTTCCATTTGATAACATTCCTCTACATTCCTAGGGTTAGCCAAAACCAATTCATCTTGTATGTTTAACCTAAAAACACCCATATATCTTGCAATTTTTTCATCTTCATTCTCATGATGACCAGACCTTAAACTTAATTTATAAAATTCCTCAGTATAAGAATTAATGTCCATTTCTTTTTGTCTTAAGCTTTGCAATTTTTTAAACATTTGAACCTAATGATCCTTTGGTAAGAATTTACCTTTGAGTTTTGATATCATCTTGTTCCATAGGAGATCTTAGACTTTCATTTCTTCCTCCTCTTTGATTGAAAGTAATCCCATTATACCAAAGCATGGCCTTGCAACTATGTCTTTGTAATCCTTACTCTCTGCTCCTCAGGAACATCATCACATTCAAAATGGTTATCTAATGTAGCAATCCAGTCAAGTAATTATTCATCATTTAAACTTCCTCCATATTTAGGAACATCAATTTTTACCTTAGGACTTTCATTCCTTACTGCCTTCACCAACTTTGCAATTCTTTGGTCCTCTGGATCAAGTTCTTCTTCCATGTCTTCAAACTCATCATCTCCATCTTCATCTGACTCACTCTCTTCCACATCCCTTCTTTTGTTTGTCTCCAAGGCTATGATTCTTTCCTCCAACCCTCTTATTTCTCTAGCATGTCTAACTTTCATCTCCTTCATTTCTTTATCCATATCTTTGTTCTTTGGAGGCATCCTTGAATACTATTCTCTTCACTTCTTCCTTGCTCTTCACAACATAAAAAATGCAAACCAATATATTCCCTGATGCTCTGATACCACTATGATGCAGAGCCAAGGTGGAGAAGATTCCAAACTAATCATACCTCACTAAAACATCAACTTTTGAA
This sequence comes from Sequoia sempervirens, assembly GCA_007258455.2. Lineage (NCBI taxonomy): Eukaryota > Viridiplantae > Streptophyta > Pinopsida > Cupressales > Cupressaceae > Sequoia > Sequoia sempervirens. The sequence goes on from VDFB02058242.1 coordinate 338,844,428, forward strand.
ATCTCAATCAGCCACATTGGATCAATTAACATCAACAAGATTAAAGACTCCAAAACTCAACAATTTGGCGTATCTTTTAGAGAAGGCAACCAAAAGACCATCTCAACTCCAATTAGGCATCCACTCAGACCCCAATTCCATATTCCAATCAGATTTCACAACTTTATTTGCAACATCATAGAGAATCATCAGATTGCCCTATAAAAAGGCTACAAGAATTAGCCCTATTTTACAAAAAAAGTACTCTTTAAACTTCTCCTAATCCCACAATCTCTTGGAAAGTCATTAAACATGTCTCAAAACACCCAATTCTAGAGGTATTTGATAATTTCTCATCCTTTAAGCCATTATTTCCCAAAACCCTCAATTTTCTCATGTAAACCTAGGGTTTTTAGACTTTCCTCCTTCCAAGGCATTCCAAGCCCAACTAAAGCATCAAACTACTTGTTTAGGGTTTGCACAGGCATTTCATACTATTTCCTAGGAAATTCCATCAACAATTCATCAAGACTCATCACCAACCCACCAATTCCTACATGAAAACACATCATTTCACACCATGGTGACATTTTACAATCTGTAACTCACTTTATTTCTACTCTAAAATGCAAAGGAACATATTCTAATCTAACTCCATGCCATCCCATTGAGTAACAAGTCGAGACAATAAGTGGGGATGACTTATAACATAGAGGAAACTCAAACGGTGCACTCACTGCCCTGTACAAGTAGACCACATAAAGCCAATAAAACAATTCACAAACTTCTTGTTAAGACTTCAATATGAATTAAAAGGTATGTTACCACCATCCCATATAGGAGTCAAAATAATTTAAAGAATTAATCTCTATGTGTGGCCTATACAATGCAGGAAAAGCATAGAAACATAGAAATAGATGAAGGGAAACAATGAATAAAACAAAAAAAATGCCTACTGAATCATCACCATTCCCTCATTCCTTTCAAATGACTTTATACATTTTCAATTCATTGCAATCTTCCCGAACTCCTACAACCACCTTGTAACCAACTTAACTTTCATTTGGCTTAGAAGCACTAATATTGACAAGTATTTGCTAAATGAACACCATTATGCAAGATTGTTGTTTAAGACACCTAGGAGTACTTAGACACCTATATTTTACCCTAATATGACTTCTAAACTCCTTTCTTGGACTCCCATTTACAAACTCAAGAATTTGCATTCAAAGGCTACAAGGACTCTTCAAGTGCAAGATTAACATTTCCACCCTAGAAATGACTCAAACATACTTTCATTTACATTATGATTGGTCGTTTTAGACCTTATTAAGCCTAAATAAACATAAAACACTCCTATATCACTTAGACCCCCAAAAATGACTCCCCTCGACCTTCAAACATGGAAGTTTTCAACTTGGTGATTAGGTGCTCTTGCACCAAGTTCCCCCCCCCTAGACCTCCCCCTACAAAATTGAGGTCACAGAGGAATTCTTCTCCCAAGGACCACCTACGTTCCTACTTCCAAATGGGTCAAAGTCACACATAGTTCTCCTCCCAGGTTTCTCCCAAAGCATGCCTACACACATGTTTCATCAATTATTACATCTTACTCCGACAGGGTTCCTTTAAGGATTTTTGACATTTAGCAGTTCTTAATGACAAGTAGGGAATTTTGACACCATCCCCAATTTAGCAAGCCTAAACTATAACACTTCCATCAAAGGGAATTAGGATCTCTAGCTAGACCTCACCACCTTTAATATTCATAAATCAACTTGGATAATCTCAAGGTTGGTCTTATTAACATAGAGGCCTGGGTTATTACTTAACTTGAATTACCTTTGTTCCCATAAACCCATGGGAAGCACTTCTATTTGAAAATAACATTATAGATTTAATATAGAGGTTCTTATACTTAAAGGGTCAATGAATATGTTTGAAGGACATCTATTAGTATGTATAAGCTTGTTTTCCATCTAACTAGTCTCTCCTATTTGTTTTGATCTCTCTTTCTCCCGCTATTCTCTACCCTCCTCCTATCTCCTCCTATTTCTCAACCCTCTACCTATTCTATTCCCATTTTTTGGTCTCTTTCTCCTCAAAATTCCTTTGGAACTCATGCCAACTCTAGTCATTTATGTTCATGCCTTCCTTCAGATTTTTCTTCCATGTGACTCCTCCCTTCGTGACCTCTCCTTGCTCACATTTATGTACTTTCCTCCCTGCACCGTATTACTTCTCTCTGCATTCTATATTCTTTCCCAAATCTGTATATGAGCTCTTCCCATCCCTTCCTCCCTATTCTCACACTTGAATTGAATTTGAAACTAAGGGGGGCAGAGGTTGTGAGAATTTAGATTCTACCTTTTTTCCTTTTTCTTGTAGCCTGCCATCTACTTGAGGCACTTGAACTACGATGCCATGCCTCTTAATGGGACAAACACCCCCTTTTTTGAACCATCCTCCTTCCTACATGCTATGCCATTCTTCTTTAATAGTGCTTGTCTCCTCAAATTTTTATTGTCTTTGACCACACAATTCCCCCTACCTTCATCCATATTGATCTCCTCATGCTTTTGACTTACATGTTATTTTATTTACTTATTTTATTATCCACCCAAAGTTCTTCTTTTATGGGGATGCGACATCCTTACCCCCTTAGGATAAGTTTTCCTGACTTATTAGAAGGTTTTATTTGTTAATTTCTTGGTTTGATAGTTGGAATTCAACTATTTGTTGTTTAATAGTTATCATGTTTCAATGTTTTAGGGTCCAATTTAAGGACTTGTATAAGTAAATTTACTCAAAACTTTGGGTTACTAGCTACATTAATTTCTTTTGATCCCCTTATCGTAACATCTCAAGTGGTTTTATTTTCAATAATTGACTAATTTGGAATGATTTTCATATGATTCAAGAGGGTGCATACTAAAATATTCCCTCAAGCAAGCATTTTTGTTCAATCCAACCCTAAGTTTTGATCTTACGATTTTATTTTTCTTAAAGAGAGGTTGATGTTATACCATCATTACACATATTTACTAGTTAACCCCTTGAAGGTATGAAGGCACCATGCATCAAAAACCACTTTTTATAATTAAGTATTAAGGTAGTCACAACCTACCCATTCAGACATATGCCCTCAATCATTAACATTTTATACTTCTAGCAATTCTTGTTTGAAACATGATAAAGATTCTTAATAATCTTAAATATACAAATGAAATTTTCATCATATCAAGGGGTAAAATTAAATCAAACAAGGGAGTGATGGAAAACAACAATCATCAAATACTAACTTAACCATCTGCTATGCACTTTGAACGAAATTCCCTTTTGCACCCATCTTGGTTTCATTTTTGGTTAGGACTAATCATCCATTCTTAGGAGCATAAAAATCCATTTAAGATATTCAAAACAATTATGTACATATCAAGTAACCAAATTGGTTATGGTCAATTGGTAGTGTAAGAAAATGTAAGCTAGAGTCAAGTGAGCCTCATAGGTCCAATATTTGAACTTGGTCAAGCTTTGATACCAATGTAAAATTTGCCCCTAGGGAACTACAATTTTTTTTTCTTTGCATTCACAACATCTACCAACTTAAATGATTGGGTATCTTCCATGAAGCTTAATAGTGTTAACTTTAATACTTCTCCATTCCCATGGAGGAATCAACTCATTATTGCCAATTATATGGTTGCACAAAAGAGTGATATGGGTATTTGCAATATCATCATGGAAAAAATAGGCCCTTAAGTGGAAAAAAATTCAAAAAAATCAGAGTTAAACAACTTGACAATTTTTTTTGAATAAGTTATCCATATTATTTCAAAAATATGTAAGAATAGAATCTGTAGCAAATTGAATGTAGTTTCTAAACTACTAGGTTTATTTTTATTTTAAAAAAATCTATCTAGTGAAAATTTGAAATTTCAATGCAGTAGTACTTAAATTTTAGGGGAAAAATAAGATGTAGGTGTTTGTCTGACCACCCTAACCACAATAAAATGATGATAGTTTTCTATAAGATTTTAGATATAAGTAGAGGACTCATGTCCCGATGCGATGCATATTTTTTTGTAATTATTTTCTGTGTAAATAATTAGTTATGAAATTTTTATTACAACTTTTAAAAAATATAAAAAATCATATGTCTAACCACCTTAACTTGCTCAAAACTATATGAAATTCAAATTTTTTTATTAATCCTATAGTATGCAAAACATAGAATGTGACACATATTTTGAATTCAAAAAATGCGATATCATTTTCAAAAAGCTATAGATGTTTTTCAACCAGCCTATCAATTAAGACTTTATTCAAAATTCAAATAGAAAATTAATAATAATTATTTATTAAATTCAAAGTAAACAATAATTTATATTGGTGGAAAGTTGAGAATCTCATTTAAAAATCCTTTTTGTTTCATCAATTTTGGGTAAAAAAAAGTCATTAGCCACATACCCTACAAATACCCATCATATTGCCACTTTTTGGCCCATCATGATCTTGCACATTCCCATATAGTCCCTAGGTTAAGGTCTTTCCTAGACCTATGAACTAAGCCTCAAGGGTTCATGATGACCCTACCTATGCATCCCCTCATGGGAAATTAGAGTCTTTGTAGTTTGCCCCATAATGATAGAGGAAGTTCAAACTCTCCTCTTGTATGAGATCAATTATCTCACCTTTAACCCATAAATATTAATTTAGTACTTGAAAGCTATCAACATAGTCAATTATAATATAATGATAATAATCTTACCATCAAGTGTTGGGTCCATACCAAAAATTACCAAATGCTAGTGTACAAACATTCATAATATTCACAAGTGGAATATCATACCATAACCCAAAAGATCATACATAATGATTTTCATGAGCATACCTCCATATTCACAAGCTAATTAGCTCATACTCAATACAAGTATATAATAGTGGTTGGATCATACATAGATCACAAGTATAATAGTGACCGAATCATACATAGATCATGAGTATAATAGTGATTGGATCATACACAAATAATGAGTACAATGATGACTAGCTCATGCGTACATCACAAGTGCAACAATGATTGTCTCATTCACATATCACAATTACATTAGTGATAGGTTCCAACATATATCACAAATACATAGTGACAAGCTCTAACATACATCACATATATACACAGTGACAAACTCCACCATACATCATGAATACACAATAACGAGCTCCTACATATATCACATGCGTAGTGGAAAGCTTCAAAATTCATCACATACACATAGTGATGAACTCCAACATGCATCACATCCATAATGGTTGATTAACACATCACAATGGCTAACACATCTCCATAATGCATTCCACATAGAAAGAATATCAGTGCATTGTGTACTACACCAAAAATCTTATCCTTTCCTTTGGTCTTCTGCACCATTGGAAAAATGGGAAGAGGATTTGATGCATCCCATTACTACACCGTGGGTCCACCCTCAACCCCACAAGGCTAAGTATATAGTCTATCAACTAGGAAGGGGATTTGGTGCATCCCATACTACACCGTCGGTCCCTCCACCATCCCAAGGGTTTCCCCAAGTTGTTAATCTACCAAGCCCAATGGATCCCGACTTCAATTTCCTGTAGGCCACGATGACAGGTCTTTCCACCCAGGAAGAAGTAGCTCCCGACATATACCATCTTATCAAATTAGTGGTATTGTCAGCTATCTTCTTCATAATCTTGGGTAACAGTAGCCTCGACCACTTTCATGCCCTCAGTGATAGCTAGTGAACCCCCTCGATACAATGGTTAGCCCTAGATTACCATTACCTACATGGATGGGCCCCTACCTATGCAACAATTATCATATCTTAATCATAACCAAGGTAGCTTGCTACCTTCACCTCCATGAACTAGGTGAATGTTGACTAATCACTAACAGTAGCCCAAAAATCAATCATTGTTACAATCCAACGACTTCTTGTCATTGCTCAAATATCCTAGAGGTTCACACTTGGGGAATTCATGCATAACATGAAACACAATCACAATCAACATGCATACGGGCCTATACATAGAGATCTCTAGATGTGGAGTTAGTTTTCACAACACATAAAGTCACATGGAACCAACATGAGATGTACTTTGCCAAAATTATACATATATTCAATTACTAATTATAAGTAGTTAAATCACTTACTTTATTCATTTACTATTCAAAACACATCATGGATTGAATACCAGTTATTAGATTCCCTTAACTTATTTCATACCCATTCCAGCCTCTACTAAAGCTTATGAGGGAGGAAAGGTTAACCACTTAGGAACAACCCTAACCCTTGGAATTCCCCCCCTATATCCCCCCCTACAGACTTGAGGTCACAGAGGCATCCTTCACCCAAGGACTACCTACATTCCCGCTTCCAAATGGGTCAAAGTCACATGTAAATCTCCTATCAGGTTTCTCCCAAAGGATGCCTACACACATGTTTCATCAATTATTACATCCTACTACTATAGGGTTCCTTTAAGGATTTCTAACGTTTAGCAGTTCTTAATGACAAGTAGGGAATTCTGACACCATCCCCAATTTAGCAAGTCTAAACTATAATGGTTCCATCAAAGGGCATCAAGATCTCTAGTTAGACCTCACCACCTTTACTATTCAAAAATCAACTTGGAAAATCCCAAGGTTGGTCTTATTAACATAGAGGCCTAGGTTATTACTTAACTTGAATTGCCTTGGTTCCCATAAACCCATGGGAAGCACTTCTATTTGAAAATAACATTATATATTTAATATAGAGGTTCTTATACTCAAGGGGTCAATGAATATGTTTGAAGGACATCTAGTAGTATGTATAAGCTTGTTTTCCATCTAACTAGTCTCTCTTGTTTTGTTTTGTTCTCTCTTTCTTCTTCTATTCTTTTCCCTCCTCCTATCTCCTCTTGCTCAACCCTCTACTTGTCATGTTCCCATTTTTTCAGTCTCTTTCTCCCCAAAATGCCTTTGCAACTTATGCCAACCCTAGCCATTTATGTTCATGCCTTCCTTTATATTTTTCTTTGACATGAGTTCCTTCTCCCTTCACGACCTTTCCTTGCTCACATTTATGTACTTTCCTCCTTGTAATGTATTCGTTCTCTTTGCATTTTGTATTCTTGCCTAAATCTGCATGTGAGCTCTTCCCATCCCTTCCTCCCTATTCTCACACTTGAATTGAATTTGAAACTAAGGGGGGTTGTGATAATTTAGAGTCTTCCTTTTGCCTTTTTTTTTTTCTTTTTTCAGTAGCCTACTATCTACCTAATTCTCTTGAACTGGGATGCCATGCCTCTTAATGACATGAACACCCCTTTGTTTGACCCATCCCACTTCCTGTATGCTACACCATTCTTCTTTAATAGTGTTTATCTCCTCAATTTATTATTGTCTTGACCACACGATGCTCCCTACCTTCGTGCATATTGATCTCCCCACTACTTACATGTTATCTTATTTACTTATTTTATTATCCACCTAGAGTTCTTCTTTTACGGGGATGTGACATCCTCAGTTTTTTTGAAAAAACCTGTTAGTTCACTTTGAGTTCACCAAATGTGGATATGGTAAAATTCACGGGAATAAGTATGAATCAATAATAGCATCCATACACTATCTTTATTCAAGCAATAATGACCCTAATCAAACAATTTGTTGGAAATAGGATGTCATTTAATTGCAATCCTAAACATTATTTCATGTATCTTCTAAGTCCTTGGAAAGTGTTCCCCAACACTAGGATTAGAAAGATATTAAATTTGAATGAAATGAACATGTAAATTGACATTTGTAATTAATTATAAATGATAGGAACATGTGGGGATTCCCAAGAAGAACTCCTACAAAATAGGAGCACATGGGGCACCCACATGGAAGGTGGAACTCACCTTGAGTTAAGTTAATTGTTTGGAGAAAGATAACACTTCAGTAATGCATGTAAAGATACTAGAAGTTAGGGATTGATGTTTACATGCACAAAGTTTAGTTTAGTTCAGTTATGGTTTAGTTATCTTCAGTTGCATGTAGTTAGTTTCAGTTGAATGCTAGTTTGCTTCAGTTGACTTGGATTGCATAACTAATGACTTGAGTTGCATGACAGATAACAGGTGATACATTCAGTTAAGTGGGGATGATCAATAATGCATGATATTTGCATGAATGGTGGAGATATATGTTTCAGTTAACAGAGATTGGCTTGGAGCCACCTTGGGCATCAAAGTTGGCATCTTGGAGTTAACACTTTTGCATGATAAGATATTTTATAAGGCCGAGTTAAGTGGGCCCATTCTTGGGCGCCAACTTTGAGGAGAAGCTTACAAGATATCTTTGTAATCAATGTTGAGTTGAGACTTCAATTTTGGATGCCCAAATTGATGAATGGCTTGGTTTGACATTGTTTTTCATGGAGAAACTCTACTTGCACCATTACGAAATAAATATTTGTGAGGATCTTTATCCTCTTGTCATTGTAAACTCTTTGGAGTTTACAAGGCTCATTATTGTCTATAAATTGTAGCAAGTTGAAGAGAGTTTTATCATATTTTATTGTAGGTTGTGAAGAAGTAGGTTATGAAGAAGAATTGTTGAAGGAAAGAGAAGCATCTCAGGCAAGGATTGATAAAAAAATATTGTAATCTTGTTCTAAGGTTAAATAATACAAGCACTATTGATTCTGGTGGTGGAGTTTTTTCTAAAAAGGGTTTCTCCATGTATATGCTATGTCACTTCTATCTTCTTGTCTCATTCTTCTACAATCTACTATCCACTTATACAATTGGTTAAAATAAATTAATCAAATTAATCACCCACAAAGAAATTGTGACAAAGAATACTTAGTTTAATCTATAGTCTCATAGGATTACAAGTTCAAAGCTACATAATTCACCTTCAATTTTCAACATTTGGTATTAGAGCTAACGGTTGGGTAGAGTTTGGGATGCCTTTCTCTTAAAAGTTTGAAGGTTTTTGGGTTGTAGTGGGAGCTTTTAGTTGTGTTATTGTAGATTTGTAAAAGAAGTATTTTGCAATGACTTCTAATTCTCATTTAGATATTGAAATATTCAATGGATCTAATCATGAGATGTGGAAATTAAAGATGGAGGATATCCTTGAAGAGAGAGATCAATGGTTAGCTATTTGTAGTGATAAAAATCTATCTACAATGATACTAGATAAGGATTGGGCTAAGCTTGATAAGAATTCAAGAGGGACCATAAGATTTTGTCTTACTGATGTTGTTCTCTTGAATGTTTCAGATGAATCTACCACATATAAGTTGTGGAAGAGGATAGGTGATATCTATCAAACCAAAAGTCTTACTAATAAGTGGTATCTGAAAAGATAGTTCTATTCTTTAAAGATGAAAGATGGTCATTATATTGAAAATATTTTAAATGCTTTTAATTTGATACTAAGTCAGCTAGCATCTATAGATGTAAAGCTAGAAGATGAAGATAAATGCATTTTGTTACTTTTTCCTTTACAAGAGTCATGGGAAAATATAATTGTTGCTATTAGTTGTAGTGGTGCAGATCTGGAGATGGACAATATAATTCCTACTCTCCTATTAGAGGAGATGAGGAGAAAGTATAAAACAAAAATCCAAGCTGCCTTGTTTGTAATAGGTAGGCCTGAGAAAAAGGAACCTAAGGGAGACAAGGAAGGGAAGGGTAAGCCAAAAGGACGAAGTAAGGTAGGAACTGTGGGAAACTGGGACATGCGAAGAAGGATTGTAAGAACAAGAAAAAGAGTTTTGATTCTTATACAGAGGAATCCTTGGATGCCGGTAATCATGCATTGATCCTTTCATGTAAAAATGCTAATGGAGACTCTTTTCTTGATGTTAAAGAGTGATCTTCATGAAGAGGATGGTATGATGCCATGTGTAGCTCATATCATAGTTCAGTGGGAGTTGTTGGCAGTGGCGTGGATGAATCATTAGTAAGGTTATCTTCATGTGATTTGGGATATTTTTTTTCTTGGTTTAGAGTGCTTGCTATTATGCCATGCTTTAATCTTGATATGCGTTTAGAGTTTGGCATGGCACTTGTTCTCTTGAGACTAGGATGTTTATGTATGTTATGATGCATGTGATCTCCTTGGAGGAGATGGTTGGATCATGTTGTCATGTTTATGTTTTTGATTCATGATTGGAGCTTTGACATTGATCTTGTGTAGTTCTCGTATGTATTGGGTACATTAATCATTTTCTCAAGATTATTTCATGATAGTGCTATGTTGCATTTGAAGTTTGGCATGGATTGGTTGGTTATAGGTCCTCATGGATACTTGGAGAAATAGGTGAGGCTTGAGTTCTCTTATGGTAAGAGATATATGTTGGAATGGTTACTTGTAAGAAAATATTTTTCAACAGTAAAGAATGAGCAGCCTACACCTTTGGTTGGATGTGAGTTCAACACACTCGACAGTTTCACATGCCTCCAAAGCGGCAGTTCAATTATAGAGACTTGGGAAAGGTATTGGTTTTAATTGCAAGTTAAATTTGAATGTGATAGTCAGAGTGCTATTTGTTTAGCCAAAAATCCTATGTATCATGCTTGTACTAAGCATGTTGATGTTTAGTATCACCTTGTGTGAGAAATGGTTTAGAGTGGGAAGGTATTAATTGAGAAAGTTGACACTTTAATTAATGTTTCAGATTATCTTACAAAACTAGTTCCTACAAATAAGATCTCTTAGTTTTGAGTATTAATCATTTGCTTGGAACTTCATGACTATGCAGGTTGCATTTGAAGTTGGCATGGATTGATTAGTTGGTGTAGGAAGGTCATTATTCTCGAGTCCTATACATGATTTATTATAATGATTCCCTGTTTAGAATAATTGCAATCTATAATGTCAAGTGGGAAAATGTTGGAAATATGATGCTATTTAATTGCAATCCTAAACATTATTTCATGTATCTTCTAAGTCCTTGGAAAGTGTTCCCCAACACTAGGATTAGAAAGAGATTAAATTCAAATAAAATGAACATGTAAATTGACATTTGTAATTAATTATATAAATGATAGGAACATGTGGGGACACCCAAGAAGAGCTCCTACAAAATAGGAGCACATGGGGAAGCCACAAGGAAGGTTGAACTCACCTTGAGTTAAGTTAATTGTTTGGAGAAAGATAACACTTCAATAATGCATGTAAAGAACTTAGAAGCTAGGGATTGGGTATGTGCAAGATCATCATGGAAAAATTAGGCTCTTAAGTGGCAAAAAAATTAGAAAATTCAGAGTTAGACAACTTGACGTAAGGTTTTGAATAAGTTATCTATATTATTTCAAAAATATGTAAGAATAGAATATGTAGCAAATTGAATGTAGTGTCTAAACTACTAGGTTTATTTAAAAAAAAATCTATTTGGTGAAAATTTGAAATTTCAATACAATAGTTCTTAAATTTCAGGGAAAAAATAAGAAGTAGGTATTTGTCTAACCACCCTAGCCACAATAAAATGATAATATTTTTTTATAAGATTTTAGAAATAAGTAGAGGAGGGTATGTGCAAGATCATCATAGAAAAAACAAGCCCTTAAGTGGTGAAAATTAAGAAAAATCAAAGTTAGGCGACTTGACAAATTTTTTTGAATAAGTTATCTATATTATTTCAAAAATATGTAAGAGTAGAATCTATAGAAAATTGAATGGAGATTCCATACTACTAGGTTTATTTATGAAAAAGAAATATATTTGGTAAAAATTTGATATTTCAATGTAGTAGTACTTAAATTTTAGGGAAAAAATAAGAAGTAGGTGTCTATCTAACCACCCTAACCACAATAAAATGATAATATTTTATTATAAGATTTTAGATATAAGTAGAGAACTCATGTCCCGATGTGATGAATATTTTTTTGTAATTTTTTTCTAAGTAAATAATTAATTATGAATTTTTTATTACAACTTTTAAAGAATATAAAAAATCATATGTCTGACCACCTTAACTTGGTCAAAACTTCATGAAATTCATTTTTTTTAAAAATTCTATAGTATGCGAAGCATAGAATGTGAAACATGTTTCAGATTCAAAAAATGTGATACTATTTGAAAGCTATAGATGTTTTTAATCAACCTATCAATTAGGAATTTAGTTGTAATTCAAATTGAAAATGAATAATAATTATTTATTAAATTCAAAGTAAAACATAATTTATATTGGTGGAAAGCTGAGAATCTCTTTAAAAACCCTTTTCATTTCGTCAATTTTGGGTAAAAAAAGTTGTCAGCTACATGGGCCATCATATCACTTACATATCACCACTTTTTAGCCCATCATGATCCTACACATACCCAAGACTCATGTCCTAATGTGATGCATATTTTTTTGTATTTTTTCCAAGTAAATAATTAAATATAATTTTTTATTATAAATTTTTAAGAATATAAAAACTCGTATGCCTAACCACCTTAACTTGGTCAAAACTTTATGAAATTCATTTTTTTTAATCCTACAGTATGTGAAACATAGAATTTGACACATGTTTTGGATTCAAAAAATATGATACCGTTTGAAAGCTATAGATGTTTTTCAATTAGCCTATCAATCAAGATTTTAGTTGTAATTCAAATAGAAAATGAATAATAATAATTTATTAAATTTAAAGTAAAGCATAATTTATATTGGTGGAAAACTGAGAATCTCCTTTAAAAACTCTTTTTCGTTTCATCAAATTTTCTTTAAAAAAAGTCATCAGCCACATACCCTACACATACCCATCATATCGCCACTTTTTGGCCCATCATGATCCTGCACATACCTGATTGATGTTTACATGCATGAAGTTTAGTTCAATTATGGTTTAGTTATCTTCAGTTGCATGTAGTTAGTTTCAGTTGAATGCTAGTTGAATTTAGTTGACTTGGAATGCATGAATAATGACTTGAGTTGCATGAAAGATAACATGTGATACATTCAGTTAAGTGGGGATGATCAATCATGCATGATATTTGCATGAATGGTGGAGAGATATGTTTCAGTTAATAGAGATTGACTTGGACCGACCTTGGGTGCCCAAGTTGGAATTTTGGAGTTAACACTTTTTCATGATAAGATATTTTATAAGGCTAAGTTAAGTCGGCCCATTTTTGGGTGCCAACTTTGAGAAGAAGCTTACAAGATATCTTTGTAATCAACTTTGAGTTAGGACTTCAGTTTTGGACACCCAAATTGATGAAGGGCTTGGTTTGACATTGTTTTTCATGGAGAAACTCTACGTGCACCATTATGGCATAGATATTTGTGAGGATCTTTATCCTATTGTAATTATAAACTCTTTGGAGTTTACAAGGCTCATTATTGTCTATAAATTGCAGCAAGTTGAAGAGAGTTTTATCAGATTTCGCTACAGGTTGTGAAGAAGAATTTTTTTTGGAGGAAAATAAAGCATCTCAAGCAAGGATTAATAAAGAATTATTGTAATCTCAAGTGTTCTAAGGTTAAATAATACAAGCACTATTGATTCTGGTGGTTGAGTTTTTTCCCGAAAGGGTTTCTCCATGTATATGCTATGCCACTTCTATCTTCTTGTCTCATTCTCCTACAATCTTTTGTCTACTTCTATAATTGGTTAAAATGAATTAATCAGATTAATCACCTACACATAAATTGTGACAAAGAATACTTAGTTTAATTTATAGTCTCATAGGATTACAAGTTTAAATCTACAAAATTCACCTTCAATTTTCAACACAATGAAGCACAAATGGCAATAGAAATCACAATAATAATGAAGAAATACAACCTCAATTCTTATACCATAATTAAATCATCTCCATTGCTCTTCTCCATTTTTCTTTTGTTTGTTCTCAGATTTGTAGTATGAAATATACTCACTAAGCTTGATAATGATGCAAGATAGCTCTAGATCTCAAGATATTAAAATTTTAAAGATTGTGGTTGTTTAAGATGAATGATATGAGAAGAAAAATATTGAAGATTCTAATTGTAAGGTTGAAATGAAGGTGATGAATTTCTTTAATAGAAATCCCATTCAAATGAAGGGATAAGATTGAGAGATAATGTATGATGATGACATTATGTGTTGTTCCCCCAAGTGGCAAAATAGTGTGCATTTTTTGTGAGGAGGATTGTCCTTGTAAAAATGTGTTATGACCAAGACCTTGAGTGTGTTTTTCTACAATTGTGGAAGTGTTAAAATAAAAGGGGAGCTTAGCACCTTTCTTGGAAAGTGCGAGAAAATATTTTTTAGGATTCACATTGACTAGTTCCTCTACAATTCATACTATCTTAGGATCTTGGGAAGCTTCTTCAATTTCCTCAGGTGTTAGATTTTGGTTAACCTCCTTCAATGTAAAATTATCAAATGGATTTGAAATTTTGTTTTGTGTTATTTTAGGTTGGTTTGATGTTGACCCAAAGTTGATGTTGCTAGTTGGATTGATATAGAGGTCATATGAGTCATCCACGTCTTTTCATTTCTTTTGTGACCTAGTTAAGACCATATGCGACTTGTGACCTTTAGATGTCAAGACTTTTGGAAAGTATGCAACTCAGATGAAGATGTAAACTAAAGATGAAAATGGAAAATGATAATGACACTGTTCTATGTTTTTCTTTTTTTTCTTTTTGGACTATAAGGATGACAATGCAAACTTGGTAGGGGAACAACAACTTGGTTGGACATGAACTTGTATGCCTCTAAATTGTTGTAGAAGAAATTGGTATTTGTGTTGATTTCTTTTATGGATATGACTGTCTTATCATAAGCATAAGCAACATCTACTATATCAAAGGTCCATATCTATTGATGTTGGTTTCTTCTACTATATCAAAGGTCTATATCCATTGATGTTTATATTTATAGAAATATATTTCTACACCATAACATCTATTTGTATGCTTTCTAACATCTGCATATCTTTGTTGCTTCATTAAATGTTTCAATTTCATATGACTAATGAAAAAATATAGAATTACTTGATTATTTTTCCAATGTTCTTGATATTTTGGTTTCTTGAGTAATTTTTCCATCATCTTATAATCAAAATTCTTTGTCATTTTTAGTTTTAACTATTCTTTGCAAGTATTGTTGCACATTCAAATCATTTGTTGGTTTGATCTCCTACATAATATATTTTTAATAAATTAACCATCTTAGTAATTTTTCTTAAACACAACTAGCTTACAATAAAAGTGATCTTTAATAGAAGTATCATCATGATTTAGGCAATATATTGCTTAACTTATCTTATTTGAATAATTTTTTTTTTGCTTGCACTGTTTTGAATTTCTATGATTATGTGAAATTGCAAAACTCTTATAAGTTCTTGTATAACTTTTACAATGAAATCTTCTTGATCTTAAGGGTGAAGAAAGACTCAAGGGAGAAGAGATGATATGTGGTGTCTGGTCAATGAATTATGGAGTAGTAGAACAAGACACATAGGATGCAAATGAAAAATATGAAGAAATGAGCATTATTGTGAATGAAATGTAGAGATAGAAGAGGTATGAATAGCTCAATTATTAGAATGACATGGTACACAACATAACATCATTCTAAAGAAGGTTAACAATTACATCTATCGTAATCATCCAATATAAATACATGTATAACAATGAAGATAAAGAGAAAGTATGAGAATAACCATGAAGATACTGTCACTAGCAAGTATAAATAAATGTACAACATACAATAAATAAAGATATGTAATTTTCACCATCACAAATAAATTTTCTAATATTAATAAGATAGAAAAATAGAGATAATAAATTTAAAATATATTAAATTCAAATAAATATAACTTTGAAGTGAAATTATAATTTGTTTAAGATTATCTAACAAAACATGATCTCCATCAAATCTTGATGTGTGTTGTCTCTTTCAATTATTGTGCCTTACAATTTTAGAATAAATGTTCCATGATGAAGAATAAATTATAACATTTTGTAAACTTTATATCTTCATTATTACATGAAAATAAATTGTGTTAAAACTGGAACTAGTTTAATTAAATACTGTTTGCGTGAATCAAAAAAGTGATGTGTAATAGTTGGACAAGTTTTAATTACCTCGTTTTAGGCCGCCTGGTGATCAATTAAAAGGATAAAAGTAGTTAAGGAGTTGTTCAATGTTTAAGATATTTTTAGGCAAACTATTCATAATAATCTATAGTAGGTGAAAAATCTATTTTTGTGAATAATGCATAAAAAAATGTATTTCATAAATCATGATTATAATTTTTATTTAAATGATGCTGCCAATTATAGAAGCATGGAATTTTACTATTATAAGTAAAAAATTAGTAACTATAAAATTTCATACAATCAAACCCATTTAATTTGGAAAAAATTTAAATAGTCTATGATTTGTGTTTTCTATTTTAGTTAAAACAAAACTAACAAGAAGCCAAATGTTTGTAGGCAAGTTTGCAATTGCAAGCACTGACTTTTGTAGCTTCAAGTTTTCATAAAAAAGTGAACCAGGGGATGTTAGACTTAGTTCAATGTTGAATTTAATGCTTGAAAAAGGTTTTCTTCCTGATGATGTCATTTATAACCTAATGATTCTAGGGAACTGCAAAGACATGTAACTTGGAAAGATACCTTTAACATTGTCATCAATGAACTGTAAAAAAATTATTCCATGAGAGAAGCAAGCAAATTATTAAATATTAAATGAGAATCCTGCGATTAGTAAACATAAGGAGCTTTATTTAGTGACCAAAGAAAGGAGCTAAACGACTTCTTTGTCTAATCCCTTGACAGAGCTGAAAAGAATGCAATGTCCCCTTTTTAATTTTTTTGGAAATATCTGATTTTTTATATATTTTTTGAAAACAACAAAACTGAATACAGAAATTAACACTAAACACAATAACTACTAACTATAATCCTAATATCAAACCCACAAAAGTTGATATACAAGTTCACAATTCATGGAAATACTAGAAAAGGCATTCCTATACAGGTAGAGTACATGGGTAGTCAAATAAGGAAGTATGCATTTGTGCATGGCATAAAAATGCAGAGTTAAAGACTTTGAAAACATAAAATTATGATTTCATTAGACTCCAAGGTCCTAGTCATAGTCAAAATCCTTATCCTACACCACAAGGAGTCATATTCCAATTCAAACTCACTGAAAACATTTCCTATTATCATGTTAGAGAAAATATTAAGGCAATAATGAGCAATTAGGAGAAAAATATCAATCTACATGTGCAAATCTACACCTTATTGTTCATAAAGAAACAATCAATCTTTCTAGTCTTTCTAGACAGCACGACAGTTGGAATAGTTTGGTAAATGCCACATGCTTGAAGTTGAAGCCAAGGCCAGGCCAACAAAAATCATGATTGTCAGTTTCTATAGGAGCTAAAACATAGGAAAAATTAGATAATTTAAAACCCGTCAACTAATCAAATCCAAGCAGCAATAATTCAATGGCATTTGAAATCTTATTCAAGAAAATGCAAGTCAGAGTCCACGTTGCCTATATAAAAGAAAGTACCAAAGAAAAGTCTATATTCTTATAAGGAAGATCAATTCCTTCCCCAAGATGGTGAATCCAACCTTGCATTCCACTGAAAACACAATGCAAAAGCATAGATACATACGTACATCAAACACTGATTCAAACCCATATGAAAAACACACACAAAAACATAAATAGAGATGTTCCATACAAACCCATATTAAAAACAATCCACATAACCATTAGCATGCGTCAATCATGCATTAAAAAGCCATTAAGTCTAAAAATTCAAACTATACAAACTGAAATGTTCCATACCTTAGGAAGACAGAGTGGCAGGAAGATCAAATTGAGGCCCATAAATATTGAATATTGATAACATCCTAGAAATGTCAAGTATTGAAAGACAATGATTCCATGGTCTACAACCTACCGTGGAGATGAATTTCTCTGTTTTCTTCATACCCTAGGTAAGCTTAAAAAGCAAGGATTTTTTTTTATTCTATGAAACAATTTACTAGGATTTCTTAGTCAAAGCCTACATAAAAGGTTATGTACATGGGCAGTGGTTAGGTACGCAATCTGTGTGACACAGCAATTAAAGGCCTGTCAACAAAAGGCAAGCAATTAAGACACAAACAAATTCTTCAAAATTCCTTGCATACCAATTAAAATTAGGGATTTATTTGATTTTTTTTGATTAGAATCCTAAAAACTTCCATGTAAATTAAGCAAAAGAATGGAAAAAGAGAGAGAATAAAACTGTAGAAAGTATTATAAGAACTTTGAACACAATTGAATAAATACTCCATAGAAATGTGTCATGTAATAGCAAAGAAAAATGTGGCATGTGATAGTAATTGATAACATACAATGCATGTCTATATTTTAGTGGAGTACTTTAGTGTAGGTAAATTTTGTACTCTGTGTGGCCCATAGCTGGCCAATGAATGTGAAATAAGTAGATAGCCAAACCCATAAACACTGTGGCATGTAAAGAGTAGAGGAAAATGAAGAACATCCACTACTCAAATGTCTTTCTTATGAAAATAGCCCAAAAGTCATAAACTATGTTTTGGAGATACTGAGGCTTGGGGCTCAAATGATAGCCTTATTTGTAGCTGATATGCTCGGGTTACAACACTAAATAACACTTGTTAGCATAAACAAGAGCAAAGATTGGCTGCACAAAATTCCTACTCAATAGAAAACAAACAATACAGAAATAATTTTTTTTCACCAATGTCCACAAATGACCATTATAGGCCAATGTGGTTGTTAAAAGTACAGTTATCTTATCATAAACAAAGAAGGGCTCAACAATTCTTGTCAAATATGTTCAAATAAGACAAAAGGAGAAGTTAACTACATAGAATGGAAGTCGCCACACTATCTTTGGACTATTTGAGGGAGAAAGCATTTTGAGTCTTCTGTCATTATGCTACTCATGTAGAAGCTTATGCAAATGAAAAAAATCATAGTTAATCAAGTAATCATGAACAACCATTTTTGGTAATTTTTATCCTGCAAAATTGCAATTTTATCAATCAGTCAGTTGGCATGATTTTCAAGAAGTTTTTCCAAAAAAGCCAAAAATTATTAGCTGATAGGCTTCTTATTGTGGACTTGCTAGTCCACAAGAACCCGACATACCTGTCTCACGCCTACAAAAACATTTATTTGTACCGGTAAACCATGTTCAGCGACCCTCTTGGATGCATCTGATGCATGAAACTCCAGTTACATCCTCGACAGTCATAACTTCATTCATTTATGGACCAACTGGTCAATCGACTGGATTTTTCTTATCTTGATGCCCTCATTGAATGCAAATACACCCCAACACTCCAAGGTAATTTAATTTATCATCTTCTCTATTAGAAAGATCAGCCACCCTCCATCACCGCCTTTTCTAGTGCTTATAAATAGATTGTAATGTCCACAATTCTTCCAACCTTCAACACCTCTTTCTTCTCCTCCTTTCCTTCTGAATCATCCTCCAATCCTATAAGCCAACATTCTTACTCGACGCATATAATATTCAAAGCAATTCAATTTTTTCTTTCCTTGTTATTATCATCTGCATACCCTTGGACTAGGCACTTACAACTTCGTACAACGGTTGCACAAGTTTTCATAGGGCTTTTGGGTGAAGAAGAACCTCCAACTCTGGAGAAATTGTGCCTAATTTTGGAGGTGGGTTTGAGGGAGCTTTCATTGCATCCCATGGACAATGGCATTTGTTTATTTCAAAGATAAAATTTCTCCTCTGCTATCAATACGTGGCCAACTTAGCCTAAACTAGGCCAAAAAAAAGTATAGAAATTTGGTTGACAGGGAGATGATTATTAAGCAGCAGTGGACCTATAAAAAGCACCACCTCTGCAAGTTTCTTTTCTGGCTTAGACAATAAGAACATAAAGTGAACAAAAACTTTCCTTAACAAGTCTAACGATTTTTCAAAAGTGGCCAGGTTGGGATGAATGTTAGACATTTAACATAAAAGATTGTTTCAACTAACTAAAACTTCATATGGTACTACCCTTTTTTTCATGCAATTTGCATAGTTTTTTTTTTTTTTTTTAATCAGCAAGAGGCAAAGCCAAATTTTATTAATATATCTAATATTAAAGGATCTTACATCTTATATTACAAGATAATCATTGTAAGCTTATACACCAAACCAAAACAACAACTGTTCTTAATAGGATATAAACATTTAAAGCGCTCTAGTAGACATAATTCAGTCCCAACCAATGTTGTGGCTAGAGGAACACACTGTCTCTTGCAAAAATGGCCCCAATAACAAAGGACCTTGATCATCTAACATAGCTTTACTGCCACCACCTCACCTCTTTACCTTCCGCTGCAAGCTTCGATAACTCATCTACTTCCAAATTTTCCTACCTATATAGATGATTAATAGTAAAACAATCAAAATAATAAAGAATTGTCAGTATCCTTTCCAATAGGGCTTTAAGTCTCCAATTAGGTGTTTTAGAGGTTCTCACTACATTGATAGTGATAGCCTAATCTCCTTCAATTTCTAACTTGTCAATTCCTTTCTTTTGGCATTCAATTAGCCCAATGTATAAAGTTGCGAATTCAGCTATGTTATTTGTATCCTCTTGAAGGGGAACAACAATCTTGCCTTTAATGGAACCACTACTATCCCTAATTATACATCTTTCCCTTGATGGACCAAAATTACCTTTTGAAGCCCCATCAAAGTTCAGTTTCAACCATCCAGTCTTAGGTGGATTCCATGTTGTCTGCTCTTTTTGCTTATCTGTTTCCCCAAAAAACATGGGGACTTTAAGGCTTGCCCAATTAAACCTCATTTTTCCATCCCACTCAGTAAAGACTCCTTTTGTCTTGAGTCTTAATGCTATTTTGTTGTTTATTGTTTTCTTTGAGGCATTTTTTAAAATAGTTTATTTCCTTCTCTATGGTATTATGTTGGGATGGGGTGGATGGTATAGTGTGGTCTTACTTATGAGATGGAGGGAGATCATGACATGAAGAGTGAGGGATGGGGATATGAACAAGTGGAATAAGAAGTGGAAGCTTCCATGGATTGGTAAATTGAGGATGAAGATGAGGACCTTGAAAATGATTCTAAGGGGAATTTTGGCTAAAGGCTTGGTTTCTATCTTAAGGTAGCGAGTTGTTTGAAAAAATTCCTCAAATAAATGCGGTCTCATGGTGATGGAATGGCATTCCTGCATCACCATGAGACCACATTTCTTTAAGGATTTTTTTGAAACAACTCACTGCCTTGTCTATGCTATTTCTTACTATTGTGTTTTGATATATTTTTTCCTAGCATCCATAGTTTTTTTGAAAGCACATGTTTTAGGATTTTATCCATAGCAACAAGGAAGTGAAATGTTTGATAAAATTCTTTGGTAGAAATGTATGGAAAATGTGGTAGCATAGACAAGGTGGTGAGAAGTTTGAAAAAATGCCTCAAAGAAATTGGGTCTCATGGAATTTCATGACAAGCAAATGTAATTGATAGTTGCTCCTAGTTATTGTATATGCTAGGTGAAGTAATTCCATCACTGCTTATTTTAACTTTCTAAAAAACTATATTGTAATTGAAATTTTATCATCTATCAACATCTAGTTATTAGTTATGCAATGTGAAGTAATGCTTTGAGTTTGAAATATGTACAATACAATGTAATCAACGATATGAATATAAACTACATAAATCTATTAAGTACAATTCATTAGTTAAAATCTTTATTTTATTACCTACATAAAGGTTTACTAGTTACATACCTCAGCAGTAGATGCAGTGGAGTAAAAAATAGGTGGAGGGTTGATGTAAACAATATCAACACTGACCCTAAAATTTATTATAATCATTAAACTAAATTACTTAATCTTGCATTTAAAAAATGAAATTTAATAAATTCAATTCAATGAACATGCTAACATTTACTTGAGTATCAAGGTCGAAAGTCTCAATTAACATGGAATCTATCATCACCAACTGGGAAATCGCAGACATATCTTGCACACAAGCCTCTTGGTTGTTTATGGGGCCATATGTACAGGTTGACCCGTAAACCTAATAAGAATGGGTGGAACCTTACCCCTCAAACTCTCCCCTAGTTGACGTTGTATTGTAGGATTGGCATATTGGATGATACTCTCGAGGTCAAAGAGCTAATAGACTATAGAGTGTCCACCTCAACACTCTCCTTCATGATAGAAGGGATAACAATGTGCTCATAAGCTTTCCTAACAAGTGTTCATCTCCCTTGCCATAGAGGATATTGACATGCACCTAGTCTATCTTGTGTCGACCCACTACCTCTCCCCTAAAAGTACCACATATCAAAATAGTTGGGGATTTCGTTGAGGATGAACTCAAAGTAAAATTTCCTCAAGTAATATTGGGGGACCTCATTATTGTTGCATGGTGGATGGTCAAAAACCATACATCACCTCTTCCAAACATTATTCCTAATCCCTTGGTGGTTGCACCAATGGATAGGAAACCTCTTGCTATTAAGCTCAAGAGTTTGATTTGTACATGGGTTAGTGAATAGTGAGCACAAATCATATTTTATAATTGTATAATCTCTTACTTGTTTGTATGATAATTTATCTATATAAAAATCCCTACACTCCTACCTCTTATCCACCCAACCACTTAATTTTTTTGTAACATTTGGCATCTACATGTGTTAACATGGGTTGAAGTGATTTTTCTTGAGCATGGTTCTCTGCAAGGTTGAGCTTACAAGATCATTCAACCTCACAATTAACTCAATTTGTTTTTTGTTGTTTCAATTTACCATATTAATTTTTTTTGAGTTCCAAGAGGACGTTGAGGAATTGTTGGAGGAGATTTTTATTGTGGTTGTTCATTAGGATTTTTTTCATGTACTTATTCATGAGGAGAAGAAGGATTTTGAGGAGGATTTTTCAGGTTGATTTTTCAACTCTTGTAAATTAAAGAAATGAACATAAAAAACAATCTAAATTTACCTATTTAACAACAAATTTACACAAAAAAAATTCTTACTCATTTAACCTCCTAGTTGACGTCACAACATCCTGATGAAGAAATTGTAGGATCTGACCTCTCCAAAATGCAAGCATGTAATAACAAAGTTTGTTGGCCACATGCTAAGAAAATATGACTGTGAAATGAAAGGAATTTGATTTACATTTTTTTGTTATAACATACTATAACACACTCATGTTATAATGTGAGCACATTATAATATGCTCGCATTATAGCCTTTCAATTTTTTTAAAAAAATTGGCCACTTTTTGCCCCCTAGCTTTCTGCACCCACCCAAAATGAAGAACAAGATCCTATCTCAAATAAACAAATGTTGACTTGAAACAGTGATTCCTCAAATTTCCAAGCTCAAGCGTTGTACAGCTCTCTTGCTCTACTCCTACTGAAAATGAAATGCACTCGTGAGAACAATTGTGGGAGAAATTTGATTAAATATTGGGTTCGTACATGTAGAGTAATTAACATGAAATGCAATTGGTGAGTGGACTTCAAAGTTAGGATCAGACTTGGAACCTGACCATTGTTGGAAAATTCCAATTGGAAATCACATTTATGAATGAATGAGAGGGAAGAAAAGATAACACATGGGATCAGAGAAACAAACTAAACTTGAACCTTTTAAGGAAAGGTGCAGGTGCAATTTGAAATTTGAATTCTAAAAAAAGGAATGGGATCAAAGAAACACAATGAAATTGAATATTTTGAGGAAAGGTGCAAGTTCAAATCTTAATTTTGATTTCAAATAGAAAAAAAATGATGAATCAAAAAACATAGCATAACTTAAACTTTTTGAGTAAATGTGCAAGTTCAATCTAGAATCCCAATTCTAAACAAAAGGCAGAAAACCAAAAATCAAAGCTTGGAAAGGGAAACAACCCTTAGGACCTAAAAACCAAGGCATGAAATCAAAACCAAGAAAGGGAAAAGGAAAAGAAACAAAACACCAAAACAAAAAAGGGGGACCTATTTTGATCAAAAAGGAAAATGGGGGTTGTTATGCAAGGCATAACAACAGGGTGGGAGAGGTAGGTATACAAAGAGTTAGGGAGAGATGGAGGAGTAGGTGGAGAGAGGTTGCATGGGAAGGAGAGAAAGAGGGGAGGAGGGAGATAGGGAAAAATGGAAAGGTATAAAGAGAGTTAGGGAGACAAGAAGGGATAGGTGGAAAGAGGTTGTGTATGTGAAAGGGAGATAGGGAGTGGTAAGATGAGAGGGATAGAGGGAGGGAGAGAAAAAGGGAAAGAGGAAGATAGGGAGTGGTAGGGTGGGAGGAATAGAGGGAGAGAGAGAAGGAATGAGGGAGATAGAGATAGATAGGGTAGGAGAGGTAGGTTTTGAAAGATTTAGGGGGAGAGGGAGGGGTATTTGGAGAGAGTTGTGTGTGTGAGGGAGAGAGGGAGAGATATAGGGAAGGAGGGAGATAGGGAGTGGTAGGGTTGGGGATAGAGGGAGGTAGAGAGAGGGAAGGTTGGAGATAGGGAGTGGTAGGTTGGGAGGGACAAAGAGAAGGATATAGGGAGTGGTAGGGTGGGAGTGCTAGGTATAGAGAGAGTTAGAGAGAGAGGGAGGGATAGGTGGAGATAGGGAGTTGTAAGGTGGGAGGGATAGAGGGAGGGAGAGAAAGAGGTAAGGAGGGAAATAGGGATTGGTAGGATGGGATGGATAGAGGGAGAGAGAGAAAGAGGGAAGGGGGGAGATATAGAAAGGTAGGGTAGAAGAGGTAGGTATAAAGAGAGTTAGGGAGAGAGGTTGTGTAGGAAGGAGGGAGGGAGATAGGGAAGAAGGGAGATAGGGAGTGGTAGGGTGGGGGAATAGGTGAGAGAGTTAGGGAGGGAGGAAGGGATTTTGTGTGTGTTTTCGAGGGAGGGAGAGAAAGAGGAATGGATGGAGATAGAGAGAGGTAGGGTGGAAGAGGTAGGTATAGAGAGAGTTAAGCAGAGAGGGAGGAGTAGATGGAGAGAGAAGTAAAGAGGTGGGAAGTTGGGAAGGAGGTAGAGTAGGTAGAAAGAGAGGTGGAGTGGGATGAATTGAGGGAAGGTAGGTATAAAGGGAGAGAGTGAGTTGAGATAAAGAGAGGGTAGGATGGAGGGAGAGAGGGATAGGTTGAGAGAGGTAAGGTGTAAGTAATAAAGAGAGAGGTAGGTAAAGCTAGATAGAGAGGTAGAGTGGGAGAGAGAGAGAGAGAGAGAGAGAGAGAGAGAGAGAGAGAGAGAGAGAGAGAGAGAGAGAGATCTAGTGTGTGTGAGAGAAAGGGGAAGTGAGAGGTAGAGAGAGGGATAGGTATAGAGAGAGAGAGAGGGAGGGAGAAAGGGATAAAGGGAGGGATAAGTTGAGAGAGTGACCTATAGTTAGAGGGAGGGAGGGAGAGGTGGGAAGGTGGGACAAAGAGAGAGGTGGGGTGAGATGGATTGAGAGAAATGTAGGTAGAGAGGAAGAGGGCGAGTCTAGAGATATACAAAAGTATAGAGAGAAGGTGTGTGTGTGAGAGAGATGTATATATTGCTTTCAACTCCTTGCAATTTTATTATCATAAATATAATACTTAAAACTCTCTTGCAATTATCCATCAAATTTTTTTTTTATAATATATTATATTTTGATTTGTTTTTATAATGTATTATATTATTAAATATATATACATATAATATTTATATTAAATATAATATAATATAATATATGTTAATATTAATATTTCCTTGTATATATTAATTTATCATATCTTATATTGATATTAATATTAATATTATATAACATGTTATATTTTAATCTGTAGTGATATATATTTATATATCAATATTTCTAATTAAAAGAAATGAATATCCTTTCCATCAAATAATTGTTTATAATGTATTATATTATTATATATAATATAATATTTATATTTAATATAACATTAAATATTCATATTAAATATAATGTATATTATATTAATATTAATATTTCCTGTTATATATTAAATTATCATATATTAATATATATCTAATATATAGTATATGGGTATGTGTAGAATCATGATGGGCCAAAAAGTGGCAATATGATGGGTATGTGGCTGACGACTATTTTTTTACCAAAATTGATGAAACAAAAAGGGTTTTTAAAGAAAATTTTCAGCTTTCCACCGATATAAATTATGCTTTAATTTAAATTTAATAAATAATTATTATTCATTTTCTATTCAAATTATGACTAAAGTCCTAATTGATAGGATGATTAGAAAACATCTATAGCTTTCAAACAATATCACATTTTTTAAATCCAAAACATGCATCACATTTCATGCTTCGTATACTATAGGATTAAAAAAAGAAAAATTGAATTTCATGTGGGTTTGAATGTTAGGTTAAAGATTGATTGGGACATACAAGTTTTATAATTTTTAAAAGTTGTAATAAAAATCATAATTAATTATTTACTGAAAAAATTACAAAAAAATATGCATCACATCGAGGCATTAGTCCTCTATTTATATCTAAAATATTATTAAAAAATATTGTCATTTTATTGTGGTTAGGGTGGTCAAACAGACACCTACTTCTTATTTTTCCCCTAAAATTTAAGTACCATTACATTGAAATTTATATTTATTTCTAATTAAAAGAAATGAATATCCTTTCCATCAAATAATTGTTTATAATGTATTATATTATTATATATAATATAATATTTATATTTAATATAACATTAAATATTCATATTAAATATAATGTATATTATATTAATATTAATATTTCCTGTTATATATTAAATTATCATATATTAATATATATCTAATATATAGTATATATATAAAAGTAAATGGCAGAGCACAGGAGAGACCCTGGTTCGAGTCGAACATAGGATTACCATGGTAGAGATCCTAGTAGGTGGTCTTTCAATCGATAGAATGTGGGTAGATCACAAAACCCATGATGGAGAGCACCGCAACAAGCATGAAGGGCTCTAGCAAAAAATAGTCAGAATGTTTTGAGACCAGATAAGGATAATCCGATGTCTATGGATCAAGATGCAAGAAACATATGGGGTTATGCTAGAATGTGGTTAACTAGTCTAGTGTATATGAGGAGGTTGGAAAATAAATTTTGGCGACCAAAAAACCAAGTGAACCAATCGTTGGAACAGGTAAACCTTAATGTTGAGCACACTATAGTATTTTCTTTACTGGTTGATGGAAAGGCTTGGAATGACTCGGTAAGACAATTTTAGGAAAGAGCCTTTTCCATGAAGTGGAGTGGGCTACGGCCAAATTTTAAAAGGGTTAGAAACTAGTGTGACAAACACTAGGGAAAATCTATGGTGCTAAAAACCCTCCCAAATGGTCTCTATCTAGTTATCTATTCCCAAGCCAAAGAAAAGGAATGGATCTTCAACATTGTCCCTTTTCTAATGGGGGGAAGGGTTTCTTTTTGAAAGATTGGACTCCGAATTTCAACCCCAAAATGAAAGCCATTTTGAAGGCGTCGATATGGATTAGGCTTTACAATCTTCCGAGCATGAGTACTGGGACAAGGAGACCTTAAAATTAATAGGTAATAAACTGGGTACTTTTGTAAAAGAAAATGAGGCTATCGCGAATAAAGATTACAGTATGTATACAAGGATGTGTATTTTGTGGCAGGTGGCACATCCCCTCCCTAGGATGGTAGAGCTAAAATCAGGGGAAGGTACTTGGAAGCAAGAGATTGAGGTTGAAGAGATGATGAAAATGTGCTCAATGTGTAAAGGACAAGGACACCCTATTAGTATCCCTCCAGTTGCTACTCTGTGTTTTAGTTTTTTTTTGTTTAGTTGATAGTTTCTTAAGTTGCTTTTGATACTATGTTGTTTATTTTGAGTTATTATTCTGACATTATGTTAATTTTTACTACATTGATGATATACTTGATATCGTGATCATCTGGTTATGTTCATGTGATGACATTATGATTGACACATGTGTGTTATGGTAAATATTGTTTATGAGTTTTAATGAGGTTATCATGATGTAATTGTTGTTTATGATATAATGATGCTCATCAGTCTTGGTGAAGGAGACGATGTAGCATTACTCACTTGTGAGTACTCTTCTACACCGTGACTCTTCTTCACGGTTTGTTTGTATATATATGATGATATGTTTAACAGAGTTGTTTTATGTAGTTTACAAGTACTGGGTATCGACTCCACCTACTTGTTGGGTCTGAGCGTTCCCTAACCAATGGAAATATGTTGTTTGAAGATAGTGTCAGGTCCTTATTTTACCCATCGTTCATCATTGAATGAGTATTTGTTTGTCACCTGTTGTTGTTTGTCGTCTGGTCTTGTCATGTCAATCTTGTTTGTGTTTTTTTGTTTGGGAAACTAATTATTTTAGTTAAATGGTTATTTAATTAACATGCTTGATTTAATGTAATTTTTATTTAAATATTAGATTAAAAATGTTTATGTTTATGGTTTAATTTATTAAATTAAATTAAGCAAGTTATTTATTTAAGAGAGAATGTTAATTTTGTGTAAAGGTAATTAATTAAATGCTATTGTTAAATTAATTGTGCAAATAGGATATATGTGAAAAGTAAATATTCTAAAAGAGGTTGTTTTAACAAGTTGTAAATAAATATTTGGAAACTTGATTTTGAGTTAAAAGATAATATCTCAGATATTTATTAGTTAGAACTGATTGATTAATTTTGAATGCATGATTAACAATCAGTTAAACCTCATGAATTTGAGTTAATTGAAAACGCATTAAAAAGCTTTTGGGTGTGTAATTTTTCATTTTCACAACAATTTTTCTGAAAAGCTTTTTGCACGAGGCAATTTTCTGGAAGAGTTACTTTATTTTATTTTTGTTTCAAAAGCTTTGCGGAGAAGGATTTTGGAAGGATTTGTGTACTTTGGAAAAGATAGAGTTTTTGGAATTTCTAATTTTTGCTTCGATCTTTATCAGCTCTGAGCAAAAGTTTCAAGTTTTCTTCTTTATTTTGGATTTTATTGAATAAGTATCTTCTGAATATCGTTATTGCGTTTGATTTTCTTGTGGTAGAATTTGTTTAATGAATCCCTTGCACAAACAACATAAAATAAATCATTGGTGATTATTTTTGAAATAATTGAATGAAAATTTTAAAGAAATAAAAGCTATTAAAAAAAACTAGCTATAATAATATAGGTATTACAATTGTTAATTGCTTTTTCTTGCAAGATTTCATGTAATCTTTGGTATTTCACTTTTCCTTTATTCTTTTGATGTATGGTATCTATCATTGTTAAATATGATCATGTTACTTGAAACGCAACTTCTGATATACTTAAATGTCATGCATGCATATAATGAAATTGAATTTCATAGTTTGTTTTCATTTGTGTATCTTTTAGAATTTGATAGTTTCCATTACTCCTAATCACTGTGGAATTTAATTATCTGTACCTCTTAGTCGAGGAGTTATATCCCTGAATCTTGAGTAAATCTCTTCAAACTTAATCTCGAAATGTAGTAACTTTTGAGGCGATGTTTGAAGCATTAGATTCATCTTTAAATAAAGAATTCCCTCCATCATCCCTACAACCAATTATCTTGCAAATTCCTCTATCTTTTTCCTAGTAACTGGTAGATAATTAGGGTGTGAATGTCTACTTTCAGATTGCTTCATTCAACATTACCTTTAATCTCCACAAGGATAGTGTCGTTCTTTCAAGTAGATGGGAATGATTCACATCTCTCAGGGAAAATTTTCTTGCCTTTAAGCCAGCATCTGGAGCATTTTGATTCATTCTTATCTTAAGAATTCCTTTATCTCGTAGTCTTAGAACACACATAATGGTAGCAGCATGAAGTGGAATCAAGTTCTTCCGTACGACCTCCAATCCTATTATTTATCTATTCTTTTCTTATGCAATATCTATTCACAGTTGCAGCGCTTGAAAATAGAATGTTGCAGAGGTTTAAATAATTTCCTTGATTCCATCATCTACCTGTCATAGCTGAAGCACTTGATTATAAAAGAAAAAATTCCCTCTACATGGCATATATCTACTTGTTTTATCCTTTTATCACTCTTGTTAGGTGACGGTTACCTGTAGCCAGTCCTACTTAATTCTCAGTTGGAATTTCATCTTCGTGTAATGTTGTGCCAATCCCTCTTATAGTGTTGTGTTGAGCTTAGCTTAGTAATAGTTATTAGATTTGTTATCATCTGTAGTTTAAATCCTAAGGAAGGTATCGGTCTTAGTATCCAATTTCAAGTCTTAACTGAATGTGCATTTGAATAAATTATATTTTTGTAGATGTTTTATAAGTTCTATATTCGTCAACCTATAGATTATTCATAAGTATAGATTAACTTAAAAGGAGTGTGACAAAAAGAATATATGTATAGTTTATTATTAGTTCATAAAAGAATTTATATTAATTATAATGAAGAATGATTATATATATATATATATATATATAACATTCATTTATGTTGATATATTAGTTAATATAATTTTTAGCTCATAAATATTTATGGTTATATATATATATATATTTGTTTATGATATAATAGTGGTCATGTTATCATTTTAAAGGAGTGGATAATCCTTAGAATTTTGTTTTCAAGAGTATGGCTTATAATTAGTGTATAAAGAGATTATGGTCTGAGCTATTCTTTTATTATGGTTTTGGTCTTAAGGAAGCTTATGAGGTTAAATATCTTGTTTGTGTTTTGGGATTCTCTGTTGTTATAATTATTTGATTTTTTTTAATAGTTAAGACTACAATTGGTGCAAAAATACATGTCTTTTTGATTTGATGTTTAGATATCTTTTTAGTGAATGGTGAATATGTTTGGCAATGTTTCAAATGTGAAGGAATGTTAAGTATTTTGAAACTTATGTCTTCCTGAGACTTGTATGTTCTTTAAAGAATTGTTGATTTAATGGAGTTTCACAATTTTGGTATAGGATTTGTTATGGTCAGATCATGCACGTAGTTTATGTTACCTATGTGGTGAATAAGAGTATGATGTTTTATGTCATGGATAAAATGTAGTCATACCTATTCTGATTTCTGCATGATGGCTATCTGATATGTTTTATGAGCTTGCTTTTGGTTATAGGAAGAGTGGCTTTCGTTAGGGGTCAAAACCCTAAGAGGTTACTAGGGTAACCTACCGAAAGTAGTTAATCTAGTGAAAATATAATTTAATGTAAACATAGTTGGGTGATAATCATAATATAATTCAAATAATTTGTATGCCTCACCTAGTGCCTTAGTGCTTGTTCATATTAAGGGTAGGTTGAGAAGGCCTTGAATGGCTTAGTCGTCTACCTTGTCTTATTGAAAGGTAATTCAACTTCACATGAGTTTTTCTAGGGGCCGAGAATTGGTAGAGACTACCAGGGTAACCTAGAACAACTATGTGATGACACTTTGTCCTGAAGCATGTTTGTAGTCTCTTGTGTAGAGTTAATTTTTGTATTGTGGTTGTCTTTGGAAGCATATATGTTGTGATTACTATGGTTTGATGTGGTCATGTCATTATGTGTTTGTTAGCCATGTAGTGTAATGTCTATTCTTTGTTGTTTGTTTGCTTATTTTGTGGACTTGTCATTATCTCCTAGCACAGAGGGAGTGGACCTTTGAGTTCCACACGGTTGGGAGGAAGTCGTGCTATTTCCTCCATTGGGACCTCTTACAGATGTTGCTATACTTGGATAACATTGTTCGTGGAACAAGTTCCTGATTCTTCATTGTTCATGATGTTGGACGCTGAGGATACTCATGAACGAGGCTGATGACGTGATATGTTCTTCATATTTGTTGTATTTTCTCTTGGTGTTTATAAGAGAAATTTTGTAATGATATTATATTGATATGAGATTTACTATAATCTCACCTGATGTAATATGGATATGTAACTTGACATTTTAAAGATTTTATTGAAATTGGATCATTTATGATTATGATATGTATTTATGTTTTATGAATTTAATATTATGATGTGATGTACTTATTTGTAAATGTTTAAGTAACATCATCTTGGAATCCTTAAAATATTTTTGTAAATGAATGAATTTTTAATATATATATATATATATATTCGGTTAATTTGTAACTTTATGCTTTAGTTTATTGGATTCTCTAGTGGGGCATTACACCTTGTTGGTGAATGCACCCATTTGGAAGTGCTTCGGGTCAAAAAAAGCTAACATCCAGGAGCCATGAAGGTCCTTTCATGGAATGTTAGGGGCTGTAATGTCCTTGACAAAATTTGTTTGATCAAAAGGTGTTTTGATCAAACAAAACTAGATGTAGTGCTTTTGCAAGAACTTAAACTTATTGAGGAGGATTTATGTACTTTCAAGAGGCAGTTTGGTCTATGGAAATGCTAATGTGTAGCAGTTGAAGGTGCTTCTGGGTGGATTGGTATTCTCTCAAGAGAAGTGGTGGTGGTAGCTCAGGAGGTTAGGGCTAGCAGAATTGGCAATGGATTAATGTGTTTTCTAGGCAATTGGCAGCAAACATAAACATCATAAATGTGTATGGTCCTAATAGCAATGTGGATTTGAAGCGTGTGTGGAGGGAAATCTCAGAGATTCTTCAAAATAATGGTGATCTATTGTTTCTTCCAGGTGGTATTTTTAATGCAATTTTACATCCATCTGAAAAAAATGGTGGGGTCAGTTGGGTGTCTTAGAAATAAAAATATTTTAGTAGTTTTGTGACTGAAAATAGGATTTTCAACATTTAGTTCAAGTCTGAAAATTTTACTTGGAAAGCAAACGAAGCAGCTTCCTGAACATAGCTGAGAAGTTGGATAGGTTCTTTCTAGCTGGAAATTGGGATAATTTTCAGTGGACGGTGCAAGTTGAGATCCTTCCTATCATTGGTTCGAACCATCACCCCATAAGTGTTCGAATCCAAGAGGATACAGTCCCAGATAGGTGTCCTTTTAAATTTGAAAAAATGTGGTTTAGGGTGGAAGGTTTTTTTTATTTGGTGGTTGGCTTGTGGTCAAATGCTCCCCCAAGGGAAGGATATAAGGCTTTTTTATTCTAAAAAAAAAATCATTATGTAAAGGAACAATTAAAGTAGTGGAATCGTGAGGTTTTCAAGAATATCTTCTCAGAGAAGATTAGCTTAGAACAAGAATTAGGGGAGCTTCATGGGAAGTTTATTGAAGGAGGGATGGAAAAAGAAGATTTTAGAAGAGAAAAAGAGCTTAATAAGCAGTACACTAAGATTTTGGCTAGAGAAGAAATCTACTGGAAGCAAAAATATAGGGGGACTTGGCTAAAGGAGGGCGACTAAAATACAAAGTTTTTCCATAACTCAACAAAGGTAAGGAGGTCTTTAAATATAATTCTGTCAATTCAAGACTATCATGGCAATACTCTAATAGACAAGGAATACATATGTAAGGAGGCAATACATTTCTTTTCAGAGGCCTTCAGGGCTTAGTAAGGTGTACTGCCTCAAGTGGATGATATTCTAGATATCATCCCTTAGTGTGTCTCAAATATACAAAATGCAATTTTGGTTAAAGAGGTGTCCATGGAAGAAGTCAAAACAACCCTTTTTAGTTTGGGTAGTGATAAGGCACCGAGACTGGATGGTTTTCTAGATTTGTTTTTCCAAAAGTGTTGGGGTTTCTCAGTAAATGATATCTGGGAAGTGGTTGAGGAATCTAGGAGAGGTAAGTTTTTTTTAAAATATTTTAACAATACTTTTATAGCTTTGGTTCCAAAGAATGAGGAAACAATTTCTTTCAATGACTTCCATCCTATTTCTTTATGTAACATGATTTATAAGATAACCTCAAAGGTCATGGTGAATAGGTTTAAGGAACATCTAGATAGTGTTATATCCCCAAAGCAAAGTGGTTTCTCTCCAAATCATTCTATTTATGAAGGCATTATTGTGGATCATGAAGTGATACATTCCATCAGGCTAAATCATTTAGAAAAAATGTTGATAAAACTTGACATTAGGAAAGCCTATGATGAAGTAAATCAGGATTTTCTACTAAAAGTCCTTTGGAAGTTTGGTTTTTGTGAGGATTGGGTAAGATGGATTGCAAGCTGCATCAGTTCTCCAAGATTGTCAATTTTGGTGAATGGAAGTAAGAGCTTTTTTGAGACGGAAAAAGGCATCAGACAAGGTGATCCAATTTCATTGTTCCTATTCATAATAATGGTTGAGGCTCTAGGTAGATTGATTTCTAAAAAGAGAAGTGATGGTGTGTGGAAATGGGTTCAAGTGGCAAAAGGTTTGGATCCGTTGTCTCATCTTCAATTTGTTGATGATACACTTTTGATGGGGTAGGCCTTCTAGGGAAGCAAGGGTGATTAAGGGCATCCTAGACAAATATAGTGCAATCTCTGGTCAATGTATAAATTGGAGGAAATAAAAAAAAATTCTTCAATACAAAAGTGCAAAAGCAGAGGGAGATTTGCTCCATCTTTGGGATGAATATGGGCATGCTTCTAGGAAGATACTTAGGTATTGTAAAAATTGTGGCTATGAGTAGCCACCAAGATCTAAGAGGCCTAATAGAAAGCACAAAAGAGAGATAGAATATGACAAGAATAAACTATATTCAATGTCAATAATATGATATACAATACAATGCTCAATACAATGCATAGGAGACCCCTTGGATATATAGCCAAGGTGAGAACATAGGAGGGCATAAGATTATGACAAGTGTCGTAATCTTATGACATGTGACAACAATGAAGAGTTATCACTCCATCTAAAGTGGAAAAAGATAATGTGATAATCTACACAAAAGGTGGATCTCCCACAAAAGGTGGAGAGATAATCACATGATGTGTCCACAAAAGGTGGAAGTGATGAGGTATAGTCATCCAGAGTCCACAAAGGTGGAAAATCTCAACAACTTACTCATATTGGTCCACACAAAAGTAAACAAGTAAGGTGTAATTATGACCCTAGGACAAGGTACCAAAGACATTTAATTACACCAACAATTAATAATTTTCTAGAGATGGAAATGTGGCTAAAATATTGTATGAGGATATATTTACTAGGTATGGAGTACCTAGATAATAGTCACTGATCAAGGTCCACAATTTACTTCTAACCTTATCACCAAATTGGTTAAAGAATACCAAATTAGACACATGAAGTCAACACCTTACCACCCTCAAGCTAATGGTTAGGTGGAAGTCACTAATAGAGAAATTGAAAGTATTCTAACTAAAACAATGTAGCTACATAGAAAAGATTGGGTTGCAAGGTTACCAAAAGAAGTATGGGCATATTGAACAACCTGGAAAACAACAACTAGTTTTACACCCTATGAGCTAGTGTATGGTAAAATAGCAGTCCTTCCAATTGAGTTTGAATACAAGAAATTAAGGACAATAGTGGGATTGGAAATGGACCTAACAATTGCTCAAAAGGAGAGGTTTCATAATTTAAACACATTAGATGAAATTAGGATGGAAGCAATCCATCACATTGAGGTAGTACAACAAAAAGGATGAAGTGACATGACCAGTTTATCAAAATAAAGGAGTTTAATGTAGGAAACTGGGCATTGTTATATGATTCAAGGTACAAATATTTCAAAGGGAAACTCTAATCTAGGTGGTTGGCACCCTATGAAATCAGTCAAGTCTATCCTAATGGAGCAGTCAAATTGCACACCATCGATGCAGTTAGATTTTCTCTTCTGGTTAATGGCCACATATTGAAATTGTACAAAAAACCAACATAGAAATATGATTTTATTTTCTCTCTATTTCAACAAAATGGTGCTTGTAGTGATCCAAATATAGGTTCAGAAACACAAAGTGATATTTCCACAATACATGATAGACCAGGCACTTCAAGTGACTCAGTGATTGAGCTACACAACTCAATCCCTAAGATCACTCCAGATTAATTTCTCACTTTATCTCACAAGCACACACAACATAGTTATAATGATGTTATATTTTCTCCAGAGGGACCTATTTTTATTTACACATTCAGAAGGGTCTTGATGTCATAGGGACCTGTAGCATAATAGTTGTCAATAGTCAAAATGGGTCTTGTTATCGAAGGTACCTGTAGCACCGTCTGACAGAAGAAAATAAAATTATAAATCACTTGGAACCACATTAACTACAAGTTCACACATATTTCACCTCAAAATACTCACATGCAATATCCATCTCTTCACAATAAGTACCCACAACACGATTTTATAATTTCCAACTACTAATTTGAAATCCAAATTTTTGAGCTATCATATCGCCAACTACT
Source organism: Sequoia sempervirens (assembly GCA_007258455.2). Classification (NCBI taxonomy): domain Eukaryota; kingdom Viridiplantae; phylum Streptophyta; class Pinopsida; order Cupressales; family Cupressaceae; genus Sequoia; species Sequoia sempervirens. The sequence goes on from VDFB02058242.1 coordinate 338,880,673, forward strand.
ATCCATTTAATCCATCCCATCAATTTGCATTCACCAACTCACAATTCATCTACCTGCAGTTATTTTCGGTCACATCAAATCAAAATCTGGATACATGCTTTTCAGTTTACACATGCGGTGATCAATTATATCTTTTGGTTGGTACTCAAGGTACGCTATCATAATTACCATAGCTTTCTTTAAACTTTCATTATGTCTTTCATATTAATTCCTGCATGCGAACTATTCATACCATTAATTTCCATTATATCTAATTTTACCACTTCCCAAACACAACATGAAGCGAGGTCACTTCAACAATAAAGTTGAGGGGAGGGTACAAATCAAAGAGTTTTTTTTTGAAATCCGCCACCCAAATCAAATGCAATAGATAGATGCGACATGAAAAACCCTCCTAAAAATTATACCTACTTTTTACTGATATCTTCAATTGCCAAATTTCTAGTCTTAAGAATTTGAGCTAAATCCAAACTAGAGTCTAACCTAGAACCTATTTTTGAGCTCAAATTAAGTAGACACTAAGAAAGGGAGTCGCAATTATGGTATTACAGTAAAATTATATGAGGAAAAAATAAGAAGGAGAAGGGTTATGAAGTTGGTGGAGTGAATTGAGTTGAATTTTCAAGACTGAATTAAAATACATTTGAGCATAGAAAATAAAGTCATAATGGGAGGTGACATTATAAGAAGGGAGTCGTCAACTCATAAGAAAATTTTGGAAGATACAATAGTTCTACCCATTTTTACCAAGGTTGGTTGGCATGATTATTTCCCGAAACTAACAGAATAAAATGATGATATGACAAGAAGGTTTGTATCTATGCTTGAGAATGATGAAGCAATGGTGAAGGAACTATCAGTGGATGCATCTGAGATCACCATAGCACAAGTCACTAGGCTACCTAGAACTAGGGCAGAGTTTCCAGCATGTGTAGATGTAGTTGCAACCTAAGAGGAATTCTATGAACAAGGAGAGGATTTAGACTCATCTTCACAAGGTACAATGAGACTCTCTCTTCCTTTGTTATGAGCTAATTGCACTTCCTACATTGTTAGATATATCACTTGTGACTGTAGGTAAAATCTCTTGTATACTATACATTTTAAATTACTCAGTCACCTTTAGCACAAAACTTTCTTTATAATTTATTGAAAAGAATCACATCAGAGCATCAAAGAAAACAAAGTAACACTTCCCTATCACACCACTATTTGATAGCTTTACTAGTAAAAATAAGTTTGAGGATTCAATACCCACAAGTAAATTGTGAAGATTTTAAGCAGTGTACAAATATTAATAGTTTATTGGATGCACCTATGGTACCTGAGACTGTAGAGCCACATGATGAACTTGTAAGAGAAAGTCCTCATGTGTCACCTATGGCTTCACCTACCTGTAGCCAAGGTAAGCATGAGGAACATAATGAGCCAGAGTCTAGGTCACCTGTAATTGAAGAAATTCCATCTTCTTCAAAATCACAAAGACCCAAGAGCAGGAGAGGCAGTACATCCACATCCTCTACACCTTCTAAAATAGAAGAGAAGAAGAAGGATACTCAAAAGAAGAAAGGGGATGTTATAAAGAAGAAGAAATGAGATGTTCCAAAGAAGAAGAAGGGTGTTAAAAAGGAGAATAAGAATGTTGAGAAGGAGACACCTACACCTAGATGTTTAGGAAAATTAAAGAGACAAGGTGTC